>CM038222.1:62442389-63642389 GCA_021442155.1 Cymbidium sinense
GAAATATTAAACGGTCATTTTCAACAACCCACAAAATTATTCGGTCAACCCAACCAGATGAGTTGTTCGAGTCGGTTGTCGGTCATTTTGACAACCTTATATGTATGTATGCATCTATATATATATATCTATATATATGATTACATCAATTGAAACCTAGCTAAGCTATATATATCTACAAATTGTGGTCATTGACTATATGAGTTCTAGAAGAATTTAATTTATGAGAGAAAACAAACTTCTTAAACAAGCTAGCTACATCTACACATATTTATATTTATTTTTAATATAAGATTTGTGTTTAATCATCTCATAAGCTCAATCATGCATTAATTATGTATAAATGTAACTGTAGTTAGCAACATGGAACATTTAATAAAATTATAAAAAAATAAATGTGCAACTACCTAATTCCTAATAATTTATTCATTTATAAATCATGTATGCGCCATCATTGAATTGTTGTCCCTTGACAAGAGTACATGGGAACCTCAAACTATTATTGGATGGTTAGGTTTCACTTTCTCCATCTCATTTTATTTCTTTCAAACTATAGCTTAGATATTCAAATGCATGAGATAAGGCCCTCAATTAACATATTTATTTAGCATGCACCAATATAAGTAGCTAGGGTCCCCAGGGTTCCCCTCTCTTCCCCCCCCCAGAAAGTCAACAAGTCAACCTACCTATATTTTGATTATTATATTGATGCAAGAATAATCATATAATATTTGTGATTCATGTAGGCATGATTGTTGAATTATTCTTTTTTTAGGTATCAACACCCCACCCTTCATGGGACGTGCCACACTAATTCTCATGGTCGTGACATTCATCACCCACGCAGACGGGTCCACTTGATTCCTACGCCTCCTGAGGAATCGAACTCGGTCCGGAGGTTCCCGGCCGAGCACGCCCACCAACCGAGCTAAGAGACGGTGGGTGATTGTTGAATTATTAGAATTTGTTTCTCTTAAGAAAATTATATATTTTAATGCAAACTCAATTGCAAGTCATACTGAATGATTTATGAAACCTTTTCAAAGTAAAATCAAACTGAACTTAAATTGAACCAAACAAAACTAGCAATTTATTTCAATTTCATTTATTGTTATGATTATTTTCCCCACACCTTGTCTTAAAACATAGATTATCACCCTTTCTAAGCTTAATACAACCCTAACCTCTTATTGTTCTCATTTCTTCTCTAAATAGAAAACACAAAGTTACATATTATGTATAGATTCATGGGTAAGATTGATCAATAAATCTCTCTCTCTCTCTCTCTCTCTCTCTCTCTCTCTCTCTCTCTCTCTCTCTCTCTCTCTCTCTCTCTCTCTCTCTCTCTCTCTCTCTCTCTCTCTCTCTCTAGCAGCCTGCTATCTTCTTCTTCCTTCCTATTCCTTTTTTTTTTCCTATGTCTGGTATAAGTCACAATTCAATTGCGTCATCCCTGCATTTAAATAAGAAACATTGCTTTTTATATTTATATTCTGACATTATTCTCATATACAAATAGCTAATTAGCTTTGCTAGAGTTTGTTTATATGTCAAATGTTTCTTCGAGAAAATTTTAATACGACATTAATAGTTATTTGTCCTCTATGAATAGGACTTTCCTATCATATAATATCTGTAACAGAAATTATATTATTTTAATGGAGTCCATCTACATGATTGCTGTTGTCTATAAAGTTAATTGTGAAGTTAATATGAGAACATTATAATTTTTTAAAAATTATTATAAATATTTTTAACAATCTCATAATATTATTGTTAAATCATCCTTCTCACTATAAAAAATTGATGAAAAATAGTAATAAAAGTATAGTTAAATATAAATATAACAAGAATCTATAAAATAAAACTATTCATTTTTTTTTAATTTGATATATATCATTATTAAGTATGACCTATTTGTATTTTTATAAAATTATTATATATTATTGTGTATTATATATGCATAAATTGAATGAATAATTTGTTTCTCTTAAGAAAATTATTTAAGATAGTTCAAGCATCCATTAAAATTATAATATCATCATAAGAAAATGTCTTATAGCTATTCCAATTTGTCAAAGACACCTAACTAGCCATCTTGCTCGAGATATTATTATGTGTAGAATCTGATGTAGTTTTATATCTGAACTTTAATAATATAATATCATGTGACACTCTACTAATACATAACTTCTACATATTATATTAACTGTATGATAATACACAATATTTATGTACATATTAATACACATCATTTTACTATAATATATAACAATTGTATATTGATTAAGCGTTACATAATGCTCTAAGTTATATACAGACTCTGCACGTAACATTTTTTTTTTCCGGTTGATGTTATGCACTAGGGCTGCAAATGAATCGAGTGTTCAACAAGCTACTCGTGACTCGGCTCGATTAGAACTCGTTTATGTTCGTTCATTTAACTAATTGAACAAGCTTGAACACTTTTGTAAATACTTGATTGTCATTTAAAGCTCGTGAACAAGCTCGTTAAGGAGCTCTATAATGGCTCGATTAAAGTTTATTCATAAACAGTATCATTTATATTTCTCAACACGCTACTCACGAACAAGCTCGTTTCTTTCATTAAACAAGCTGTTTGTTAACACACTCGATAAGCCCAATCTAAACCAAGCTCGAACAAGATTTTTTTAAACGAGCTCGAGCTTGAACACCATCCTAAAAGCTCAACAACGAGCTTGAACTCGAATAAGGCTATGCTTGGCTCGGCTTTGTTAATTTGCAGCCTTGTTATGCACCTTTTATTAAAATTAGCTAAATAACATATCTATAATTGTTTTCATTAAAAAAAATAACAAAAGGTGCAAAATGTCCAAAAATCGATGTAATTAAAAAAACATATCGTTGTCAAATTCATGAAGAGGGGAAAAGTTGGCACTTCCCGGCCACCGGACCAGTCGCCGGGCCACTACTCGCACCTGCCGCCGGCGGGCAGTCGTCGTCGTCGGTCCGGCTCAAGGTTCGCGATGTCATCCGACGTGGCATCCGGGCCCACCTGTTCCCCAAAACCCCAACCCACCCGTCCCAACCGCCACCCCCCGCGCGGCCCGACATGCACCTATTCGCATTCCCTGCGGGCCCGACATTGGATGAGCTTAAAATTCAACGGAGAAATTTATTATTAATTTTTTATCCTATAAGACAATATAAAAAGAGATATATGCTATGCATGTTTTGTGAATTTGTTTTAAAAAACTCGAATAAAAAAAATTAAAAATGTATATAGTAATATGAAGAATTATTTGATTTAAATTATTATTTATGTAAAAAACTCACAAATAATTGATATATCATATTAAAATTTGTTAAATCAAGCACGAATTTTAAGGCTATACATATCTATAATCAAATTGAATAGCTCAATGAAATAAGTCTATCAATACAAAAAATAAGTCAATCCAAGTCCAAATAAGTTCAAAAAGTATACATAAAGACTTCAAAAAATTAATTAGATGATCAAATGACCTCCAAATCTAATGTGCTTTTAGTTGAATTGAGCAGTTCGATGAGACGAACCTAATGAGACTAAGATCACTCAAATCGGATGTTATTTTGATGGTCAAATCATTAAAAAGATATCTAAGACTAAGTAAATCAATATGAGCTATTCGATAAAGTGTTTAGGAATTTTGGCTACAATTACTAAATTTTCTTCTCTCAAAATCCTATAAATATGACCTCATTATTGTCATGAAGGGATGAGAGAGCTTCAAGATAACTTCGAAGAAAGCTGAGAGAGAGTTAAATGAAAAGTCAGAAGCTTGAAATCCATCCACACAAGCGTTGCTGACTACCATTAATTGTCATCACTGATCAACGCCGATAACCATTATAGCCCAACTATTATCACATACATGTTGTAACTTGATTCTAGAACTCCCACCATCTTAATTTACCAAATACATCCTTATAATCTGGTTATCAAAAAAGCTGGATCTTTGTGAATAAAAACAAATATAGTTGAATATTTAAATATAAGGGATACTAAAATATTATATAAGTAAATTATCGTCGGGAGGTGGTCTGACGAAGGTGGTAAGGCAACAACGGCCTGGCGATTATCTAGTTAAGGTGGTCTGGGAACGACGGCTAGTTGACGATCTAGTGGCAATGATCGACGAGGTTCAGACATTGGCAGTTGTGCAATCGTTCGATGATATTTCATGATTCTTCAAGTCTTAGAGCTCTCTCCTCTCTTGAGTGCAATTTCCTTCAGATAAAGCATGAGAGCCTATTAATAGATTTTGAGAGTGACATGTTTATAAATATAGACAAAATCCAAATTACTCAAGCGAACAATTCGGAATTATTCTCTCGATCATGAAATACATTTAGGTATTTCAGTCCAAATGAAATTAGGATTAAGGAATCTTGAGCTCGTTATATCCGTCTCGTCGAAACGTAAAATTTGACTTCATAATTTTTCGAAGCTATTTAAAGATCTAAATAATATCTCGAAGTTTTCATCTATATTCTTTTGGAGTCATCTAATTTGTCTCATTAAGATGATTAACTTGATTATATGATATCCAAAAGAGAGTTTGAATGTCTAAAATTTTATTCTAAAATATATCAAATCATAGTAGATTAAGATTCATATTTGAACAAATAAATTTTTCGATGACATATCAAGCACCATTATTAATTTATCAAAATGAAATACTCTTTTTTACTTATAAGAAATATGTTACATTTATAAATATTAAATTATATATACTAGATATATAAATACATAAGAATTGTGTGCTATGTATGTAAATTTCTCAAAATTAAACTTAATAACATTAAAGATAATAAAAAATAGCGTGCTTAAAAGAAATAGTGATGTACATATATATATGGTGTGTATATATATATAATTCTTAAAATTATGAAAAAAATTTAAAATTACAAAAGCACGTGATTAAAATTTTAAGACGTTTGAAAAAAAATAAAAATACGTTCTTATAAAATGAAAAGTTTTAGTTTTTTTTAACAAATTAAACTTTTTTTTATAAGCTTAATGTTGATTTATTTCACCTGTTTATATAATTAGGTTTCTATATTTTCAATTTGATAATTAATGATCAAACTATAATTACATTAAATTTTCACTTATTAACTAAAAAAATATGAAGAACATTAACTTAAAACTTATTTGTCTCATTAACTAACCAATAGAGACGTACAGAACCTGCTCTTAAACCTCTTTAAGCTCCTCATCTATAAATACCCGCCCAGCCTATCCCGTTCTCCGCACACTGTGTTTCCCAGCCACCACCAAAGAAAGAAACATCGGAGAGAGAGAGAGAGAAAGAGAGAGATGGTGGAGAAGCCGGCCACGAGGAGAACGTCGGAGCCGTTGGGGCCGGCGGCTTGTGAAAGCGACGCAAAGAAACTGGAGTTCATAGAGGAAATGACGGCGAACGCCGACGAGGTGCAGGAGAGGGTGCTCGCCGAGATACTCGAGCGGAACGCCGAAACAGAGTATCTCCGGAGACACGGCATGGGTGGCGCCACCAGCCGGAAAGTGTTCAAGGAGCAGGTTCCTATCGTCACCTACGAGGACCTTAAGCTGGATATTCAGCGAATCGCCGACGGCGACCGCTCCGCCATTCTATCCGCCGTTCCCATCTCTGAGTTCCTCACTAGGTTCTTCTTTGATTGGAACTTTAGTTTTTCATTTTGTTTTGATTTCTTTGGCGTTTCAGTAAGGAAAAATATTGCGTTGGTCAGAATATTTTAAAAAATCGCGACGTGTATACTTGTGATGGATTTTTCTAAAAATTTACTTATTTTCATTATTTTAAATGATTATAAAAAAAATTTCTATATTTTATGTAAATATATTCAAATTTTACTATTATAATTTTAAATTATTGTAATATATTTTTTGTTTTTATTTAGTATTCATAAATTCATCAGAATATGCAGGCACAAATATGTCATAATTTAATATAAATATCTTCAAAAGAACTAACAAATTAAAATGTTTATTAATACTTTTATTTTATTCAAATTTATATCACATATCAATTAATGTTAAATATATGTTTTAAGTTTACAGACATTATGTATTACGTCGAAGAAAAAAAAATTATTATTATTATTATTATTATTATTATTATTATTTATATTTATATATATATATATATATATATATATATATATATATATATATATATATATAATTTTTTTTTTTTGCGTCGATGGTTTCTTAAGTATGGGAATCATGAATTTTTTAATGGGAGTATATTAACTATTTATATTATTGAGAGAAGTTAAGAATAAAAAGTTTACTATTATAAACATCCCAAGCGTATTAATATATAATTATTATATATGAAAATATAGTAAAATTTTAGAGGACATGTGCCTGCACATGCCCTTTGTCTCACAAAATCTCTAAAAAATGACTGAAAATTCCTTCAATTAATTATTAATATATAAATATTAGAAAAATTAGGGTTCTTGCCTTTGATCTTTCTTTCTTTATATATATATATATATATATATATATATATATATATATATATATATATCATATATATATATATATTATATATATATATATATATAATTTATTTATTTATTTATTTATTTATTTAAAAGTGTTTGATATATTAATAATTTTAAATTAAGGTTCTTAAAAGTTTACAAGTAGTTTTACATTCAAAGTTCAATAACATAGCATCATATGACGCTAAGCCAATAAATAGCTGTTATATATTTGATTTGAATTAAGTGTTGTGTGTATAGATGATTTGTATTATTGTACAGTTAATATTATATCAATACACAATCAATATACAGCAATTATATTTTAGCTGAGCATCATATGATACTATATTATTGAAGTCTAGACGTAAAGCAACATCCTGACTCCGTATATAATTATCTCTCTAAAGATTTATAATTCTTCATATTTTTATAAAATTTAAAAGATATTGTAGCTATTTAGGTTTGATATTTTATGTAATATTGATTAGGTGATCCGATAGGATTTGATATTATTTAAATATTTCATAACTGTATGTAATTATCCTATATTACTTACACATGCAACATTTTAAATCTATAAAATATATCATATGAGAATACAAAATTAGATAATCTTAAATTTAAATCTTCATAAAATATTTAAAGCCTTAAATTAATAAACATCTTTATGTATTTGCTAGAATTTAGTACAATTAAAATAATTATATTTTTATATGATAAGTTAAATATAAGCGTAATGTACATTTCCCTTTATTTTATACAATTTAATATAATTTATATTAATTTTAACGGCATTAAAATAAATAAAATTAAAAAAAAAATATTTATTAATGCAGCTCAGGAACATCAGCGGGAGAGAGAAAGCTGATGCCAACGATACAGGAGGAGCTGGACAGGAGGCAGCTGCTCTACAGCTTGCTCATGCCGGTGATGAACATGTTAGTTTATTATTTATTTATTATAAATATCATTTTATTAATAATTATGATTTTCTAATATATTTTTAAAAAAATCTTATTCAATTTATTTTATATATTTATCAGAGTGCATTAATTCTGAAGCATATATTTTAATTGTCTAACTCCGCACGAATCTAATCATCATTATCAAATTTGCTTAAACAAGTAATTGCGTTGAGTTCTTGCCTTTGATCTTCTTCTTTTTTTCTATAAGCTTTTGGTGGCCTACTTTAGCCTGTATTATTTGATATTTAACAAATTACAGGTACAGGTTACAGGTTTCAGGTTTCTCAGAAAATTTTAAAAAAAAATTACATGTTTCATCTCTCACGGCAAATAAACAAGACCTAAAAAGAGAGACAATATCATTTGTGGTGTCTCGATATTGCATCAACATTCATTACGTGGCATGAAAATAGATCCGCTTTCATACGCGACGTTGACACGTCAATGATAGGATATCGCACATAATATTTTTTTCGTAAAAAGAAAGGAGCATGCGGATTTTTCTCTCTAGAAGAAAATTAATTATTCTATTCTATATTTACCTCATTAGTTCATAATTTTATTATAAAACTATAATAATTTTATGTTATATGATATAGAAAACATAACATCAGCATGACCTCTCTCTCTCTCTCTCTCTCTATATATATATATAGTAATCTTGTGGGTGTGTGATGCAATATTGCAATATTGCTTATATGCTAATCATTACTTATATATGTATCTTTTAGTTGACCTTTAATCATATATTTAATATTTAAATTAAATTATATAATTTTAAATTATATTCAACTTTAAGTTCTCAACTAATCATTTATAATACTAAAGCTACGATTATTTTAATTATTAAATGGATGTCATGAACCTTTATTATTAATGTTATCCAATTCACACCCTCTTCTCGCCACCTAAGCTCTATATATATATATATATATATATATATATATGAATATTATCAAATTTTTAATATTTTTATAGCAAGTAGATGCATTTTAATCATTTTTTTTTTTCAATTAGATCGGATTGTTAAAATTCAACCCAAGGGTTAATGACTAGATTTAGTTTTTAAATTTAAAAAGAAAATTATATATGGAATTTAAAAAAAAAAAAGAATTAATATCATATACTAAAAATAAGAAAGATTTGCAAATAGATCACATAATTTCTCATATAGACTTAAAATTAAATATTTATATTTATAACATTTTATTTATGTATGAAAAAGTCATTTATTTTAAAAAAGATAATAATATTGATATTTATGATATAATATTAAGGATTTGAGTGGTATAATGTAAATATTAAAATTTAGGTGTTAAATATATTAGAATTATGTGATATAAATGTAAATTTCAAAAATTGACAGTTATAATCTTAAATCATGAATTGCATCATTTGCATGTACAGCTACGTTCCAGGTCTGGACAAAGGCAAAGCCCTTTACTTCCTCTTCGTGAAGCCCGAAAGCACGACGCCGGGCGGGCTCCCGGCCCGCCCAGTCCTGACCAGCTACTACAACAGCCACCATTTCCGCCACCGCCCCTTCGACCCTTACAACAACTACACCAGCCCCACCGCCGCAATCCTCTGCCCCGACTCGCACCAAAGCATGTATGCCCAGATGCTCTCCGGCCTCGTCCACCGGCTCGACGTCCTCCGCGTCGGGGCCGTCTTCGCCTCCGGCCTCCTCCGCGCCATCCGCTTCCTCCAACTCCATTACCGTTCTCTCGCCGCCGATATCTCAGTTGGTACGCTCTCCGTCGAGCACGTCTCCAACCCGTCGATCCGCTCTCCGTCGCCGTCTTCCTCCGGCCAGACCCCGACCTCGCCGAGTTCCTGATCCGAGAATGCAGTTCGGGTGATTGGGCCGGGATTGTGACAAGAATATGGCCCAACACGAAATATCTCGATGTCATAGTTACTGGGGCGATGGCCCAATATATACCGACGCTTGAGTACTATAGCGGGGCTGCCGATGGCCTGTACGATGTACGCCTCATCGGAGTGTTATTTTGGGCTTAACTTGAGACCCATGTGTCGGCCCGATGAGGTTTCGTATACCATAATGCCGAATATGGGATATTTTGAGTTTATACCATGTGATCAGGCTCCGGCGGCGGCGGTCGCGGAGGAGGAGGCGGGGACAGCGAGGGTGGTGGATCTGGCGGAGGTGGAGGAAGGGAAAGAGTATGAGCTGGTGATCACTACGTATGCTGGGTTGTATCGGTATCGGGTCGGCGATATTCTGCGGGTCACTGGATTCCATAATGCGGCGCCTATGTTCAGGTTTTTAAAGGATTAATTATCAGCATTTTGAAAGGATCAAATTTAAAATAGATTTTACTCAGCTTTTACTAAGATCATAATTTCTTATAATTACACGAACCAAATGGAGAAAAAACGTTATTTTTTTTTCCTTCAGATTCGTTCGGAGAAAAAACGTTCTACTGAGCATTGAATCAGATAAAACAGACGAAGCAGAGCTACAGGCAGCAGTGGAGAGGGCATCAAAGCTGATAGAGCCATACGGGGCAACAGTGGTGGAATATACGAGCCAAGCTTATACTAAGGAAATACCAGGCCATTATGTGATCTATTGGGAGCTAATGATGAGAGGGGAGAGGGTGAGGGAGATGCCGAGAAATGAGATTTTGGAAAGCTGCTGTCTTGAAATGGAGGAGGCTTTGAACAGTGTGTATAGGCAAAGTCGGGTCGTCGACGGGTCGATCGGGCCGCTTGAGATCCGAGTTGTGCGGCCCGGCACGTTCGAGGAGCTTATGGACTATTCTATATCGAGGGGTGCTTCGATCAATCAGTACAAGGTGTCTAGGTGTGTCACCTTTCTACCTATTATCGAGTTGCTTGATAGTCGGGTCGTGTCGACCCATTTCAGCGCGAAGCCACCAACTTGGATGTCACGACAACGTAACCGCCTTACTTAACCATTCAAAATTAACCAAAACTTGTTTCGTGTATATACAGTGCGTTTACAAGTTGACCCGACAACCAACTCAATGGGTTATTTCAATCCGTTTGCTCTTTTTTTTTTTATATATCTTTTTATTTTTATTGTAAATTGATCAAATTGATGTGTCCGTTAGAAAGTAGCTGTTAGATGTGATTTTTAAAATTTGTAAGTTTCCCTCAGAAAACGTGTATGTCTTTCATTTATAATCAAAGGGTTCAACTTTGATGTTATATTTACTATATAGCAAACTGTTTAATTTTGGGTGGCCCAAAACCGAGACTATTCTATTATCTATTTAGAAATCATTTGGCATCATTTTTATTTCATATTTTAATTTAAAATAAAACATATTTAATGTTGATATCTACTTTTAAATATATTCAAAATATCTAAAAATCGTTTTCAATAAATTTTAAAATAAATCTGATTTTTAAAAATAAAAATAAAAATACTAATTGTGATAAAATAAATAAATATATTTCTGAATTATACTTTTTACTAACACCTAATAATCTTTGAATCATCATATTTGCCAACGATAGCCTGAAATTAAAATAATAATTTAGCCCATCGAATAATTGTCATATATTACAATTATACATGAAATGTCAAATGGAGAGCGGTTTTCATTTCATACTCGTATGATTAAAAATCACTCAGCTTCATTAAAAAGAGTATCGGAAAAGTTAAAGACTCATTTTTTTTTAATCAAATAAATACTTAAAACTATATTACGACAATGATTTCAGATCATCTTCAAACATTTATAATAGAGTAAATATTTAATATATGAAGAAGATTTACATACATATCATTTTATTCTTATTTATTTACATATCTAATACTTAAAATTAAATATTTATTTATTTATCATTTTTATATACTTTAAAAATTACATTTCACTCTTAAAAAAATAAATAATGATGATATTTTTAATGTGATATTAAAAATTAAAGTATTATATATATATATATATAAATATATAAGAATTGAGTGGTATGTATGTAAATCCCACAATATATTGACTGGATCATGAGAGGTTGTAAATAATTAAGTGGCACAATTAATTGTCAGGAAAACACTGCACAACAAATGGCGTATAATCAAATCCAAGTAAGCTCTCATATCTACAATGGCATGGCTTAGTAAAATCTGAAGAAAACAGAGGAAAGTCATAACACAACTACCAATGGAGTTAAGTGAACTAATTTGTTCTATAACTCATGCAGGTGAATCAAAAGTGCATTACCAAAAAAAGCTCTTAACAGCTCTCTTTTTTTTTTTTATTGATAGGACAAGTTAAAATTGATAGGGGCTATTTAGTTGCTTCAAAAAGGAACGGAGAATGTAATAATATTTAGATTGCTTTGAGTTATTTGGTTTAAAAACTATTAAGATTTATTTTTTCTTGGGAGGCGGTGATAGGCGATGAGTGGCGGCAGTGATGGTGGTCAGCATCTGGCAATGGCGAGTAGTGACAGAAGGCCAGTGCGTGACGTGGCTAGTATGCAGGGTTAAATGAAAGGTGACAAGCAACCGACAGCGATAATCCTCACTTTACAATGACCGGTGTATTTGAAATTCACCAAAATTTGGAGAATTCAAAATACACCGCAAATCATCATTTCAAAACATTTCAAATAAGCAAAAAATGCTTTGTATATTTATTTTGCAGCAGTCCAAACCCCTTCAAAGTAATAAAATCTCTGCGTTCACTTTACATTCCTAACTCACCCAAAATCAAACAGCCCCAAAATATATATCATTCGGTGTGAAATGGAAGTAGAGAATAGTAAATAATGTTATGATCAAATTAGGTTTTCATATCCAAAATATCACAATCAAAGGAAAAAAGAAATCTTTAGAAGTAGAAATATTAAATAAGAAAGATGCACTGTGAAGCTAGAAGCAGAAACACAGTATTATAAAACATGCATAACTATCAATGGGGACTAATGCGAACTAATTTGTTCTATTACTCCAAGTCAGATGAACCAAAAGTGCATTATCAGAGCAAAATTTGATCAGCATTCACTCAGAAATCAACAAATTAAGTCAAAGTAACACATTCACATTTTTAAAAAATAATAATAATAATTAAATCTGCCTACCAAAAAACACACCCCATTCAACAAAACTATTAGCTGCAGTGAATTTCACATAACCATCTCAAAAATAAGAGGCGCGGCGCCATTTCCCAAAGCAGAAGGAAATAAGAGCATAAATAGAAACTAACTTGGCTTCCTCATGTTTTGGCCAGCACGAATTACTTCATCCACCAACAGCAACTGGGAAGCTATGACAGGTCTGCACAGATAATAATACTTAAGAATAGGAAGAGAATCAAAACTCTACAGGTTGATGTGCTTCAAAGTTTCAAGATTTTAATAAAATACCCAGAGTTTATAATTTGGCGTTTAACAGAGTAGTTGTCAAAGATGCCTTCCATCTGAGGATCAATTGGTTCCCCAGTGTGATGATTCAAACCCACAACGTTTCCTCTATCATGTTCATTCTGTTATCATCAAATAAATCATGTAAAATGTAAAAGGAGGCATTTACATACATACCACATAATTCTTATATATTTACATATTTAACAGCTAAACTTCAATATTTATATTTATAACACTCAAATATGTAATATCACATCAAAATTATCCCTATTATTCTTTTTTTTTAAAGTGAATACACTTTTTCATGCATAGGTATGATGCTAGATAAATAAATATCAAACTTAAGGTGTTAAATATGTAAATACATGAGAATTGTGGTATGTATGTAAATCTTCCAATGTAAAATGGTCTGATTTCTTATGACTTATTTTATTTAAACAGGCAAATTAAATTGATTAACAAAGAATAATATGAATTATTACCGTCAAAGAAATGATCACATCCTGAGTGTCCAGGCCAGAATTCTCCGCTAATGTCTTTGGAACCACCAGTAGTGCATCGGCAAATGCTTCGACACCAACTTGCGCACGCTGAAAATTTAGATTTTCTTTTTCAGGAAGAAATTAGAATTCTTAAGCAAGCAAAAAAAAAAAAAAAGTTCGGAAGGTTGCTAACCCCTTGAACAGTTTTCTTAACATTGTTGATCAAATGCTGCCTGGCAGCAACCTCAAAAGCCCCAGCCCCCTAGAAACGCAAAGGGAACCATTCAGTTTTCCAAATATTAACATACGATATTATGTAATCTCACTTAGAATTAAAATATTTACTAATCAAGCTTAACAAAATATTCACATGAAAGTAAAAATATTACTCAGAGACTACGCGTAGATAATAAAATTGAGTAAAATATTACTCACTTCAGTCACCAAGTATATGGTAAAATAAAAAATAAACTTGACGCATGAAAATATGAAGGCATTATTTATGATGATTCGAACCTTTGGGGTGACACAATATCCAAGATGCACTGAATGAGTAAATAATATAGTAGGCAACAAAAAGCTAGAACATAAGATTTGATTAAATTTTAAAAAAATAACTTAAACTCTGAGAGATGCATCAAATTATTTCAGGAGTCCCAATTACAGTCTCACTAAAGAAATCATCTCTACACCTTCCATAGAAATAGTTCCTAAACTCTCATCATCAATTTTGAAGATCTACTGTAAAATGATTTTTATGTTAAAACATATAATGGAAAAGTATAAATTATAGAGAACAAAAAAAGGATCTTCATATGAATTTTATTGATCTTAGAAAAGAATGTGATTAGCACCACGAGAATTAATTTGTTGTACATTAAAATAAAAAATTGTATTGTTAAAGAAACATACGTGATGCCTACTAATACTAGAAGTAATTGTGGAATGATATAATTATTTTCAATTATAATAGGTTTACATCAAAGATTAGTATTGAATTCATATCTTTTTTATTGATTATATAAATAATTACAAAAATTAAATAAGGTACTTTGTATATCCTTAATATAAATTTAATTTTGGAAGCATCCATTGAAGTAAATGAACTTAGAATAATGAAAATAAATGCGTACAAGATAGACCACCTAAAATTACTAGAACAAAGAATGAGCATATAATACATAATTTCATTATATGTAATATTAATAATTATCATTAAATAATATAAGATAAGATGATACCTACTATGATAGGTTTAATTATCTTGAATCTATTATAACCGTAAGTGGAGTGCAAGTTCTCGATTTTCGTTTGTTTCACATTATATAACAGTTCATGACTTCTATTGGTTACGGGTTGTCCTTAAACTACTAGGTTGAATGATGATGTTCTTCAGGAATGAGATTCCATAGGTTTTTGAACAAATGAATTTGAGGAACTTACAAAGATACTTAAAAAATTCAAAAATTGAAACATAAAAATAAACTTTATTTTATTAATAAAATTTCATATTCCATTTTCATCTTATGTACTTGTTGGTGCAACTAGTGATTTTCAAGGCAAGTCAAGTCATTATACTAGTGCGAAATCAAAAATTTTAGTGTTTGATAATATCTCTTATCTTGCTCTTTTTAATAGAATTTGACGTTAGTTTTTTAAGGTGATTGATTTTATACAAAATGATTATAACTAGCTTTCTTCTTGCAGTATGAATGCTGATCAAGTTATCTTTTTCATAGTTTTGATTCTCATTGAATTTCTTCGACTTATTTATTATAGATTTCTCACATTTCCATAAAAAAAAGATAAGTACTTGTTTTAATTGGTTTTAGAAACTAAGAAGTTCAAATCTAATTTATGTGATTTCATGCCATATCATATACTTGCATTAGAAATACTAAATCCTATAACATCCTACACTAAATTAATATAAATCAAGGTTAAACCATTATGCTATTTATGAGTAAAAGATAATAACATGGTTAATAAAAAATAACAAAATATTCAATTCGAACTAACTTGGATAAACTATGATTCCAAGCAACAACAACATCACTATCAAGGATTCGAGAGGTTCAAATTACATTCCTACAATTCATGGGGGGTATGATCTTGAAGAATTGTCAAATGGCATAGAGAATGCAGAAAATTTCTTTCAAAGATTAGATTCATTAACAAATATTTGAATATCTGAAAGAAAAATTAATGAGACAAATCAATTTACCAAATGTTAACACTAAGAGGCCATTTGGTTGTATACAAAATGGGTGTAAAACACTTGAAATGAATGGATTATTAGAATATTGGTGTTTGGTTTTTGAAGTTAATGGAATGTAAAGTAAATTTTAGTGAATTTCAAACTCATCATATAATTCATTTCTAGTATATTTTAAAATTCATCAGTGTCCAAATACACCGTAGTGTACACGTGAAACAAACCAACACAATCGCTACCAACAGCAGCTAAATATTATAGCTCGCCACTTTTCTCCAACCACTATTATTGCCACCCCATCCAACGCTACCGACCACCACCACTACCTCCAACACCATCAACCACTACCACTATCATAGACAATCATATTTTACATTATTTACCCAAATAAAAAAATAAACCACTATATTTATAGTGTAACCAACTCAAAAAATTTCCAAATACATTACTTTCAATTTACACAACATTGTTTTTCCAATGCATCTATTTTCAACCAACCAAATTGCCACTAAATATGCAGGGGTTGATATGATGTAAAAGCATATATAATACTATTTTTCATTCATTAAATATAAGGACCAACTACATGATCAAGTTAAAAATCTTAAATAAAGTAATTACGGTGTGCATGATTCTTATACAAGGTTTGCAAGTCTTATAAAAAATATTCAGAACCTCTAGACAATTATGTTATCATTATTCAGTCCATCAAGATACTTAGATGAGAATTAGGTTATAAATAACCAAAAATAATACATAAAACTTAATACAAATATTGAAATATATAGAAATATTACAATCAATTTTATTAGTATTATCACATTTATGATGTATGTTCTTAAGAAAATCAATATCATCTCTTCCAGAGCCTACTTCATACACATCAACACTAGAATTATGTATATAATTAAATTTGACCATTTTGAAGTGACTATACTTCATGACTATTCTTTTGAGAATGTATAAAATGCAGAAGATGATTTGCAATTATAAATATGAATTTATACATGAAGTTGACTCAAAATTTAAACACAAATTAAAAGATATTCAAGAACATGAATTTATACTTGAGCAATAATCATAATTTGAATATAAAACTAAAATTGATGTAAAATCATAAATGAACATGAACTCCAAAAATAAATTTAGTCTTTATGAATGTGGAATTAAACCAAGCATATTGCATTTGATAAACAAATTAAACAAAATAATGATGCAATTTTAACTAATTCTCCATGTGATGGGATCATACCTACATTAATTTTATTTTTTATTCTTCGGTCCTGGAATCCAAAATTAATAAAAAAGAATCTTAAGAAAAAAAATTATGTTGCATCAACATGCCAAAGAATTTGCTAATGATGAGCCTTTAAAAACCAATAATTTAAAACTAACTCTTTAGTCAAACCTAAAAATTCATAATTCATCACAGCAAATAATTATACTACTTGTTTCTTTGAAGAGATAGTCCTTACATATAAGCTATCAAATTTATGAAGTCTAATTTTTTTCAATTTTCTTTATCATGTTCACATCCTACAAATCAGTTATATAAGTCTTTATTAGTATTACTTAAAATGCAAATCATTGTCGTCGTATATTTTTACTTGTTTCATATTATATTAGTCATTAGCATGATTTGCCTATTTTGTATAAAAATATTGAAAGAAAATTGACTATTAATTAAGACAATTATGAGTTCATTGTTGAAGTGAGCATAAGGCATGCAGACTTTAAACCATATAATAAGGAAATTGTGCAAAAAAATTTCCTATTGAAGCCTTTAAAAAATAAAATACAAGACACGCATGTTTCATTCAAAACTATGCAGTATATTCAACAATTGATTATAAATTAGAAATTTCAAAAAGAGGAATTAGTCTAACACTATGGCATGCATCTCTCTCTCTCCCTCCCATCTCATTAATTAACATCCAACACTATGCCATGCATCTTTGCATATCTTCTTCTTAAAGCAATATTAGATGATGAAATTGTATCTACTTATTATGGGAAACTCAAAATATACCTTATGCATTGGTAAAATAAACATACTTATGATCATTCATGAATTACCATAAAAAAGTATAGCAATTATGGCCATATCCCCTTGAAAAATATTAATTAACTATCAAAGCTTAATTTTTTTCAAGTCAGACAAATTGATGCAACATATTCATCCCATATGCCCCATGCTGAGGCTGTGGCATGCGAGGATCTCTTCTTGAAGCCTTCACTTGACCTTCACTCATTGCCTAGCCATAATTTCCGCAAATAATCTTGGCATGAGAGTGATTGTTGATTCATGATTCCTACTATAGTTCAAATTATATTATATTTAATAGCTTTGGTTGAGTAATGAGTAAATATTGAATGTAGCAATTCTTCAAAAAATGGGATTTCATGGGTTTTGAAATACATGACAATAGAGAAATTATGTTGGCCATTAAAAGAGAAACATAAAATTAAGTGTTGCTGAGAGAAGAATGCTCAGATACATGAGTGGCTTTACACTTGATGACAAAATGAGAAATGAATATATACGTGATAAGATTGGAGTAACCTTAGTGGTAGATAAGATTAGACAAAGTTGTTTTAGATGGTTTGGTCATATAAAATGCCAGCAGTCCGATGACCCAATTAGGAGAGTAATTGTATTAGATTCAATTTATGTTAAGAGCAGTAGAGGTAGAGCTAAAAAAACTTGATTATAAAGTATAAAAAATGATCTTAATTTAATAGGATTAAATGAGAATATGACACTTAACAAGACACATTGGAGTAAAAAGATTTATGTAGCCGACCCCACATAGTGGGATAAAGGCTTGTTGTTGTCATATATATATAGAGGTGCTTACATTGTTTTTTTTTTTACTATAGGCTATAATAGTAAAGGAAGGAGAACATACTATAGATAACAAATTGCAATTAATTCTTACCCAAAATTAAAATGTGACGTAAAAAATGGATTTTAATTATTAATAAAGTATAATTTGTTACATGTTGAGTTCTTCGAGTGTGTACAAGTGCAACCATTAATATTCAAAAAACATCATCCCTTTATACCAATGTGAAGCTTCAATTTTGTGTGTTTGATAATGTATTACCTTGTCCTTATTTTTACTTCCACATAATTTAATATTGATGTACAAGAATCATGAATTTCATTCAACGTGATAATAACAAGCTTTCATCTTGAGGTGTCAATCCTAATTTAATTATTTTATTTTAAGTTTTATTATCTCATTAAATTTAATTGACTTGGGTGATCAACTAATTATCATTTTATTTGGATTTCTTATATATTTCAATTTGCCTCAAAAAAATGAGTTCTTGACTTGTGATCAAAATTTGATTATATGATATTATTCATTTCATCAATCAATTGTATTAGGAACTCTAGACCATAAGACATCCAACATTATGTCAGATTACAAAACAAAGAAAGGAGAAAGTAAGAACAAAATATGATTTTCCCAACTTACAGAAAAAAAAAAATCTTATAGATATCAATTACAATGAACCAACTTTCATACTACAATCAAGATGTGTTCATCTTTTGCCATCCCTCTGAAAATGCAAACAGAAAAGATATTTATATTTAGGACTCAAAAGTGGCTTAATAATCAGTGACATTCTAATCAAATCAAAATTTATATGATTTGGATCAAAAAGAGTTCACTCAAAATTAGCTCAATTAAAGTTGAAATTAACTCAATATAAGATATATACACGTGTTAACACATACATGTAAACATGTGGACCCATACAACCATATATATGCATGTTATAATCTTAATTCATAATTAAAAAAAACCTAAAATTAATAATATTTGACTCAAATCGACTCAAAAGTTACTTTTGACTAATCGACTCAACTCGACTTGGCTCGAGCTGAAATCAAAATCATTTATTTCAAGTAGAAGTCTGCTCACAAGAACTCCAAGAACCTCAAAAAAAGTTCAAATTGTTGTTAACAATGCTTAGTTAGCCACATAAAAATATGACATCATTCCAATAGTAAAAACAAAATAAAATACCATCAAGACCAAAAAAACAGCTGATAAAAAAAGAATTGAAAAAAAACGTTTAACTTTAAAAGTTGAAATCATTGTAGTTGCTAAGAACCTCATTAGAATTTTCAAGAAAGTTTTAACCACACAACATAAAAATAAAAAAAATAGAAATAAAAAACCTATTTCCCTGATGAAAATAATTAATTTAAAGTTCTGTAGAATGATGACACAGAATTCTTGTTAAAGTTTTAGGTTAGCCGGAGAGTGGGAGATAGAGTAGCAGTAGTAGTAGTAGTAAGCATATTTACAAAAAAGTAGGTGACAACACAGAAAAAATGAATGATTAAAAGAGAACAAATGTCCAAAGCCTAACCAGTATAACAGACTCGTCCTCAAGTGTATTCTTAACAGATCTAAGACCATCACGGACAGCATCCTTGATTTGTGCAATTGTATGATCATTGGGTCCTGCAGTAAACAGAATACCGATGATAACAAGTAAAATAATACAAGATAAAACTGAAAGCCACATTTATGTTGAATATAAAGCAGGAAGATAAAAGGGCAACCACAGAGAGAGAGAGAGAGAGAGAGAGAGAGGGAATGATGAGATGATAAAAAAACCTTTAATCAAAATCGTACAAGAGCGAGGATTTTTCACATGCTCCACAAAAGTGTACTTCTCCTCCCCAAGGACATGCTCATAAACAAGTCCAGCCCAACCAAGACAATCCGGAGTTAAATTATCAATTGAATTAATAGCTTCACCGCCACAAGCCAATACCAATCTTTCCATATTTCTCCTCTTTGCTCTTCGAAGAGCAATAATCTGCATGTTTGCAAATCAAACAAACTGTAAAAAAGGTCCAACCTGATTTCTTAAGATTACTACAAGTCAATGGTAACAGAATCCCTAGTTGTTCCCTACCTGAATAGAAATGCTTGTCATAAGCACAAGAGAGATAGTAAAACAGATAGCGCAAGCAATATTACAGAAAGTTAAATGGCTAAAAGGATAGAAAACCTTAAAACTGTCACAGAATATACATGATCCACTATTAAGTTGTAGAAGGCAGTAACCATCGCAAGAATATGTTCATAAACTGGAGCTTCATCCAAGATCGGCGACTTATAATGCATCATGTATTAAAATCACAAATTGGAGAATCCATCCGACATTGGCAACTTTCAACCAAATTATATAAAGTTTGTTATACGAAAAGGAGCAGTAGAATACATTGTAAAGAAGGTCAAGAATATCCTCATGAGGTATTAATGTGTGCACTTTGGCTACAAAGGCAAATGAGTTTATCTAAAATTAGTTAGTATGTCCATTTACAGTGTTAATACAGAATAGAGATATCAGTAAACATGTCAGCATGCAATTAGCATCTTTATAGACTATTCTCTGCCCTTGAGAAGTATTATCCCTCATATGCCTGGTTCGACACATATTATACATTGAAAATACCCAAGAATGAACAGTCAAATCACGGACTCTTACACGGCATGTGATTCCACACGTGTGAAAGTTTATACTGTTTAGAATTTATTTCACTACTTTATTATAAACTAGGAGTCTAGATTTTTTATCCTTCTTAATAATTTTGGGTTTAAATTTAAAAAAGATTTGATTATAATTTGATCTTATCTTGGTAACATTGTTTCTATAAATAGGGACATAGTGCCTGGTAATAAATCAGAGTTTATGATAGTTGAAAAAAGCATCCCATGTGGAAATTCTCACTCTTCTAAGGTTTCTCCTAGCTTTCTCCATTGCTACCTTGTGCCGCCCTCTCCCTTAGAGGCATGTTCGTTCATCCATCTCCCCAAACCCTTTCTTCTCTTTATCTCTTATTCTCTTCTATATCAGATTCACCACTTTTATTCTCAATATTAACCAAAAAAATCACCACAATCATCATTCTCAATGTACCGCTAGATATCAATTGATATTAGAGCCTCACCCCATCCCCTAACAAGTTCGTCCCTATTGCTTGCACCTGTGGATGCTATCCTCATCTCGCACCCATGCATGCTTTTGTCATGTCTATGCCACATCAACTACTTTATCCCTACTTGACTTCTGCCCCATCTTCCCTATCACGTCCTACACCTAAAATTTTATTTTGGACAAGCTAAAGGCGTGACTCCAACAAATCTACAGGTCACAGGTTTTAACCCCACCCCCCACTTAATTCTGTCACCATCTTCCACCTTGTTTCCAATGCAATTCCAAGCTTATCTAACAAATTGCCCAATCCCTTCAAGCCCAACAGCACATTCTGCTCTAAATTCACAAACATGGACAGGGCTTCAATATTTACATTGGCAAAAATCCTGCATAGCTCATCCTAACCTCGAACCCCACCTATGAAAAAATGTTAAAGGTGGATTCATTGTTACTATTTGCTAAGGCCACCGTGAGCACCAACGATCTAGAAAAAGGTTCTCCTTGGTCTCGCAACACTATACCCCTCTCCCCTCTTTTCAAATCTTCTACCGCGACATTTCAAGCTTCAAATTCACCAGTAGTTCATCTTCGATGCTCAATAAGAACCTATATGTCTGCTAAAAGTGTCATCCACATCCTCACTCGCTTGCTCACATTCACAGCACCAACTCATAAAAACCGCAACTTCCACAATGTCATCGGCCATTCATGCTCAAATCACTAGCACAGCATTATCTCACTTGTGCCATAACTCAAACAAACCTAAAAATCTAAATGAAAATAAAATAATAACTTCAATCAATTCGCCAATACTTTGGCCCATTTGGCTTTGCATGATGACTCCTAAGCTTCCAGATGCCTCTAAAAAGTTTTAGTAATATTCTCCAAGATTTACAACAAAAAATCTTTTACAACTATTGTCAATGGTGTTCTACCCTTTCATCTCTATCTTCTCGAGAATAAATATAAATTTCCCACTCATCTCTCTTCCAAAAAAATGAAGCGACTTGCAATATGAAAAATCCTTCAATATGAATTAATCATTTCCCTTCCCAATCATAATTACAAAAACACCAAAATCTTTGTTTCATTGCATCGCTCAACATCAAAATGTGTCGGCAAAGATGTACAGCAAAAAACCATCAAAAATAAAATTGATTGTAAAGGTTTGACAAACATGTAAATGCTTGCAAAACATGTTATCACACAATTCAATCAAATGCAACGTTCATAAATTAAACTTTCATCACCCATCGATAGGATTATAGCATTCACAAATCTATGTTATTATGTAAAGCTTGATAGTGTTGATCAATCGGAGATGTATTGTTGACTCAACCCTTACTTTCACTAGTTGAGTTCAAAGGTGAGCTCGTTGGGGGTGCAAGAGGCAATGCGCTCCCTAGTTATAAAAGATTTTTTTTGGAAGAGAGATGAGTGGGGGTGTTGGATGAAGTAACTTTTTGAATCACAAGAATGAAGAGAAAATATATTAACAAGAGTTTTGATGAATTTATAGTTCTTCGTTTTAAAATTATAATTTAATTAACCTTTTCATCTCTATCTTCTTGAAAAAACTCTCAACTTGTTCCACAAGAGGTGAAACCATTGCTCTCTTTTGATGGGCATCATTTAGTTTTCTCCCATGTTGCCTCTTTATTAAAAGAGGCATAGCCGCTCACTCTCACCACCAGTTGCAATTCACATGCTTATTTTTCATCTTTGAATTGCTTTCCTTATTAATTTTATTTATCTTCCTCCTTGTGTCCTTTTGTACCTTTGAATACAAATCATCCTCTTAATAACTTGTTCGAGAAGAATCAAATAGACAAGAAAGAGAAATTCGCCCATAATATAATTAAAGGTAAACAAACGGTATACATTTTTTATTTTTGGAATGATTATAATTTACATCGATCATATATTAGCCATATTAAAACTAATAAAAAAAAGTCCTAAAAAAATGGATAACAAACTCATGAGAATGTGATTAAATACAATCGGTGGTTCCCTTCATCATATTAATAGTGGTGTCTCAAGCAAAATAACGAGCAATAGTAATATTGAAACGATAATTTAAAATCTAACAAACCACTACTAATAAATTTGTGACTTTTCTATTAATGAAGATCTCTAAAACAAAGCAAACTAGCCTCTAGATGATGATCCATTACAGAGGAGAAGTCACTTGTACAAGTGAAAATCAAAAGAACAATTATGGAATGTGAGGTAAATCTATTAAATTAATTCATTGTGATCTATACTTAGAGCTATTGTTTGGTTGAAAAAAAATATTCACCTTAGTGTTCACTTGTCATTTAAGTAATGATTTTCATGAAATTTTTCATAGATTATTTCTCAAAATAATTTTTCTGAAATTACGGCTAAGGAGTCAATGAATATTGAACATTTATTTTTCTAAAAAGACGTGGATGAGCACTTGCCTTTAAAAAATTATTTTATGTATGCCAAAATTTTACAAGGAATTTTCGATTTAGAAGATCTAGCTCTAGAATAATTGATCGAATTAAAAGAATCAATCTAGTTCGATATAACTATTTTAATAGCTGATTAAATTATATCAATTGGAACAAGATACTTTTATTTAACCAAGGGTATGATTGGGATCATGTACAACCAAATTATCCTTGGATGAGGTTCAAAGCAAACATCAATGTCTTCATCCTGGATAGAAACAAAGGCCGCAGTTCACTTAGAATATTTTAAGAATATCTAATTCAGAGTCAAGTCAAACAGAACTTATTATAACTAAGTGGACCGTTCTATGTAACCAGTTGAAAATAAAGGAAATCTTAAAATATATCTTTTTAGGTTACTTAATTAGTTACATGGTCACATATATCATTTCATACAATTATAATATGTTCTAATTGCTTAACTCGTGAACCAGATATTCTTAAAATATTCTGAGTGAACCACGACCTCTACTTCGAACCAAGATGAAGATGTTGATGTTCGCCATGAACCTCGTCCAAGGATATAATCCTAAACAAACTCATAGTTAAATAAAAGTATCTTGTTCCAATTGATATACTTTAGTTAGATATTAAATTTGTTATGTCAAACTAGATTAATTCTTTTAATTCGATCAACTATTCTAGAACTAAATCTTCGAAATCGAAAATTCTTTATAAAATTTTAGCATACATAAAATAATTTTTTTGGGCAAATGTAGACCTTCACAAAAACAAATGTTCAATATCCTTGATTCTTTAGCCGTAATTTAAGAAAAAAAAAATTTTAAGAAGTAAACTATGAAAATTTTCACAAAAATCATTGCCCAAATGACAAGTGAACACTAAAGAAATTATTTTTTTTCCAAACCAAACAATGGTGCTAAATTTAGATCATAATGAATCAATTTAACAAATCTATCTCACATTTCATAATTGCTCTTTCGATCTCCACTTATACAATTGTCTTCTCCTCCGTAATGGCATTACCTTTTAGAAGCTAGTTGGCTTTATTTTAGAGATATACATTAATAACAAAACCACAAGTTTATTTGCAGTAATTTATTAGATTTTACATTATCGTTTCAATATTACTGTTACTCGTTACTCTGTTCGAACGCCACCGTTAATACAATGAAGGAAACAGTCGATTGTATTTAATCACATTTTTATAAGTTTGTCATCTATTTTTGGGACAGTTTATTATCCATTATTATATGTTTAATATATGATCGATGCAAATCATAATCATTCTAAAAACAAAAAATGTTGGTCGCTTGTTGAGTTATAACTATATTCTAAGCGAATTAGTCTTTCATGTTTATTTAATTCTTCCCAAACAAGTAATTAAGATGATGGTTTGCATTCAAAGGTGCAAAAGAACATAAGGAGGAAGGGAAAGAAAATTAATAAAAAAAGCAATTTAGAGATGAAAAATCAATACGGGCTTTGCTACTGTTGTCGAGAGCAAGTAGCTATGCCGCCACTAACAAAGAAGCGATGTGGGAGAAAGACCGACAATGTCCATCAAAAGAGAGCAAGGATTTCGCCTCTTGTGGAACAAGGTTGGGGTTTCTTACAGACTTCCGGTGGAAATCATCTTACTCATCCTCTCCAAGCTATCTTGCTCTGTGAACAACACCTCTGATCTCATCAACGTCTTACTCATGTAAATAATTCAACCATTTTTTGAAAAGATAAAATTTTAAAACTATGAATTAAAAAAATTCATTTTTTATGAGTAGATGTCGAAGTCTATGGCGACCCATCCAATGTTGCTTTCGCAGCTGTCAAAGAATGGGATAGGATTGAAAGCCAAAGGATGGGGCAAAACAGTGAAACAATACTTATAGCGGTGTGTAGAGGTTGGCAATCTCGAGGCTTGCTATACTCTGGGAATGATATATTTCTATTGTTGGAACAAGAGAAAGAGGGGAATATTTTTGATAGTGTGAGCAATTATAGAATCTCATCTCAAAGCACTTTATTCCCTCTTTATAATCAACTTTAATGGCAACGATTAATCTCTAAACACCAAGGACGTACGCATGGCCATCAAACTTTGTACACGTGCGGTAAGCTATGGCCACATAAACAAACTCCGAGAACTCCAATACCATTTTAAGGGCAGCTATGGAGTTCGCCAAAATGTTTTACTGGGGTGTCTTTTCTTATATTGGGCCAATGCCATAAAGGGTGCTTCAATCGTTGGGAATGGAAAGAAGGGATTATATGCTTGTTCATTGCGTAGTGATTTCGGCTGCAATGTCTCGAAGCCAAAGGGGCACCCAGCAAACCGATTCATGGTTGAGTGGTTCGCATCAAGGGTTGGATCCAAAAAAAAACAATCACAGGATATGCTTGCATGGAGGTTGTAGATAGAGGGAGAAGCAGTTGCACGAGTTTTGGTGCTACAATGTTGGTAGCTATTGCCCGCATTCATGTCAGGTGCTTCATTAGATACATAGGCATAAAGAACAATGCTTTTTGAGGCACAATTTTAGGAGGCAGGCTGCCGACAATGGAGATGCACAATACTTATAGAGAAATATTGGCAAACAAGTTGTTTAGGGGGCAAGGAAAGGGATGGGTGGTAGAAGAATTTTTTTTCTAGGGGTTTTTACATACATAACACTTAATCCTTATTTAATTACATATCTCACATCCAAACATACATATTTACAAATCCAGTACCTAAATTCTTTTTAATACCACAAAATAACACTTTGTTTCTTTCAATCACTATTTTCATCCACACAAACTTGCAGACCTCACTTAAGAAAGTCTCGTTCTTTTTGGGTTTTAAGAGTTGAATGTGCCTCCCTGCTAAAGCTAATATCCTCCGTCAACAAAGATGCTATCACTGATTCACCGCTAGTAAAGTCACATCCCTCTGCATGAAAAATCCATCTGCCTGTGATCATTACTATCCCCCCGAAACTCAACCATGCCGATTCACCATAGGTAAGTCACTTTCCTTTATGGGTTTTTAGATTCTATTGATATCAAACATAATCAATATGAGTTCAAGTTTCTTAAAAATGGTTTAGTAGGTTATCGGCAGAAGATGCCACCGTCACACTTAGTACTGGTTATTATATTTGCCATTTACGGTTCAAAATCTAAAAAAATGGGCACAAATCATTTATTTAGTGGTATAAAGGAAGAAGGGAGGACAATCTAAGGTGATTAGTATTGTGTTTAGCTTGAAACTACCAGAATATGTTGAGAAATTTTGTAGGCTTGTGTGTTCAATATGTTAGTTTTATTCAAAGATAGTCTTCTTTCTATCAATGTGTAAATGAATTATTCTAAAGTGTGCATTTATATGCCTCTACAATGAATATTTATACTAAATTTAATGTCATGTTTTATTTTTATGTTCTAATGCTTCATAATTATGAATGATCTCATTAGGTAATATATTCTTAAAGAAGAGTTTGAGTCATTCATCAACTTCAAGAGGTTTTAAAGATCATGACTTCTATTGTGGATGTCATTTACAATGCACAATTTATACTTGCTACAATGGTCAGAGGGAAAATGATTTTACAAATGTTATAGAAATCAATCGAAAGGGGATTATAATTATTTTAGATGGATTAATAAAGGTGATTATGCATTAGATATCGTGGACTATGATAGGATAGTAGATTTTGATAATATGGTTAGGAGGAATTTTGAGTCCCTAAAGTTTAGAATAGGGTCATGTTTGCACTAGTTGTAGTTATAATAATAAAATTATTCTTCTTTTGCGTTTGCACAGTTTTGAAGATCTTGATGTATTTCAACACATGAGATACTGCAATCTCATGCTTAGCAGCCATATTTTGGCATTAAATATTATTTTGACACTTTATAAAGAATTTTGAATTATTACCTATAATTGATTGGATCTTTTGAGTCTGTATGGTTTCATTTGGCATTTCATTGTGAATCATTAAAGAGAACAACAAAAATGACATGAAAAAAATAAGAGCAACATTTTTATGTCATTAAAATATAAAAGCATGTTAATTAAGTCAGAATTTTAAGTGGGGAACAATAAATCCATCAAAACTCCTGTTGATATATAGGTAGTGCCTCAATGAATCAAAAAGTTGTCTTCATCCATAGCCCTATATAGAACATAGTGCCTCGACACTACAAATGCTCTACAGTATTTCAATGTTATGGCATGGAGACTTTAGTTCAAAGATAGAGAAGGCAGTGCCTCAATGCCAGGATGACAATGCCATAGTGCTAGGATCACGGGATCGCACCAAAAAATAGAGAAGACAACATCTCACGTTGCAGAGGCAGTGCCACTGTGTTAGGATAGGGCACGCAAAATCAAAAGACAAAGAGACCAACGCCTCGGTGCTTATGCAGCAGCATCAAATGGCTAGAACCCCTACAAAAAAACCTAAGGACAACAGCGTCAGCACAAAGATCATGGCACTATGAGACAAGAGAATTCATATTTAGGTGATTTTCTACAATTTTTTGAAAACTTATTGGCAATTTCTCCATTCTCTTGAGAGCGTAAGTGGAGAGTGCGAATCCTAGAGCGTGAGAAGTGTAGAGAGGCATGAGATAAATGTAATTTATTCTTTTCTTCTAATTTCTTCATATAGGATTTCTTTGTATAGTGTGGCTCCGTGATTTTTTTTTCGTTCTCAAGTTTTTTCAAGTTAAATCTTGTAGCTTTGATCTTGTGCTTTGGTTACATATGTTCAACATTTTTGCTTTGGATTTCTCAAATTTGTTTTTCACGATTTAAGTGAATTAATCTCCCAACAACCTAAATAATATTTTAAAAAACAAAGTGTAACATCTAAGTCTTTGAGAAACTTTCACGTTCATGCACTGATTGAGCCTAAATTCGAGTACAACAGCTAAGCAAATAAATGAAACGTAATGGTAGCCCTTTAAGAAATTCTACCCAAGGAGACTAAGTTTGACATATTAGAAATCAGATTTCATAACTAACCCCTGCTCTAGCTAAAAGATCCAAAGATGGTGGATCGATGCCCTTCTGATTGATCACAACAAAATTGCTTTCATTGCCCGAGCAAACCTGCACATGGAAAAAAAAACAGTAAGTTTGCTGAATTTCCTCAATAAAGCACACAAATCTTAATTCACCTTATTTTTTAAGTCAATGATCTGTTTGACTTTCTCATCAACTTGACGCCTTTCAGCTGCAACCATCTTTTCTCTCTGCTCAGCATTGGAGTAAAAAAAACCTGCATTTATTTCACTGAGGCACATGAACACAATGAAGAAATCAGCATCTGTTACAAGAAACATGTTTACTCACAAGCAATAAAAAAGAACACTTCTAATATTTTAAAATTATTTTTCACTCAAAGAATAGAATCTCCAAAGTATAGCTAGTAGTAGTTCATCCAACTTGGAGAACAAAAAAAACTGAAAATCCTAGTATCCATCAATATAAAGAGGAATAAAACCAAAGATTTTTTTAAGAAGATTAACAAACATAGCACACTTATGCATTTACATATCTAACAAGTAACACTTAAAGTGTGATATTCCTATGCTTGAAAAGGAGCATTTTCCTTTAAAAAGTTAGTGATGATACTATTTTTTATGTAATATTAAAGGTTTAGGTGTTATTTATGTAACTATTAAAATTTTGATCGTATTTATAATAAAACTATATAAGAATTGTGTGCTATGTATATAAATGTCCCTTTCTAAAAATAGAGACTACCAGCAACAACATTTAATAGATGAAAAACGAAGCCCCAAAAAGAGTAGAATGTTTGTAAAAATCAGAAATCTATACATATTTTCCAAAATGTAACAATTCAAACACATTATGCGCATGGATAATCACATAAAAGGGAAAATGATTCAAAAAGATTAGCAGCAACAAAAATGTAAAGGATGACAAAATGTGTAGTGTGGGGTCAAATCAGCAAAGCAGGCGATGAAAGCATATATAATTTTCAAGACGGGCATGACTTCTTCACTTCTCAAAAGCACAAAAAAGGAAAAAGAGAGAGAGAGAGAGAGAAGAGAGAGAGAGAGATAAAACACATGGTCAAAAAATTAATTTCAAAAACAGCATATAAGCCTCATTTGGGATACTTTTTTTTAAATACTTGTGTGGCAAAAAAAAAGTAGCCAACAGAAAGCAGTGTATAATTGAATAACAAGTTTCCAGAGATTTTAGAAAATTATCTTAGAAAAAGCTTCTTTTAGAAAACCATATTTGGAAATGCAGTTGAAAAAATTGCTTTTAATAGCAAAAGTAGAAAAGCATAAACCACTCCAAACAAAATTACAAGTTCTAATATTAGATTTCATTCAGTTTCATGTGCTATTGTTCAGACACTAAACACATATAAACCAAACATTGTTATCAGCAGCCCAGTAACATTGTGTTCTGGTGACAGGATTTGATCTGGCTACATACACAGATATATATATATATATATATATATATATATATTCACTTCACACCTTCAACTTGTGTAAGCCAACTATCATCGTCATAGATGCTTTTTCTCAGATATAAACGAAGGGAATGTAAGTCGAGTATTATTTGTTGGAAGTTAAGCCTTTGTACTTTAGATCTAACTTTGGATCAATTGATTGAAGAAAAGAATTATATTTGCATCATACAGCTCAAAAGGAAGCTCGAGAGGATAGGGAGAAATTGTTCTTTATTGTTTTGGATCAGAGGAAGAGCAGGAATAGTCTTAGTTGGACTTGGAGCCTTTTCTTTTGTGATGAGGTATGAGTTTTCCTCTACATATTATATTACTGAACATAAAGCTTGCATCATTGGCAACGAATAGCATGATGCTCAATATTCTGCGCTCAATATTTGTATGTGTATAGGAATTAAGCTCTAATTGGAAGTAAGATTTAAGGAAAAGGTATAAAGCTAAGAGATTTGAAAAATGATGAGATTTATATTAGTTGATCTTCAGAGATCATATTTTGTTTAAAAATTTAAATAAAAAAAAAACAGAACAAAAATTTATATTAGAGTAAATAAAAAGTATAGATATTAGATATACATTCAATTATTGTATTAGACAGACATCTATTTGAAAGTGAAAACCCAAGATTATAATCTCTTCAACCGTCTTTCCCAGGTCTTAAAATCCATACTCTGAAGACTGAAACCCATGAAACAGGAGAAACATTAAGGCACAATCTACTAAAGTGGGTAAAAATCATATAAACTCCTAAATGCAGAGAATGTATCACGTTTCTCTTGGCAAAAAGCAGAAATGCATGAGAACATAAATCAACATAAAATAATCGCTTATGTTACATTATTTTTGTGTGTTAGGTATTGAATTCTTAAACAGAATATACATAAAGGGGGGAAGTAACTGATGATTAATGTGGGTGACATATCCTGAGAGAAAGGGAGTTGAGGGGAAATTACAAGGAATAGCACAGTTAAGATAGCTCTTTAATATGGCAATATTTTTCATTTAAATAACTGATTGCTTCATTGAAGTCTTATGTGTTCAAGAAAGGGGGTTATTATTTTGTAAGTCTACTGGGTAAACGAACCATTTCATGTTTTAAAAAACTATATCAAACTTGACTGAAAGTAAATCATATTACAATCAAATAGATAAGTCACAATGTCATGTACTTATTTATATGGACTGGGTAAAAGAAGGATGTGGCTGCTGGTCGGTCATCATGCAACAAGTAATTTGAGATCTCACATAACAAAAAAGAACATTTTCCACCTATGTAAATCTAAGTTCCTGTCCAGAATTCAGTATAAAATATACTGAAATAATTCTCTTCCTTGATTCATACATAAGAAAATACAAGTAGCAAAAACTAAATCTCATGTGTCAGAGAACCATTACTATAACCAATTAATTGCTTAAAAAGAGCAAACTCCAATTACAAGGATCTATTTTTATACCATAGATAAAAACCCAAAATAAATAAAAAAAACTCTAAAAAACTAATGAGTAAAGAAAAAGCTTCCAATACAAAACATCTACAGGTGCAATACAAATGGAGTAACTAGTAGAATCATTTACCTTTTCTCATACTCCAATGACACATTGCATGTCAAGATATAACAATTTTCCGCCCTCCGCTTCATATCAGGATGCCTAGACCCATGATCAAGGACAATACCCTCTACCTAAAAAAGCCAATAACCACGTAGGCTCAAGAGCTTAGGCAATGGGAAGATAACTAAACTACAGAATAAATTCAGCAGTCTCATCCCATCCAATGATGGGCATTAATAAAAAAAAACATTAGAAACACTTGAACAAGCTTCAAATTGTCAACAAATTATCAAAAAATAAATGCATTGCTTATTCAAACAGAAAATATAGTATAGCAGAAGTATCAACTGCATATAGCTAAAAAAGAACAAACCAAAAATTGTTCTGAAGGGTTCGCCAAATTTGAAGCTCATGAAAAGGATGATACAGAATAATCAAATGGACCAACAACAACATCAACAACTATGCCATAAGTGACACGACACAGCAATTATTAAGATGCATCTTATATGATGAGAAGAAAACCAGCAATCCCAATGCAGCTAAGCTTTAAGAAATGTCTCAGTTATGAAATGCATGAACATAAACTGAGAACAAGGGAAAAACAAATAACGGATAATACTTGAAAGTAAATAGTATGTTCCAAGTAAAGTGCCTTACTATACCAATGTCTAGCATTCTTCTTTCTTCAAGTTAAATCTTCATGTTATAGGAGTGCACATAAAGCCACACACAAAAAACAAAATAGTGGATATACTCGGTTTTGAGCCCATTTTGATCATAAATCAGTTTGTTTGTTTGTTTGTTTGTTTTCAATTAAAAGTTCTTATAGAAAGAATGAAATCAAACCAAAAAGTGGTTTATAAAGTATTTGAGCCATAAGATTAGGAATGAGCATCAAAATGTCAAACATACTGATTCTCATTGCTACCACTTCAGTCCCATCATTGCTACACCCCAGACTGTCATGAAAATGACACCTCACTTCACTATTTGTGAAAATGGCTTATCCTTCAACAGTGATTCATGGCAGCGGATGATGCCATCCTCCAATAACTGTACTTTGGCAACCCTTTTAAAGTTGAAGGTCATCATAGAATCGATGATGCACAGCTAGCCATGATTCAAAGGTCACTCTTCAGAGTGCCATGAACCTTAAATGTCATTCCTTTGCCTCGGAGCTGATGCTTGCTCTTCCAGTCGCATCAAAAATCTACATTCCTGCTCAACCCGATGGCCTGAAGTGGCTCAAGAGACTGCACCTTCACCCTACGGAGCGAATATTTTCTTGGCACTCCCAAGTCCCAACAAAGGTCTCACTTAACTGTAGGGACCTACCCGTAGGGCTGCACCCAAGCTGAAGACACCTCCCATGTGGTTGTCAACTGCAAATAACCTAAGAGGAATCTTCCACACCTTCAGCCTTTGTGGGATCATCTTACCAATAACCTAGAACTTCCAAGACCTCATGCAAGTGCTCGGCTCTTTCGATAGACCCAAAGATGCTACAACCTACATTTATTGTAGCGCCAAGTGCCAAAATTAGAGGGCAAGAAATGCTAAAAAATACAATCACTCTTATGGGACTCCCACTACTATGGAAGCCATTGCTTTGAAATCCCAGGATAGAGGGGACTTTATCAAGGCAGCAGGATAGCAACTTCTTCATTAGGTTAGAACCAAGTTGAGATTGAGGTGGGCCTCTACATCAACGAACTTATTCAACCATGGACAACAAAAAAGAAGAGCATAATTATAGAAGGGGATAATAAGGAGTCATCAGCCATTTCATGCAAAGATGATGAAAGAGATTTGGCTCAGCTGACCCTAGGAGAGTCCAGTCCTTTTTAATTTTTTGCAAGGGAGTGTAATAGAGTGCAAATCTTTTGTTCTCAACTGGAATTTTGTTTGAAGTAAATTGGATAGAGAGAATATTCCTGAGTCTTTTTTTTGTTCTTTTGAAGAAAAACGATAGACATATAAGGCACACATGCTTGTACATTTTTTGTTCTTTTTGATATAGTAATGCAAAATGCACAAAAAAAAACCTACATTTACAAGATATTTTAAGCCAAACACTCTTTGTGACTCCTAGCCCACTTCTACAGCAACAAAATTTTTTCCAATTCCCATAATTGAAAAAGAGAGAGCAAAAAAATCTCAAGGACTAGGAGCGAGCAACAAGGTCTCTAGGATCAAATTATGCTTGAGAGAAGATAAATGTAAATTTTAAATTTAGATTTCTATCTAATTTTCACTAATCTTCATAATTTGTAGTCAGAGAATGTTTTTGTTATATCAAGAATTTTGAACTATCTACGAATTATTATGGAATTAACCAGGTAATTTACGGTCAATTGAAGATTGGAATTTATGAGATGTTTCTTCATTTTATAATACAATTAGAGATTACAAAAGGAGAATATTTTTCATTTTGTTTTATTCAAACTTATAAGATAAGTATAATTAGTGGTCTTGATTATAGATGAAAAAAATTGTGGTTTTATGTTAGGTCGATAAACTCAACAAAATCAAAAAAAAAAAAAAAAACAAGCCAAGATCCATAAATTGAATTTTAATTTGGTGTATGGTATTGCTAGGGTATTTTCAATAACAAATCTCCACAAACTAATCTAACTCAGAAGAGAGCTATGATATTGCTCATTAGGGCATCATTCAAAAGTGAAGTACAACAACTTGACTCGACTGAGGCAAAAAATAAGTAAAGCACTAGGCTAAAATACTATTCAAAAATGAGACATCATAGTGTAACATAATTATGATGAAATAGTGAGAGTTGAGTTAAGTCTAAAAATAAATTAGATTAGCTATATGATTTTATCATATGTGCTAATTCATTCATAGTAGGTATCTATAATTTATAATATAATATTTCCTCATTATTGAGGATATCTTCTTTATTGTATTTTTCTCAAATATCCTCTTCTTTTGAGAATACATACACATGAATATGTTTATACACAAATCAACATATATACAGTATATGATGCTCCCTCTCTTCAAAGACCATATCAAAATAAAGACTAAAATCCTCCGGATTTCTCAAAACACCTTCCATGGACACCACACTCCTTAAACTTATAATCTCCATTGGCCTAGTCTCACACTTTCCTCAGACTATTTCCATTTCTCCACCAACTACAATCTTCCTAAACACTCTTCTTTGATTATCTTTATCACATAATTAAATGATGGAACCTACTACATCAACACTTTCTATCAATACTCTTTGTCAATGCTCTCCCATGATGACTTCTCTATCACTATCCTTATTTTAATGATTATATATGTACCTTCTTTAACATGAATCTCATTGACTACTCTTTGAATCTGATTTGTACTACTCTCTCTCTCACAAATCAATTGTGCTCCTCTTGCAATACTCACAATCTCTGGGCAACAAACCTTTTAACTATTTTATCATTGATCACTACCACTTTCAAAGTCAAATTGACATGTATGATATAAGAAAGTATTAACACCTCTAAATTTTCATGTGTTAAGTTATTCATAATAGGAATATGCATTATTTATTATTGTAACATATGCATTGGGGATAACCTCATTTATTATATTTTTGTTAAATTTTTCTTCCGTTGTCCAAATATAGGTGTGCATATATGCTTGTATTAAAAGAACAATTCAATAAAAAAATCTTTTTATGATTTTCACTCTTCGAACAAGTGGAGTATGGTGATCTGGATTATGATAATAATATAGTGAGTGGAAATAAATTTAAAACGAAAATAAATATTACATTTTACTATAAATTAAATTGAAAGATGAAAATTTAAAAACATAAATTTTATAAATTGTCATATTTTAGAAAGGTTAAGAATAGGCATGAAGAAAGACACTAGGGATACATAATATTTGATGAAATGGTTGGTGTGAATAAAATTAATGTTAAAATGGTCAATATTTGATTACACTGTTAAATAAATAACAAATGAGATGATTATAAATAAAGCTAATGTCTATGCTATTCACTACAATATAGCCAAAAAAAATGAGTATATTAATAAAATGAAGGTTAGATGATATGTTTAAAAAATAAAAGAACATTAAAAAGGTAAGATACTTAGAGGTGAAATCGAGTACATGATATATAACTTTCGTGGATATGAAATTGATGGCTATAAGTCAATATTACAAGAAGACTTAATGATCCTAAGTTTTGATTGATTCAAAACTTGAATTTGTCATGTAAAAGAATGACAACATCGAGAAGGTTAGAAATTCCAAACAAAGAATTTGAGCAGTCAAAATAAAGAATGCAATTAAAATTACTAACTAATAAAAGAATATAAACTTGAATAATAGCTAAATATTTTAAAATTTTTAGACTATGCTATATGAATCCAAGATTGGGTAACAAAAAATCATTAATAATCAATCATATGTTAAAATGGATGTGTAATAAAAGGAGAAAAAAATGACATGATAGAAAATCAAATTAGACGTGAGATAGAAGTAACACTTATTGATAATTAGTAGAAAATTAAACTTATTGTAGAGCTAAGAGTAGAAGACGGATAAATATAATAAGTGGACAGAAGTAAGGGGGAAGTAATAGGAAGAAAAAAAATGTTGACTATAACATAGCCAAAATCCAAGTAAAAATTTGCATAAAATAGAAATAACACCTAGTTCAGCACTACAAAAATTAAAGGAATAGAAAGAATCATAAAGCAACCCATATGGTTCAGACAAAACGATAATGATGATGATGTTGACGGATGAAGAGACTTCTACGACAAATACCTAAGAAAGAGAGGTTTGTACTAGTAAGATGCATTAACGTTGGATATTAAGAAAAAAGATATAACGCAAAAAGTTGCAGTTTATTTGGGCATAGCATATGAATAGTAAATATGCATTTAAGAAACTAAGAACTTGTTTGACTTATTTTAAGGGAGGTTCTACTAAACCATAAATAAACTATCCTAGCCCTTAAAGGAAAGAGAACTTTCTTGTAAGGATGATAGTTTGCAGACCAGAATTTTAGTTCTGTTTAAATTCATTGCCATGCAGAATTTGGTATGGTAAGGTAGATAATGTGCGCACCTAAACCTTAGTTCAACTTAGATTCATAGCCTACCTGTATAACATATAGCAATCAATATGTAGGAACTAGAGTTAATATAGTCTTGAACATGAAGACAAATTTTGCTTAATTTTGTAATATAAGTCTCCATGTTTCGCTTCATCAACTGCATATCTACTGATTTAGTGAATATTTGATAATTATATTAATATATTTGTGATTGATGGCTTAACGGTTAAGTTGGAGCCACCAAGTTCTAGCCATGCAATTGTTTCCAAAAAGTCTGAAAATAAAAGAAATATCTTGCATAAAACATATTGTATGCACATCTACTTTATCAAAATAATGCAATAGACATGCGTATATACTACAAACACATGTTTGTTTTTATTCATTAGCTTTATAATTTTCTTATTTGGTGTAATGTTTAATTGCGTGCATAAGAATTGTACATTGATTGCTAGATGAATAATGTGTTTAGCTTGTATTAACATGGAAATTATTTTAAGGGATCGATTAATAATGCAGCGTTTAAGAATCAACATTTATTTCTGTCATTGAAATTGGTTATTTCTTCTTAAAGGTACAATCAATACTCTTTCAATTTTAAACTTCAAAATTGCTTAATGTCTCGCAACATTTTCTCTATTTTAAACTCTAGAGTGTCTATTAATTGTCATTTGTTCACTAAATAGAGTACTTCGATTAAGATTTATGAATAAAAAAGTATTAAAAACCCGCTTCTTGCACTGACAACTGCTAATACCTATCTGCAATACGTACAATGGGAAGAAAGACAAAAAGACAATTGATTTATTATCAGTACGTAGCTCTAGAACTTCAAAAACATCATAAAGAATAATGCAAGATACTCCTATATGAAATGCAATTACACCAACTCTTCTAATTTATGAAGAAGAATGAAAGGCGATCCAGATAAACTATCAGACAAGAACGCACTTCAAAAACTTACCAAACGAGTATCAACATCAAATTTGTGGCGCATGTGCATTATCTCCACCATAAACAGATCAATTGGCTCATCAGGTTTACGGATGCAGAGTACCTGGTAGTATTACTAACTTAAATCAGTATGAAGTGAAGCAGCATATCACAGTTAACAAAAAAAGAAGAAAGAAGAATTGCCACACATGAGATTAAAAAAAATTGCTTAGCAGATTTTCATTGGATGAAGAGACAAAAACAAGCGAAATGCATTTTCAAAGTAGTGATCATCACAAAGTTAAAAAGAGAAAAAAAAAGCCGTTCAATCATATCATAAGAATCAATGGCAACTAAGTGATGCAAGCTGTACACTGATAATAAAATTGCTCAAAAAATAGTCATGCAAAAACAGAAAATATAAGAAAATATCTACATAAACCTAAGGCCAGATGTTAATACAAGCCTAGTTTATCAAGGGCATATTCACAAACAATATGAATACAAGAGTTACTATCTCATCAATGTGGATCTTCATTGCGTACTCTTGCAACAATTAATCATTTGTTAGAGATGAGTTGATCTTGGGTAAATGGTGGGGTAGCATAAAGCAATGCTGATGCATACAGTCTTCTCATCAAAGCAACTTTCCCAACCATATTTGACATCTATCATCAGCTCACCAACACTGGTTCAGTATTAGAAGGGCTAAGAGGTATGCAGCGTGAGACTAAAAAATTCTAAATAGAGAAAAGTTACTTAAATAGAATACGAAGTATTATGTTTGGAACACCGACTTTTTCCCTATGTGAAGCTCTGGTCCTTATATTTCTACAAAGAAAAAAAACAAGCCCTTCACTTTCAACAGAACTCACTGGATGGCCTTCCACAAAAACAACTCAGGTGAGAACATGGATTAGACAAGAAATAACCTTCCATAAAATTTCATATAGATGCTTTTCCACAGAAAAAAGTGTAACATCCGCCTTAGCCTTCATCCATTAACCGCCCCAACCTCTCTTTTTTTTTACTTTGGGAAGAGATAAGTAAATTTCTACAACTAACTGCCCTCGCGATTAACTCTCAGCCTCCCTAAAAATCCGATTAGCATTGGTTTAACTAACCCATATTCCCTCCAATATTCATTCCATGTCAATCAAATATCATCATACGCAAGAGGAGTTTCATCCACAACAAAATAAAGGTCCACAAAACAACAACACCTCCATTGTTACCATTCCGTTCCGAAGAAACATCCCAGGGACAATCACCGGGTTGGATTTGTTTTAGTTGATTGTATTTAGCATCCGGAAGAAAAAAAAACCAATCAAGCCAAATACTAAACATAAGATATAGTGTAAAGCTAATGAGAGGCATACCTTTAGTAGTAATTTACAGTTACATTTCAATTCATGCAACTGATTACTAAGCCACAAATCTCACTACAAATAATGAGAATAAAGCATTTGAATAGAAAAGGCTAAGAAATCAAACAGACTATGATTGAGGTCATTTAGAACAAAGGCAACATCGAGGAGGACAACGCCAGGGACCATGGGGAGGTAGACTCGCTCCCATTTAGAAAGAGCGAGCACTTCAGACTTCGCATGTTATTGGACGTCGAGAATTGGAGCGAGGGAAAGGGAAATGGCGGCAATATAGGCCATGAACTTTTGGCGGATCTCGAAATCATTGTTGAAAGACAAGCAAGCCTTGAGGAGGGAATCTATGGCATGGTGATTGATGCCTTCTTACGTGGGTAGAGGAGAAAATTGAAGAACACATGGAGCATTTTAAAAGAAAAACAACATTTGAATCAATGAGTGGGAGACTACCCATTGGCAGAACCAACGGCGAGGTTGCTCAGGTAAGCAAATGGGGGGATGCTCGAGCTACCAACTTGTGAGGCAATATCCACAATTACGAGCTCTATGGCAAATGGTGATTTCCAAAATTGCAACCTCTGGAAGTGAGAAGCAGGTGAACAACTCTTCACGACCTTGGCAAATCTTGACTCTCCAAAAGCATGAGCTCAAGCAAGTAGGCGACTTGTGAGAATGAGCAAAAGCATCTCATGATCTCCTCAAAATCGTGATCTCCAGTAAGCAAGTGAGAATGCGCGAGGGTCCTCTTCATGAAATGGAGGAGTCACAATGCTTGGAATGATGGTGTGTTTCTTTTTTGCTCAATTTCGAGCGAGTTTTGAATACAATTCAAATAGCATATTCAGAGAAGTTAGAATACTCCAACATTTTACTTTACTTCTACTTTACCTCCTAATCAAACAACAGAAATATTAATTCCATGTATTTTGATTACTTTACACCCTTAAAACTTCAAAACAAACACCCCTAAGAGACAATCAAAGTCTTAATTCACAAACCATTAATTTGGATAGCCATACATTATGAAAACCAAAAAAACTATAAAAAAAGATAATCTAATACCATCTACTAAAAACGCATAGAAATTTAAAATCATGAACACCATGTGTTAGATTAAAAATTCATGCCCAATCAAAAATTATATAGCATCAAATTTACCAAAAATTAAATTAATGAAAACCAATAACTAGAAATTAGAGAAGAGAAAAAAAGGAAAGAGATCACAAAATAGTAAGACAATGCCTGGTGCTTGCATAAAGAATTTAGTTTTGCCAACAAATCTTCATTTTCCACTTTCAGTATAAGGCTGGAAGGATTGCACCCAACCAAAAACTTATTCAAAATTAATATAGAACTTTTGCATTATATTTATAATCACAAAATTCTGCATATTGATATTTTAAAAATCACAAAATAATAGTCTACATTTCATCATCCCAAAAATCCTGATGCCTTCCATTCTAACAAAACAGGCTCTACGATCTAAGCTATCATGTTCACTGGATCGGACGAGTCATAAACCGGCTACAAAAACTCCAAAAAACAAGTCAAAAACAACCACAAGCAGAAAGCAGTAGCAGACTTCAAGCGCTAGATTAACAAAATAGTCAAAATAGTCACAGCCTGAAGCGTTAAATCAGTCAACCTCCAAATATGTACTTAAAACTACCGCAAATAACACTTTCCTACCTCAAGCACCACCAAAATAAACACGAGATGCAACAAGCTTTCAAACTTTGATAATAACAACACTCTAAATCACCATAGAACAGCACTTCAATAGGAAAATCAAGAATACATCATTCATAATATAAAACACCAAATTCCTTAAAAAACCCCAAAAAAACAAATAAAAAACCTCTTTCACTTTATTTGTCTTAACATATACATCTTGCACTTCAGATTGTATGGACATTAAAAGTTGCATCAACATATTTGGATAGTTTTAAATCAAATGTTAGTCTATCAAAACCTAAAGAAAAACATGGGAACCTATCTTACAATTATCACTACATCTTTTTTCAGTCAACTAACAACAAATCAAAGATTAAATTTTAAGAACAGAATGCTTGATTCATAGTTAAATATAATTAGAACTAAGTATCAAAAGTAATCAAATTACGTGGTCCAGTCAAAAGTAAATTAAAAAAAAATGAATATGCTAAAAAATTGAGAATATCCAAGTTACAAATAAAATGCTTACCGCATTAACAACAATGTCAGTTAATTGATCTGCCAATGCTTCATATAACTACAAAAATATAAAAAATGTGCTTAATCATTAGAGATGGAAATAAACATATATGACAAACGGAAAGAAATATGATAGCTAGTTGTTACCTTAGTCCTAAGAGTTGTTCTTGCAACCATTTTCAATATCTCTTTATCTGGTGTCTCACCCATGACAACAGGTGTCTTGAATTTCTCTAAAAACTCAAGAGTTGCTCTTTTAGCTATCTCAAACCCATCAACTAATACTCTTGGATGCATCCCTACATCAAATATTATTCAGTATTAATTATGTAAATATATATGACGCCAGACTCCACTAACATAGCAGTAAACAAAATTAAATGTCAAAAAGGTAAACAATAATGACTTCAAATTCTTATCACATACAATGAAAATTTACATTAAGATTACTCTTATAGAATAACACAATTTATGAGAATTTGCCGGACATTCAGCTTTAAGCATAGAATCAGGACGGTAGAACTATGGTCAAAAAAGACAATGCACCTAATAGTATGCTAGCAAGGCACTAAACTTATAAAGTTAATATTTGAAATGATCAGAAGAAAAATAAGTGATAACCAAAACTATTTTGCTGGCAGTGGAGTAGTTGAGCAAGTAAAGGAATTAGACTTGATACCATAGTATTGAAAAGTAAAATTAAACAGCACGACCTAACAATCACAGAAGTTGGCAATTATCATAAGCTAGAAAAATAATTTCAGTTGAATGAATTGACCAAAACAACTCTTCTTGCGGTTAATTTTGAAAGAACAAATTAGCTAAAAAAGAATGCTCAAGAGTATGATGACTCAAAAGAGATAATTAAGCTCAATATGTGACTAGCATTCATCAGGAAACAAAATAAATAAAAAATCACCATAAATCCTTCTAGTATTGACTTTAATCATCTGCCACAGCCTTGTGTACTCTCAATCTATGAATGACTAGCATAATTAAGCAAATCATAGTTACATAACACTTGTCAAACTTGGCCGATCCAAAGGACCCTCCCCATACCATAAGTTGTTTTCTTATTTGTCAAATGATTACACTATAGGAACCTATTCACAAGCACAACCGATGGTTTGAGATATCAAAGTTCAAATTGAAAATTAAAAAATAAAAGCTTTGCTAAAAATTTCCATAAATTAATCAACATTATTCTATCCCACTACACAAGCATAAGCACAGTGAAGTATGACAAAGCCAAACCCCATGATGCTACAGATTAGCACTACAAAAGAAAATTTATTAAACCAGAAACCTAAGCTAGAAACATAAAATTTTATCTTAACAAAATTTGACTTCCGCCATTTATATCATAACTCTGGAAACTATAGTGAATCATTTGTAGACAAATGCTTCAGTCTTCCAAATCTATTCAAAATGATCCAATCAAGTGCTGTCATATTATAAGCTTTACTTTCCCCACGACAGCTTTATTTTCATTAGAAGGGTTTCTATTTTTTTCGGCTTAACTAGTACAATTTATTTAATGATAACAATTGGAGAGATAGGTTTGTATATTAAAGAAAAAATAACAAAAAAGGTGCAATTATAAAGCAAGGAACCTCAAACCAAAACAGAAAGTTATTCTCATAAAAACATTGCCAAAAATAATATAAAAAGCTCTCACTTAACATTTCAAACCAAGATAAAATAACCAGCAGCCACTTTTGCCATCTGCAAAGTTTAAGAGCATTTTTGGATTATATATACAAATGACTTTTAACCTAGTAAACCCAATCTAAAAACACATTGAATCATTGTATTAGCTTCATTTTGAATATCTCTTCTAAACAAGTCAATCCAGCCTAAAGTGAATAGATTCCTCATAGCAGTTTCATTTTCATGGCATAACCAAAGCCAAAAGTTTGACAAACTTAGGTAGCTACAGCTTGTTGTAGAAGGCCTGCTTCAGCTATTATTTACATCTTATTGCTTGAAAATAAAAACTTAATCACTTTGTGGAGTGCTATATGACTTAAATTGTGGAGGAAGTCTGGCACATTCTAACAAATAGGTTAAGAGATGTCTAACTTTTGCAAGTCCTGATCAGTGTATCCACTTCCAAAATGATCATTACCCCTTGCCGCAACTAAACCATTGCCTCTATACATCATCTCACTTGGCCACTCTATAATGCGCAGCAAGAGGCATTAATAGGTTGTGATGGCTGCAGCAACAAGGCCAAAACTAGGGGAAAAAAATCTACTCTATCAATTTGATTCGTTTCTCCACTCCTCGAGAGGAGAAGACCAGAAAATTTCATACAATATGAAGTTCGCTTAACACAAAGACTTGGTAAGTATCATATACAGACTAAGATTTCGCTTTTTTTCCTGATTCCTTTCAGCTTAAATTTTCTGCAAATATATAAAAACTTACGATTAAAGCTAGTCGTTAGACCGCTTAATGCGTAGCATATAGTAGCAGCATGTAGAGTTTTAGAATTTAAGATTTATAAAATTTATCATTTTAGCTTAAACTGGATGGTTGGGGGAATGATGACGTGCCCGATCTAGATCTCATGGTTCCATTATCGGCGTCAGGTCCCTGCCTACTTAGTCAAAGGAGATAATGACCCAACCGCTAGAAAGATCCTCATCGAATACACATATCGCCCAAGAAATCTTTTAGACGCAGTTGGGGAGATATTCTTAGTCTACCTAGAGAGAGTTATTTCTTATCAAGTATATCATGATTCACAACTCAAAGACAGAGCCATCGGAGAGCATACTGTCGTGATCGTATATAATGGCCTTACAGCCAAACCACTGATCGGAGGACTTTTTCTAACTACTTTATCTATGAGCCTCTTGGCCGTCGAGCAGGGACAAGTCGCGTCCTACGAGATTGATTGAGAGTAAACATGTAGTAACACTTGATTTAACATCGGCCTTTGTGATAGAGTTTTCTTAATTTGTCACTGACAAACAAATTGGAAGGTGGATAGATTAAGTTTTGATTTAAGCATTTAATGATAAAATTTCATTTAAACAGTTTTAGATTGCTACTTAAAAATTGATTAATTAGAATATGTTTAAGAGCTTTAGATCTTGTCAACTCTGTTTAAGTGATAATAGAGGATTAAATCTACTGTCACCTAACAGAATCAATTTCTTAGATATTTCACTGATTTGAAACTCATATTATAAGTTTTTAGATTTTGTTAATCCCATCACCCCAAGACTAAACCGGTAGAACCCAAGAACATCCTCAAACACTGACTTTAAAGATTCAGCGTGGAGTATGTATATTTATGAATTTAGACGCTTTTTTTCTAATTTATGAGATTGATTTGAATTTCATTTAATTAATTTTAACCTCGTTTTTTTTTGACATTAAAATTTGCGAAATATATATATATATATATATATATATATATATATATATATATATATATATATATATATATATATATATATATATATGTGAAAAATATAATTAGAAAATCACCATTTTGAACAATCAATTTCAATATGAATAAATAAGAAAATAATATGCCCAATAGAGCATCAAAAGGGTATTCCAACAAGTGGAGAAATTAAACTTCATATTAACGATAAATCAGAGAAAAAAAATGAACTAAAGCTCATATCACAAACCTTCATCAATATATCTCTCCGACTGCTTCATCAGGTCGCCAATGAAGAGCACGGTGGAAGTAGTGCCATCCCCGCTAGTATCATCCTGAGCAACGGCTGTCCTCGCGATCATGATCGCCGTTGGATTCTGGATTTGCTGCAGATCACACAGAATCCATATTTAATCACAAAGGAATATCTCACAAACCTCTAAAACCTAACTGTCCATAAAAAACCGCAGGATATCAGCTACCATTTCTTTCAAAAGGGTATTCCCGTCCTTTGTCAGCTTGATATCCCCAGACCCTCCGACGAGCCTGGCCACAAAAAAGTAACAATCAGCATATATGATAACGAAACTGACGATGAAAGCAGAAGAGTAAGAAATTTTGGAAGAATCACATTTTGATGGTGCCCTTGGGGCCAAGATTGGTCTTGAGGACGTCCTGCAAACCTTTGGCAGCGTTGATGTTCGTGTGGAGCGCCGCCGACTTGTTCAGGACCTCGGCATTAGGGTTGAGAAAGCGAATTGACATCTTCGATCGCCGGAATAACCGCTGATAAGGATGGAAGAGAGTAGTAGGGTTTCAAATGAACTATCCGAGCGGCGAGAGCTCTGGAAAGAAGCGCGAGAAATGGTGTAGAAGAGGTCTCTGGAGCATTCGGTGGGTGAGTGGAGAGGTTTTAGGAGTGCTGGCGAAGGAGGGCTCGTCCGGGTCCAGTCGGATGCGCTTGATTTGAGCTCCGACCGGATTTTGCTTTGAAATAATTCATATTTTAATTATATAAAATAAAAAATAGTTTAAGTAATTCAAAAAGTTTTGTAAGTGCTCAAAATAATTAGAGGATATTACATATCACCCACTTAATTTTTATATATTTATAGTTTCTTTGTTTTTTTAAACTATAGCCCCTTGTGTATTTGAGCGTGCAAAGGTTGGGCTTTTATTATGAATTTCAATATTTGGATTTTAATTTAAAAAATTAATATAAAAAGGTTATTAAAATATAAATAGATAAGAATTTAACACTATGCATGTAAAAGACTCAAATAATTAACATGAAATAAAAGACATGCCATAACTATGCTCCAAGGCCCATTTTTTATTAAATAATTTAAAGCTCATGCAAATAATAAAATAAAATTTTTTCATAAAAAAAAGTACTGTTCTATTTATTATTTTAAACCTCACTAAATTTTATATAATTTTTAAGATGTTATTTGATATATTTAATAATGAAAATTTATAATTTTCTATTTACTAAGCATATTAAATGACTTTGAAAATTGTGAAATAATTTTAGAATATACACAAACGCACCCAAATATCCTCAATTTTTTTTTTTGAATTTTTCAATCATTGCATTGCATAAATTAGTTCAAACTTTCAATCATGAAAATCATTATTTAAATGCCTAAATATGCAAATAATGAATGTCTCATTTTATGAGATTTTCTAGAGGTTTAGCATGAAGTGATTGAATGTCCAAATAAATTTGGAGAATTTAAAAATCATTTGGTATTCAATTAATTTAGAATGATAAAGAATTAAATTAAAAAATGGAAAGAAAATACATTGTTGGTGATTTTTCTATATTATACGTGATATGTGCACTACCAACAAAAAAATTATATGATTTAGTTTATTTGTGTGCTACATTCACAATATTATAAAAATAAACACCACTGAAGTACCCTTAAATCAAGTCAATATGTGCATAAAATCTAATTTTATGCCATCTAGATTGTCCATCATAAATTGTTGAGCATCCCGCCGTCACCCTTACAATATAGTGGCTTCTACTTGTAGATATCATATAAAAATTCTCTCTCTAGGTCATATTAATTGAAATAATTTCAATTAAAATATATGGGGAGACCTAAATCAAACGACCTTTTGGCCACCATGGGTTTAAAAGTTAAATCTACGTGGCTTGCTAAAACAAGAGAAAAATGAATTACTGAGCTTACGATGAAAACCAATCTACTCTAAATTTGCATTGATTGTGTTATGGCCTAAACATTGACATGCTTTTAGGCTACTCAACCGCCATAACTTAATAGCAAGCTTGAGTTGGCTCTAGGTAGCCCGAAGAGTTGCTATTAATCAGAGGAAGGCATCCAAATAGTCTCAAGAGTTGTATTTCAGTGAATTTCTCAATTAACCCTATCAAACCATGAAAACATGGCTAATGGCATGATTATGTGCTATTAGATTCATTGAAGCGAAATGGAGGGTAGTCTACACAATATAGATAAACTTATATTAAGGCTTGTGATGGCATGATCATGTTCATGCTTGTTAACCATAATAATCCTTACTCGATATTAGCCTAACTTAAGTTAATTGATCCATTTAAGGACAAACTTTAGTGTGGAAGGTAACTTATTGTTTAAAATATTTGGCTCATTTGGTCTGGTAGCAGTCTAAATTGGTAAAATTCATCCATTTTGATCAAATTTGGTCAAATCCATGGGCCAAAAAAAAGGTTGACCATCAACATTAGTTCAATGACATTCTAGGATAGCTTCATACAAAATTGGTTGACGAATTTTTAAGATAAAGGTCAAACTAGCTCCATTGGCCCTATTTGATTTAATTAAGTTTATTTTAGTCGATTGAATACAGTTGGTCAAATCAAAGGGCAATTGGATTTCTTAGGATGTGGTTGACATCTCACGGGGTTCTTTATTGTGATTAATTAGGTCAAACCTTTTGATACGTTTGAATATAAAATTGATTTATGTTACTTTATATAAAATTACTTGAAAAACATAATATTATTTTAATTATAAAATAGATATGAAGTTCTTAGAATAATTATAAGTAATATAATGATTTTTTTTGTTTGAATCAAAGTCTATATGGATGAGCATGTTTCAAGAGAAATACTATGAAAATAATAGAGGTTGTGATATGATCTATTTTCTGGATTAAGACTTATTTTCTGTAATTTGATCTGATACAGTGAGTTTGAGTGATTAATTCTCATTACGTCTATTCGTTCTGAGTTTGTTTTCCTTGGATGCAGGTCGATCGGCTTTTTAGACTTAATGCAGTGAGTTGACTCAGTTCTGTGTGCTTGGAACCCGGTTGAGTTACAATTCAGTGGAGGATTGGATCACTCGCGCCGTCGGATTAACGATTTATGCTTGGGCTGGATCGATTCACTCGGATTGAGTGTTTGTCAAACTGTGCTTTTAACCGTCGGATTAAATGGTGTATTACTGACCTTTGGATTTGTTTCTTGATCAAGCGGTTCTTGATTCTTCTAATGGCTTTAGTGGATTCCAGCTGTTGATATCTGCGCGGTTTGATCCTTGGATCGGATCCGAGCGTGCTGTGTTTTTGCTCGGCTTCTTGGCCGTTGGATGGAATTTTGAAATAACCTAACCTTTCATTTGCTTCGTTTCTTTCTGTTTCGACAGTTCGAGCCTGTCGAGGAGCTCCAGGGAAGAACGGGGAGAGCGGAGGGGATCGGAGGAGAAAGCAGTCTCAAGTGGAAGTGGTTTCCGTGAGGAAACCCTAGAAACTGGCGAAGAAGAGAAGAAACAGGGGGAAGACTGAAGAAGAGCTAAGTTCTTTTCTTAAAATCTTGATTATCCCTCTGTTTGGCTTTGGATCCCTATTTATACTTTCTGTTTTCCTTTCTTATGCTTGGATCTAAGCTATCTATGCTCCTAACTACTTTCTGTTACAGTCTAACTGATTTCTGTTAGATTTGCTCGTTTTACTTAGGTGGCTTGTTTCTGTCTTTATGGAATATCAGTTGGTTGAAATGTCGAGCTTCTTGATTCTTGAGTCTTGATGGATTAGGTTGTTTACTTCCTCTGTCAGAACTATGTTATCTGGTTATTTCAACTCTTGCTTCTTAGTTGTTTTGATCATTGCAGCAGGCTTTTCTGGATGGAACTATAGTTGGCGTTGCTGTCCATTTGTGGTGATGCTTTGGCCGTATTTCAATGCTGTTGTTATTATTGTGTACTTAAGGTTTCTGTAATAACTGTATTCGTTTTATGCTCTGATTTGTAATATCTGTTATATCATCGTGTGTATGTTGAGTTTCTGAATCATTCCTCTGTCTTTGGTTATCTTTCCGGTACAGAATCTGTTATCCGTGTAATTCTTATTGTTGTATGTTCCACATTGGCAATTATATGATTTGGGATCATATCATTACTCCCCTCCTCACCCTGACCTTGTCCTCAAGGTCAAAATTGAAAATTTGCTTTTTCTGTTTCTTGAATCTATTTCTCAGAATCTCATATTGATACTTTCCCTCTCTATTATGAAAGTAGCAATTTGATTAAGTTGGAAGTAGTATTCTTTTATGGCCATTTATTTGATATTGGAGAGCTTCTGCCTCCATCTTTGCTTACAACGGCATTTCTAATTTGCACTATGTTGATGGGCTTTATAGAATACTATCTTAATTTACGTATTGGATCCGGTTGGAGAATGTTTACATTCGAGTCCACTTCGGTTCGACTTTATGGAATTGGCTATATCGACTTATATATCTAATTCTATGGTCTTGACTTATTGATAACTATTTAGACTATTTTATAATTAGGTACTTATGTGTCTTAACCGATTGAATGGTGATACATGAAGCTTGTTGCTACGCTTTCTTCTTGCACCCATTGGTGTCGGTGATTATCATGTGGTAGTTGATGTTCTTTGGTCATCATTGGCGATACCAATGCCAATAACTTGGACTTACATATATGCTCTTTATGGTCCTTCTCCTCACAATTGAAACACAATCCTTTCTTTCTTCTTTCTTCCATTTGTGTAGGTGTTAGCCTCTGAATTGTTATTGTTTATTTGGATTGTTGTTTTGTTGATTGGTGTTTGTGGGAGGAGGCGGTAAATTGTTGTTGTTGTTTTAATCTTTGGAGGTTATCGATCTTGTAGTTTCTTGGCATTGTTACATCATCACCGATTCTGCATATTGGGTGCATTTGGGTGTAATGTGAGTTTGATTCACCTCTTAAATCTCAATAAAGATGGGCCAAATCTCCGAATAACTTGTTCTTTAAATTGTGGCCAAGAATGCAATTGTTTATTTACTTGCATCCATTGATACCACCAAAGCAGTCCATCCATGTATATTGAGGCTATTAAAAATTTCGATCATCCGAGGAGTTATATCAAAAAAGCGCTCTTTCAAGAGCCATCCTCTGTCTTCTCCCTTAAATCGCATATCTATTTTAAGAGGCTTTGACATGGGTGTGTGTGTATGTGGTATGTTTGGAGAATAGATTCATAAAGGGATGCATCACATACCTGGCTTTGAGGTTGTTTTTCTAATCTGTTTTCTATTGTTGTCAATCTCTTTGATATTTCATTCAATGTCATAGTGATTGAGGTCATTTGCTGTTCATTGTTGTTCAATCTGGTAACACATGCTTCAAGGGTTTTGGATGTGTACCTTGTGCTTTCTGCCATGTTTTCTGATTGAGGATGTAGATGTGAGTTGTGGGAATCAACGAGAGCACCAATGATATGTTTTAATTTCTGTAATTTGATCTGATACAGTGAGCTTGAGTGATTAATTCTCTGTTCTGTCTTCTATTCTGGTTCTATTGAGTTCGTTTTCCTTGGATCTGGGTCAGATCTGGCTTGGTTTAGACTTAATGCAGTGAGTTGACTCAGTTCTGTGTGCTTGGAACCCGGTTGAGTTACAATTCAGTGGAGGATTGGATCGGCTGCTCTCTGAGCCGTCGGATTAAACGATTTGTAACTGGGCCGCTGGATCCGATTCACTCGGATTGAGTGTTTGTCAAAACCGTCGGATTAAATGGTGTATTACTGACCTTTGGATTTGTTTCTTGATCAAGCGGTTCTTGATTCTTCTAATGGCTTTAGTGGATTCCAGCTGTTGATATCTGCGCGGTTTGATCCTTGGATCGGATCTGAACCGTAGCTCGTGTTTGCTCTGGCAGCTTCTTGGCCGTTGGATGGAATTTTGAAATAACCTAACCTTTCATTTGCTTCGTTTCTTTCTGTTTCGACAGTTCGAGCCTGTCGAGGAGCTCCAGGGAAGAACGGGGAGAGCGGAGGGGATCGGAGGAGAAACGGCTGTCTCTCCGGTGGAAGTGGTGGTTTCCGGTGAGGAAACCTTAGAAGAATCTGAGCAGGAAGAAGAGAAGAAACTGGGGGAAGACTGAAGAAGAGCTAAGTTCTTTTCTTAAAATCTTGATTATCCCCTCTGTTTGGCTTTTGGATCCCTATTTATACTTTCTGTTTTCCTTTCTTATGCTTGGATCTAAGCTATGCTCTAACTATTTTACATTCTGATCTAGCGATTTACAGATTTGCTCGTTTTACTTAGGTGGCTTGTTTCTGTCTTTATGGAATATCAGTTGGTTGAAATGTCGAGCTTCTTGATTCTTGAGTCTTGATGGATTAGGTTGTTTACTTCCTCGTGAACTATGTTATCCGGTTATTTCAACTCTTGCTTCTTAGTTGTTTTGATCATTGTGAGCTTTTCCTGATGGAACTATAGTTGGCGTTCTTTGTCCATTTGTGGTGATGCTTTTAGTATTTCAATCAATTATTATTGTGTACTTAAGGTTTCTGTAATAACTGTATTCATTTTATGCTCTGATTTGTAATATCTGTTATATCATCAGTGGGCTCTGTATGTTGAGTTTCTGAATCATTCCTCTGTCTTTGGTTATCTTTCCTGTACAGAATCTGTTATCCGTGTAATTCTTATTGTTGTATGTTCCACATTGGCAATTATATGATTTGGGATCATATCAGGTTGATTTCCAAAATAATATTTTAATTTATTTGAATTTTAAAAATAAACATTTATTTTTCATGAACACCTTGACTGTAAAATAAGTTCTTATATTTATTTGGATTATAGTTAACATGTCACTAAATTTTCCTCTATTCAAACTAAATTTTTATATGTAAGTGTCTGATTAATGAGCGATAATTTTATGAAAATTATTCAAGGATAAATAAATGTAAAATATAATATCAAAATAATAATTTAATTATGATATTTCTAGTGACTATGATTTTTCAAATGAGTCTAAATACAAACAAATAAAGTCACAAAATATATTAAGCTTTTGCGAGTCCCACCATTCGTCTTGTTGCTCTTTTTTTTTATTTCCTTCATGTATATGACTTTTATGCCTGCTTACATTGACACTATCACCCGCATCAGGTCACGAGACTGACCCCCGTAAAGTTATCTCCTCAAGCAATGCAAATGTATCTCTTGACCATGATGAAGTGCCTAGATTTGTGCATAATTTGTTCACTTTGATTTGAAATTAATAGAGTTTATGTGAATTTTATTGAAACTTATTTACAAGCAATTTTTATTTTTATTGCGTGCTAGAAAATTAGTTGCAGTAAAATAAAACTTCATGCTTTAGCTTCGTTGGGAAATCCAGCATGCACATAGATAGTTGAAAAAAATAGGAAGCCCCAGAATTTTTACGTGAAAAAATCCCATAAATATGAGGAAAAAACCACGGGGTCTAATCCAAAAAAAAATATTTCACTATATATCCACTTTGAAATACAGAGTTTAAATCTTTCCGACAACGGGATTACAAGATTGTATGTAGGAAATCCTAATAATGGAAATTCCAGAATCAGATTACAACGGCTATGTGACAGTAGTTGGACTGTAATGGTTGTTGGTGGCAGTCAATGACGATAATAGACGGCGATGACGAACTTCGAACTTCTATCTCTCTTTCAGCTTTCTCTTAAGTTCGCTTCCAACTCATTCCTCATTTTATGACAATAATGTGGTCTTATTTATAGGATTATGAGAGGGGCATTTTGGTCATCGTAGCTAAAGTCCCAAAACACTCTATCGAATGGTGTATTTCGATTCATTTGATCATAGATAGTTTTTTGGTGATTTAACCATTCAAATGACCTTCGATCTGAGTGATCTTAAGATTATTAGAGTCATCTCGTCAATCTGCTTGATTTGACTATAAGCACGTTAAATTTGTAAGTCATTTGACCATCCAGTCTAGGGGTGCAGATGAGTCAAGTCGAGCTTGAGCCATATCAGACTCGAGCTTATGTGCCAAGCTCAGCTTGTGTCGCCTAAGCTCGACTCATTTTACCGGGCTCGATTAGAAGCTCGAGCTTGGCTCGATGAGAAGCTCGAGTTTGGCTCGTTTATAGGCTCGATTTGAAGTCAATTAGACTAATAAATAGCACCAAAAAAATTTGAAGAGCAATAAAAAAAAATTACAGAATATTTATTAAATTAATTTGAGTATTTTGGAGGTTTTATATTTCAAATATATGCATTTCCAATTTCCAACTCAAATAAAGTACAAAAAAAATAGTTACAAAATATTAAAAGAAAAAAGTAAATGCTAAAAAAAAGAGCTACATACAAGTTACAGAATTAAACACCCAATCCTCCATCTATTTATAAAAAGAAAAATATAGAATTAAACTGAAATCACATCTTCTCTTGATCCCTTTGAGAAATGCAGAAGACGCAACATTTTCAATTATTCAACGGAGAAAATATCACTCTAGTTGAAGTGATTCAAGGCTCCAACTTGAAGTCTTCGAGTATCCAACCACCTTATCAAAAATTCTGCAAGATTCTAAAGAGAAAATAATCATAGATAAGTACAATAAAGATATAACATAAATATAAGGGATAGAGAAAGAGAAAGGCTCGGGCTTAGTCAAATCATTTGAAAGAGCAACAATATATGTGAGCATCCAAACTTCTTTAAAAAGGGTTACAATCACATATAATGCTACTAGCCTAACAGTTAAAGAGAACAAATATGAGAAATATCATAGTCATCACAGCCAACATACATAATTCAAAAATCTACCACCAAAGATATAATATCAAACCAAAACCAATCAATCCAAAAAAGCATACCAAAACAACAAAGTAGACACCAAAGCACAAAATACCAAAGACCAAAATAGCGAACAACCACCGTAGACACCAAACTGCACCAAACAATCACCAAAGACCACCAAACAACCAACAAAGACACCAAACTGCACCAAACAGCCATCAAAGAATACCCAAGAAACACCAAAGACCATCAAACTGCACCAAACAACCACAAAGAGCAGCAAACAACCACCATAGACACCAAACTGCACCAAACAGCCAACAAAGACCACCAAAAACCACCAAACTGCACCAAATAGCCACCAAAGATCACCAAATACACCAAACTGTAGAGGGTATTGATTGCCAAAAAAAATAAAAATATGCAGCTCTAAGATGATGTATTAAATGCTATTTGGGATGATAGTTTAGAAATGTCATGAAGTAAAATTTGTTAGGAAGCACATCACTGAGTCATAAAAAGAAATTAACACTAAATAGAATGAATAACATTTCTACTAGTGTTCACGACTATCTAAATTTCAGATTTCAAAATCATAAGCACCTGTAACAATTTATTTAACTATCTTTTCGCATCATAGCTATCATCATCAATCTCCCTCTAATATTTCCAAAAATTAGCACTTTTGTAAAGATAACTACAATCAAAACATCAAAAAAATGTTGTCTACTAAACTAAGAACTGCAAGTCTGGAAATCATAAGGAGTTTAAATGTCAAATAAAAATCACATAAGGCCTACTATGTAAATATAAAGTCTATTAAAGAAAGCATGTAATGTCAACTCTTCATCTTCATCCTCTTCTCCATTGCGCTATTTGTAGATGACCTAGGGGTATCTCAATATCTTCATCTTCATCCTCTTCCTAATAAACATACAATATAGCATAATATTAATATCATTAAAAATATTATGATATTAATGAAAAAATGTTAAATTATAAAATAAATACCTTGATTATCCCTTTTAAGTCATAATGAGAGCGAACCCAGTTAGAGCCACATATTAGAGCTTGAACAGTTTCAACTCAAAGCTTTGAGCGGTAAGTATCAATAACTCTCTCTACAATGTACTTGGAAGCAACTGTTAATTGGAATAAAATATCAACCGTCATTCTTGAGTATAATGATATTTTAGATGGTTATTTTTCCACCAAGCAATTACATCAAAACTATGACCTTCTGGATTTATCTCTAACCCAACTTCAAGATAATTATCTAGATCTGATTTGGTGGGTCTTCTACTTGGTTTCTCTGATACATAAGCAGTAAAGTCATGCCAACCACTATATTTTCTTGTTAGAGTATCTTGGGTTGACTTGCTAGTGTTGCCTATGCTACTTTTACCTATAAATATTCCACTACTTGTAGCTTCAACTTCTAGTTCAAAGCATTCAACATATTCTTCATATAACTCATATAGTAAAGTACGAACATATGTTATATTTCGAATGCTTTCATCTCCTTCATAGATCATAGGATATGCAAACTCAATGACAACAAATTTCATTTTTTGGTCCATAACAGCACCAAATGCCATCAGAAGGTTACATTCGCCCCAATATTTTTTAATTTTTTCTTTCATTTTGCTAGTCATGTCCTTAATGAAGTCAACAGAAGATAGTGTACTATCATTCAATACTTTATTTACAGTATAAATTTGTGACAGAAATAAATTGGATGTTGGGTATTCAGTGCCTGAAATGATATTGGTTGCCTCATTAAAAAAATCCAAAATATCACAAATCTTTTTTATTTTATTCCATTCATCCTCTGTAGAGCAGTTACAATATGCAATCTCTCTCTAATAAAAAAAAAAGCTTTTTTTAGTTGAAGTGCAACAACCAACATATTATATGTTGAATTCCAACGCAAGTACCCAAGGTGCTTGTCTTTGTTGAACAGAACAACATCGAAATTTCATAAGTATACCTTTTGAAGCATTGATAAAACTAACAATATCACAAATTTTCTCAACAACAAATTATATACATTTAACCCCATCCTTCACCATTAAATTCAAAATATGTGCACAACAACGTACATGAAATAGTCTTCCCCCAAAAAATAATTTCTTCCTTATCCGTAAACCATCTTTCAATAACTTGATAACCCGATCATTGTTTGATGCATTATCAACTGATAAGGTAAATATTTTATTCTCAAGACCCCACTCAGTTGGGGCCTTATAGAATGTGTCAACAATCGTATATGGAGGTGGTAGATGTAAAAACTAAGAACTCATTTTTGCAATTTCCAGTCCACATAATGTGCGGATGATATAAGATATTCGTTGATTCTTTGATTTCCAAATATCAGTAGTAAAACTCACTCTATTTATACTATTTAATGTGTTCTTCAATTTTCTTTTCTCTTTTTCGTATACTAGCATCACATCGACACGAGCAGTTGTTCTATAGAATTTAGAAAAGTATGGTGACATGGACTTTAGAACAATATTAAATCTAAATTCCTCCACAATCGAAATGGGTTTTTCATTAATCAAAATATAATGAGCAATCATCTCCCTAACTTTTGTTTGATTAAACTTAAAAGTTGCCGAAGTAAATCCCTCCTCACTTATTTCCAATGAACTGTCATAATATTTTGGCTGGAATTATAAAATTTTTGCTTAATGTGCACTCTATACATCGATCTAAGTGTCTCCTAAATTGTGTAGTTGCACCAGGATTACCTATAACAAGATTTTTCTTGCAATGACAACATTCTCCTTTTTTTTGGCCATCAGGAAGAACAACTTCTTTAAACTCCTCCCAAACACGTGATATTTTCTTTATTTTTCTTAATTCAATTAGATTTTCAATATCAACTTCATCATCACCCTTATCAACTAAATCATTAATAACATCATTCTTCCCATCATAATTATTACCATCTACATTGCTATTATGTTCCTCAATACTAATTTAGACACCCACAACTGGGTTATCACTGTTTACATCCAATGACTCATCCTCTCTAAGTGGTGGTGTTGTCATTTTTAATCTAAAACAAAAATGATAAATGACAATTCGATGAATGAAGAAGATAATTGATTTATTAAATATTAAAAATTTTAAAAATACTAAATTGCTCACTGTATGTTTGCACTTTGTAACAATCAAAAACCCAATACTCTGCCTTTTATCCAAGCATAAATACTCACAATAATCTTGTAATTCACTGCAACATAGAAGCCAACACAGAAAATCATTTCATTGTCAGCAAACATAGCCAGTATGACATAAAGAAAATAAACATAATATAGAGATTACAATATTTCATAATCCGGCTGTAAATATGTGATAGAGCCACTACCACAATCTACGAAGAGCAAGCAAAATCATGGAACCACTCCGGTATTTCATATCCACAAATTACAATCCAATGTTCAATATAAGTAAGAGTGGCATAGGTTGTGTTATAATTAAGAGTGGCATAAGTTATGTTTGATTTTTTTCCCAACATATGTACACTGTATTTCTTAGAAGATTACATGAAGTTTTTGGAAAGTAATATAAAACCCATGATAAGAGCAATGTCATGATCTACATGTAGCCCTAAAATAATATTATCCAAGGTCTAAACAGTGTGTTCTCCATGCTTTACTCCAGAACGGTTCTTGAAGTTTCCATGCTTCATAGCTTTTCTTGCATCATTTGCGGCTGCTCTATATGTAATTAATGTAACTTGCTGTCTTGTTAACTAGACCCCCACATTGCATCTGTTCTACATATCACTCATATAATTATTCTGAATTTTTTTTTGTTCAAATAGACTCTAACATTCAGCCACTTTTTTTGATTCATTGTGGGGCTTTTGCAAATGATTTTGTTCATTTTCTAACAAACAACAAAGAAAGAATTCCTTTAGAAATAGAATGCCAGCATGAAGAAAGATGACTACTCTTTAACCTTGAAATAGAGGTTACTATAAAGAAATTAAATTTGTGGTAAGGAAACTTTTTTTAGTCTAGGTTTACAATTTTCTTTCTATTATCAAAAGTATAACATATAACATACACACCGAACCAAAGTTATCAAACCAATATAAAAATTAATTCCACTATTGAACAACTATTACAACATCATCAAAATCGAACATAGCCATTAGACACCTAATCAGAAAGATCACACATACTGTGCACAATATAACGTAAGATACACAATACACACTGAACCGAAGTTACTGAACTGACATAAAAATGATTTACGCTGTTGAACAACAGTTACAACATCATCAAATCTAAATAATCATCACAACCGAACATAGCCATTACTCATTAGACACATAATCCGAAAGAACATCAAAGCCGAACATAGATATTACACACCTAATCCGAATCATCATCAAATCGAAATACCAAAGATGAGCATAAAGAAAATGAACCTGACCAACCAAGATCAAGTCGATTTGCTATCTACTAAGAGAGTAAGAGGACAAGGAACCTGAAATATCACTTTCACCTCCTACCGTGACACCGTCCAACGTGATTGGGGATTTGAAGCCAGGAAAATGAGGGAACTCAGATGTGAGAGTGATCGAGAGTTAAGAGTGAGAGCCTGAGAGGCAGAGCCGTAGGCCCGTAGAGCTCAGAAAAGTGAGAAAGGTGAGAGTCGAGAGAGGCGATTGGCAAGAGCCGAGACGAGTCGAGAATAATTGGGGCGCACCGAAGGATATAACGACATAAAATGTGGAACACTGAATATCCCGAACTGGCTTCGAGCGGCCCGACGAGTAAACGATCTGAGCCTCTATTTACTCGAGCTCGAGCTCGTTAAATGAGTCATGCAGTCCTTTCAGCTCGAGCTCGAGGCTCGAGGCTCGATATGAACAGTAAACGAGCTAGTTATCGAGTCGAGCTCGAGCCAGCTCGCAAGTTAGCTTGACTCGGTTGCACCCCTAATCCAGTCAGTGTTTCGAAGTTTTCACATGTAACTTTGGTGCTTGATTTGAGCTCATTTGGGCTCGATTTGACTCAATTCTAATATTTTTGAACTCATCTCAATGAGTCATTTAATTCAACTCTATACATGCTTTAACTTGAAATCCATGCTTGATTTTTAAATTTTAGAGGGATGTATCAAAATTGATTTATAATTGCGACGATGGATGCTTCACCTTAGTATTATATGAATATATATAAGATGAGTTGAAAGTAAATCATCCGAGATAGGAGGGTTTTTATTTAGGAAGCTATCACCATACATTATTACTAGCCTGTTCGATCATTCTCTTTATAAGATGAATAAAGGTGATAAAAAAAAAGATGCACATCAACTTTAATAAAAATAATAAATATTGTTATTTGTAATGGTAGGCGATGACCTTATTAGCCTATATAGACATCAAACTTAGTTTCAAGGACATATAATAGCATTGGGCTTTAACATTATTGGCAATGATGTTGATGACTTCATTGGAATTGATCGTCATTAATGTTGGTGCCAACAACACACATTGTCATAATTAGAAATGACAAATGCTAATATCGTTGGTAATGGAGGGTAATCACCTTATTAGCATCAACAAATATTCACATTGATTTTGATGGCATGCATTAGACTTGTTGATAATGATGGGCATCAATATTATCTACAAATGTGGATAAATGACCATACTATTATTAATAAGTAGTGGTGTCGGCAACTTTCATCCATCTTATTAGCCATGGAGGCATCAATGTTATCAGTGACGATGGATGATGGGTTTATTTACATCTAAGGGTATAAACAAGTTGAGTCAAGTTCGAGTTAGTGCTAATTCAATCTCAACTAACATATTCAATGGCAAGCTCAAGTCAGAATTATAAGACATGCTTGAGTTTAACTCGAGAGCTCACTAAAGAAGGAAAATATGGCATTGAAGAAGGTTATCTTAGGATCTAGCTAGAGCAGGCATCAATAACATAAGTGGTTGGTGGGCAGATAAGTAAAAAATAATAATAATATACTAAAGAAGAAAATGATGATATTAATAGCGATCAGAAGAAAGTCACATTACCACCTCATTGAAATAAGACATTAAATACAAGGCGACCACTATTAGAGAATACATTAATTGATCTAGTGATATTTTTTATAGATTATTTGATGTAATTTATAACTATCATCTAAACTAAAATATGAATCAAAGCAAAGAGAACTCACATAATCTAGTCATCTAGATTTTCTAATCGAGTTAGCTCATGAGTCAATGATCCAATCCTCATTAAGCTCGAACCCAACCTCATTAGCACATTGTTATCCATTTCAAAGTTGTTTAAAGCTAACCCAATATTTATAAATACGATCTTATCATCTTAGGGTGGAACAAGCATAATAAACGAACTCAAGACAAAAAAAATTATCTTGAATTGTAGTACAAGAGATATAGCTAGTGATGAAAAGACAACAATTATTCTCTCAAGATTATTACTAAATCATCTCCCTTTTAACATTGATCTATAATATCATGTTAAATCACTTAAATGTGTGTTGACTTATTTTATATTATTTCTATCTCTTCTTCTTTGATTTAATGGCTAGTTCCCCACGTCAATATGAGAAAAATACATTAGTTTCAATAAAAAAAAAAAAAAACAAAATTGATCCCAAATTACTCCTACAAAATAATCAAATTGATTGATATATAGATCACCTCAATCTACTTGATTTGAAAAAAAATAAAAAATTATAATTATTATTATTAATTACTCCAAATAGTGTAAGTTATTTATGTAAAATGATATTAAATAAAATACCAAAACACTTGAAATATAATACTACTATCTAAATTACATTGTTATGTAGAAAAAAATATATTAAGCTAAATAAAGTTGAAATAAACTTAGTAATGAATCTCTAATTAAGTTGAATCTTCATGGCTCAATAATAAATTATTTTATAATCCAAAAGCTATATATTTGACATTGAATAGTTTTGTATATATATGAAAAAGGTGAACTTTCTAAATGTTATACATGAATGTTTTTTTGCAGAGTTACATGCAAAATAATATAAAATTTATATATTTATATATTTAAGTATACATTTATTCTAAATTATAGTAAAATATATAAATAAATAAATAAATATTTTATATAATAAAATAACAATAATAATATTTTTGATATAATTTAAAAAAAATAAATGTTATATATATAAATTATGTGAAGTATGCAAATGCCCAATTACAACCCACAGGGGTGTTAATTGGCCCGTGCCCGGTGGTCTTATATGTTCATTGTTGAGCTCAGCCCTTGTAGTAACGATTTGATGGAGAACGGCGTCGGCACGGCGAAAGATCTCAATGAGGCAGGGGCGGAAGCGCTCCCGGATGGTCGCTCTGGCATAAGGATCAAAGGTTGGCAGATCGAGTCATGCAAGCGACCAATCCTCGGCTCCCTCGCTATCCGAGAGTATGATAATTATCCCAACCATTTTCTTCACTCGCATCAAGTTAATCTTGAACCTTGCGAATTATAATACCGTAAGGCTGTGTTTGGATTGGAGGGCAGTGAGGGAATGGGAGTAGTTCATGGATTGATTGCAAATCAACGGTCATTGATTTGAACTTTTCAACTCCCTTCTCATTTTCTTTTCTTGCTTCCTAAGTAAAGCAAGGCATTCATGCAAACAACAACTTAGAGCTTACTTCACAGCCCTAGCTTCGTTTAAGGATCGTTTCTCTGGCTTCTCCTTGCAGAGTCCTAGTTCAGTGAAGGGGGAGGGGGGTTTCATCTGGTGATGTCTTTTATTTTAGAAAAGTCGTTACCTTAGATTTGCATACTTTTGGTTTTTGCTAATTGGTTTTTTTGACTGTATTTTATATATTAGCTGCGCATTGGTTCAGACGCAGTCATCTTATTTTTTATTTTTTTGGGTTAAACCCGAGGATGCTGTTTTTATCTGAATGACAATGCTATGCAGACTGCTATGTTATTTACTTGTCACAGTCTTCCATCTTGCATATTGTTTAGTTTAATGTTACTGCCTGTTCATGTTGCAGTGCTATCTATAGGATCAAACACTTATTCTAACTTTTTTATTTTTTTCTCATTTATCTGTCATTAAAATAATCTCAAAACATCTAGTTTGGGGACATATATTTCATCAAACTTTTGCACGAGGATGTCATTGAACCTAGGTATCTAGATATGTGAATTTTCTTGTAAAACACTGAATGGGTTTCTCCACTCGAAGTGTTTTGTTTCTCTGAAAGAATGATAGGCTTGTATTTTAAAGGATATGAATACAAACATGTCATTGTTGTAAAACATGGAATTAGCCTTTGATCAAATTGAATGGTTTCTCCAAAAGGATGATAGGCTTGTGTTGTTCATGGACAAGTTAATATGCCATGACCGAGGCTAGGAGCTTGGATAAATTGAGTCGGGAATGAATGGACATGATGATTGGATTTTGCAAGCCACAACTTGATTTGCTACTATCAAAAAACTTCCACATAATGACAAAATGGTTGAAATGTTAACAATCTTATCTTTATATATATACATCACAAGCATTTTATATTCGTTAAAACGTACATCAGAGCATCCAAACCCAAAGCATAACTACACCACCCATCCATCATTTAAATATCACCAACAACTCATATAAATTTCAATTCAAAATTACTTACAAAAACCATAACTCATAAAAATACGATGATTCTAAGGCTTCTCTCACACATCCATATCAACTAATTACATCAATTGTGATTGAGATAATTCTTTTCTTGATTAATTTCTAGCAAAGTCCTTTTACAATTAAAATAGGATAAATTTAGGGTTACTCCTATTCTAAAATTATTTGCAAAATCTATTATCACCACCTTAATGGCGAAAGTAAAGAAATTAATTGTATTTTACATACACAACCTATGAGGAATCATTTTAATTTCTATCCCATTTATTATGTATTTTTAATTTCAACGTAATATATTTTATGGTCTGTAAAGCTAAGATTAGTCTTGCCTTGTTTTGAGTAAAACTCAGATGAAGAAAAAGGTGGAGATGACAATTCTAAGATTCAATCATTAGACTTTCTCACTTCAAATTTGACATGACATTGAATCAATTAGATTTCATATTAGCGTAACTTTTGTCTCATGGTTTGAGTAATACCTACCATTTAACTAGATTATGCATGGCCGTTGAACTTATGATTCTCGATTTATCATTCACCTCTCGTAATCTAAATCAATCCATATTCTCTGATTACACTGATATTTATTGTATGCATAATTGTATTAGGATTTTCTTGATATGTCCAAATTTTGCTCTTCCGTGTAATACCTATAAATTTAGTATAATTAGTGTCATATTACAAATGCATAAATCACATGGATATTTTTTTGTGGTTTGATATCCAATTCCCATCATGATAGTTCATATGAAATATTATTACAATAACCATAGTTCTTGTTTAATTCAATTCTAGCAAACATCTCCCAAAATTCTAGTTAATTTATTAAGCTCCACATAGTCGTACATATTATTTACTCGAAAAAAGCTAGGGCTTATTGCTTGAGAAAGAAGTAGAAGAAAGGATCAACTCTAGCTTCTCCTTGCATTCGTTTCTCTCCTCATACTCTTCTTGAATTCTTATTTAATGAACTAATGTCATTTGAAAATAAATTAAAATATTAAACTCCTAAGGGCCTAAAATATGAATATATTAGTTACAATCTTCATTAGCTTGATCATTAGTGTGGGTGGATTAGACAATAGAAGCTAAACAATAATTGATCTAGAAATTTCGTAGATGTTCTTGATGGCTTGCCTCAATTCTCCAGGGGTACAATAACTCTCATTTGCAATGTTTGTGAGACCTCTTCAAAAGATTGGAGGAATGACGATCCAGTTCATTTGAAAAAAAATCTTAGATGCAATCAATAGAAGTGGAATTAATAGAAGAAATAAAATGCTATGAGCTGAACAGTCCCATCTACAAATGCATCAATAACAAGTATCAAAGTTGTTAAGATGCCTTGACTAGAAAACAAAGTTGCATCATCTATGGCCCGACTACCAACTTGATGAAAATTTATGGTCTTGGTTGAATAAGCTAAACAGGTGGAATGGAGAAAGTGTGCAAAAGATACACAAATTAGATCACAACATTTTGTGGGGTTCCCAATTATACTGGTTATTAATATTGTTCACCAGGTTCACACAAACGCACATAGTTGACATGAGTAACTTATGGGAGATAAGGTTGGTATTTTTATCTAAGCGTTTTATTTGTTTGGAAAATTAGATTTTGCATGATGCATCTTTATATGGCTATGTTTGATCATCTATTGGTTTGCTATCAATGTTTTAAATGCATAAATATGTTGAGGTTAATCTTAGAAAACTCGAATTATGCGGCTTAATCCAGCCCATTGAATGTGGTATTATTCAGCCCTTTGTTTTTATCTCAGGTGGGAAGAAAAGCTTGGAACCTCGCACCTACCTGAAATGGTTTTTGGAGAGAGTTCATTAAATCTCTTGCATATGGAAAGTGGTTTCATGATACGTTTTAATGCATTTGATGCACTGAAAGGATGGAAGCAGGAATCATTACCACCAGTAGAAGTTCCTGCGGCAGCAAAATGGAAATTTAGAAGGTAAACTATATTTGTTTCAGTGTTCTGTTGACCAAAACATATGCCTAGATCAGATTTCAACCTCATGTGCTTGTGATTTTAGAGTTAGTTGCAGTTTCTATTTATGCTTCTTGTTTTTCACTTTTTCCCAATTAATTGGAAGCACCAAATGCAAAACAGTCTAAACTTCAATTTAAAAATAGTCTTTTGTTTCCATCATGCATACCAAACTTCTAATTTTGGAGGTTATTTTTGGTAATCCTGCATGATGGCTACAGGAGTCGGGCCATGCTGTACATCAGAAAATAGAGGTATATATTTTTAATTTTCTTTACGATGATGTTTACCCACAGGTTCTCTGAGGTCAATATTCACAGTTCTCATCCTCATCTTTTTCATCCTTATTCATTTGAGTTATTTACAAGCCTAGGGCCCTCTTTCTTCACTCATATTGGTTTAATATTGTTTGAGATTTTAAAACTATTATATGTAAATCTATACAAAACTTATATCCATGTTAGATTGGGCCCCCGTTATTTGGGTATTGGCAGAGAGTGGAATGAAAACTTCTCATCACCCTGCTCCACTCACCATATATTTAGATATTAATTCCAAGACTTTCAAGGTTTACCTGCAGAGGAATTCTAAATATTAGTTGCATGACCTTCCACCAAAACTCTTTTTCAGCCTATTACCTAGTTTGTGGAAGATCTTCCTTCATCAATTTAAGTGTATTCTCAAAAGTTGGAGCTAGGTTTTAGCTCTCTTCTGGAGATTGGGTGTAATATTCGTGCTCCTAGTTCTATTTTTTTTGTGAACACGATGATGATAATATATTTCAGCAACTATTTGATTTATATTTGGTGCATTTAGAGTGTTGATTATCTGATAGATAAAAGATTTTATATTTTTTAATTTTAGAAGAGACATAAATTAAAAAAAAATTATCAACACTCACCTATATTCATAGGCTTCAAGTTAGATAATCCAAATAAATAATTTAGTGGTTTTTATGATCCATAAGATGCTACCTATTTGGTCTTCTTGCTATCTTTTTTTCGTTCTATTGTATTTTTTTAGTGATTTTTGGTAATTATCATTAGCATACTCATATCATTTTCTACCTAATATATGTTATTTAGAAAAAATCCCTTTTATCATACTGCTCTGAAGACATTTCTCCATTTTAATCATCAATTCTTAACTTGAAAAGTTTTATCTTTATTTAAATCTGCAGATAGATCCAAGGTTTTTAAAGTTATCACAAATAGGTGTCACTTTATCTTCTAATAATATCTATTGTTATGCAGTCACATATAATTTTCATAAAATGAATCCTTTTTAGTTCATACATAAATGCACTATTTCCTCTCAATTTGCTGTTCTAATTTCATAGTTAGCTGAATTGTTGAATGACATCTCTTCCCAACATGATAGATTACAAAGATGTGATAGGAATATTAACTAAGTGGAAAATAACATCCCTATATGTTCTTTGAAACTTCTTTTCTTAAAATTCTTGATTGTAGCTCTAGATGGTGCCCCTAAAAATACAGTTTCTACATGATATTGCTGTATTCACTATGCCTCTACAAATTAGTGCTGAGTACGATAGAATAGAAATGTTAGCATATATTTTTCCTTAGGTGAAAAAGCTTCTAAGTTTTAAAGAGAATTGTAATCAGGATCTGATCTTCATGTTGTACATGTCTACAATGGCTTAAAGTGTCTTTCTTAATCATTCATGAATTTTCTTTTTCTTATAATGCTTGTGGTGTATTTTATAGTTTGTCGTGATCTTCAATTATAATGAGATACATAATATCTATCTATATCTAATTATCTATGGTTTTAGAGAGAGAGAGAGAGAGAGAGAACGACTATTCATGTAGGAAGTTAGAGTCACTTAATCTCATATATCTTTCATCATCAATAAAAAGGTTAAGTTGTTTGGTTGAATGTATTTTAGGTGTATTGGATTTGAAATTAAACATGTAAAATTTTTTATTGTTTGGTTGGGAGAAAAGCAAATCCAAAGTAATTTTTTTGGGATTTGAAACCTTAAATTGGTCACTTTTGGCGTATTTTGAATTCATCCGAATGGGGCGAATTTGGTGTATGTCAGTATCATGAGAAATGTTAACATATCTTTTCCCTTAGGTGAACAAGCTTCCAAGTCTTAAAGAGAATTCTAACCGGAGTCCGATTTTCAGGTTCTACAATGTTTTAAAGTGTATTCCTCAATCATTCATGATTTTTCTTTTTATTATAACACTGTTGTAGTTTCTTGTAATTTACAATTTGGCATGATCTTTAATTATAATGAAACATATAATATCTATCTATATTTAGTTATCTACAGCTTTGGAGAGAGATAATGACTATTTATTTAGAAAGGTTGAGTCACTTATTCTTATACATCTTTCATCATCAATAAAAAAATTTAAGAGGTTATTTGATTGAGAGTATTTTCAGTGTGCTCAATTTAAAATACAATGATTTTAATTTTTTCAGTGTTTGGTTGGGACTTGGGAGTAAGCAAATCTAAAATAATCTTTTGATGATTTGAAATCATAAATTTGTCATTTTTGGTGTATTTTGAATTCTCTTGGTTTGAGCGATTTTGGAATATACCATGTCATGATCTTGCTACGCATTTAGAAATCTCTCGCAATGCCTTTTCTTTTCTGACGCCTCCACACTTGCGACGCCTTCTCACTTGCAATGACTTTACATCTGCTGCTTCTACCACCTCACATTGACCTTGGCTTCATTTTGTCCTAGCTACTAGTGACTCCACATCGATTGTGCCCGTCCTCTGTGATTGACCTCATTGTGTTATAATTCGTAATCCCTTCAATGACCTTGATCTCACTAAACCAGCATCCACAAAATTATTGCGTCCTACACTCACACATTGCACGACCAATGATCGTTAATATTGTAGACCACCTTATCTCTATCCATTATCACTAATAAGCTCTCTACTATGGTTGTTTATGAGCCAAACATGCCATGCGCTAACAAAAAAAATGCAAAAATTGATATCTAGAATTTTCTTAATCAATCAAACTCCAGAAAGTATTTTAAATGCATTGAGTTTTTTTTACACTGCATTTATATTTGCAGCCAATCATTCCCTAAATGGCATGGATAAATAGCTAAAAGTCAACTTTCAACTACTTTAAATTTTAGCCATTTAAAATTTTTGATGGATGGTGAATGATGCATGCTGATAACTGACTCTATGATTTGCTCTTTATGTATATATATCTATGTTATGTCTATATATATATATATATATATATATATATATGTATATATATATCATGCATTTTATATATAGACATAATGAAAAAATTTGAGTGAATTATTTTCTTAATTGCTTCTAATTACAAGCAACTTGTAGTTTTATATAAGCTATACATAGTAAAAGACTTGAAACATAAATAAGAAAGGAAATATATTATTAAAAATAAAGTCTATTTTGTTTAATAATTTTTAGGATTCATAAATTATTTAAAGATATTGATAAAATATAATAGATTTTGTTATAAAAATTGATTTAAATGTAAAAGTTCGAAGAATTGAGAAAGATATAAAGTGACCTGTAGTGATTCTAAGAAAGTAATATGTGATGCAAAGAATTTAACTTTTAGTGATTAATATATTAGCTTAGATACTAAATAAGGTGAAAGATGTATAAATAATTTAGCTAAGCAAAGAGATAGGAGAAATAAAGATTTAGTTCAAGTGAAGTGCACTAAGGATGAAAATCATAAAATATTTTTTTTAGAAGAGGATATTGAATATAGGTGAATTAATTATTTTTATAAATTTTTCAATAAAGGTTGTGAGAATACGATTGAGTTTAGCAACCTTAGTACTCTAAATAAAAATAAAGAATTTTGTTTTTATCATCGTACTAGTAAAATCAAAGTTGAAGAGGTTTTAAAAAAAATGATATGTGAAAAAGCAGTAGGACTAGATGATATTCCAAAAGAAGTGTGAAAATGCTTAGGAGATCAAGGAATTTCTTGGCTTATTAATCTTTTAAATATTATTTTAATGATTAAAAAGATGCCTGATGAGTGGAGAAAGAGTTTGTTGGTTCCAAATTTTAAAAATAATTATAGAGGAATTAAGTTAATGTACCATACATTAAAATTATGGAAGAGAGTAATTGAACATAAGTTGCGATGTGATACAAAAATTTCTCAAAACTAGTTTGGTTTCATGCCATTTAGGTCTATTATGGATGCTATACATTTGTTGGGAGTTTTGATGGAGAAGTATATGGAGAGGAAAGAGGGTCTATAATGATATTTGTTGATTTAGAGAAAGCATATGATGAAATTTCAAGAGAAGTGCTTTGGAGAATTCTAGAAAAAAAAGAGAGTTAATATTGCTTATATTCAAGTCGTTAAGGAAATGTATATTGAAGTTGTTACTTGTGTTCAAACATAAGGCGGATTGACTAAGTTTTTTTCTATTTTAGTTGGATTATTGCAAGGATCAGCTTTAAGCTTATATGCTTTTGCTTAAATTATGGATGCTCTTACTAGACATTTATAGGAGGATGTACCTTGGTATATGTTTTTTACTGATTATATTCTTCTTGTTGATAAGATTAGAGAGGGAGTTCAAGAGAAAGTTGAATTATGGAAGTCAATCTTAGAGTCTAAAGGCTTTCGTTTAAGTAGATCTAAAACTGAATATATGGAGTATTTTAGTTGTAAAAGATTTAATGATGGGCTTGTAATATTGGGTGATCAAGTCATTAAAAAGAGCGAGTGTTTTAGATATTTTGGGTCAGTTATTCAAAATGAAGCTGAAATAGATGGGGATGTAATTAGTAGAATTCAAGTTGGATGGTTGAAGTGGAGGCATGCTTCTGGCATGTTGTGTGATAGAAAAGTACCGCTTAGTTTAAGTAAAAATTTTATAAGATGATGGTAAGACTTGTAATTATTTATAGCACAGAATGTTGGTTAACAAAAGTGAGATCAGGGTGCTCAAGTGGATGAGTGGCATTACACTTAAAGATAATGCAAAACAAATATATATGTGAAAAGGTTGGAGAAGCTCCAGTGACATATAAGATTAGAGAGAGTCGCCTTAGATGGTTTGGTCACATAAAATGTCGATTATCTGATGACCAGAAAGGTAGAGGTAGACCTAAAAATGCTTGGTAGATAGTATAAAAATGTTCTTATTTTATTAGAATTAAATAAGAATTTGACACTTAATATGACACAATGGAGAAGAAGGATTCATGCCACCGACCCCACATAGTGGGATAAGGCTTGCTGTTGTTGTTGTATAATTAATTTAAGTTATTGCATGAGGAACTCCCCTTGGAATGGACATTATTAGATGTTTTTCATAGCAAATTCTATCATAATTAGTACTTTCCCTAAAAGATAATTCCAATTATTGGACAATAGTACATTTTGATTTTCTCTCACAACTTGGTGGATAACGATCTTCCATTCATAGCATGATGATAATCTCCTAAAATTGTGCATTGTCGAGTTATTTCATTAAGAAATTTGCAACTAATTTCTTGCAGGAATATATAGTGTACAAATTAAACTATTGTATAATTCTTCTTTAAGAAAATATTTACCTATTTCAATATGTTTCATTGTATCATCTTGCATAGGATTGTGTGTAATATTTATTATTGTCTTATCATCACCATAGAGTTTTATAGGCTTTTCCCATTCAATTCTCAAGGAGAAATTTCAACTACAATAACTCACACATGTTTATGCTATTGTTTAGTTCTTGAGACACCATTTTTTTGCTTCTTCATGTGACAAAATTACCTTCAAAAAAGGTTCAATTTTAAAGGTAGATCTTCTTTCTATAAGTGAATCATGCATGAATTGGTTTACATACTCATAGTATAAGCTATATCCAATCTCTTGTATGCAAGTTAAACAAGTTTTCTCTGCATTTGTACATTCACAATATGATTTCCTCTTGCTTCTGCAATGCTATGATTCAGATCATTGGTGTATAAGCAAGTTTGCAAACCAACTTTCTTATTTCTCTTAGTAGATCAATGACATTTTTGTTGTGAAATGAAGATCCCCTAATGTGAGCTAGCCATCTCAAAATTTTAAAAATATTACATTTTAGTTACTTTATCTCAAAATTTCTAATCAAACACTGCTTTAAAAACTTTTTTTCTCATAATTTTCTGCTACAATTATATAATCAATATACACTAATAAAGTTGTGACTCCTTCCATCTACATCTAAGTGCTTAATTAAAATGACGTCCCCCTTTGTTGTAATATGTAGCTATCATCACTTCTAAATTTTTTTCAAATTGAGCTCTACTTGATTGCTTGAGATCATTTAATGTGTTTTTTTTTTAATTTTTATTTTGTTAGTTCTAAGAATTTTTTTCAAAACCAAGGAGAATATATGATATGCTTAGCTGTAATGATGACCTTTCCCGCCATATAATTTTTGAACATTTTAATGAACATAATAAGGCTTTAGTTGTTGCTAGTAAGTGACTGTTTTTACTTTTTGCAATCCAATTTGATTGAGAAAGATTAACATGGAGACTCGTGGATTATTGTCTCCTTTTGAAAATAGTGGGCCACAACTTTGTAATATTTGCAATTATTAGATCATAATTTTTAATTCACCCTAAAATTGGATTTGGATCACATTGTGAAAAGTAGGGAGGACAATTGCTCATGCAAATTTAGATCTAAGTAGGAAAATCTACGCAACTCTAGTGCAATTGTCTATGAAAAAAATAAAACACTTTGTGCCTGCTACATTATGAATGGTAGAGGGGGCCCATATGCCATCATGAATCCAACAAAAATGAGTAGAATTTCTTTCTCTACTTGATGGAAAAGGCACATGCTTATGCTTTGCAAGCTTACAAATATCACAATGAAATTTTTTAACACCAACTCCTTTAGGAGAGAATGGAATACAATTTATAAGATTCTAAATAAAGGATGGACAAAATGACAGTGAGGCAACTAGATGAATAATGATAAGGCTAGGTTAATATTGAATTAATAGATGTTTTATAAAGTAGAGTTCATCATTTTCATGAGTAAATTTAATCCTCTTCACTTGTTTATCCTAAAATACACAATAAGTGGGAAAAAATGGTTACTTTGCAATTCATGATATGGGTGAGTTTTTAAATGGACACTTGATTAGTATGAAACTTAGGAATATGAATAACGTTCTTTAGAATAAATAAAGGAATGATTTTGATGTTTCTTATGCTGGTACTTTGGTAAGAGAGTCACCAACAATAGAAATTTTTTTATTATTTGGACAAGGAGCATAAGTGCTAAAATTTAATAAGAAATATGCAATATGATATGTGGCTCATGAATCCATGATCCAAGAGTCAATGAAGGCATTAATAGAGGTTTTTCATCCTTGGAGAGGTAGAAATTTATTTTAGAATGCCAAGGAATAGAGATTTAGGGTATGTTTGGGGCAGCTATAGCTTTTTGAAAAATTGGTTGTAAAGCTATTGTGGAGAAAGTAGCTTTTTGAAAAAATGCTGTGTGCATTTCAAATATATTTTTTTTGAAAAATTCAATTTTTCCAAAAAAACATTTTGAAAACTTTTTGTGAAAACAACCAAAAATTATTGCCAACGCAGCTTCATTTAAAAAAAGGTAGAAAAGTCGCCCCAAACAAACCCTTAGTTCTTTTAGCATTTTGATAATCCTTTAATATTTTTGATCTCATCTTTATTAAATTCTTCCTAATTTGGACTTATCTTTGAAATTACTCGAATCATGCTTGCATGACACTTAGGTACCTTTTGATATCTTGATATCTCTTTGCCCAATGTGTTGGGTTTGTCATTCAATTTTGAACATTTTTTGAGCGTGTCTCTTCTTTTTACTAGAGCTACACCAAGTATTATCTTTGTTGTCTCAATTTAGATTTCTAAATAATTTTGCCTTCTCTCTCTTGATTGCAATGGTTATTCTATGCTTGGTTGTGGTTCCTCTCATTATCAATCACAAATAGATGCTTTCTAGACTTGGGGCTCAAGCATAACTTCGATGCTAATTTCCTTTGATTGAATGATATAGATGGTCTCATTCATAGATGATACCTCATCTTTTCACAATATCTAAATTTTAACTTAAAATTTTGTATTAAGGCTTGCGAGAAGTAATAAACTTTGTCCTTCTTAAATAAAGTATTTGACTATAGTTTCATGCTCAATACACTTCAATTGAAGGTACTATAGTGGTCTAGTTCTTACCACATATTCTTCAAGTGTTTGGCATATTCCATGATTGACTTACTACCTTATTTGATAATAAAATACGTCACTTTGAGATCTCATATATTAAGGCAATATCCTTTGCTTATGAATATATTTTTTCATGGTATCCTAAATTTCTTTTGTAGTGAACAGAATCAATTCATGATATTATCGTGGAGTTTTTTTTACCCAATTATTAAATCTTAGGGCTTCTTGTTTTGGATTGGTGCTAATAGGTGGTTAAATCCCCTTTCCCTTTGAGAAAAGTTTTAAGTAGCTGGTACTACTTTAAATAGTTTTTTTTGGTTGAGTTTATATGTGGATTGGATGCTTTGTAGATTTTTATAAAGATGATGAGATATAATTTCTTTATAGGTTGCCTCCCATGAATGATTAATGGAGTAGACACCATCATCTCAGATAGGAAGGCTCAAGGCTTGACAAGTGGACTTATGCGACTATTGCTAGGAGGATTGTAGCTACGAAAGATTGTGATTGTTGGTTGAGATCAAAGGATTGTTGCTGCTTGCTGGAAATATCACAAATGGAGCAGAGGAAACTATTGGAGGGTTTTAGTTGTAGGAATAATCGTAAATTGGGATGTGATAAAGTTAGTCCTAGTGGAATCAACATCAGCGATTTATTGAAGAAGTCGAGGAGACAATATAGTAGTATTCGAATATTTAGGATAGAGATTGACATCATCAACAGCGGTGAGTAAGACCTTGGTGACGAATTGCAGTTTGATGGTGGTTATGGCAAGCATGAGACTACTAGGGCTTCACATTGAACATTGAAGGCTGAGATGTGCAAGATGGTGACGATGAAGGTCGAAAATGTATTAGTCAATGAAGGTCTAGATGCATGAAATAAGAAAAAAAAGATAATACTCTAATAATACCATGTTGAGAAAATTTGAGAGAATTGTATAGATTTCACTTGATTCTGATTACAAGCTATTCATAGAGAAAAATGAAACATAAAATTGGAAAACAAAGTTCCTTCAATAATTTCTGAATCCCTGAATTAATTTGAGTTGTTGCTGTAAGGAGCCACTCATTGAATTTACATTGCTAAACACTTTTCATCAGAATTCCTATATTAATTAGTACTTTTTGCATACGTGTGTGGATTTCTGTATATATAGAGAAGAGAGTCTAATATCCTTTTATATGAAAATTTTTTTCTCAATATAATTATTTTTTAATGTTATTACTTTTGATTATATAATCACGATTATTGAATTTGATCTACGAGCTAAGAATAATTTTGTGATCTAGCTTGATAATGTTTTAGAACATTTGATCATTACAAAAAAAAATGATGAAAATGCGCCTCAATAAAATACATTTTAAATCTTTTGAAAACAAAGTCATTGAAATTATTCTGGTTATTTTATTATACATGCTCAAAAAGGTCATTTTATTTGAATATTCCTACAACATAAAATTAATGAATAATTTGTCTCACTTACCACTAGGTGGTCTTTGGCAAACATCTTAAAATTTTATGAAATTTGATGTCTCACTACTTTTTGTGATTGAGTTTAAGATAATCTTTATTTACCAATTGGATGCTACATGATTGAAAAGTAGTCTAAAATAAAATTATGGAAAAGATGTCATAAACCTGCCCTTATAAACTCTATGTAATTACAATGATAATTTAAGTTTTTTCTTAAAAAATGACAACAATAGTTATAATTGTAACCTCATTATATGAGTATATCTACTTTTTGACTGGTGCTATATATTTTTTCTTTAGAAGTATTTTTTTACTATAATGAATTGTAGCTGCGTTGTCAAATTAAAAAAAAAAGACGTGTTCATTGTATGGAGCTCTCACAAAGGTTTTGGAAGGTGTTGATGTTCATAGTCTTACCATTGCATTTATAGAGAAGTTGTTTTCATGAATAGAACATTAAACTTTAGATTACTAAAACAGTAAACCTAACCTGTCTTTCAAACACGTATAAATCTTTTCTGATGAGCGTGTAAGTTGAAATAACCGGAATCTTGTACTTTTCATTGCAGTAAGCCTGTCCAGCAAATTATACTTGATTATGACTATACATTCACAACACCATATTGCGGCAGCGAAGCAATAGAACTAAACCATGAGGAGGTTGGCTTCTGCTTTTCTTCTTTTCTTCTTTTCTTTGTACATTTTTCACTTCAATTACTTAAGATGTAGAGGATGCACATTTGAAAGTTATTACCGGTCACTATTGGGTATTTTTTTTTCTCAAACGAACTCATTTTTTGGCTGAGAAACTGATTAATCTTTACAAACTAAGATTCTCTTTTGTCACTATTTTAAATTTTCTAGCATCTAAAGAATGCATCCTTTTCTCATGATTAATGCTTTTCACTAATTGTTTTCTATTGTTAATATGTTTATTACGTGTAAGATGAATTACATGTCTACTAGAAGAATTCTCCTTAAATAGTTTACATCTCCCTCAAATGTCATTGTAGGCTCTAATGACCCTTAAAGTGGAACTTGTGACTGCTTTGAACGCGTGTAAATGGCCCCAAATTCTTTTTTTTTTTTTTCATGAAATTGGGTTACATGTTGATTTTCACAAATACATGACAAGCAGAGCATGAAGTTACAAAATGAAAATGTGCTAAAAAATTATTCTAGGATATGAGAGACAATGAGAAAGTGCTTTAAGAGTACTCTAGAATATATCATAGAAACATAAACATTTATTTTATAAATTTTTTACCAGATTGGATGCTAGTTTGCTATTTGAAAATCGAAAGATAAAATGCATAGCTAATTTGGTCCAACAAAAATTTTGTTTTATTTTTTTCACCGAGTGGAATCACAGTTGATCTCATCAGTAAATGAAGAATAATGTCAACCAAAAGAGAAATAATTTATCATTTTAATTAGAAATAATTACATATAAGATATGAAGAATGAACTAATACATTCATCTCGTCTTTTGAACAAACAACAGATCAAATCTCATTTGAATGGCTTTTTATAAGTATGCAGTTAATGAATTTTTTTATATTAAAAATCAAGAACATAATTTATGCTAACAATTGATTCTAAATTCTAAATTCTATTTAGAAAATAAATAAAAAACTGGAAATGGGAGTGTCACATGTGAGAGATCAAGTCATTGGAGTGACGATTGCTTTCAATTGCCTTAACATTTTTTTAATCTCGTTATGTATAAACAAGCAAATAGAGAGTGTGACAATATTTTGTATGTGAGAAATCTATGAAAAAATAAATAAAAAAACTACAAGGTCATACCTAATTGAATAGAGTCCAGTAGCATGAAAACGTTATAATGTACAATACTTTGTCATAATTGAAGAATGTATTAATACAGTGCAAATCCTATTAGTCTGGCAGGAGATTGTGATAATGTAGGCCTTGAGTGAGAAAATTGTGTTATAAGTCTAATGGGAGATGGCTGTGGCATAGGTTTAGTAGGAGACAATTGTCGCACAATTCTTGAGAGAGGTGGCTACGATGCAAGTCTTATAAGAGACAGTTGCTATGAGCTTATATTTAACAATGAGATTATGCTGGACAGTGCATGATGTTTTCTATGAGCTTATATATTTTATTTAAGACATTATAATTGGCTAATACTTGGTTGTGTGCTTTGTAAGAAGATTACATCAGACTAGGCGAAATTCCTATCCTAGTAAGATAATCTGAAAAATTGTTAAAATTAACAAGCTTTTTGGTTTTTTGTTTTTGTGCAGTTGAATTTTAAAGATGGCTGCGAGATACCTCACTGGGAGGATTGTGATCAGCGCATTAATTTGGCTGCACTGACATCAAATGAACCAATCCTTTTTTATGATGAGGTTATGAATGCTCTGTACTGGGATTTCCTTTTCTTTGTAGAATTTTTTATTTATTTGTGGCCTTGGTGTGACATGATGACACTATGTACCTAACCATGTAGGTTATCTTGTATGAAGATGAATTGGCTGACAATGGAATATCCCTCTTGACTGTAAAAGTTGTAGGTTTTTTTTTTATGTACATCCCCTTATGTATTGGGTTCTTCTTCATTAAAATCATTGTATGGAGCTTACTAATGTCTTCATATTCTTTCTCAATGTTGCAGAGGGTGATGCCCAGTAGTTGGTTTCTTCTTCTCCGTTACTGGGTGTGTTCCAACTTAAAATTTATTATATATAACAGAACTACAACAATTATTTCTATTTCTTGTACAAAGACTTTCTAAGATTCCAACTCAGAATAAATCTCCATCTGCCTGAACCCAGTATCATTGATTTTAATTCATTAGATTTATTGATGTAACAAAGCTAAGTTGACACTGCAGCTTAGAGTTGATGGAGTATTGGTGAGATTAAGGGACACTCGAGTTTATTGTTCTTTTTCTGTTGACAATGATGCCCAACCTGTTCTTCTGCGAGAAAGCTGCTGGAAGGAAGCAACAATCCAAAGTTTATTTGCTGTAAGTCTCTGCATCATATCTTGATCACTGGTGGATTATTGCATATCAAATCCACTTTGATTAACTCCACGTTGTTTTACTGGTTGTCTGTCTATACTTAACCCCATATGTTCAGTTTATCACATTTTGTTTTTTAATCTTTACTCATGCCATTGAATCATTGCAGCTTTCTACGCTTTGCAAATTTTTGTATCTAGCTGTTAAAACCTATTCTGTGCTACCTATGAAGATATTGCTGTCTAATGTCTTTTTTAATGTCTTGAACACATTGCTTTACTTTAATATAAATAATCATTCTCTTACCACCCTTATCATGAATCGTGCAGCAAGGCCTTCCAGCTGAGTCTGCAGCGTACTGCGATCCAAATCGCATTAGTCAGAGGCTACCTGTTGTCTCACAGAAGATCCAGAAGCTCACCATTTCCTGGTAATTCTATATCAGTAAAAATAATTTTTCAAAGCCATATTTTCATGTGCTGTGGATTATTTAGAATCCAATATTGTCCCTGTGAAAGATTAATTTTGAAAACTAGAATTTTTTAAGGATTAATCGATGAAATTTGAAAATATTTTGTAGATTTCTGAATGTCCCTGTTTTTATTTTATTTTTTATTTTGCTGCAAACCAAGCAAAATTTATAATGTCAAAAACTCTACCTTTACATAGAAGTATAGAACATATGTACTTGGTGCTCAATATAATCACAATCAAATATGCTGTTTTTGATGGTGTGCTATGATGCCAATATTGTCTATATTATTTGACATCTTCTTAATAGGTATCTAAATTAGGCCATGATTAAGGGTTAATCTTGATTATAAAGAGGGGTAATTTTATGTAAATGATTAATTTGATATTTTATATAAGAAAAATTATAAAATCTTCTGATCTGTGCTTAGGTTCACTCTGCATATGATTGGTACTTTGTTCCAAGCTTTTCTATTTTTACCTTAAATTTTGAAAAAAAATACCTTATAATTTGTATATTCATATATCTTATCAAGATATTAAAATATCATTCATCCTAATGCTTACAAATATAGCTCAAAACTTGTGCAAGATAAGGGATTCTTGACTTTCTCACTCTTTATTTTAGGTTATCACAATTTGAAAGAGATTATTAATATTCATGTAATCCATTTAAATTGATAATATAAAAAAAAAAGTTTGTGTTAGCATATTATGATCAAATAAGATTTCAAAGCTCTTAGATTTAAAAAAAAATAAAAAAGCTCTTAAATTTATTTTAAGATGAGTATAATATTAATTATTTATTAGATAAGTTTTAAAGAAAATGAAATGTAAAAAAATAGTAGGATATGAAGATATTTTAATAGAAGTGTGAAAATATTTAAGAGATCGAGGAATTTCTTGGCTTATAAATTTTTTTAATATTATTTTAAAGATTTAAAAGATGCTAGATGAGTGGAGAAAGAGTTTATTGTTTCATATATTTAAGAATAAAAGTGATGTACAAGAGTGTAAATTATAGAGGAATTAAGTTAATGTGTCATACATCAAGATTATGGGAGAGAGTAATTGAGAATAGGTTATGGTGTGATACAAAAATTTCTCACAATCAGTTTGATTTTATACTAGGTAGATGTATTATGGATGCTATACATTTGTTAAGAGGTTTGATGGAGAAGTATAGAGAAAGTAAGGATGATCTACATATAATATTTATTGATATAGAGAAAGTTTATGATAAAGTTACAAGAGATGTTCTTTGGAGAGTTCTAAAACAGAAAGGAGTTAATATTGATTATATTCAAGCCATTAAGGATATGTATACTAGACCTGTTACTTGTGTCCAAACACAAGGAAGATTAACAAAATATTTTCCTATTTCAATTGGATTATACCAAGGATCAACTTTAAGCCTTATCTTTTTTGCTTTAGTTATGGATGTTATTACTAGGCATTTACGGGAAGATGTATCTTGGTGTATGCTTTTTGTTGATGACATTCTTCTTGTTGATAAGACTAGAGAGGGAGTCCAAGAAAAACTTGAATTATGGAGGTCAACATTAGAGTCTAAAGGTTTTCGTTTAAGTAGATCTAAAATTGAATATATGGAGTGTAATTTTAGTTGTAGAAGTTCTAGTGGTAGTGTTGTGATATTAGGTGAACAAGTCATTAATAAGAGTGAGCGATTCAGATATTTAGGCTCTATTGTTCAAAATGATGGTGAAATAGATGGAGATGTTAGTAATAGAATTCAAGTTGGATGGTTGAAGTAGAGTAATGCATCAAGCCTGTTGTGTGATAGAAAAAGTTTTACTTAAACTTAAGGGAAAATTTTATAAGATGATGGTAAGACTTGCAATGACTTATGGTGCAGAATGTTGGCCAATAAAAGAGAAGCATAAGACTAAGTTAAGTGTTACAAAGATGAAGATGCTCAGGTGGATGAGTGACTTTACTCTTAGAGATAAAATGTGAAATGAGTATGTTCGGGAAAAATTTGGAGTAGATGAAGTGGTAGATAAGATTAGAGAGAGTCGCCTTAGATGATTTGGACACATAAAGCATCAGCCATATGATGACCCGGTTAGGAGAGTAGATGCATTAGATTTATCTTATATTAAGAAAAAGGTAGAAGTAAATCTAAAAAGACTTGGTTAAGATGTATAAAAAATGACCTTAATATACTTGAATTAAATGAGAATTTGACACATAATAAGCCACAATGGAGACGAAGGATTCATGTAACCGACCCCATTTAATGGGATAAAGACTTGTTATTATTGTTGTTATAATATTAATTATTTATAGATTATATTAAAATTAAATTATTTATAAGATGCTAAAGTTTCTCTTGATCAAAATATTTTGATGTTATTTTTTCATTGATAATATATTAATTATTGATATATCCCTGAAAATTCCTCAAGTCTGAATCTTGAAAGCAATTGTCAGTGGTCAAGCTCTTAAATATCATAAACTTTGAGACATTAGTTAAATTCCTAAAAGCTCAAATATGGAGTGTTTATAGTCAAATCGAAGCGTCTCGGCGGGTTCCCAAGCCAAAGATCTTACAATTTGAGTTCATTTGAGCATTCAAATACACAAAATACATCATATGATCAAGAGAATCATCATGAGCCGTCAGATGGAGAGTGGTTCGGATTTTGCATGTATTTGAAGGCGCCACTCACTCCATAAATAGCCTCATTCCTCATATGAGGGGAAGAGAGAGAGAGAGCTCTAAAGATCCTCCAAGCACTCGAATGTACGGCGGTGTCACCGCCGCGGCGTCGTCAGCCGGCTGATCGCCATTTGTCGACCCATTGCCGGTCATCATCACCGACCACTATCGTCGGTCCATCATCAACATCGTCATTGCATTGTCAACATTCGACAACATTGTCAACATCGTCGTCAACATCGTGTCTGCTATTGTTGTCCTTTTCATATACAATCCTGTGGGAAGATCTTGTACTCAAACATATACATAGTGGAAGCTTTTTAGAGTGGTTTTTTCTCTCTTTTGAGGTTTTCGTAAAATTTGAGTTTTCTTGTCTTTAAATACCCGTGTGTGTCGGATTTCACAAGCTAAAGCGAAAACTTTTACTCTACCGCTGGTTTTTCAGCGGTTTGGCGTAGATGCGTGAATCGATTCCATTATATCATCTTGTATGGCGACCAAGTTTCCTAACAAGATCAAAACCACCATCGAGATGTAATATTTCAAACTTTTAAGGAGCGCAAGCGAAGAATGAAGATTCATCAAACTTCGTTCCTTCAGATTTTGTTAGAAACTGGGGGGCAAATCTTAATCTCAAAAGATTATCCAAATCGATATTCGGGTATCTAATTGATTATCGGTTAAAGCAAGTCGATACTAATGAAAAGGCCAAGGTTAAGGAGCAACTTTGCTACAACCACAAACGAATGTTTTAATCGACCTCTTCCATACAAGCGTCGAGCAAAGACTTTGACAACAACAGATAGGTCAAAGGTTATGGTGTGGACTCACCTCTTCCATACGTTAACGTCGTGGCAAGACTTCGACAAACAACCTGGGATAGGTCAAAGGTCTTTATGGACTTCCCGACCTCTTCCATACGTTAACGTCATCGAGCGACTCGACAAACAACCTAGGATAGTCAAAAGGTCCTTGGTGGACTTCCGATCTTCGCAGTTAGCGTCGAGCAAAGACTCGACAAACAACCTAGATAGGTCAAAAGGTCCTGTGGACTTCTTACGACTGCAGTTAACGTCGTGGTAACACTCGACAAACAACTCGGATGGGTCAAAATCCCGGACAATTTCAACTCTTCCATACAGTTGCGTCCGTAACACAAATGACCGCCGGTCTCAATCCTCGGATTAATTCAACCTCTTCCACAGTTAACGTCATGGGTAACTCCGACAAACAACCGGATGGGTTAGAAATCCTCGGATTCAATTCAACCTCTTCCACAGTTGCGTCGCCGGGTAACTCGACAAACAACCTCGGATGGGTCAAAATCCTCAACGGCTTCAATTCAACTTCTTCCACGAGGTTGCGTCGCCTAACTCCGACAAACAACCCGGATGGCTCAAAAATTCTCGGATTCAATTCAACCTCTTTCACATGCTTAACTGTAACTCGATAAACAAACCGGATGGGTCAAAATCTCAACGGATTCAATTCAACCCTTCCATACAGTTAACGTCATGGGTAACACCCGACAAACAACCTTGGGTCAAAATCTCAATTGATTCAACCTCTTCCAGTTAACGTCGCCGGGTAACACTCGACAATCGGATGGGTCAAAATCTCGCCGTTGATTCACTCTACAGTTAACGTGGGTAACACGACAAACAACCTCGAGATGGGTCAAAATCTCAATTGATTCGACCTCTTCCATACAGTTAATGTCGCCATCGCTCACAGCAACAACTGGATAGGTAATCCCTCGTACCATCTCGCCGGGTCAGCAGCAAATTACGGTAGTCGCGGTCATTCGCTGATTGCCATTGCTGCGACCACCCTCGACCACCCGTCGCCGGTCCGCTGGACTACCGTCGTCGGTCGCTGCTTATACCATGGGGTCACTCGCCGCTGGTCATCTGGTCGACTACCAGCGGCTCCCTACTATGCCCTTTTTGCCGCCATCCTCGGCCATACGGCTGCCCGACTTGCGGCGTCGGTCGCCATACGATGTCGCCGATGGTCGCCAAACCACCCGTGCTATCGGGTCCGTCCGCGTCGGCCATTCTGGGTCGCCGATTGCATTGAGCCACCCTGTCGACCACTGACCACCGTCGTAAACATGTCGGCTCACCAAATCGCCCGGCTCGCCGGTCATCCCAGCGCCGACCTGGTCGCCGCTGACAATTGTCGTCGCGGTGGCCATTCAGACCCGCTTCGTGCCGCATTCTGATCACCGGTTATGCCATGATTACGTCGCCCGATTCATTGCCTAGCCACCCACCCGCCGCGGACCAACCGATGGCCGGCAATCTCCTGCCACCATCGTTAGGTCCATCTGCTGCGCCGCGCCACGGCTTGCTCGTCGATAGTTATTCGACCACCGTCGAGCTGCTACGATCGCCGATTCGCGTAAGACTAGTTGCCGGTTGTTCTGCTGCCACCGGCCACCTCGTCAGCATGTCGGCGGTCTCCGTGGTCACCACCATCGTGGCCGTCATCCCGTACTACGGCGCTATGCGTCGTATCTTGCGGTGGTATGCACCACGTATTCGCCCGATTGATCGCCGGTCGTGGCCGTCTCACCGCGTAAGCCATCACCTGGCGGCAATCGCGGTCCTGTATGGTCATTTGGTCATCGTATTCACGGCTGGCTTATTCTTCTTCGCCACGTCGAACCGACCACCATCGCCTCGCTGCTGACCATTCGCGGTCGGCTTGACCATCGCCGGCAATCTTAGCGGTCCTTACCATCGTTACGGTCATCGCAACCGCGTCGGTCGCACCGTCGGCTACCGTTGATCTTTCTGCGCCGCCGTCGGCTGCATGGCGCGGCTGCTTATTGCTGGTTGCAGCGCTCGTTCGGTCACCGGCCGCTGTCGATCGCCGTAACCATCGCCGCATCTTAGTCACCATATCGTCGTCGGTCATCCCCACATTACGTCGATCAGCCGTTTCGAATGTTGTTATTGGACCACTCGTCGGCCGAACCACTGCTTCGCGTAGATTCTGTCGTCATTCTGCTCGGCCACCGGCAATCTCATTACCACCTGCTGCCGCATCGTGATCTCCGGGTATCGCTGGTCATCCCCGTGCGGCTTCGCCCGACGACTATCATCGCCGTGATTGCTACCCACCTCGGTCGCTTCTACATCCGTCGCTGGCCGTTCACCGTCGTTAGTTTATTCGCCGGCCTGACCCTCACCACACGCTGCAATTCACGGCAATCCGTGTTCCATTTCGCGGTCATCCGCCGTATAGACACCGGTCGCCCGACTTATCATTCGGTAATTTTACCAGGTCGATTACTGCGATCATGCCGCTGCTACGCCCGATTCGCTGCGACCACCCCGTCGACCACTAGCATAATGCGGCATCTCCGGCGTCACCACCATCGTCTGGTCATCCCGCTCGCGCGGTCTCCGCCATTGCTCGTCTGATGGTCATCGACCCGTGTCTATTACCGTCGCAGATCCTGCATCATTCTGCCGCATGCGGCTGCCGATTACCGCTGCGCCACCGCCATATGCAGGTCGGCTGACCCGCCATCGCTGACCATCGGCTGACAATCTTGCGGTACCACCATATCGCTCATCCCGTTATTCGGCGCCGGCATGACGTCGCCGATTCGCATTGCCGACCACCCCGTCGGCCTTAACCATCGTCGGTCCGCTGCCATTACGGCTGACCATCGCCGTGATCTTAGGTCACTCATTCGTCGCCATCTCCCGCCATAGCCGACGTCATCATCGTCGGCTCTTGTTCGGGTTCTTCTCGGCCGTCGGTATGCTGCCGGCGCCGCCGGTCTGCTCAGACTTCAGGCCCGCCGCCATGACGACCAGCTTCGCTTCAGCGAACCGCATACTTCAGCGTGGTTTTCGTCGTCCACCTACGACGTCGACGATCCGCCAACAGTGGCCCCGTGCAGCGGGGAGCCTTGACGCATGGGCGCACCGTCTGTAGCGCCGCCAAGCGTACTCTCAGAGCATGGCCGTAGACCGGATGGGTCAGTAACCTCAAAATTCGGCTCGCGCATACTACATATTTGTGGTACGTGCATCTCAGTCATAATCGCATAACTACACAAGATCTGTTCTCAAAATGTGTGGTTAATGGACAGATTTTTGAAGAATTTGCTATTTTGAAGTATTGGCTCATATTTTTGATGATTGAGATAATATCATCCAAAAATAGAGAACGATATATCCCCGAAAATTCCTCAGCACAATTTTGATCGCAGATCGAACGAATTGAGATCAAGCACTTAAAATATCGAAAACTTTAAGACATCGCTAAATTCCTAAAAGCTCTCAAATATGAAGTGTTTATAATCGGCGTCACCGGCCATTGCCAAGCCAAAGATCTTATAATTCAGTTTATTTGAGCATTCAAATACACAAAATACATCATATGATCAAGGGAATCATCATGAGCCGTCAGATGGAGAGGAGTGGTTGGTTTATGTATTTATAGAGCGTTCTCCTCCGTCTATTAATAGCTCTCATTCCTCATATGAGGGAGGCCAAGAGAGAGGAGTCTAAAGATCCTCCAGCACAATCGTCGATCGCGATCGTCAACCAGCCGTCGCCGGCCCATCGCCGATCACCCGGTCGTCGGATTGTTGCCGGTCATCATCGGCCGTATGGTCGGTCGTCATCGTCAACATCGTCGTCACATTAATCGTTCTGCGTCGTCAACATCGTCGTCTTCGTATTCTTTATTTGTCATCTGATTCGTAATCCAGTATCGGAAGATCTTGTCTGAAATATATACATAGTAAAGCTTTTCTGGTGATTTTTCCCTTTTTTGAGATTTTCACGTAAAATTCGGATTTTCTTGCTCTTTAAATCTTGCTATTATTGTCTTTGGATTTATTGTAGCAAAACTTTTCTCTGTAGTTTTTCTAAAACAAATTGTATATCACATAAAATACAGGCAGTTAGGAGAGATTTGATTTATATTAAGAAAAGTAGAAATATATTTAAAATTTTTTAATAAAATAATATAAAAAATAATCTTAATTTATTAAAATTAAATAAAAATATGATACTTAATAGATTATATCGAATAAAAATAATTCATATAAGCTACTCTATGTGGTAAGAAAAAGATCTATCGTTATTATTATTATTATTATTGTTGATAATATATCAATAATAATAAAATAATGTGAGACGGCACTTCTTTATCATGCAAATAATTAGAAAATGAGAAATGAAAGTTCAACTGAACGCTACGAGAGGCAGCAGACTTTTTTGTGTTTATCATTTACCCTTTTTGTTTACATGATTCAGTGTCTGAGGGTTAAAAAAATTAAAAAAAGTTTTAGCATTTTTTGTAATTTTTTCATCAAATTTGCCATCTTTTTGTGACGTAATGGAGAGCTCTTAGAACATGCATGCAAGAGGTTTTAGCTTCAAAATGACCATCTGACCTCTTAGTACCTATTTGGAGTAACTATATTTAAAAAAAAAAAAGTTATAAAAATACTTTGAAAAAATAACTTTTTTTAAAACTTTAGATGTGTTACAAAATTTTTCTTGAAAAAAAATTTAAATAATAATTTCTCACAATCATCATAATTTAATAATTATGATTTTCAAAAATAATTTTTCATCACCAATTTTTTTAGAAAATAATTAAAAAATTGATAATAAAAAAAAATTATAATTAATTTTTAACTATATTTTGAAAATCAAAATAACTAAAAAATTATCTAGACCTTTAATATTTAAATAAATTACTAGTTCTATATTTTATAGACATACTAGTAATTCTAATTTCTAAATTTAAAAAAAATAAAAGAATGATAAATCAACAAATCATGCAGAATCATGATAAAATAAAAAAAAAGTATCATATTCAACTAATTTTAAAATTGAACTCACAACATTAATTTGTACATGACTTATTTATTAAACTTATAAGATAAATATATTTGTACCAATTAAATCTTTATTATTTATAAAAAATAATATTCAACTGATTTCATTTTCCAATAATCACATTTAAATTTAAAAAATAAAATAAAATCCAAACTATTCTTTTTTATTATTTTTGATAAAAACTTGAACGAAATTTATCACCATCAATGTTTATGCACCGATTAAAATAATCGCTGATTAGACTTTTTGAAGCATTGAGAACGTGGCTGAAAGCAATCAATCTTACTGTAGAACTGAATTTTGGGATCGAGCATTCTGACAAAATTTTGATCCAATAAACTTCAAAATCATTGCATTTATTTTCTAATAAATAATATTGTTGCGTGCCGGAAGACCAGTAGCGGTAGAGTGAAAGTTTGCTTTACTTTTGATTAACTAGACACACACATATATTTAAAGAAAGCGAGAACTCGTGGGAAAGAGGGAAAAAACCAGGGCAGCGAAAAAAATGTTCCTATGTATATCTCAAGTCTGAATCTTCCGATAACGGGATTACAAGATGGTATATCTGAAAGAACAACAACGTCAGTTGTAATAGTTCTTTGGTGGCGACGGTGATGGTGGGCTAGTGTAGGAACTTGGTGGAAAGACGAACAATTCTGGCGAAATATAGAGAACGCAGGAATGAGCATTAGGTGATTGACAATGGCGAGTCGGTGGCAGCAGTGGTGGTTGGCAACGTCGAGGCGGTGATCTGCTCTGGATCTTCGATCTTGAGCTCTCTCCTCCTTCTTGCTGCTCCTCTCCCTTCACTTGGCCTCCAAAAGTCCTCTCATATAGTATGGGGGATATTTATAGATTTGGAAGAGTGGCGTCTTGTAAATATATGGAAAATCCAAACCACTCCTCCCATCTGACGGATTCATCATTTGATGTATTTGAACATTTGGATGCTCAAATGAGGTCGAATTGTGAGATCTTAGGGTTGTTAGATTTCGTCGAGATGCTCGATTTGACTATAAATACATATTTGATGATCATTCGAGGTTTAATTTATGTTCCAAAGTTTTCGACGATGTTTGGTGTTTGATCTTGGATTTGACTTGGGATCATTTTTTGCCCTTAAGATTCATGTTTTGTAGAATTTTGAATGTCATATCGTTGCCCCCCTATTTTTGGATGACATCATCTTGATCATTCAAAAATATATGCATTAAATACTTGAAAACAACAAATTCTTTAATGAAACTTGCGGTCCATGAATCATACATTTTGGGAGAATAAAGTTTTATAAAAGTACAATATTCTGATTATGGAAGTAGATGTAAGGTCGTAGGCGTGATATTTTGAGGTTATGGACTGTTGGACACTTACTAAGTTTTCGCGTTCCGGGACGCATGGGTGGGCCGCGAGAGCGCCGGGCCAGGCCGCGGGCGAGGCCATGGGCGCGCCTGCGAAGGGTATACCTCCGCAACGGGTCGCGGAGCCCACCGGTCACAGGTGCGCCCGCGTCTGCCACGTTGCCACGTCGCGCGGCGAGCCGCTGGCAGCGCCGCGTCATTCGCGTCCGCGCCACGCGCGCCACGTTACGAACGCGGGCCGAGCCGCTCTTCAGTTCGTCCAGGCCACGACGCGGGCCACGTCATGGAGGACGACGCGGGCCGGTCCCGGGACTGGCGGTCGGGCCAAAGGCGGGCCGGAGGAGAGGCGGAGCGAGCGTCGCGCATCTGTATCTTGGCCCACGCCCCAGCCCAACGGAGGCTGTTCGGCTTTGGCGTTTTGAAGGTCCTTTTGGGGTTTTACCCTTTTACCTATGGGGTCTATAAAACCCCAGGTAAGGGAAATGTACATTTTCTTATTTCCTCTTCTTGAGTTAGGATTATTTGGAAGCGATCAAGGCCGCGTATCGTCGTAGTTCGGTTCTGCCTCGATTGTCCGGGTTAAGAGGCGATCAAGGCCCACTCGTCGTGGTTCCGGTTCTCGACCTCGTCGGTGTCGGGTTAAGAAGCGATCAAAGGTATCGTCGTGGTTGGGTTTTATCGGCCTCGTCGGACCTTCCGGGTTAGGAGGCGATCAAGGTCCACGGTATACGTCGTTGTTCCGGTTTTTCCTCGAAAGAGGTATCAACCGGCCTCGTCGGACCGTCCGTTAGAGGCGATCAAAGCTCGTTCCTACGTTTCGTGTAGAAAATTAGCTTTCTTTCAACTTGGATGGGCCGGTTCGTGGTTGAAAGCGCCAGATGGAGCACTGTTAGGAATCGTCCATCGACTGAAAAGTTTGGTAATTTCATAGCCTTATTAGAGGGGATAGCTTCTCTCTTTCTCTCTATATGTATCCTTCTTCTTTTCTTTCCCCTCCCCTTCATATGTATGTGTTTCTTTTGTCAGTTCGTAGGAGAAGAATTTTATCCCAAAGCTGCAGCGGCGAGAGGTCAAAATAAGAAGATCGCATATTGAGGTGAGTAGTTTGTTTCACAAAATTCTTTTTTTATTATTATTATTATTATTATTTCTCCCTCTTTATTCATTATGTATTCTTACGGTGATGTAAGAAAACTCATAGTGTGGCGTATGGATCCATCATCCTTGTCATCGAGATAATGGTGTTGAGAAAATTTTTCTTCCCAAATGAGTGGTATTGTTGCCAAAAGTCGTCGAGCAGTTCACCTCGTGGTACTTTACTATTTCGAGATGACTCTTCGTGCGGTGCGATTCCCTTTGGCTCCCAGTTGATTGAGATCTTCAAAAGCGTAGCGTAAAGCAATTCGTTTGAGCTTTAATGGTCATCGTTGGTTTGACTACCTTCTTGAGAGCGTGATGTTACTTTGAACATCGAATACTTGTGCGAATGTGTAGATTCACATGTGATGCTCGGGGCGTGTTTCTTATCGGTTATAAAGGTGGATAGAATTTTACGCGGGATCCATCTAGAATTGGTCCAACGGATTCTTTTTTTTGAAGAATGAGTGGGGACTTCACGAGATGGGGAGAATGATCTTCCAGATCCATTCTTGATATCGGAGAATGATATCTTAGCAACTCTTAATATTCGGCGTAGGAAGCTTGCAATATGAGTTACGTCATTGGCAAATACTGATTGAAGATAGGATGTTCAAGGTTGGTCTTTCCATCCGAGAAGATCTCACGCTCTTCCGTTGAAGAGGTTGAGTACAGGTGATGAGGTAATTCCTCATACTCATAGGGTTCTCTCGAAGCGTCGCATCGTCGATAACAATGATTCATCCATGCGGAAAAAAAAGACTTGTCTTTGAAAAGGGCCACGTCATATATCTGCGGAGAAGATGCTTGCCCCAATTCCGAGGGTTTAAGCTTTTAACTCACGATGGGGAGTTCGTTACTGGCAAATTCTGAAGAGGTATTAAATCATAGATGCTCCGGACGTCAACGGGCGGATGAATTGGTATATTATTTTTACTTCTTTCTTCCTTTCTTCTTTTCCCTCATTCCTTATAATATTGGTCGATTTTTTTCTTTTTAGGTAACTCAATCGTTAGGATTGATGGCTCATCAGGTGTTGCCTTAGATGAGTGGAGCGATGAATTTGTGAAGGTAAAGTATCTAGGCGAGAGTGAGGAAAGATGAATGCTAAGGCCAAAGAAGTGGCGTCTTTGGAGGATCGGTGACCGGGTGTAGGGAACGAATATGTTCTCTTTCTCTTGATGTCAAGAGGTGGAGCGCAAGTGATGAGCTAGTGAGGCAAGACAGAGGCTGGAGATGGAAAAGAGGCTCAAGGTACTGCGGTGGAGAAAAGCATTACAAGATCGTCTTTTGGAGAAAGAGCGTACAGTGTCAAAAGCGGTAGCAAATGAAATCTCCTTGAAGGCGGTGGAGGACTTCAAGAACTCCACTTATCGTGGTACAATCGAAGACTATGTTCGTGAAGCTTCGTAATATACTTGATGTTGAAGTGAAGGACTTGGCGCCAATGCTTAGAGGAGGGTTTCATCCAGGGTTCACGAAAGGAGTCCGTGTGGTACATCGCTGGAGCTAGAATTGAGGATATATCTCCCAAGCATCCAGAGATCCGGTGAAGATGAAGGAGTTGTGAGTGGGCTCCAGGGAGGATCTCCTAGTAGTGAGGAGGATGTTGATATCATGTAGTGTCAATTGTAGATGTCTTTTTCTTTGTTGTTTGTTACATGTAATGTTATTAGCATGTATCGAGATCTTGATTCTCTCTTATAGTATCGTATTAATCTTTGTTGATGATATATGTATATTCTTTTCTACACTCTTATCTTGTTCTTACCCATGCAGGGTGATTGAGAATATCATTTGGCGTATGTATGTGCAATTGGATCCATTGGGAATTTTGACCTATCAAGGTTGTTCATCGAGTGTTACTCGATGATGTTAACGTATGGAAGAGGTGGGTGGGAAGTCCACCAAGGACCTCTTAACCTTTCCTAGGTTATTTGTCGAGTTTTGCTCAATGATAATTGCGTATGGAAGAGGTTCGATCAAGTCCCCTGGGATTGATCATGTTCTGATTGAGATATAACGTGAGTCGTATATTTCTCAAGTGGGGGAAAAAGAAAAAAAAAGAGAAAAACATCTGGTTAGAACAAAGCTACAAATTCACTTACTTTGATAAGTTCGATGATACAATCATAAGACACAGATATGAGCTTCAAGAGAAAATGAAAGCAACAACAACAATAACAACAATAGCAACAACAAGTCTCTATCCCATTAAGTGGGGTCGAGTATACGAGGATGAAGTGATAGACGGGATAAACTAAAAGTTGCAAATATTATACAATAAGAGTTACTGATAATATTTTCGGAGATTCTTAGCATTCCAAGTTCGAGGCAGAGTTTTTCCTTCTAGATCCTTGAGCTTGAATGTTCTTGGCTTGACTGTAGCTATAACCACATATGGACCATCCCAGAGAGGTGAGAGTTTATTGCGTTGAGGGCCTTTACTGCCGAGACAGTAGAACCAAGTCACCAGATAGATATTGGACGAGGTTTTACTCTTACATTGAAGTGGCGAGCTACCCTTTGGTGATAGGAAGCGGTCAAGTAGGGCCATGTCACGAGTTTGGGGAGTAGGTCAGGTCTTTGCAAGTTTTTCTTCATTGCTACCATGATTGAAAAATTGGACTCTTGGACTTGGAACCCGATATCCGGTATGATAGCTTAAATGCAAACACAAGTTATATGGCGTCTCACCGGTTGGGGTGCGTGATGTAGTCTAAGCAGAGAACATTGGAAAGCTCATCAATCCATTGCCCCACCTTCTCAAGGCGTGTTTTAATCCTTTGAGTATAGTCTATTTGTAGCTTGATTACGTCGTTGGTTTGTGGATGTGCCACGTAGTATCGGCAGTTGAATGTGAAGATCTTTGCAAAAGGATGTAAAGACTTTTCCAGAATTGAGTCCGTTGTCGGTGATGATCTTTCTGGGGAAGAATAGAATCGACACTATATTTTTCCATACAAATTGTTTAGCGTTTGCCTCAGTGATTTTGGCGAGTGGTTCGGCTTCCACCCATTTAGTGAAGTAGTCGGCTAGAATGATGAACTTTCTTTGTCGATCTTGTCGGAAAAGGTCCCATTATATCAATTCCCAGCGAGCAAAGGCCCGGGCTTTGAAGAGAGATAGAGCTACGTGTGCGGCGTGTGTGAAGGTTTAGTCTGTGACAAACCGACCAAGACATTTTTTGGTGAACTCGGCATCTTGTTTCCAGAGGCCAATAGAATCCTTGCCTTATAATTTTAAGGCTAGTGCCCTTCCTGTGTGTTCTCCACATATTCCCAAGTGGACCTCTCTTAGCGCATAGTCGACGATGGTGGAAGACACTTGAGGTATGGCCCAGAAAGCTTCGTTTATATAGTTCACCTCCAATAACAACAAAGTTTGCGAGCTTGTCGGAGGCGTCGGTAGGTCTTGGGAGACTTCCTTCTTGCAGGAAAGACATGATGGGGTCCATCCATGAGGGTTCCTTCACCTCATCAATCGTTTGTATTACCCACGGTCCTTGAATACTGGGGAAATATATTTCCTCAATATGCTTTCTCTTGAATAGATCTCCGGTAGCGGACATAGCAAGCTTAGCGAGGGCGTCTGCTCGAGTATTTTTCTCCCGCGGTATGTGAGTGATTTGATGTGCCTTAAGATGGGCAAGGAGAGACTTCACCAAGTCGACGTATTGTGCCAACTGAGGGTTATGGGTATCGTAGTCACCCTCGACTTGAGAGGCGACAAGGCGAGAGTCGATGGATCGTTAAGTCTTGCGCTTGCGGTCGATGGTCTCCCTGCGATGAGGGCCTCGATTCACCATATTGTTAGCAGGAAATTTTAAACGAAGTCCATACTCTAAGGTATTCTGTTGGGGGGAAATAAGTAAAACTCCGACTCGCCGGATTTCTGAAGCTCCATCAACATAGAGTCCATTGAGGAAATAAAGGTGTGATAGACATATCATTTGGAGTTGGCGGCATTCCACTATGAAGTCTAGTATTTGAGACTTTATGTCGTCGGTAGAAACTTAATGTCAAATTCTCCCAATTCCACTTCACTTAATTAATGATGCTTTGGGTTTTGTAGGATAGCTCTTAATGGTAGATTAGTGTAAACATAGATAGTATGAGCTTGAAAGTATGGGCCAATTTTGATTTGAAAAAACTAGGCTAATGCCATCACTGCAGTGGATAACGACTTTCTATATCTGAAAGTATTTTGCTGACGTAGTAAATTGGTCGTTGTATCCTGTTTACTTCCTGTATCAAGACTGAGCTTATTGCGTGGGGAGAAGTCGCAAGATATAAGTATAATATTTCGCCTTGAATAGGCTTAGAGCGATGGGGAGATCTTGGTACTCTCTTAGTTGTTCAAAAGCGATTGACATTCGGTCCATTGAAAATTATTATTTTTGCTCATTTTAATATTCAAGAATGGCAAGTATTTGTCCCGAAAGCTAAGAAGCGAGATAGAGCGTGATCCGCCCATTTAGGCGTTGAACTTCCTTGATATTCTTTGGAGGGTCATATCTCGAGCCTTAATTTTCTCGGGGTTGGCTTCTACTCGCGATGGGTTACCATAAACCCAAGAAATTTTCCGATGTAACTCAAAGGCACATTTGGTGGGGTTGAGCCGTATGTTATAGCGAAGAAGATTGAAGCACGTTCTAAGTCGAGATATGTTGTGATTCTTCCGGGCTTTTACCAACATGTCGTATACTTCCATCGTCTTGATAGGCCTTTGAAAACCATATTCATAAGACGCTGATAGGTAGCACCCACATTTTTTAACCCGAATGGCATAACTTGGTAGCAGTATAAACCTTTATATGTTTGAAATGCTGTGACTTCTTCATCCATAGGGTCCATTCTTATTTGGTTATAACCGGAGTAAGCGTCCGAGCGAGCATTTGATGGCCAGACGTAGCGTCGACCAATTGGTCAATTCGAAGGGGAAGCTATCTTTTGGACAAGCCTTGTTAAGGTTAGTGTCAATACACATCCTCCATGTTCCATTTATTTTCTTAACCATGACAACATTTGCTAGCCATATAGGGTAATATATTTTCGTATGAAACCTTCAAGGAGCTTGTTAACTTCATGCTCAATAGCACGGAAGCGTCGGGTGCAAAACTCCTTCTTCCGGATGATCGGTTTGGATGTTGGATTAATCTTGAGGGTGATCACATGAATTGACCATATCGGTCGGACTCCATGCGAAGATGTCTTGATTTACGCAGAAATCTACGTAATTTTCTCTTTGTTCCTTTGAAAGCAGGGATCCTACTTGCACTGCTCGTAGTGGTTGGTCATCCAATAATGTAATGGAGAGTAAGTCTTCTACAGGTGATACTTTATGGGGTGCTCCTTCATCCCGAAAATTAGAATCTTCAATGCTAAAGGTCACGGAAGGCGTTCTTGTCCGAGGTAACATGATTGTCTTGTTGATTTCCACGACTACTCCAACTCCAACAGGGTTGGAAATTTCATCTTAAGATGAGATATTGAAGTGATTGCACCAAAGATTGAGGGCCTTCCAAATATAGCGTTATAGGCTGAGTCTGACTTGACCACCATAAATTGGATTGAATGAGTCATTTGTCGAGGGAATTCTCCGAGAACAACAGGAAGAGTGATTGTCCCTTCTACTCGTACAGGGCGGTTGTCAAACCCGTACAATGGTCCTGCAGCAGGTTGGAGCTTTTCCCTAACGAGGCCCATGCTCGAAGCGTGGAGTAAAATAGGACATCGCGAACTCCCTAAAAATCCTTTTAACATTATAGCATGGGTCACCGATCCCTGATGACAAGTGGATCTTGATGAGGAACATGTACTCCTTCTAAGTCGAGTCATTAAAGTGATGGAATGATCGATTACGAGACTTCTTTAACTCGCTCTTGGATAAGCGAGAACTTGATTAGATAGTATTGGTCCTCCGCAATTGTTTCAATCTCTCCAAGTTTGATGATTGTTTTATTGTTTTGTGATGATTGTCCTGTTGCCCCGTTGGCGGCATGTTTGTTTGTGTCGATTGATTCTTCGGCGTAGATATATCCTTCTTTGAATGAGCTCTCAATTTCTTCTTTGAGTTGTTGCATGCCGTAGTATGTCGCGACGATGGAAGTGACAATATTGCTCCCCGATTTCACGAATTTGGTTTCAGTGGATGTGGCCACTTGATATTTTCTTCCTCTCGAATGGCCATTAGGAGATTAACACGAGATGTGTTCAGCGGCGTGTATTTCTTTTCAAGTCGTGGTTCACTCCGTTGATATGGGGGTCGTGGAGGGAGATCACGACTGCCTTGTTGCTTCTTTTGATAGGAGTGTTGGACCGCATTTCCTGGGGTGCTTTTACGTTTTCCTGTGGATTGCTCAAATTGTTTGCGATGGGCAGTAATAGCCTCATCAGCAGAGATTTGTGCTTCCACACGATGAACCAAGTCGGCATATGAGTGGACCGTGTCTATTGTGATGCGATTAAAAGGTGGGCGGAGTCCTCCAAGGAAAACTCCTCTTAATAGTTCGGTCTGTATTTGGCGAAGCTTCTAGGAGAACCTGGAAGTATTCCTTAATTACCTCATTTTGGCGAATCTTGGGAGAGATGAGAGGAATCTTTAATGATCCTTCGATTTGCAATGAATTGTTCCACAAAGATTTTGGCGAGTTCATTAAAGGTATGTATAGATCCCCGTGGAAGAGAGTAGAACCAAGTGCGGGCTTGTCCCTTGAGGGTAATAGGGAAGACCTGACAAAGCAACATGTCAGGAGCTTGCTGGATATGCATGATGGTCCTGTAATGGTCGATATGTTCGTAAGGGTCAGTAACTCCATCATAAGGGTCAATGCTTGGAAGCTTAAACCCTACGGGGATGGGATGTCGAAGAATAGCTTCAGCTAAAGGGGAAGACTCTCGATAACTGCGGTGAGAAGATATGATTCCGTCTTTGTGATGGAGTTCTTCTGCAGCGTTGTAATTCATGTATAACATGGCAGTAGGGTCAACAGGTGAGAATCGCCAAGCTGCAATAATGATTGGCGGTGGTTGAGCTGCACGTGATGGATGGGTGGAACTGGCAGTGTCAAGAAGTTCAGCATCACGGTTTGGAGATGGTGGAACTTCAGCGTCTAAGAGAGCAGCATATTGTCCTCCTGTAGGTAATAATCGATCTTGGGGCTGTGTTTGCGTGATGGAGGTTGTTGTCTTCCTCGTAAAAGTCGGATCATCTCATTTTGAGACTCTTCCATTCGGCATCGTTCTTCTAAAGAGATTCTGTCTGTGCCACAAGGTCATGCCATTAGGGAAGTGGGGCGGCTTGGCGTCCTGATTCAAGAATTGGTTTGAGTGAGAGTTAGCGAGAGGCTCCTTACAAGATTGCTATTGGTCATGATGTAGGTGTTCGCAAAAGTATGATTGAGAGTCTCATCCACGACGGCTAAGCTGATGCGTCTTAGGAAGACCGATGTGTAGAGTGAAAGTTACTTAGCTTTGTTGATTAGTCCAAAGCACGGTATTTAAAGAATGGCGAGAGAACTCAGAAATTTTAACGTGAAAAATCTCGAAAGAGGGAAAAACCATGGGGCTGGCCGAAAATGTTCCACTATGTATATGCCTCGGCAGAATCTTCCGATAACGGATTACAAGATGGTATAGAAGAACAACAAGAACAACGGTCGTTGTAATAGTTCTGGTGGCGGCGGTGATGGTGACTGCGTGTAGGAACAGTGGAAAAGCGACAATTCTGGCGAAATATAGAACAACTTCGAAATCTGAGGAAAAATTAGGTGATTGACAATGGCGAGGTCGATGGCAATGGCGACGGTGGTGGTTGGCGGCAGCGGGGTCGATCTTGCTCGGGGATCTTGATCTTGAGCTCTCTCCTTCTTGCTTGGGCTCCTCTCCTTCTTCATTTGGCCTCCAAAAGTCCCTCATATGGAGTATGGGGTATTTATAGATTTGGAAGAGTGGCGCTTGTAAATATATGGAAAATCAAACCACTCCACCTCCCATCTGACGGTTCGACGATTCCTTTTGATCATTTGATATATTTGAACATTTGGATGCTCAAATGAGGTGAATTGTGAGATCTTAGGGTTGTTAGATTCAGATGCTCGATTTGTATAAATACTATATTTGATGATCATTCGGAGGTTTAATTTATGTTCCAAAGTTTTCGTGATGTTTGGTGTTTGATCTTGGTGATTTTGACTTGGGATCACTGCTGCCTTAAGATTTATGTTTTGACTAGGGAATTTTGAATGTCATATCAAATATATTAAAATATTCATGATTTTAATATATGAGACATTAACTTAATTCTTTTATAATTTATGAACTCTGATAAGTTATCTTTAATCTTAAAAATAAGATAAAAAAATCGCTTTCTCTACTCATTTATTTGATCTTTAAAATAATATTTAAAAATTATTAAGGTGAACATTTATATATTTTTATTAAAATATCATCAAATAATACTTTTTCATATTTTATTTTTTTAAGATCTCTTCAAACTCAATTTTACTAATATACTGATAAAAAAAAATCTTTATTTTTTATTTAAAATATTAAAATTATTATAATTAATTATATTCTCATAATCTTTAATAAAAAATTTATCAAAATATCTCATCTACCTATATTAAATACTCTTTTTTAAAAAATACTTTATGATCTTCTGTCAAGTTATTGATTCCCAAGAAAAAATTTATCATAAAATCATCATCATCATTAGTTTCCCAACTAATTGAAATTAGTGTTAAGAAGCCTTCATCTCAAATCATTTATATGTAATGTTACACATAATGTTAGCTCTATTTTATGCAATTTGTTTGTCATAGGCTAAGTTATCATTAACATAACCCTTATCTATCCTATGCTTTTAAAATTGATCCTATCCACTACTTTGTTAGTGCATCTTCTACTCAATATGACAAAACAACATAAGTCTGATTTATGTAATAATAAGCTTGGTTGTCATTCCATATATATATATATATATATATAATCGGACTTCATTCTAATTATTCTAAGAGTATTTTTGGGATAACTTTTTGATTATTTTATTTTTCAAAAAATAATCATGAAATAAATGTGTTCAGTTAATTCAATAACTGTTTTCATTGACTTTCAAAATAACTCTATTTTTTAATTATAAAGATATATATTCTACAAGAATATTAAATTATTCATAAGACTTTTAAATTCTTATGATAGCAATATTGAATCTTTGATTTACAGAATGTAATTTTTTTGGGTACATTCATCTATAATTCTTCGACTCCTCGTGTCTATCATTCTATTAATAGGTTGAGAAATCCAATATAGATTATGACCTGAATCAAATTTATTATTTTTTTGAAGCATTTGGCTGTTAGTTTTTTTGTTATTTTTTCAAAAAATTATTTTTGAGAATCAAAATTATTAAAATATAATAATAATCAGAAAGTTACTATTTAAATTTTTTTTTTAAAACATATTTATTGCTCACACAATAATTTTTAAAAAAACTAATTTATCCACAATAATTTTACAATAAGATTTAAAAAAAGTTACAACTACGCCAAACAGATCCTAAATCTCATATTACCTCAATGTTATCTTCTTTCTCAGCTTAAACTTATTTTAGAAAACAATTTTATCATCTAAATAGAATACAGAGAGATCCCTCAATTTGTGACAAGGAATTATTTGATCATTGGACAACTATTTCTTAGTAACTCAGGAATATAAGGTCTCAAAATGAATATAAGTAGATATAATGACCTGAAAATGAGAGACCCATAATAACTATATTGCATATTCTTAAAAAGAATTTTTAATGTATATATTTCATATATAATATCTTAACTTACGAATGATTTGTAACTGTATGAGAGAAACACATAAATATTTGTCCACCAAATCCCACAACTTTTGTTGATTCATGTATGTCACATCAATCAAGTCGAGCTCATAAGAAGTCGATCGACTTCGGATGCAACAACGCACAAATCGGAGCTAGAATACACTCGACGTCAAAATTAGAAAATCTCCGTCGATGACGGACGTTGAGCGTCGAAATTGATCAAAATATAGATCTTGCATAATCCGATGGTCCAATAATTAAAAGATCGAGCTGTCAAAGCGGTTACGCATATATCGAGGTCGGAAGGCTGTGACGATGCCCAGACGACCTCCGTTCACGTAATTGATCACACCTTTAGCGTCGAAATATCGAAACCTTTCAAATGAGACTGTCTGCGCGAATGTCAAGCGGCCAGAAGCGACAACACGCAATTTTGAATTGAAATTGACCCGATTCGACGTCGACTTGAACCAAACGGCCTCCGATCTTGAAACGGACTGCGTTGTTGCGTTAGAAACATCGGAATAACCTAAAATTGATAATATATCTATCTATCTATCTATCTATCTATTGGCGGCAACTCTCTCGTCGCTCCTTCAAATCCGGCACAGATCCGCGGATTCGCATCCCCGGTTCATTATCTTCCTGATCGAATCGACAGCCGAGCAAGCCTTCCTTCTGGCCTTCGTTTTCCTCCTCTCTCGTCTTACGATCTAATGCGCTTGCCTCACTTCCGTTGTCTATCAGCCCCTTGTTTCTCTTTGTCTCTTCTACATTCTCCTTCCCTGCCTCTCTCTACTCCAACGCAAAACCGGTGCTGAGGGACGTGGTGTTCGATATGGACGGGACGCTTACGGTGCCGGCGAACGACTTCTCGGCGATGTACAGGGCAGCTCTTGGGGATGAAGGTTACACCGCAGCCAAGTCGGGGAGTCCTGGTGGCAGTGTCGATTTTCTCCATCACATCGAGTCTTGGGCACCACAGGAGCAGCACCGTGCCTACGAGATTATTGCTGCAGGGTCTTGATCGGCTTCAGATCATGCCTGGTGCGGTTGAGCTCCGTGGGTATATAAATTCCAAGAATAGAAAATGAGAAGGGGATTGATCACTCGCAATGTGAAGGCCTCAGTTGATTTGATCCATCAAAGATTTAGGCTGAAGTTTGTTCCAACATTGAACAGGGAATTTCGTCCATATAAGCCTAACCTGGCTCCCTTGTTGCACATTTGCTTATCTTGGGGAATTCCACTTAATGAAGTTATGATGATAGCTGATAGCCTCCAGGATGATATGCTGGTCCATCATATGATATTAGAGTTGAAGAATGCCAAGAAGAGCAAGAGTCATCAAGTATATTGTTCTGTCCCAGCACTTTGTATCCTCTCTTCCTTTTGTATTTCCTCATGAGCATAGAAAATTTCCAATGAAAGCCGACTATAGAGAAACCCACGATCAATCTGAGAACAATGGCATACTTCATGCTGAAAAAGAAGATAATTACTCTAATGAGTTTAATGAAGATAGTTCGAAAGCTGAGCTCTCTATTCACGGCTTCAAAATTTTTCCAAGCTTGGGAAAACAGATGATGGAAATGGTGGATCTAGCCTACCAAGTGAAGCATGGTAAAAAAAAAAAATTGTGATGTGGGTGTACAAGCTTTTATGAGTCCTATAGTTCTAAAGGATAATAATAGTAGAGGGAAATATTACAATTTCAGCAATCAACTCAAATGATAATTTAGCAAAATCAATACAGGTTCGAAGGCCTATGTGATGCTTTTCATAAGCGCGGTAGGTGCGAAAAAATTACTTAGCCACGGTGTCGCAAGACACCTACCATACATGCTTCCCATAAGCATGGTGGGAAGGCCTTATCACTCCCGAAGCAGCCTCTTATACGGGGATGATGTCAGGAGGTTGTCAAATTTTATTTCAAATACCTGTACATATACCTGTTTAGTATATTAAATTCTTGTACCTACTGCCCGAGTACAGTTGCACATATTTGCTAGATAGAAGTACTCGTGCATGTTGCTTCAGCATGTCGAGGAAATAAAAATGTATTTTATACAGATTTGAAAGCCTATGCGACGCTTTTCATAAGCGTGGTAGGTGCAAAAAAATCACTCGACCGTGATGTCGTAAAATACTGACTACGCATGCTTTCTTAAGTATGATAAAAATGCTCTAGCACTCTTGAAGCAGCCCTCTATAAAGGGATGATGCTGGGAGGCTGCCGAATTTCATTTCAAACACAGATATTGAAAGCCTATGCACGTTTTCTTAAGCGTGGTGGGTTTAGAAGATTCTCTAAGCCACAATATCGCAAGACACTGACTATGCATGCTTTCTTAAGCATGGTAGAAAGACTCTAGCACTCTCGAAGCAGACCCCTATGTGGAGACGACGTTGGGAGGCTGTCGAAATTTCATCAAAATAGCGATTAATAATTAATGAAAATGAAATAGTCAAAGAATAATATTTGAATCTTGAACGAGTAATAAGATCAATAGTTGAATTAAATACAATGATTAAGTTGTTGAGATATGATTGAACTTTCAATTATCTAACTAAAAATAGTATATAACAAGTGTTTATTCAGTGTAAGTAAAATATTTGAATGAATAAGAAATACACTGTGTTGTAAAACATTCAAAAGATTTAAAGTTGTATATGAATGAAACATACAACTTATGCCACCGAATTCGCAACACATCGTACAAGCGAATAGAAGGCGTTAATTAAGAATTCAATTAAACTCTTACACATATTATAAAGTATGATTAAAACCCAAATTTAATACATTAAAAGTGTGCAAGCATTCTTAAATACACCTGCATGAGTTCATATCTATCACGAATCTTACTGGGAATATTGCGGGTTGATTCGGTTGGGTCTTAGGGACCGAGTTCAGTATTAACAAAATCTAAAAATCTAATAATCTTATTATAATATTTTCAACTTATTAAAATATATCCGGTGTATTATGATAGTAGATCATCATTATTAAATTAATAAAGTCAACAGAATCTGAAATAACAAATTTAATGATCAAATATAATATATATTATGATGATGGCTGTGTTGAATGAAGATTTCAACTGGAAGGGATTACTTCCATAAAAATGTGATTACAATCTCATATCAAATTAACTTAAATCAAGGGTCAACCCAAATATAAAATCGGATAAATTACTAAGTGTTAAATATCTTAATAAAATTTAATCTTTAAGAACTTAAAAACTCAATCACATATAGTTTGTTGAAGGTGACAAAAATTCCCATTTCATGAAAGAGCGATGTCAAATCAATCTTTTATGTTACTCTCGATCAATCTATGCGAGGATGTGGCCGTGTTCCGATTGTATGACATCGGTAGCTCCATATGATGTAGTTACGACCAGAGTTCTCTGATTGAGTGGTTGCCGCCAAATGACATCATTATATCACAATCAGCGTAGCCTATGCTCATATGCTCACTCTCTTTTGAGTTGTAAATAAATTATCTTGATAAGACAAAAAAATATGTTATAAGGTTAAACCTTATCTCCTTAGACAACACTATAAATTCTGAGTCTTCTTGGGCGACAATCCTTGTCAAGTTGGGTTATTCACGCCACTAAGTGGTAGACCACGGTCAGGGATAATGAGATGTGATCTTGATCGGACGCATCATCATTCCCCCAACCATCAGCTTCAAGTAAAGGATGATGAATTTCATAAATCTAAATTTCAAAACTCCACATTTTGTTACTATACGCTATGCATTTAGCGATCTAACGACTAGCCTTAATCGAAAGTTCCCTTTCAGCATTGAGAGGGGTAATTAATTATAGGTGTTTGCGCCTATAGGAAACTTGAAACCAGGTCTAAAGTTCTCACAAAATGAGGGCTAAATCTCCGGGTAGTGTCTTATCTACTATTCCATCAAAAATTTTACGGACACTTTAAATCACTTTTCATTTGAGAGGTAGAAATTTTGAGTCCAAGTTTAAAAGTCACATTACTTACTAAGGGATATTCCCTTTAAGTAATATAATGATTTCAGAAAAAAAATCATGTCCAAACATAAAATGAGCAACTGAATCAAGGCTGTTAAGGGAATAAAAAAAAAGATCTAAAGACGAATAGAATAGAAACTGCTAAAAGCCAACATGTTTAAATACTTCAAACAAAGAGAAAAGAACAACGATAATGAAGTAGATTATCATAGTACTCAAAAGCTAGAAAATCATGCTCATGACAACAATGCAACCTCAAGCAACACGAAGATCTGTTTGCAGGAAGTTTGAAGTGAATAAGTAATTGATCCAACTACTCTTAATCACTTACCTTTCAGCAGATAAACTTTTAACCCAAATGTACTTCAACACAAACTGATCATTTGCCACTTGGAAGCTCTTTTGGCTGTCCTGATTTGAAATTCCTGTTCATATAATCTAGATACCCCTGTCCAGAAACATAGCACATAACATTCTTAGTCTTTACATGACTTTTAAGAAAGCAAGAGGGAGAGGGAAGGGGAAGATAGAGTAGAAATTTGTATCATGCTAGCACAATAATTCATCTTTTACAGGAGGTCTTCTGACAATAATAGTTACATTCGGAAAAAATTAAAAAGATAATCACGTTGAGTAGACAATTTTACCCAGCTATATACTGTCGAACTTTAAATTTAAACCTGTTACCTCATTTTAACAAACATAAAAAACCAATCATAAGCTCAACTCAGTTCGAAACAAAGCTTATAAAATCTGATAGCCTTGCTTCCCACTTAAAGAGAGGAACGTTATTCGATTCTGTCCAAATGCTATGAAAATTATGCTGTTCAATTACCTCCATCTTAGAACACATTTCACTATTATTTTCCAAAAATATAAAAAAAGCTTTGATGGAATCAATCCACGATGCAAGGCATCATGATCAATAGTGATGGCCGTCATTGTCATCATGCTAGAGTCTAGACTTCATGCACATAAGACCCATTGTTATTTGTACATGTGAAATTCTGTGAGTGTTTTCCTTTCATGTATAATGACGTATTTCCATTCCAAAACCACTTACTAAACCAGGAGCAACAACTCCAAAGATCAGGGCAACTGTACATTGACTACAGAGATGAACACAAGAAATCACTTTAGCAAAAATATCATCTTTTGAAATTCTAAGATCAATTTTGAAAGAAATCAGTACCTTTAGCCAAGGATTATTGTTGTCTGCTGATTATATAAATCATTTGGTGAATGAGACAATGATTATGTGCAATACCACCAAGACCTTAGGTCAGCCATCGCTAGGTTTAGAACTAAACCGTGTTTTAACATCAGATGGAAAATGATGACTCGGGATATCTATTCTCTTGAGGATGCATTCTAATGAGCCATTCAGTTAGAGTACTATTTTGCACCTCTAACTTCCTAGAGAATTCCTTACTGCGGTTGAAAGTTAAATGCCACAAAAACCGGTTCTCAAACACTTCTCTACGGAACCACTAATGTCAAGTCCTCCGGCATCATCCACTTCACTTTTGGTAAAATTGGCCATTATATAAGTGTTAGCTTTGAAAGAGCCCCTGCTTGGATTCTGTTGATCCTAACCAAAAAAAAAAAAAAGATTAATAGGATGACCTAGATGAGTGTGACCCCTTTGATGATGCTAGCCTGTGAAGAAGCATTCGATAGCTAACACTTGGTTCTGATGTGATGCATGCTATAGTTACCCTGTAAGTCAACAACCACACACCAACATTTTTACATCAGCTTCAAAAGTGAAGATAATTCTTGCAAACTCATCAATGGTAATGGTAGTTGCATGAATACAATCTCAACTTCTACTTTGGCTATGATGAAAATCACCCCTAGCCACATACATAGCCACAAGATTTCTCAGATGGACACAAAACCACCATTTTTATCACTCCAAGGTATCATATTCCTTTACAATTAGCCACCGATATAATACCGATCATATCTAGTGTATAATGTCCTACCTATGGATACTGCTCATATATTTTTAGGTAGGCCTTAATTATATGATTTAGACGGCACTCACTTGGGATGATCCATGACTCACAAATTCAAATTAAAAATGAATAAAATTATTCTAAACTCTATATGATTTAGTCTTGTGCTTAAGTTTATACTCTAGTTTAAAATTATCTTTTTCACCTTAAATCTTATAAGTAATTTGATTAGATTTTCTTTCGCTTAAGTTATCATAATTAAAGTTTGAATTTCAAAGAGAATATCACTCCTAAGTCATTGGTAGAATGATGTGACACAACCCGCTTGTTTGTTCTGCATCAATCATAACAACCACAAGTGGATTGCACGGTAGGAATGGAAGTAATTGCACTATGATTTTACAAAGGCAATTGGAAAGAATCTAATCCAACATTCTTAAGGTGCTATTTGTGATGGAGACTTCCCTCGAATAAGCTACACCCTTTGACGGATGGGCAATGAACATATTTAAATTAAGGTAATGCTATATATATCCTATTATAGTCTTTCATTAATGGTAAACACAAAATAGACATAGCACTATAGTAGGCCCTCCTGACAAAAGCAATACTTAAGACCATCAAACAATATTTTTATTGGGATAAAAAAGTATGCAATAGGACATCATATTCTATTTATAATCAATCATGTCAGCATGAATACATTTTTTTCATAGAAAATGGATTTGATATTATATTGGTACACCCTGACAATAGCATGAGGATTAAGACTTCTTTAAATTTCAAGTTTAGTGATCCCCCAAACTCTATTAGTAGTGTATGTTGTTGAGGGGGTTTTGTTCTCGAATAACAGTTTAAAGCCAAGAATGAATGGGATAATAAAAAGGATGAACTGTAAGAAAAAAATTATAATTGAAGGTATAAATTCATTGAAGAAACATAAAATCGCCCAGAAAAGAAGGTTTTAGGAGTAGTTTTCTTGCAAGAGAATTCAAAAGAGTTAACATTTTGTTACGTCACCTGAAGTATCCCTACAGCTGCGAACTTGTCCATGATGGTTTTGTGCTCTACAGGATGCAGATTCAATGGGTGTAACAAAGCTTCCACACACTGTAAGCAATAACAAAAAGAAAAGATGTATAATTTGTAGGAACAATAAAGTTTTACAATACTCATTCAACCATTATTTTCCAATCAAACAATATCCCCTTACTTTTGATGTATAATTTTCATCCCAATATGTGTAACACAGACCATCAAGCTTCCCTGTCTTGCGCAGTTCCTCCATGAAAAGCCTCACTTGAACTGCCTGCTCACAAAAAAAAAAAAAAAAAAAAAAAAAGAAAGAAAGAAAGATACTAAATAAAGAAACATTGTGTGATGACAAAGACAACCGTACCTCTACATTATGTTGACCAAGCAAACTGAAGGGGAAACCAACAACAAAGCCCACAAGAGAAAGTCTGGAGATCTGTGTACACAAGAAATGTTGAGATAATGCACATCCAATACTAGCGAACAATCAATTCATAAGACTAAAGTTTGAGATCAACACAAATTCGTGCAATAAAAATATGAAACATAATGGAACTCAAATGCGGCGGGAATGAACAAAATAATAACAGCACTTTGTTTAAAAACAAATAAATAAACAAAAGAACAAACGGGAGAGAGCGCGACAAATTGGATAAAATAGAAAGAAGTCAAGGACACACGTGTTATTGTCATTGTACTATTAAAATCAACGACATGCCAACATTACTCATTCATGCAGCCTTGTAACATTAAAAAAGTGTAGCCAGTTCCTGCTCATTACAAATAAACTAAAGTACAGATTGGAAAAACTAGTTCAAAGTTATAAATTTTAAGAATTATTGGTGTTTTAATCTTAGTACCTCTTCACTAAATAATAGCACATCAAATATACATTCATACACAGTTTGCCTAGAATAATATGACAGGCCAAGAATAGAAATCTTGGAATAATTCAAGCTGTAGTCCTCCTGACCCCCAAAAAACTTATTCCAATAAAAAAAAAGCCAAAACTATCAAGCCATGATATTTAATCTATATATGGCAAAAAAAAAACCGCCATCTTATTCTTCTAAAGAAATGCATACTATTTTCATTGTTTTTGACATTTTCTACCATCAATCACCTATCTTCTTCAAAATTAGTGTTTGTTTTGTTTTTGTTTTTGTTTTTTTTTATTATTATTTTGTAAGGTGGTAGCATTGTAGCATTGTAGGAGGCTATCTTCTCACCAATGCCCATGAAAAGGTTATTCCTCCTTTCAAAGCAAATTTGTCCCTTTGAATTAAATTCCTAGATTATCAACCATGAAGTTCAACCTCCTAGCACTGAGATATTTGAATGCTCAAGAGAGGCAAAAAATGCACAAGACTATAAATTTTCAAGTTTAGCTTGTTAGGAAGCAGGTTACATGTGTAGTAAAGAAAAATGAATAATGAGTTGCCAGTGAGAACAGAATGAAAAAAAAGGTGTCAAATGATTTAAAAAGTTCTCTCCATCTTCCTAGGATTGGGGATCCTTCCTTTTCATCAAGAGTAATTCATAATCTCCTTCAAGAACTTATCATATTGTATGAATTTAGACGAGTGTAGTTGTAATTGTATGAAGGGCTCAAACACGTAGACTAAAAAATTAGGTAACAAATCTAGGATTGGGGATCCTTCCTTTTATATACAAACTAAAAAAAATAAAGTTCAAAAGTTCTTATCCTCTAACATTACAATGCCCAATCGATCAAACTAAAAGTAGGTCTTCTTTTCATGTTATTCGTAAGTTTAGCTATCTCCTTCTATCTCCTCTTGCAACCTTTACCCACAAATGCATTTGTTTAAACATAGGCTCTATAATATTTGCAAAATAAGTATTAGTTTAAAATAAATAAGGATAAAAAGTATACTTCATTCTTGGACAAGAATGCGTTCAAAAATTTGACTCAAAGCTCATAATTAAAGTTAAAAACCATCTCCAACTCCAATAAAAAGAAGAAAAAGAGGAATTCACCTATTCAGTATTCACAATTCTGTTCAGAGAATTTACCTATCTACAGTTCCCACCTATTTTAAGGAGTGAAAATTTTCTTTCATCAGGAAACTTTCCCATGACAGCTTGGGAGAAGTAGATATAAATATTAGTTTGTATCATAATTTATGAAGGTTTATTTCAGGCATGTTAGATAATTTCAAGAACAAAATGATTATAAACTTCTAAGGAAAGTAGTGACCCATCAGCTAAAGATTAAAAAGAAGTTTTCCATTATGAAGATGACAGACATACACAGTTATCATTTTTTTTAATCCTCTTAAATGAAGCTCACAAAAATATATATATATAATAAATGGACATCTTTTTGTGATTGACCAAGCAAAAATAATAATAGAAACGTCTCACCATCAAATTCAAAGAAGATTATGATGGTCCTTTGCCTTAATTGCTTAACCATTACCTTTGTGCACAAATGATGAGGTATAGTTCTTTTAAACCCATAATTTATGAGCTTATATTTATATATAAACATATTCCAAATGAAGCTTTATAGTATCAAAGGAAGGATGCGACTTGTATATTCCATACACTAGCTGAAGGCAACAATAGCCATGAAGCATAAGCTATTTGTGGTTTCCCTAGTTAGCTATGAAGAGTGTATAGCTTGAAGAACGAAGTGTTTTTTGGTTGGAACATTACTATAAGGTGACAGACAAAAAAAAAGTGAATCTCTCCTTCATATACCCCTCCTTTTCCCGCCATTGATTGATGCCATTACCATTGAAATTGACACCGGTATAACTGACATAAGTTTAAAATGTTCTGCTACTGTTTTGAACTTTTATTAATAGAAAATATACCATTCAATGTATTCATAACGTCTAAACTCATTTCAATTGTAAGCCAACTAGCATTCTTTAGATTCTTGAAGGTAGCGGGTACGATAACTGTACTACCGAGGAATAGCTTGGGTAATTGCCACCTAAAGATTTAACTGTTAAATTAAGATCAGTTGAGACTCCTATTAATAAAGTTATCTTAACTAGAGTTGTCAAAATTCATTGCATGAGTTTTGAAAGACAGCAATGACATATTTCAAGACCAAAAAGCCCAAATCTTGATATTTGAGGATGGTCATAATTGGAATAAAATTACCTCAGTACCAAAAACAGCATAACATTCAAACTCGATAAATTAAAAAAAAAAAACAAAAAAGAAAAAGTACCAAAGTTTGAAAATCTTCGGCCATCGATTCAATGTTTGTCTTCTTCCTGACCAAGACACTACAATGGAAGCACAAAGTTAAAAAAAATCTTAATTACAAAATTAGATCACACATCAGAAAGAAAACAATCTGTATCACAAATTTTCTCTTAATACAACTTGAACCAGCAGATCAGATGGACTGTTACAGACAAGTTTTAATTTCTCTTTTAAGGAACCATAAATAAGTATATGATTCTTGATTGAACCTATAAAACCATTCTAGATTGCTTTGCAAAATAAATTTTCTAACAAAAAGGAAATTGTTTCACTAATAGAAAAATATATGCTTACAAAGGAGCAAGGAATTAATGAAGACGATATTAGAGTAGTAACTTTTAAACAAAAGTTCAAAATATATGAGAAAATATATAAGAAAAAAGATCATTGAGATGAAAAATCTTGAATGAGAACTACAGCATAGGGTCAATGACAAATCCAGAGGAGAAATGAACCATAATGTCTAGTACGTGCAAGACCCGAGCCAATATACCAGCAACAACCACAGTAGCGAGATACAATTCAGGTCTAGGCCCACCACATTCAGATTAGGCACGAGGAAAAAAGAGCACAAAGAAGTTCACGAGCTTCAACATTCCCATTGAATTTAAGATAAATTTTAACGGGAAAAAAAGGGGAACAAAATAAAGACAAGAAGAAAGCCATGTGAAAATATATATATATAAAAACAGAAAATGTGAGTTAAGAAAAAAAAAACCCATCTTGCCAAAATTCTCATCGAGCTCCAACAACCTTCAAAATAAAGAACATAGCAAACTCTATGCAACCATGAAAAGTTTTCATACTTTCATCTTGCTATAAAAAAAAGTAATGAGATACTTGTGCATATAGCTGGTCTTTCCTATTACTGATGATCAAAAGAACAGCTAAAAATCAGTATCCTCTTCACAAAGGTTAATGAGAACAAGTCCCTTATCCTCGAAAGCAGAAGCAGTATTATTCCTTTACAAGTATGCTCATCATTATCATCATCATCATGAGCTCCTTTACAAATATAATCAAACCATTACAAGCAGACAAATTTAAAGTAATTGTCAGGCAATTGTATACAGTGCAAGAACCAGATTAATGAGAAAGTATTAGCTGACAAGTCATGAAAGAGCATTGTCAACTAAGGATATCATCACCCTTATTTTTTTTTCAAACAAACAAACAAGAAACAACCAGAAAATATCCCAATACATTCATAGCAATGTTAAATATGCTTTGACGTACCTCACTGGAGATGCAATTTTATTACAAGTATCTGAAACAGCCAGACCAACATATCTGTATCCCACATCCAGACCAAGCAAGCGACCTGGCTTTGTAGAACCATTCTTCAATATCTTTTCGAAAATTTCAAATGGCTTCACTGATTTCATCTGTACTGGAAGACTGGAATTGAATGGAATAAGAATTGCAAGATTACTAATGTTTAATAGATGTAGAGCTAAAAATAAATTGAAGAAAGACATTTTTTTTGTTTTTGGACTGGACTCTCAGAAAACCACTGTCAAATTTCTTCAAACTTAGGCTACTTAATTAATGTCTATAAACTTATACCTATTACTTGTTTACATGAAATAAAAACAGTGTGCATAGAATGATGCGGAGCTAGAGCATGTTGTGTATACAACTAGGTGAGCATTGTGCATCAAAAATAACAGGAGAAGGGAGTGATAGAACACATCCACTATATAATTTTAAACATGTCCATTAAAATGTCCATGGGCTGGCATGTAAATATTAGCATGGTCTGGCAGAATTAGTTTAGCATTTAACAACTATCTTCTTACATACTTGTGGAAATACTACAAAAATCAGTAAAATGCAAGCAGTAATAGTAGTCATTAACTTTTTAAAGTGAAATGCATATTTTCATACATAAGAAAAATGCTATATTTGTAAATATCAAACTTTAGGTGTTAGATATGTAAATGCATAAGAATTATGATATATATATATATGTAAATCTTCCAAAGAAATTTATAAGCAATGAACAAAACTAACACCTTCACACAAAAATGAATTGCAGAAGTAATGCAAAGCATGAACCTAAAGAGGGATACAACAACAACAACAAGCCTTTATCCCACTATGTGGGGTCGGCTACATAAATCCTTCTTCTCCATTTGTCCTATTATGTGTCAAATTTTCATTTAATTTAAGTAAACTAAGGTCATTTTTTATACATCTTAACCAAGTCTTTTTAGGTCTACCTCTATCTTTCTTAACATAAGACAAATCTAATACATCTACTCTCCTAACCTAGTCATCAGACGGCCAATGCTTTATGTGGCCAAACCATCTAATGTGACTCTCTCTAATCTTATTTGCCACTGGAGCTACTCTAATTTTTTCCTGAGCATACTCATTTCGCATTTTTTCTCTAAGACTAAAGCCACTCATCCACCTGAGCATCCTCATCTCTGCAACACTTAACTTAATCTTATGCTTCTCTTTTATTGGCCAACATTCTGCACTATATATCATTGCAGGTCTTATCATCATCTTATAAATTTTTTCCTTAAGTCTACGTGACACTTTTCTATTACATAACAGACCAGATGTATTCCTCCACTTCAACCATCCAACTTGAATTCTACTAATAACATCTTCATCTCTTTCACTATCATTTTGAATAATAGAGCCTAGATATCTGAATTGCTCACTCTTTTTAATGACTTGATCACCCAATGTCACAACACCAACAGTAGAACTTCTACAACTAAAATTACACTCCATATATTCAATTTTAGATCTACTCAAATGAAAACCTTTAAACTCTAAGGTTGACCTTCATAATTCAAGTTTCTCTTCGACTCCCTCTCTAGTCTTATCAACAAGAAGAATGCCATCAACAAAAAGAATATATCAAGGTACATCTTCCTGTAAATGCCTAATAAGAACATCCATAACTAAAGCAAAAAGATAAGGGCTTAAAGCCGATCCTTGATGTAATCTAACTGAAATAGGAAAATATTTTGTCAATCCTCCTTGTGTTCGGACACAAGAAACAGCTCTAATATACATATCCTTAATGACTTGAATATAACCAATATTAACTCATTTCTTTTCTAGAACTCTCCAAAGAACATCTCTTGAAACTTTATCATAAGCTTTCTCTAAATCAATAAACATCATATGTAGAGCTTCCTTACTTTCTCTATACTTCTCCATCAAACCTCTTAATAAATGTATATCATCCATAGTAGATCTACCTGGCATGAAACCAAATTGATTTTGACAAATTTTTGTATCGCATCGTAACTTATGCTCAATTACTCTCTCCCATAATTTTAATGTATGACACATTAACTTAATTCCTCTTAATTTGCACAATCTCATTACCTTTTATTCTTAAATATGGGAATCAACAAACATTTTCTCCACTCATCGACATCTTTTAGTTTTTAAAATAACATTAAAAAGATTTGTAAGCCAAGAAATTTCTTGATCTCTTAAACATTTTCACACTTCTATTGGATTATCATCAGGTCCTAATATTTTTCTACACTTCAATTTCTTTGAAGCTTCTCCAACTTCAAATTTACTAATACGACGATAAAAATAAAATTCTCTATTTTTATTTAGGATATTAATGTTGCTAAAATCAATCGTATTTTCAGATTTTTTTTCATTGAAAAGTTTATCAAAATATCTCATTCACTTATTTTCAATATCCTTTTCTAAGAAAAACACTTTATGATTTTAAATACACACCACGAACAAGATATTTCTTATCTTATCTCTTTAGTTATTAACTCATACATCTTTCACCTTTGGCATCCAATCTGTATATAAATCACTAAATTTTTTCGTCATATATGGCTTTCTTATGTTAAGAAAGGTAAGGTGAACTAAAAGACTTGGTTAAGATGTATAAAAAATGATCTTAGTATACTTGAATTAAATGAGAATTTGACATAATATGATCTGATGGAGACGGAAGGATTCATGTAGAATTAGTGGGATTAAGGCTTGTTGTTGTTGTTGTTGATATATTGCTTTCTTAGAATCTCTACGGGCCACTTTATATCTTTCCTAATTCTCCAAGTTTTTACATTTAAACTAAGTTTTATAACAATGCTTCTTATTTCTTATCATTTCTTGCACATTTTGACTCAACCACTAACTATTTTTATTAAAAGAATATTTCCCTTTTATTTCTCCAAATATATTTTTTATAACTTACTTAATTTCACTTGCTATTTTTTCTCACATAACATTAGCTTCCTTATGAACATCCTAAATTCTAAGCTCTTATAGCTTCTCCTAAAAATATTTTTAAGTGTTGTCATCTAGTCCAAGGATAATAATTTGATTTATTTTTCATCTTTCAATCCTTCATCTTAAAATCTAAAACTAACAATCAATGCTGGATACTTAAACTTTCACTTAGAATGACCTAATAATCTTTATAATATAAACGATTTATTTTTCTTATCATAAAATAATCAATCAGTGTTTTACTAGATTCATTTTTATAAGTAATAATATGTTCATCTCTTTTCTTAAATAAAATATCAGCAACTGCAAAATCATAGGCTAAAATAAAATCTAATATAGTGTACCTCATTAATCACTCCAAATCATAATTATCATGAATCTTTAAAATTTTCTACACTAACAACACGTGTATATTTAAATCTTCTCCATAAATACCTTTCTTGAGTATCTTTGTATTAATCTCTCTAATTCATTCCAAAATTTTTATTTTGAGTCTACATCCAAGCCTACTTAGGAGCATAAATACTGATAACATTGATAATCTTAATATCAATAATAATCTTTAAAACAATAATTTTATCTTCAATCCTATTAATATTTATAAATATTATCCTTCAAATTTTTATCTATAATCACACATATACCATTTCTAATTCGACTCCTACTTGAATACCAAAGTTTAAAACTTAAATTATCAATCTCCTTGGTCTTCTCTTCAATCCATTTAGTTTCTTGAATGCATAAAATATTTATCTTCCTATGAACCATAATATCTATTAATTCTATTAATTTACCTGTAAGAATACCTATATTCTAAGTTCCAAACATAATTCTAATTTCATGGACTAATTTCTTTGCTCGCATCCGTCCATAATGTGGGAACCCTTGCTTATTTAACAATGCACTCGGGCGCCGATGCAACAGCCCTTGCACACTTTTCATAGTATTCAGGCTATACAACGCGTCGCTTTTAGGGGACGCCCTAGCATTAACACAATGTTTTAAAGGATTCATGTCATGATTATTTCGACAAGTTTTACGCTAGCTGTAGACTGCCCATCGCAACTCTCCACTTTTCACATCCAAGACTTGGGATCCGGCAAAGGCAGCGTGTCATGCTTTACAACAAGTACTACTAATGCATATTACAAGGAAAAAAAAACTATAATTCCAGGCATACAACGTCAGAAGATCTTATCAAATCACTAAAATAAATGAAGTAATTTAAAAAATCAGTAAATAGTATAATTTTTATGTTGGGAAATTTACATATCACATAATTTTATGTTTATAAAGATTGTACATTGGACCTAAAAAGCTTGCTCATAGAATCCAAGCAGCCCTAACATAGAAACTTTAACCATAAAATTTACAGCTCCTTTCTTATTATCTTGACAATGGAACAAGAAAATTAAAACTCACATTCACAGTCTTCAAATACAAAAGCTCAGATCCTGCAAAGAATCATTGCCAATTCCTCATCACTAATGCTCACTTCCTTGCAAACACCCGCAGCCTCAGCTAGCTTAAACGCTATTTGGTGCTTACACTAAAACATTCAAATGAAACCAATTTCCCGTAATGTCGATTAAACCATGAAAGAGAAGAGAGCATAGAAGAAAGAGAGAATAACAGATAAGAGCATACACAGAGCTGCTCGCCTTTGCTGACAACATCAAAGAAGAAGGAATGGCAAGTGCAGAAGTGCTCTGGGAAACATATGTATTCGTCTTTCTTCTTCGACTTCCCCACCACCTAAACCCAGACAAATTTCATTTCAAACGATGAGAAAAAAAGAAAAGTGGTGGCAAAATTTTTATTTTTTATTTAAAAAAAAAGAGGTGAAGGAAATGATACCAGAAATATGAAGCGGCCACTAGGAATTCCTGAAATCTTCTTGACGCCGCCCTGATCGACGATTACGGTTGCCCTTTCCAAATTCTTTCCAAAGAGAAAATGCAAGCTGCAGAAAGAGGAGGATATGTTAGATCTAAGAATACGAAATTATTTTGAGAGAAAAAGCGTAGATGATCGTCCGAAACTGTTGCCAGCTAAAAAAAACGATTGGTTAGAATTCGTATCAAAAAGGAAGAGCGGGAAGCGAGAGAGAGAGAGAGAGACCAGAACGAGAAGACTTAATTTCCCGCCATATAGAGTCGGCCACAGCGACGCTCGCAGAAGACGCAGTCATGATCCTTTTCGCTGTATACGGTGTCAAGCGCGACCATGGCAGGTGGTTAACAAAAGGAGGGCGGATGTGCAGATAAAGCGTTCGATGATATGGCTAGGGGTTTAAGCGAGTCAAAGCCTGTTAGTGAACTGATTCTAGCTCCGCTCGTTAATAAGCTGACAAGTCAAATTTATCGAAATATGAGCTCAAGTTCTAATTTACAATTATTTTTGAAAAAATTTTGAGCTTATATTCGAGCTTGATTTGACTCGACTGGATGATTTATCGAGTCAACTCATTTATATAATTATGTACTGTTATATATCATGTATCAGGTTATTGATTCTATAGCTTGCAGAGCTTTTTAAACGAGCTCAATTTTGAAGCTTTTTAAAAGAGCTCGAGTATTTGAGTCAAACTCGAACTTAACTTTTTTACAATCGAGTTGAATTTTAGCTCAACAATGTAGGCCAATTGCACTAAGAAGTAGTTAAGTTTTATTTTTTTATACTATTCTCTTTTGCATATTGATGATGGTTTTTTTTCCTATAAATCATTCTTTTTTGTATATGAATTATAGAATATAGATTATGATCCTAATTGATTTTTTTAGTGGCAATAAGATATCTCATTAATTAGTATGCATTAACATTAATCAAATTTTATAGAGATATACTCAAAAAAAAATATTCAATACCTAAGATATCAATAGAGAAAAAAATAGGGGTTTTTACATACACACGATGACAAACTATCTATTTTACTTATTTAACACATTAAATTTTATTATTACCTCTATACCACGTAAACAAGGTCGTAACTCATTTTTTTCATTCCGTAAATGTGATATGTTTTTGCCTATTCAGGTAATAATAAAGATTTATGTGTTAAATAAGTAAAATAGGTAGTTTGTCATGGTATGTATGTAAAAACTCCAAAAAAATATTATAATCATCATTACAAATTAAAAAAAATATATATTTCTTTCTATTAAACTCTCATTTTAAAAGTTTATAAAGTAATTGAATTGTTTTTAGTTTATAATATTTTACTTAATCTAAATCATTAAGGTATATGAACTACTTCAAGAAAAAGTAAATAATTTGAATAAATGATAATAAAGGTGATATTTTGAGTAATAAATATTCATATATTTTAACCTTGGGAAGGCTCTACACCAATGAGAGAGAGCTATATATCCAAATTCATTTGAATGAAAAACATATTGAATATATCTACTTAATTATGAATAGGCCACAAAGCACACCATTGTTATAGTAATTAATTTAACATAACCTAATATGAGAAGTTGGATTAAAACTTATAATGCAATATATTTGATAATATAAATAGCAAGAGTCATCAAATATAACATAAGTGTAAATATGATAAGGCATGAGAAGAGCAAATTTATAAGAGAGAAAATAAATTGTAAGCATTATATGAATTAATAATATAATTTACTATTAACCATTGATAAAAAAAAGAAACATTAGACATCTTTTATAGATCGAGATTTGGATCAAATGATTATTAAGTTGCCTACCAATTCATAACAAGTTAAAACATCTTATGGATATTTCATCATTATTTTTAAGTTTCGTATACTTTCGTACACTGGTATGTTAGAGTGTGATGACGAAAGGTTAATAATGAATAGCAGTATTTATAAATATGAGGGTTAGTATAATGATTATGAGTGATTATTATAAAATTCTTGAAAAAATTATGAAGATATTTTGGTTCAATAAGAGGGATTTGTTATATCATTATCATGAAATAATTAATATTCAATATAGATTACTCCTAATGATAAATGTCCATTGTATATTTATTGAATAGATTAAACTAATGAGGTATTCAAATTATATATCAAAATATTACAAAGAGTAGTGAGTAGAATGCATGATAGTTGCTTTATATATCACAAAAGCTATTTATTCCAAGAAAAAAAGTCACTAGTAAGTAGAAGTAGATTTGTGTGTCAATGTTCATATAACAATTGATCATGATGATAATAAAATTTTAATAGATGTTCGACCACACACACTATATCTATATATATTTATGCACACACACACACACCAAGTACATTGTTGTTATTCCATTCAAAATCATTGAATTATGTTAGATCACATTTATTTTTTATTTTATTCTATTTTTATTTCATTTAAAATAAAATATAATTGGCATCTTAACAATATACTATTTTTATTTTTATGTGGTTGTGACGATAATCGCCAGCTTCAATAACTATGATGACAAACGACAATGATGCTGATCGCAGGTTGTGGACAACGGTGGTGGCAAATAGTAGCTTCTATGATAGGCAACTAAGAACAGTGGGTGGTTGCATCAAGTAGCTTGTTGTGAGATTTACTTTTAATCAATAGCCAAATTACTAAAAAAATATTTTAATGTTTTAAAATATAATATTATTTATCTCTAAAAATAAAAAAGTACATTAAACATACATATTTTAAAAATTAACATAAAAAAATAAAAGTACAAAACAAAAGCATTATATTTTATTCTTTTTTCATTTCATCTTATGCACATATCATATATGCATGACATCATGGGCCAAGCATATAGAATCTAGAAAACAAAGCATAGTATCACAAAGAAAGCCATGAATGTCATTTACACCAAGAAAATGGGCTTTAGGATAATGAGTCCATTCCCTCACTCAAGCACTAGAATACTAGAATTAGATGAGAAGTTCTTAAACATAATATTACTCCATTGCATGTAAGTGTACACTCTATAATATATTCTTGATTTCTAATCAATTATTTTAATAAAGGTGAAGGATTAATCTATTATGTATGGAGAAATCACATGAATAATGATGTAAGTATTGGCAAGTATGTTTGTTATACAAATGTAAAGATATTAATTCTATCATAATATATAAATTTATAATAAGCAATGTATGGCTTTACAACTAGTGGTTGCAAATAAGGGTGTAAGTGAGCCAAGCTTGCTCGTGAACCAAGCTGGCTCATGAGCCGACTCAAACTTGACTTGTTATCAAACTCACAAGTCAGGCTTATCGAGCTTCGAGCTCGAGCTCGGCGACAATTGAGCACAATATGGCCGATTGAGTTTTCTCCGGCTCACTTCAGCCCACTCGTTGTGCGATTATTTATTTGCCTATTCCTATTCCTGTCTCCTGAGTTTCCCGACTCTCGACTTTTCAACTTCCTGTTCGGTGTTAAGCCCTAAAATCGGAAGTGGTAGTGCAACGACTTTCCCTCTCTATTGTTCTTGCACTGCAGTCGTCATCCAGAAACTGCTAAAAGCGATTCCCAATTGCCGAACTCCTCCTTTCTTCTTCATGCTCCACTTCGATCATAGACAATCGCTTCTAGGAGCGGCCACTTCTCGCAAAATAAACGATCGCCATCGCCGCACCGCCGATAAAGGAAATCTTGCTCGAGAGTCTGGATAGGCAAACTTTGGTGGTTCAGTTTGGTATCTTTGGCTTATTCTTTATTTCTTCACTGCATAAATGATTGGTAATATTATATTTCTTCTTTATGATAAATCAAATTGGTTTGATTGTATGAATATGGTTTGGAGTTTAAGGTTTTTGGTATGAAGTTCGTTTTTAGGAGAAGCGACATTTGGTTCGTTAACTTCGATTAAACCCTAAACCGAATCGGTTTGGTAAGTTTGGCTCTGATTGAAGTTCTCTTTTATATGTTAAGTTGATTTCTTCATAGTTTTTTCATAAAAAAATAATGAATAGTTGTATCTGGATACCAATTAAAGGATTTTTACCAGTGAAATTGAGGGCAAGTGGTTTTATGCATTTCATATTAGATCTGCATTGATTGATTTTATTGCCGCAGTAATGCGCTTATATTTTAGTTGTGGTGGTCTTGTGGATGATGAAGGCTTATATGGGATACTTTCAGATTATTGATCCGATGGCTTCAGTTGTAATAGTTATGGGTATTGATACTTAACATTGCTGAATTACGTCACTTAACATATTTTCTTGAATATATATATATATATATATATATATATATCAATATAGGCAAAAAATAAAAAAATATGGCTTTTATACTTGAGCTTCAAAATCGAGCTCGAGCTTGGCAAACAAGTTCGAGCTTCAATTTTATCTAACGAGTTGAGCTCAAGCTAAGTAAACGAGCTTGAATCGAGCTCGAGCTCGAGCTCTAGTTAATTTAAACAAGCTTAGCTCGATTAAGTAAATGCTCGACTCAACTCGACTCGATTACACCTCTAATTGCAAATGACATAAAACTGGTCTGCCCCTCAGATAATGTACAAATTAATTGAATCAATTTATTTCAATTATAAAATTTAAGAAAAAATAGTTGATCAAATTATTTTTCAAACTATATTAAACAAAATTGAACTTTAGTTATACAATTTGGTTTAATTTTGAATGAATTAAATGCATGCAATTAATATTAAATATATATAATTATGTTTAGCTTAAATAGTATATAAAGGGAAGAATATTAAATAATCTTTGTCAACATTATAGAATAAATAAAAATCATAGTAATTTTTATGTCACATATTTATCTATATGATTTTATTGATTTAGTATTTGAATGAATGAATATAATTTATAGTTTTTATTTTGATTGGTTTATAAAAATAAAAATGAAACAAATGGCAAAAAATAAAAGAAAGTCACAATTACAACTTAATAATCAAACCTATACTTTAACTATTACTTCAAACTAATCAAATAAAGTTAGAGAAGGAAATCAACCTTCTTTTTTGAGATAATTTCCCTATTTGTGGAGAAGCGATCACAATGTCAAAATCTTGAGAAAAAATGAAGAAAAAAAAATATAAGATGAGACTTTGCGAGGGGGCGAGCCTAACTACTACAATTGATCCCTATGAGAAAGAGGAGAAGGGGAAATACATGAATATTGATATTTTATACAATGAAAACTTATATAAGAGTAGATCTGGGGGTATATAAGTAGATAAAAAGACTCCCTTAATTAAATATGCATTATTACATTAATGAGAAGACAAAAAAAGGGGGGATAGTGGGAATATCGAAAGGCATCATATAGTGAAATAGACGGCTTAGCGTGAGGCGAATCGCGGTTGGTCTTTTTCGCGTTGATTCCCTTCGCGTGGCGTATGCATAGAAAATAGGTGGGGCGGAACCGTGGGTTGTTGCGCAGGTCCTCGGGGATTAGTAAAACAGCCATATAAAATGAGTGGAATAAGGGGTGTAAATCTCGTTACCAAAAAAAAAAAAAAAAGACGAATAAGAACAGTTTGCTATGGACCATCCATACCAAAATGCTCCCTCAGACTCAGAATAAGGAATCCTAAGCTCCACTATGTAAGATGATATTAAACAAAAAAGGCAGGCATTAAATTAATCCAAATGAACAAGAAACATTCCAGAACGACGGAGAATCATTAACACTCATTACTCATTGCTACTTGATTTCACAGCCACATCAAAGGATTGCTGATGTCGAAAAGTAGCAAAACAAGGAAGCAGCAGGCAAACCAGCAAAGTGTTCAGATCTAAAATGTATCTGAAACGTTTTGCAGAGTTTAATTTCCATGAAAAAAAATGGTTTTTTTTTTTTTCTAACCCATTAAATACTTTTCTCTGCTCACATGGCAGCGGGCGATGAGTAGCGCCAGTATCAAATTCCATGCCTTTCTTACTCAAGGGAATCGAATTCGATGTCCCCTCGAGCTGGATCGGGGAAACAGTTTCGGGAAACGATTATCTACAATTTCATAAGATACCTCGTCAACTTTGTGATTGGCCGGAAGCGCGAAAGTCTCAGATGTTCCAGTTAATTGTTGCGGACAGCGGGGAAGCTCCTCGAGTCGGAACCACATGGAAGAGTTCAGCTCGAAGAATCGGCAGCCGGGTTACGTCGGCTGGTGGCCATCGCCGTGGGAGAAGAAAACGAGGGAAGACGGAGGAGGGCAAAGGTTTCCCCCACCGCCAACATCGTCGTAATTGCCCCTTCTCTCACTCCGCTGCCACGATCCCTTATCACGCAACTACTCCGCGTCTGCCCTCATCCGCTCTTCTCCTCGTCCGATTGACATTGCCTCAAGCCCGACGGTGCAGCACTCGAGCATCACCCGAGCATCTCCGAGCAAATCCCGAGCAGCTCTACCTAGGGTTGCTTTCGCAGGTTCGTTCCTCTAATTATTCACTGTTATTTTTGCCGATCGCATCCTATCCGAAGTAGTATGCGCTCTTGATAAATTTCATAATGGGAGAATTTATTATTGGGTTTGTCTACATTATAATTCTGTGTTTTGTAATGAACGAAAATAGACTTTCAAGCGATTCTTTTATTATGGGTTTTATTTTTTTACATGAATTTCTTTCTTTCGGGAATGATATTGTTTTCATTTTTGTTTATTTAATTTCCACATGCATTCCTACGATATGTGGAATGACGATTTGCTTCAAGTGATGATTTGCATGTGGAATGATGATTTTTTCAATTATTGGAGGTTCTCGTAAGTAGTTTAGGGAAGAGATGTAGACTGATGTTTCTTAAGATATTGATTGTTCATATACACATTTTTTTGAGGAATTTTAAAGCGTCAGGAATTGCAAGTTATCCTACCTGTAGGAGATCAAGATAATCAGTTGTTGGCGCCTATTCATCATAATTTCATGGTAATTAATTGACTTATTTTAGTTGAAATTCTAATATTTGTAGGACTCCACACAAGTTTTTAATCCTATGGATGGACAAAGAACCGAAGATGCTTACATATAATGATATTAATGTTTACATTGATTTAAATCCTATGGAGTTGAGCTTTTTTGTTGTATAGTAAAATTAATTTAGTGCTGTCTCCTGGACACTAGCCAATGTCCATATCACAAGAGCATCTCTATAGGATTGCGGAGCATCGATATAATCAATATTCATAAAATTTAAATTAACATAACACACGTGCTTCTCGTATAATATTTCCAACTTGTGCTCGAAATTCATGATTGCTTGCGTTCCTTGATGCTCGGTCATCCCCTTGATTTTTTTTTGCAAGAAGTATTTAGAAATCAATACCACACGCATATTTGTTTGCCGACCATTATATGGAAGGTCTAGATTTCATGTAATTTGGAACCTCTCTTTACTTTTTTGGGTTGATTTTGAATAGTAGTTTGTTAATTTTAACTCGAACTTGAGTAGTACTTTGTTAATTTTAGATTGATTTTGAATTACGTAAGTATTGAACTCAATTCAAATAGTAATTGGACGTACAATTCGTAATCACTATCACGGAAATAATATAATATGATGATAATGCGATTTATAGTCTCATCACCTGAGGAGGTTTTCTTTTAATTTATGTCTTGTTATTGTTATTAATTAGATGAGAAAGTAGAAAGAAGGTGGTGCACCAGCAATTTGGGAGTTAGGTACTACTTTACTCTTCTGTGACTTCTGCATCAAAGAAATAGAGTTGGACAACAGGCCAACTTCGCATTTCAACAAAGATGGTTGGAAAAATATTATGAACAATTTTAATGAGCGAATAGGGAGAACATATGATCGTACACAACTTAAAAATAAATGTGATCATTTAAAAAAGGTGGAAGTTGTGGAAAAGCTACTATGGTGGAATTGGATGGGATCCTATAAAAAAAACAGTAGATGCTTCAACTGAATGGTAGAATGAAAAAATACAGGTAAGTTAACTTAGTGCACAACTTTAGCATTAAATTTGAAATACATACAATTACTTAACATTTGTGAATGGATATAATGTAGGTAATACCCGCTGCCAAGAAGTTTAGACAAAATGGCCTAGCCCCTAATCTGGAAGAAAAGCTAGATAGGATGTTTGGTCATATAGTAGCAACTGGTGATAATGTTTGAGTTCCAAATTCAGGACTATTACCTGCAGAATTAACAAATGCAGATTTAAACACATCTAATGATGATGAGAATCAAGAAGATGAACCTAATTTAGTAAATTATACAGGTGGTGAAGGTACAACTTGGCCTCCATCTCAAAAATCTCAAACATTCATTCCAATCACGAGTAGAAAGCGAAAAACTAAAAGTTGTAAGTTTGGTGGAAGGCAACTTCTATTAAATCATATTAATGAGGTAGTAATTGCGGTAAATCTATCGGCTTCTATTCTACGAAATCGTCGAAACTTTTACAATTCGGGCATTACATGAAGTTGCACAAATTCGGATATATTTGATGAGGAGTTCTATGATTTTGCTATAGATTTTTTGCAAGCTAAAAACCGTAGGGAGACTTTTATGAGTATACCTGTTGATCGAAAAGTTTGGTGGTTAAGGAGACGTTTCTTTAGGAGTTCTCTATAAATCGGTCTGATGGTAAACTCAGGACTTCTCTTTAAGTCCTCTTTAAGTCCATGTGATATAGGTTACTAATGTTTTTGTTAATGTAATGTACTGTTAGAAAATTAATTTTTTTTTTCATGTCCAGGGAAACATAAGAGTAAGACCTGCAATGACTTATGGTGCAGAATGTTGGCCAATAAAAGAGAAACATAAGAGTAAGTTAAGTGTTACAGAGATGAGGATGCTGTGGATGAGTGGCTTTACCCTTAGAGATAGAATGCAAAATGAGTATGGAAAAAGTTGGAGTAGCTCCAGGTGATAGAAGATTAGAGAGGCCTTAGATGGTTTGGCCACATAAAGCGTCGGGTCAGATGACCCGAGAGTAGATGCATTAGATTTTCCTTATGTTAAGAAAGGTAGAGGTAGACCTAAAAGACTTGGTTAAGATGTATAAAAATCTTAGTATACGAATTAAATGAGAATTTGACACATGTAATATGGAGACGAAGGATTCATGTAGCCGACCCCACCTAGTGGGATTAAGGCTTGTTGTTGTTGTTGTTGTTGTTGTTGTCCAGGGGAACTTAATGTCATTTCATGTACAAGCATTTGTTTTTTTTATTAGACAATCTTGCGAGGACTAATGTAGTAGTTGAACTTAGATATTTGGCTAGCATGTTTACTGAATTAATATAGTTCCATTTACATCTAGACGAACTTCATGTTTTTAAGACCGCAATGATTTGATATTGTGATAATAAAGTGTTTATCAATATTCTCACACACACCTTTTTTTCATGATTGAACTAATATTTATGTTGGATGACAGCACCTCATCAAAAAAAAAAAAAAAAAAAAAATGAGTTGAATACTTGTGTGTTTTATATATTCCAATCTCATATTAGACTGCTAACATCCTTGCTAAAGAATTGGCAATACCCATCCTTATTTGAAAAAATAAGTTGACAAAAAGGAAAAGAATCAAGTTATTGACCTTTTGCCTTGCTTTGCATTTTTTCAAGTAGAAACCTGTACATGAAAAGCAAGTTGGGGTAGTGGTTTCAAGCCTCTAAGATGGCTTATTGATAACTAACCGACAGATCTTCCTCCTATTGCAATACTGGCTGGATGGGAATTTCATCTTTTTCTCCCACATGGCTACGTGCAGAATGTGTTGGAAATGGATGAAAGTTGGCTTAGGGCTATTTGAGAACTAATTTAGAAGGATTCTATTTATTATATTTAATAGTTTTCAATTTAGTCTACTGTAAGATTTTAATTTTTCTTTCTTGCTAGGATGGGTTACAAATTCATCAGCAGCAAATTCAGCAGCAGCAAATTAATTTTGTTGTCATACGCCAAACTAAAGCTCTTATATTATGCATTTATTTTATTGTAATATTTAAATTCAGCAGCACCAAATTCAGGTTAATGGTTAATGGTTCTTGTTTAGGTCATTTCCCACTAGACAAAATGTATATGTTTCAATTGGATAATGGGATGATTTTGTTGAACTCTTAAGTTTTTTGTGTATATTTTGGGTTAACCCAGATTGGTTGTACTGATGTATTAGGAGTTACGTGATATGGTTTAAAGGTGATGTGTAAAAAAAAAATATTGTATAGACATTTTTTAATAGTTTCTTCTCTTTGGTGCTTAGTGGTTGATACCATAGCTCTTTGGTCAGATTTTTTTTTATATTGTTGTTATATAATTTTTATTGTATACTTCCTCAAATCCCCCTAAAATCCCATATTTATGTGAAGGATGCAATTTTCTAAGTGATGCCATGAATGCATTGCAAGATTTTACTTATTTCGATTTTTTTGTTGAATTTATGTTTTGATATTCTGTTTTTAACTATTATGTGTTTCATTTACGACTTGAATGTTTGGCTGCCTTGAAGTTACATTTTACTAATTATATACTAATTTGAATCATTTTTTAGAATATGAAGCACGTTTTCATTTCAGCGCTAAGTTGCATCATGACCTACATCTATAAACTCAGCATACACTATGTCTATTAGCCTGTAGTGGTAAAGAAATTTTCGTTAACATATGTAATTCATTATATAACATTTTGCTAGATTGGGGCTTGCATTGCATAGTAGGCTGCGACAAAATATCAAGGTTGCTCAAATTCGTGGTATCATTATCATTACATGAATTAGTATTCCATGATGAGATCTTGTACTTTCAAGTCATAAAACCACATGGGTTATGCTTCTCATAATTCTTATTAGCATAATGTCAGATGAAGGAAAAATACGCATGAAGATGACTATGACAATTATGGTGAGCGATTGGATTGAGCAGGCGTATATCAATTTTGTAATATTTTGATATCATCGTTGTTTGATCCATGATTATAGACTATACCACCATAAACCAGCATCGTGGTATAAGTATTAGAATTATTACATGGTCATCCAATCCGATTCTACAATATGTTTAGAATGTCACAAGAAATTTTAAGGACTTGGATTACTTAAACATCTTATGGGTTGGAGGTTCACGTAGAACAATAATTAGAAATCGCTATAAGTTTATATATTTTAGCACATGCAGTCTATTAAAACATTAACTTTCAACACTCACAGACAATATGTAGATATTTTTCTTATTCTGTTAGTTATGTTAGGAATGAATATAATTATCCCAACAGATAAATTGTTTGCTGAAATTTCATCACATATTCGAAATGATGTACGATATATGCCATATTTTAAGAATTGTATTGGGGCAATTGATGATACTCATGTTGATGCCCGCATTCCTGTTGAAGAATAAGTTGCATTTATAGGAAGAGATCATTCACCGACACAGAATATTATGGTTGTATGTGATTTCAATATGTGTTTCACTTTTGGCGTGGGATGGGAGCGCATGATGCTCATATTCATCGTAGATGTATCGATCTGATGCAATTTTCCAAGCCCACCTGCAGGTTTCTTCTTGTTTGCATATTAATGGCTTTTGTCTTTTTACTTTACACCATCCAGAACTAATATGTTTCTCTGTTAACTAGGCAAATATTATTTAGTAGATGCTGGTTACCCTTTACAAAAGGGTTTCTTAAAACCATATCCGAACAAGATATCACTTAGATTTTATTAATGGACACGTTGATTAGAGGGCATATTGAGATATTCAAGAGCATTCATCACTTAGAAGTGTTATGATACATTTGGTGTATGGAAAGAAATGGAATTCTTAGAGATATGCCAAATTATCCTTTAAAAAATAACGCATAGTTGTACTGATACATACATAATTTCATTAAAACATCATTCACATATTGATCCAGTTAGAAATGTGATGTTGATGAATTTTTTATTCATCAAGCGTAGAGAGTATAGATACATTTTAAGAATGTTCAACAAGTAATAGTGATGTTGAAGTAATGGTCGTCTTGAAGAGATGGTGAACGATAATATTGCACTTCAATTATGCCAAGCAAATCGGTAGCGTGATATTCATTGGGTATTTGATAATATCATTTGTTACGTGATGAATTAAAGGCCAGTAGTAGTAACCAAAGAACTTGTATGAATGTTGTTTGATAAATTCTGGGTGACAATTAATGGTGGAATTATCTTTTATTAAAGCGGATATTGGTGATATTATTCGTGATGTAAATTGTTATTAACGCAGACTTATTCGATGTTGTGTTCATATGTGAATTAACTTGCATATAAATATTTTTGAATTTTGTAGGTATTATTTGCAGGACTTGGAGTCGTGTAGGTGGATCGAGAGCTGACGTTGGGAATAATTTTTTTTCCTTAGTTTTTATTATTTTATTTTTATTAGTTGGAGGGTTTTTTTTAAGCAAACAAAAGTATCAATTTGATAAATAGTGTAAGAGAAGTATTCTCTATGTGGATTATGTAATATTCATTCATAGTAGTAGAGTTTGAAATATAGTTGATTCTCATTAATATTATAAAAATCATCACAATTAATATGCTTTCGATTCTTTTTTTGCTTAATTAAGTAGTTAGTAAAAAAAAATTTTTTTGGTCCATTTACTTAAGAGTGCTTTTTTTGGGGTTGTCGTTATTATTTTCTGAGGCTTTTTTTGGAAATTAATATTTGCATAAGTTGGTACATATATGAATTATTTATTCAAGCTTCTGAATGAGGCTGAATTTATAAGAGATTTTAAGAGGTTTAATATGCTTATAAAATTACAATTTACCAATTTCATAATAAAAAATTTTGTGTTACAATGATTGCTATTATTTAAAGTCTGTTTAAATAGTTTATAATTATGAAAACTTAGTTTACGTTGTAATATAGAAATAATATTGATATTTAATATACATTCTACAGACTAATTAAATATTATGATATTTATATGGAAGTACTTACATAAATAAAATTATAATTTGATTGGCATAAAATTTTTAAAAATTTGTTAATGGAAATTATATCATATAGTACCCTAGATCATATTTCTTAAATTGATGATAAGAAATTTGCTATTTTAAGAATAATAGTACTGTTTGTAATATATATATATATATATATATATATATATATATATATATATATATATATATATATATATATATATATATATATTAAAAGAAAAAATAAACCTGCTCGAAGACATTGAGTTTCCTATATTAAATAAAAAAAATTTTGTAGAAAAAAAATTAATTTGAGATTGATTAAAATTTTTTCTCGTCAATATATATTCTTGATATATTTTTGAATCACATCTCTAATTCAATTCGCATTTCTGGAATATGTCTCATAATAATGAGATGGAGGCATTTTGTCATTTCTCTGATATGAATCTGGTTCAATTCAGATTTTAAAAAACTATTTTCATTTAAACAGGTAATCTTAACTTTTCAGGCAACATATAAAAAATCATATTGAACCACAACTTTTCAGTAATTATTTTTAAATGAGATTTTTAAGAATCTCAAAAGCTTAGCCAAACAAAGCTTTAAGCAATACTGAAAGTACTTGTGAAATAGTGAGAGTTAACTGTAGCTCATGTTAATGTTTTACATATCATTGGAGGAATTATTTGGTCAAATAAAAAAAAATATTTTAAGAGCAAAAGTATAATTTTGACTAGAAGCTTGAGAAATTATAAAAATACATATGATAGTAAAAGGTGATTAATTTGATTATTTTTTTGATAAAAGAAGAAGCATAATATATCATAAAAAAACACATTAAATATCAATCGATAGATATTAATGTATTAAGAATGATTAATAGGAAACGATGAAAATCAGATAATTGTGAATGCTCAACTCGATCATTTACTTTATCATTAAACATCAAACAAAGAGTGATTAATAATGAGTAATGCTAGATGATCGACTTGATCATTTTTCTGATAAGAGATGAGACTGAATAATTAAGAATCATTAACTGACGTCAGAACATTGCCGAGACTGTGACGATGACGAGTGTTAAGTGATAGTTGACATCAATCTTTAGTGTTGATTAATAGTTGATGACAAATTTTGTAGGTTGAAAAATCATCCATCAAAGATGTAGAAATATTCTAACCCAATTTTTATCATATTTAAATAATATAAATTTATGTAATTTCAATTTATATGTAGATTAAAAAAAGTAGATATTTAATATAAAATGTTTGAAAAAAATTAAGGATATCAAAACATAATCTTATTCAATAAATATATATATATACAAATACAAAGTCATATTTTATAATAAAAATAAAAATAAAAACAGTCCTAATTCCAATTCAAAGCCTCTCCAACACCTCCTCAAGCAACGGCCGAGGGGTGCAGACGGCCTCAAGAGGAACCGTTTTGGGCAGAGTCATACTAGCCGCTTCCTCCATGTCCACCTCCGCACTCCCCACCCTCTCCCACTCGAAGCACTGGATCATGGACCCCAACACCAATCCGACGGCCCGACCCGCCAACCCCTCTCCGGGGCACCGTCTCCGGCCCAGACCGAAAGGAAGCACCACGCTCCCTTCCGCCCTCGAGCTCTGAAACCTCTCCGGCACGAACTTGGCCGGATCCTGCCACAGCTCCGGATTCCGGTGGATGGAGTACACGTTCACCAGAAGCATGGTGCCGCCCGGCACGTCGTAGCCGTTGATGATGCAGTCGGTCGAAGACTCGTGCGCGACGAGGAGGGGTGCGGCCGGGTAGAGGCGCAGAGTCTCGCTGACGATGCAGTGGAGGTAGGGGAGGTTCGGGAGGTCGGATTCGGAGAGGAGGCGGCGGCGGCCGACGAAGTCGTCGATTTCAGTTCTCGCCTTCTTGAGCTTGTCGGGGTTGTTGAGGAGGAGGGAGATGGCCCATTCTACGGTGTTCGATATGGTTTCCGTTCCTGATATTATGAAACTCTGCAGTAATGGAGTTCACATTATATTAGTGGAATATAACTAATAATATTAGAAAATGCAAAGCAATCTTATAGCTTGACACTTAATTATTTTATAGGATAGTCTTAGTGAGACCATCTCTTGTGAGAACAGCTGGTTTCCCAACGTGCCAAATGTACTTGGCTCTCTAAGAGAGAGGATGATATAAAATTTCTTTATCAAAGCACAAAAATTAGAAAAAATAGAAATTCTATACACTCCTTGAAAGCTAGTGGAAACATTCTTAATACATAAGATGAAATTGCCAAGGAGACCTTAGCATACTACTCCTGCTTGCTCAACAGCCCCACAGCCTCCACTTGCTCTAATTGGCTGGATATTCCCATTGGCCCTCATTTATCCCAGCAAGAAAGAGATACTCTCATTACTCCCTTCACTTCTGAAGAAATCAAAAAGACTGTTTTTTCTATTGGCTCCAACAAGGCTTCGGGTCCTGATGGATTCACTTCTTAACTTTTTTATGGATACATGAGATATCATTGACTCTTCCCTAGTGAAAGCCGTTAAATTCTTTTTCTCTACTTCTAAGCTTCCTCTTAGAGCCAAGCACACTGCCATTACCCTTATCTCTAAAGGCTCTCATGCTGAAGATATCAGTGAAACCACTATCACTTTACAACATATTTTATAAGGTGATAGCTAAACTCCTAGCCGAAAGAATGAATGTGCTTTTTCCCTCCCTTATCCATCCAGCTCAAGCTGCTTTCCTTAAAGGTTGTGAGATTGCGAATAATGTTATTCTTGCCAATGAAATCCTGCATGGTTTCAGTCATAGCAGCTGTCCGAAAAGCTTTTGTGCAAAGATTAATTTGGAAAAAGCTTTTGACAATGTCAACAAACATTTTATCATCCACATATTACATCTTCTTAACTTCCCTCTTACTTTTGTTAATTGGATTAAATCTTGTATTGATTTGGTGCCCTTCTCTATTATCATAAATAGTGAATTGAGAGGCTACTTCTCTTCCTCTTCAGGCCTTAGACAAGGGTGCCCCTTGTCTTCCTATCTCTTCTCCATCACAATGGATGCCTTCTCTCGCCTCTTAGACAAACTCGTGATAATTTTTTCAAACTATTTTGAAGAACAATTGCAGTACTTCTCACCTCATTTATGTAGATGATTTACTGGTTTTTGGAAAAGCGGGCTTGGATAACATAAATTGCCTCTCTATAATTCTTCACTTGTTTTATAGAGAATCTAACCTTGCTTACAACTCAAATAAATATGTTATAACTTTTTCCAAATCTGTGGCTAATTCGGATTTTCATGCTTTCATCTATATTCTGGGTTTCACTCATAAACCTCTCCCCTAGGATTATCTTGGGGTTACTATATCTCATTCAAGATGTAAACTTTTTTATTGTTCTAAAATTCTGGATAAGATCTCACATTAATTTAATGGTTGGAAGTAGAATCTTCTCTCATTTGTCAAGGATGCAATTTGTGCGTTACACTTGTTGGAATTATTTTCATTACTGGTGCAGATCTATTACTCTGCCTAAAGGCTTAAGGAAGAAAATAACTAGTTTGGTTAATATTTTTCTTCATAATAATGATAATGAGAATAACCTTATTCCCATATCTTGGACTAAACTTGCCAAGCCTATTGCATTAGGTGTTCTGGACATCCCTTCTCTAGATAGACTTAATACAATGAGCAAAGCTAAAATGATATGGAGGATCTACAATTCTAACTCCTTTCTTTCAACTTGGTTTCTAGGAAAGAAATTTTCTTTATGGAATAATCTCTCATAAAGAAATCTATCGATCTACTCTCCTAACATTGATCGACATGCTATAAAACCATCCAAGTTTATTCTCCTAATTTTATCTATGTTACTCCAACTTTTTCCTAAATATACTCATTTCATATTCTATCTCTAGAGTAAAAGCCACCATCCACCTGGCATTTTCATCTCTGTATCTTCTTAATCTTCTTTTATTATCCAACATTCTGCACCATAACTAAAAAAAAAAAACTGAACTATTGAACGCATATAATTATGATCAATTATTGAACGTATATGCATCGGCTTTGTGGTCCATAAAATCATTTCTTATCAATCATGTAATAATAAATAAATAAATATTCATAATGGACATTTATATGGCATGATCAAATATTGAACGAGAAGTACGATACCTGAAGGTCAATAGTTAGTAGTCAAAGAGTCATGCTAAGCATATTCCCTTTCTAGAAGAAACGGTCAAATTTTCAAATTTAAAATTAATGGCCGACAGAAAACTGATGCACACTGTCAAAGTTCTTCTTCTTTTTTTTTTTACTTCCAAACTATCTATTATTCTACATTTTTTTTTTCAAACCAAGATCCGATCTATCGTAAAAATCAGAATAAAAATTGAAGGATAACATGAAATTGAATTTGTCTTTTTCTAATTAAGTTGGAAAAAAAAATCGCTTTCAAGTGCCATATGTATGAGTGGAACAGAAATTTCCCCCAATTTAGTTTTTAGGGTATAGATTGAAAACATCCTTCGAAAAAAAAATGATTAAATGTAAATTTAAATTTCATAAATTTCTAAAATCATTACCATGATGATGTTCTTGATGAAAGAATCATTGTAGTTCTGGGGATCAGTCATCTGCAACGACTGCAGGAGACTAATCATGGTCTCCTCACCAAGAGGAAGTCTCCCCCTCTGCTCCTCAATGAGCTCCTGCAACAACTGATCCATGCTCTCCCTAAACCTCGGCAGCCTCTGCCCTACCTCCACCACGTCCACCCAACTCAGCCAGGGCAGCAACTCGCCGACATTCGACGCCCCCGCAGCCCAAAGAACTCCTCGACCGCCTCCCGGAACCTCCTTCCTTCCTCCGATGCAACGGCCTCTTCCCCATAGTACTTCTTCCCAGCCACCATCCTCATCATGGCGTCGACTCCCATCCCAAACAGTCTCGACTTCAGCTCCACCTTCACCGCTCCCCCCGCAGACCACTCAGCCGCCGCAGCCTCTGCCTCGCGGAACAGCCCGCGGAGGAGGCGACGAGTCTCGTCCGCATGGATGTTGGCAGCGGAGCGAAGGCAGTGGGAGAAGAGAAGCTCAGTGCGGTGGATGCGGACGGCCCCGTGCGTGGTGAGGCAGAGCTCAGCGAGCTCAGGGGAGGAGATGACGACGACAGGGCGAGAGCCGAAGCGGACGGACATGACCGGGCCAAGACGGCTGGCGAAATCAGTTAACGTCTGGTGGAGCGGCTTGGTGAAGTGGTGGAGGTGGCCAAGGAAAGGAATAGAGGGAGGGGTTGGGGGGAGGGTCACATCCCTTTTGCCAATCTTATTCTTCTTCTTCATCAGGATCCTGGAGAGGAGGATAATGAGAAGGGAGACGGAGATGAAAATCATATGGAAGAAACAGATTTCCATGGCGAATGAAGGGTTTCTCCAATACTGCTGCCCATGTGCTTCTGTGTTAATTATAAGGAGATGACTGGATGACTACAAAACTGACTGGATGAGAATGGTCGTGGGCCAATAGTAGGGTAAGGCATGGAAGCTGCTTGGTTGAATATTTTCTTCGTTTTTTAAAGAGGAAGAATAAGAAACGGGCAGTTGGTCTTATACGGCACCCTCTTTGTCAGTTCACGTGCCGTCTAACTGGTACATCTTCTGAGTAGATAACGTGCGTGGGAGTTGTAAATTGCAAAGCTAACGGTAAACATACGGTAATGATATGAATATTCAAGGCAATTTTTTAAAAATTAGTATCATTAGAATAAGAATTAATTAATTAAGTATGATCAAAATAAAATTTAATATGTATTAATATTTTGGTACGATATTACGACGAACGTTAATGTCGGAAGTTGTGTGATTTTGATTGGAAATAATATTATTTTTTTAACGTTAAAGCGGGATATTTGAGATCGTCAGATCAAGTTGAATGAATATTTAATTTAAATTATTTTTTGGAAAATAAATTTCTTTTAATAAGATAAATATTAAATCGATTTATTTTTTATTATATTTAAAATAAATAATTATTTTTCATTCATTAAAATTGAGTGAAATAATTAACTATTCCAATAACTTTATAAATATTTCTAATATATTAATATTTAGATTACATTTTTACATAAAAAATTCAAGATTTTATATTAGAAGAATTACAAATCACTTTTAAATAATAATAGTTTTATAATATAGATATAATTATAAATATTTATAAATCTATTGAAATAATTAATTATTTCAGTTAATTTTAATAAATAAAAAATAATTATTTATTTTCAAATATAATAAAATTAAATCGCGTAATAATATTTATCTTATTAAAGAAATAAATTTATTTTCCAAAAAGTAAAAATAAAAATGATTAATTTTTAATTTCAATTGACGAAATATTTTACTATAAGAAAATAATAATTAATTATTTATATGAATTAAAATAATTTACATTTCAACATTTCAACGATTATACGTCAGATACGTTAAGTAATAATTAATATTCTTAAATTTTGTTTTAATATACTTAATTAACTAATTTCTATTCTAATGATACTTATTTTTAAAAAATTGTCAATATTCAAAGATCGAACCCATAATTTTGCTCAGTTGGCATAAAGTACGTAACTCTTATATTCGATCCATCAGAATGACTTTAAAAAAAATAAGTAGGTCCAAACGTAAGTAATGCTAGATCTAGAAAGTTATTCATATGAAAGTAATTTATAAAATAAGTGAGCCCTCAGATAAACACCCCATCATTAAAAAAAAAAAAGAGTGCTGCCGTCTTTGATCGTTTTCAGCGTTTCTTTTTAGTTCCATGGTTTGCGGCATGAATCCTATGAACAATAAAAACAGTCAAATTATAGTCTGCCAAATATGTTCAAATGAGATTTTGTCCATATTTAGCTCATTAAATAAATATGCATATATATAGCCTAATGGAACTCAAGCTATCAATTGAGCTAGAATATGAACCTCGAGCTTTTTTTATAATCATAATTATAATTGATATATCACGTAAAAATCTAGACATGATATATATATTGAAATCTTTCAAAATTAAAATCGAGATCATCTGAGCTTCGATTTTAACAACTTTATATTCAAATTGAACGTCTCGATAATATGATCTTATCAGCATCAATAATGAATCAATCCGAAACTAAATGAGCTTAAAACAAACCTAATAAGTATTATTAGATGCTTCAAAATAGCTTGACGAGAGGAATCAAATAAACTCAAGATCACTCAATTTTGAGTTTATTAACACATAAATATTAAAAAAAATTATGATAAAGAAAATCAATATAAACCATTATACAAAATATTTTGAGATTTTGACGCTAAATTTATCAAAATACCTCTCTAAAATATTATAAATAAGTCTTCATTCTTATCTCGAGAGAGAGGATCTTGAAGGAGGGAATGATATGATAATTAAATTTGAAATTGTGAAAAAAGTTTGAAGTCAATGATGGCAGCATCCAACGCAGACCACAATCAAAATCGTTCTACTTCACTTATTTTTTCCAGGTTGTTGTTGTCTGAATTCTTCACCTTGAAATCTCATGTTCTCCGATTAAAAATAAGAGTAGAACCTTGTAATTCCAATCATCATATAGTGGGCTGCTTTTGCTGGGCAAGACTACTTGATTTTTTTCCTTTATTGAGTTTTTTACACAACAATTTTCATTATCTCCATCATGTGTGTGTTGGATATTTCTGTTGAGCTATGACTTAATTTTCTTCATCATTAAAAATTTTTTAGCACACAACAATTATATAAGATTAAGTTCAGAAACTAAAAAAATATTAGACACTAGTACAAAAAAGAGGATTTTTTTTTTATACCATTTACCTGAACATAAATATATACAAGATCTCAAAGTCATGACTTCTTAGTTGGAAGCCAATAACTTAAAATTAGCCACATGAAGATAAGATTATTCAATGTGGACCACACAATCTAGGCTTGTGAGCAAGTGATCCTGATAGTCCAATCTTAATCAGATGCACGCGAAACAAGAATCAAAATCAGGCCTTTAATATGATCGATGATTACAGCAAGAGCAATATGCACTTAAAAGTAGATGGCAATCAAGAAACAGAACTCAAATGGTCTACTGAGGCTGCTGTTATTGAGCAACCATAAAGGAAACAAAGGACAAGGAAACAGAACTCAAATGGTGCAAATGATGCATAACACGTCTCTCAAAGCAGGTTTAGAAGAATTAAAGAAGGTTTGTCTGAAAATTCCTCTGTTCGATGAGGCATTTGCCTCAATTCAGGTAAAGTTCCTGAACAACTAATCAAGTAAAATAACTAGAAATTTGAAATAGTGGAGAATCTGTGATGAGAATATGTTGCTAATTTGATTATCATAAATATAAAATTTAAATGAGTTAAAAGCCTCACGTCATCCTTAATTTATATAGATATAAGCTCAATCTAAGCCAAGATTCGAGAGTCACCTTAGATGATTTGATCATATAAAACGTCGATCTAATGACAAAAAAAGATATGAGATCTAGATGAAGAAGAAAGAAACAAGAGTTAAATAATAACAAATGATCTTATGTTATTAGAATTAAAGAATTTGACACTTAATGGACAAAATCAAGAAAGATCAGATTGAACCCAAGGCTTATGTTGAGTTGTAAGCTCAAGCCAAAAAATAGTTTTATTTTAACGGATTTTCAATCTTTTAAGACCAGATATAAAAACGCATAGATGCATTCACTTATACATACATTAATAGTATATACATTTTTATCTGATCACAAATTGACTTGATTTGTTCTCAGATTGGCTCAATTCAAGATAATTTTCAGTCATTCAAAGCATGTTTAAGCTCCTTACATCCTCTCCATATATCATCATGTATCTAGCAGAAAATTCGCTCAAACAACTTGCCAGCCACCATCTGCATACCTGTTATGCCAGTTTCCATCTCATCAATCTCAACAATAGTCTTATATTATTCTCAGCTTCTGTAATCATTCATTTGATATTGCCCTGTATAAAACTGAGGCTATAACTTTAGAAGGTTTATGAGAAATGAATTCGGGTTAATCTTTCTCTTCTTCTTTCTTCTTCTTCTACTAGTGATAAATTAGTTTTGGCATCAGAGATTCTCACCAAACGGCTAAATCCATTTGCTTCTATTTGATCCTACGCTTCTGCAGCACTCCATGGCCCACTTCAAGACTTCAACAACCATCGGAGGTGATTTTCCTTTGCTAGTGAGAAATACTTTCATGCCTCCTCAGTTGAATTTTTTGATGCCAACCATAAAAAAATGTCATTACCATCCAATTAACTCTTGAAAGTCCAAAATATAACAACATTATGGAAGGCCTAACAATACTCAATCCAAAATATAATACCATGACACAAAGGCACAATAATATAAATGTCCAAAACAGAAGCAAAAAAAATAAAAAAAATAAAAAATGAAGAAGAAGAAAAATGTAAACCATGGCTGGGAAATGATTCTTTTTGGATTTAATTTCTAGGGTTTTCTAGTAGATGTACCATATGATGGTTTAAAAAGTAAAGGAAAGGTGGATAATGAAATGGAGGATGGGGTGTGGCCATGGTAAGCCACCACGACCATCAAAGTATCAAGCTTCCATGACCACCATAGTGAAAGGAGGGTCATCCATTACCTCATGGTAGAAGAATGATACATGTAACAAAATAAACTTAATAATATGATTTCTCACTAAAGAAACCATATAGTTAAATTAGACAAGTCCCCAAAACTCCATGATGCCATCCACCAACATGGGAACACCAAAATGTATAAAAGAACCAAAAGTTTTCTCTCTTTTTTTTTTTCATTTTATTTCTTCTATATTTATAAAGATATGGATGTACAAAACAAAAAGAAATACTGCATTAAAATCTAATTATAACATTCAAATTCAAGCTAAAGAGAGAGTAGTTTTGAAATGGTGGAAGTGGTTTTTTAACTTGAAGTGGCACCTTAATTTAGTGAGGAGAGAGGGGAGGGCGGGCTTCTTGCATTTGAACTGAACCTCTTTTGGATAAACTTTGCATGGGAAAATCATGTTTGGTTTTGCTTCTATGGAGACATCAACTATAAGTTATATATAAGTACCTTGGATCAAATTCATGCACATAGCTTGCTCTCCACTACTAACCTACTTTAGAAGTTCCAATAGTACGTGTTTTAATAGTCACAAAATTATAATATTACTTCAACCTTACAATTAACCATAGGAAAAAAAATCAAATGATAATGTAATTCTTCCCGATAAGATGCATCACTAATAGTAAATAACAAGTTAGTTAAGATGCTAATTGATTAATCATAATTATTTGACCATAGTCATCAGGTGTAATATTAAGGTGAAGACACATTCTAAGGCGAGCTCCAAATTGCATGTAAATGGTGACCATGATAAGTCTTCTTCATATAACGGCCCTCTTCTTGTAATTCACGTCCGAATATCTTCTCCACGTGCTAAGGACATCAAAAGAAAGTCTACTCATATATATAATAGGGCTTCAACCATCAATCACCCACTCGAGCATATTCATAACTCTACCTCCATAAAATAAGAAAACACTCCTTCCACTTACAAGAAATTGCCGGCGGACCACCACCTTCCCTTAGATTTTCATTTTTTTCCTATTACAGGATGGCTAAAAATGATGCAAACTTATGAAAGGGATAATTGTTGTTAAAATGAAACTTCATAAAATCATCTTTTTGAAGAATCATGTTAGGTAGCTTGGTTTTTGAGGTTGGAAGCTTGGTGATTCTAATCATTGTTCCTATGGTGAGATTCATAGTTTCTTATATCTTTTCTTTAGTTAATATAACATCATCTCTCCAACATCTCCCACATATTTCAATTCAATCCCCATCTTTTACCTTCTTTCAATCCCTCAAAAATCTAAACTTACTCAAATTTGCCTCCAACACCTATTCCATCTCCTCCTCTACCATCCACACCTTATAATAGCCTTCACCAACACCTAAGCCACCTACCCACCTCTCCACACACCCCACATAAACCTTGGTCGAGCTTTAACATCTCCCAAGGTCCACAAACAATTCCTTTACAAGAGCCACCTCTTAACTTCTCACAATTAACCCATCTCTCCTCACCATGACACTTCACTTAAGCCGAAGTGTCACCACCATGTCCACCTCACACTCTTTAGTACATGATACTTGTATTGATATGTTGGAAAACTGTGATGATTGGTAAGCATAAGAGATAATTTATGTTGTTTAATTAGCAACAACCCTTACATTGCATAAATAAAACTTGAGAAACTAACCCCAATCCATTTTTTCTTGATTTTATCATGTCGAAGGGTGAAAATCCACAAACAAAATGATAGCATTACTCCTTGAATGTGTATAAATATTTTACCCTTTAAGTATACTTATTATTAATGTTACATTAACTGTGCCTATTAGTTGTTACTAGAGCAAACTACCTGTAGTAAATTGTTAACAACAAAAAAAATAAAATTTTCATATATTTTTTCCGTCATTTTCAATTACATATTAATAAAATTAATAACACTCTACTACATTATGTTATCATCATGCCACCACAATTAGCGAACATAAATCGATTAGTTGGATTAGCTAAATCATTGAAAAAAATCATCCACTAGATTCAATGATAATGAACTTCAGACTCCAAAAATAATACAAAAGCAAATGGCACAAATTCTATCAATCTAAATGCAAATCTTAATGAACCAACCACAATAATTATCATTTAAGGCACACACCTAATCTCATATTCCTAACATCACATTCCCATCATGACTCACATCCTAACCTTGGAGATGAATGCCACTTTAGGAGGGCATCACGTCTTAGAAATAAGGTAAGGAATGATGATTCCATTGATCTTAGCAATAGGATTAAGTTATAAACACCTACATTTGATAGATTCATGTTCCTAATAGATCCCATGAGTGGTTTAACCATTTAGAAGAATTCTTTGAGTTGCATGATTTTGATGAGTATTAGAGAATATCCTTCACTAAAATAAAGTTGATTGGATATGTTAAAATATATTGGAATAATACCATCATAAAGAAAGACAGACTAATTAAGACTACCCTTGTATGAATAAAAATGAAAGAGATTTTAAGAGCAAAGCATTGTCCAAAGGCATCATGATATGAAATCCTTAGACATAAGATGATGCATGTCATTATGCATTATTTAAAGAAAAGTAGAAGATGCCACAAAGCTCTATGCCTAGCCATCATATACCCCATGCATCTATCCCTAGTTTTATTAATAAAATCACATTTATTGAGACTACACCAACCACTAGTGTCACTACTACTTGCCTTATTTTATACCACCTAAAAATACTAAAGATATTTTACTTTTCAAGTACCACCCAAAAAGCAATATGCAAAATAATTGTATTATTTATAGATGAGATTGATTGAGATTATTAACGAGAAAAAGATTAAAAAATCAGGAAAAGACTCATTTATCCAATATTGAGCTTAGTTTTCCCCAAAATTATCACCACTATGCCGTTTTGTATCTAGGATTGATTTTGATAATTTGAAAGGAAGAATATTTTTCATATATTCCACATGCAAAGACAAAACTTGTAGATATGTGATAGACGGTAGTAGTGCTATGAATATTATATATACTAGGGGATTCTTGGAGTTAGCTCCTAATTTAACAACATCTTACTCCATATCATCTTAGTTGGGTAAAAGACACCTCATTACATGCTACCAAACCCTAACTCTCACCAAATGAGATTATTATAAAGATGAGCTATGATAATGATGTCCTCCCTATGGACATAATCCACATTCTCCTAGGTAAATCGTGATAGTTGACATGGATACTACACATTATAATAAGGATAATGCCTATGCTCAAGCATAATGTCAAGACTACAAGCTTTCCTCTGATTGCACCCCATAGGATTAGCTTAGACTCAAGCTTAGTAAAAAAAAAGCTAGCAACATTGCATATGATAGTTACTAATCCAGCCATCATTACATCTGCTTTGGATATTCTTCATGATGACTCAGACAACCATCTATTTTAGATATCCTTGATGTATATAACCTAGTCAGCACAATTGGTTGTAATAACTCACAATATAAATTGACTTTTGATGATTTACAATGTGTTGAAAACCATTCTAAGGAGGAGGATGTATCTATAACTTTAAAGGTACACAAACATGGTGTATACCTAAAGTCCTAGACTATTATTTCAAGCACCCACTCAAAGGAGTCCACCATTGAGATGCTCATTTTTTGTGATCCCTAACATATCATAGACCAATTCTTTGAACCCCCAATACTTGATTTCCTGGATTCTAATGACATCATGACTTGTGTGACATATAAATGACTTAAATTTTTACACCAAGCAAGTTGGCTAACATGCATCATCATCTCATGAATGTTGTTGCTGCACTATTAACGTTATTCACTTATGTAACACTAAGATGACATAAGCAATGATGAAAATATTACAATTATGTTACAAAATTAACAATTATGTGAATATACTATCGATGACTATATTTTAGTTCCCCCTATATCACAATTTATGATTCATTTTCTAAGTGTCATTTATTATGTTTAATAATCATCTTATCATTGCATTTGATTTGTTATTAAAAAAATTATGAAGTATGAATACATGCAAACTATCTCTTTCATTTGCAAGTATACCAACACCCACAAATACCCCAAAATCTTATGGCTCATAGATATCAAGTGCTAGAATCTAGCGATGGTTTACTTGGCTATATCAGTTTAACTATACAAAGCAAAGTTAAGTGGGGAGAACTAAAGCAGCATATTAGGCAAAATTGCTTAAACATATAATTTTTTTATGTAATTATTTGTAATTTTGAATTATTATAATATTAAAACTCTAATGGTAAGCTAGTAGTCAGTTAGAATGTTGGTTAATCATCATCATGTAACTAAAGTATTTTATTACATGATAATGGTGGTCTTAATGATAAGTTATTTTCAAGTAAATTTCTTTTTGATGTAATTCACATCCAAACATTTTCTCATGCTAAGGAATCTGAGAGAATCAAATCACATGCATGACAAGGCATTGATTACTACGCCCCAGTCTTCAAGATTTGGATGTTCTATATTCACAAAACAAGTGACACTCCTCCCACTTCCATGAATCACTAGCCAACAACCTCCTTATTTTGGATACTCATTTTTATGTTTGTAGGATCATTTTTGTTGAGTCACGGGGATTGTTTTTAAGGTTGAAAGCCTAAATCGACGATTGTTCATTTGATGAGGCTCAAGGTTTCTTAAATCCTTTTTCACTTGATGTAATCTCATCACTTAGCATTTCCCACATCTCTTGAATTGATGCCCACCTTTTCTCTTCTACCAATATCTCAAAACCTAAGCTTATTCCTTCTCAATTGTCTCCAACTCTAAGACCTCCAAATCCTAATTTGGTACAACGAACACCTCCCAAATTCCATCCTCAACACATTAGCCTTCCTCTCACATACTCCTACAATCCCAAGATCATTTTCCCAAGCCTTAATTGCTCGTTACAACCCAAACCCTAACTAGGTTGGCTCTTAAGTTCCACTCTCTAAAGCATTCTTGTTACAACCCAAGTCCTAATTTGTCATGTCGTGTATCACCATGCTAAATAGAGCAACGCTCTTCACAACTATGGGCCCTTACATAAGCACGCAATGACCAAAATTTTTGGTTGACCACATTTATACTTAAAAAAAAAAATCTTATTAGGCTAAAATTGTAAAGCCATCTAACTAAATAAGATTCTTGGTAGACTAGACTACTTTAGAACATTTGATTGTTCAAAATTGTTGGTCAACCAAAATTTTTAATACAATCTTGGTCAACTAACAATATTAGCTAACCACACAACTTTAGAGGATGTGTGTCTGCAAAGTATTATTCTAATACATTTGGACAATTTGACATTTTAAGACACTACATTGGAGATTGGACAAGGCATTTTGTTTGCAAAAATAAAAAAGAAGAAGAAGAAGAAGGATTGAACCTCCAAACTTAACTCATCTAGGCCCTACACGAACTCACCTCTTGAACCACATCTCGCACAAACATCGGCCCATGCGTCAAAATCAAAAAAGCAAGAGGGAGAGAAGGGTAATGCGAATAGTTAGGCTCAACTTGCCTTTAAAAAGACAAGATGATGAGGTAGGTGGGGTCGATTGGAGCCTTCATGCCCACGAGAGAGAAAAAAGAGGAAAAAAGAGATAAACAGAAGAGAGAGGGAAAAGGGGCCAAAACTCTTAGTTTAGGGCTTGCTATCCCATATGTGTGTGAGGGGTATTTAGTAAAAAGAAGAGAAAAACAAGGAGAATAAAAGACAAAGAGTGAGAGGGTGTTTTAAGTTTCCTTCTAGGTTTAAAAAAGAAGTCATTTATCTTAAAATTTAAAGAATCTTTATTTGTAAGTTGAAACATTTGAAGACTCGTGTGTGGGATCGAAAATTAAGACATCTTGAAAAGGAAAGAGTTGTTTAAGTGTCGGTGATAATTTAAAGGATGAATAGTAGATAAGACACTACCAGGAGATTTCGTTCTCATTTGGTGAGAACTTTTATATCTGTGTTCTATAGCAAGCCCTATAGTTAATTACCTCCCAATCGAGAGAGCACTTTCGATTAATAGTCATGAATCAAAGAACGAAGTATATAATTGCAGTGAGTGGAGCTTAGAACTTATGAAATTCATTATTTTTAACTTAAAACTTTTGTGGGGGAACGACGCGCCCATCAAGATCCCATGGTTATCATCCCGCTATCGCGATCCAAGGAGGAAGGTGACCCAACGACCTAAAGATCCTTGAAACACATGGGTTACGTCGTCCAAGGTGTCCTTGTAGACCTTGGGTGGAGTTTGTCTAAGGGGACAAATATAAGTCAACCTTAGCTAACATAGGGCTTTTTGCCCAACCAAATACATTCTACATTTCACCAAGAGCAAAGGAACATAATCAGCCGACCGTAATTTAGTGTTATATCACAACCAATCGAGAGGTTCAGTCGAACCATTTATGTGGTGGTGCAAAAATCATGACAGAGGACACGGGCCACGCCCTGGCTTTAGGAATAAAGGTAGTTATGTATTTAATTTGACATAGCTCTTTGTGAGAAAAGTTTTCTTAATTTGTCACAAACAAACATGGAGGGTGAATTGATTTTATTTATTTTTTTATTTTTTATTAATTTAAATAATTCATTTCATTTTTTTTTATATTTTGTTATTTTCTTTGAATTTTGATCATTTTATGATTGATTTTAGATTTGAATATATGATCATTTATCATTGAAATTTTAATCATAATTACCCTTCTTGATCCTAGGGTTAATATCAATTGATAGACCTTGTCTACTCTGTCTGGTTTTCTACAGAGGCAACAACAACAACAACAACAACAACAACAAGCCTTAATCCCACTAGGTGGGTCACATGAATCCTTCTGCCTCCATTGTGTCCTATTATGTGTCAAATTCTCATCTAATTCAAGTATACTAAGATCATTATTTATACATCTTAACCAAGTCTTTTAGGTCTACCTCTACCTTTCTTAACATAAGGCAAATCTAATGCATCTACTCTTAATCGTCATCGACTACGACGCTTTATGTGGCCAAACCATCTAAGGCGACTCTCCCTAATCTTATCTACCACCTGAGCTACTCCAACTTTTCCAACATACTATTTTGCATTCTATCTCTAAGAGTAAAGCCACTCATCCACCTAAGCATCCTCATCTCTGTAACACTTAACTTAGTCTTATGCTTATCTTTTATTGGCCAACATTCTGCACCATAAGTCATTGCAGGTCTTACCACCATCTTATAAAATTTTCCTTAAGTTTAAGTGGAACTTTTCTATCACATAATAAAGCCGATGCATTCTCCACTTCAACCATCCAACTTGAATTCTACTAATAACATCTCCATCTATTTCACCATCATTTTGGACAATAGAGAAATATCAATCGCCACTCTTATTAATGACTTGATCACCTAAAGTCACAACACTATCACTAAAACTTCTACAACTAAAATTACACTCCATATATTCAGTTTTAGATCTACTTAAACGAAAAAACCTTTAGACTCTAAAGTTGACCTCCATAAATCAAGTTTCTGGACTCCCTCTAGTCTTATCAACAAGAAGAATGTCATCAAAAGCAAAGCATACACCAAGGTACATCTTCTTGTAAATGCCTCGTAAGCACATCCATAACTAAAGTAAAAAAGATAAGGGCTTAATGTTGATCCTTGATGTAATCCAAAAATAGGAAAATATTTTGTCAATCCTCCTTGTGTTTGGACACAAGTAACACTCTAGTATACATATCCTTAATAACTTGAATATAACCAATATTAACTCTTTCGCTCTAGAACTCTCCAAAGAACATCTCTTGAGACTTTATCATAAGCTTTCTCTAAATCAATAAATATCATATGTAGATCCTTCTTACTTTCTCTATGCTTCTATCAACCCTCTTAACAAATGTATAGCATCCATAGTAGATCTACCGGCATGAAACCAAACCCATTGTCGAAACTTCGTATCACATCGTAACCTATGCTCACTTACTCTCTCCCATAATTTTAATGTATGGCACATTAACTTAATTCCTATAATTTGCACACTCTTGTGCATCACCTTTATTCTTAAATATAGAACCAATAGACTCTTTCTCCACTCATCTCTGCATCTTTAGTCTTTAAAATAACATTAAAAGATTTGTAAGCCAAGAAATTCCTTGATCTCCTAAACATTTCCACACATCTATTGGAATATTATCCGTCCTACGCTTTTCCACATTTCATTTTCTTTAAAGCTTCACTAACTTTTTACTAATAATGATGAAATGAAATTTCTATTTTTAGGGTATTAAGGTTGCTAAAATCAATTGTACTTGATCCTTCATTGAAAAGTTTATCAAAATATCTCATCCACCTATTTTCAATATCTTTTCTAAGAAAAGCACTTTATTATTTTCATCCTTAATACCCCTCACTTGAACTATGTCTTTACTTCTCCTATCTCTTTGGCTAACTTATACATACATCTTTCACCTTCTTTGTATCTAATCTATTGTATAAATCACTAAAAAGCTAAATTTTTTGCATCATATATTGTTTTCTTATAATCTCTACATACCACTTTATATCTTTCCCAATTCTCCGAATTTTTACATATAAATCAAGTTTTATAACAATGCTTGTTATTTATTATCTTTTCTTACACACTCTGACTCCACCACCAACTATTCTTATTAAAAGAAGCTTTTCCTTTTGATTCTCCAAGCACATCTTTAGCAACTTGCTTAATTTCACTTGATATTTTTTCCCACATAACGTTAGCATCTTTATGAACACCCCAAATTCTAATATCTTGTAGCTTGCTCTTAAAAATATTTTTATTTCTGTTCTTTAATCTAATCCTAGGATAATAATTTAGTTTATTTTTTCTCTTACAACCTTTCATCTTAAAATCTAAAACTAATAGTCGATGTTGGGTACTTAAAATTTCACTTGGTATGACCTTACAATCTTTACAATTTAAAGCGATCTATTTTTCTTATCAAAAATAATCAATCTGTTTTACTAGATCCATTTTTATAAGTAATAATATGTTCATCTCTTTTCTTAAAAAAAAATTAGCAACTACAAAATCATAAGCTAAAGCAAAATCTAATATAGTCTACCTTCTTCATTAGTAACTCCAAATCCATAACCACCATGAATACTTTTAAAATCTTCTACTCTCTACCAACATGTCCATTTAAATCTCCTCCAATAAATACTTTTCTTCAAGAGGTATCTTGTATTAATCCCTCTAATTCATTCCAAAATTTTTCTTTTACGCTTACCTCCAAAGCCTACTTGAGGAGCATAGACACTTATAACATTGATAATCTTAGTATCAACAATAATCTTTAAAGCTATAATTCTATCTCCACATCTATTAATACTAACATTATCCTTCAAACTTTTATCTATAATCACACCTACACCATTTCTAGTTCTACTTTTACCTGAATACCAAAGTTTAAAACCTAATCTATCAATCTCCTTGGCCTTCTCACCAACCCATTTAGTTTCTTGAACACATAAAATATTTATCTTTCTATGAACCATAATATCTATTAATTCCATTAATTTACCCAGAGTACCTATATTCCAAGATCCTAACCTAATTCTAGTTTCATGGACTAACTTTCTTTGCATCCGTCAAAAATATGGGAACCCTTGCTTTAATTTGCGCACCCGGTACGATGCATATTTTCCTTTTCAAGCCATCATCGTAGCTTCAGGGCGCCCTAGCATTAACACAATGATTTAAAGGATTCATGTCATGATTATTTCACATTGCTGTCGACTACCTAACGCAACCCTCCACTTTCTACAGAGGATCGGGTCTAAATTCATTGTCTCAAGAAGTATAATCCTTCAAAACCTTGTCCACTCTAGTTTGAACATAGAGGATCGGGTTTGGGACTTTTCTTCCTGAGGATTTGAATTTTAGAAGCTATGTCAGTTGATTCATATCTTGTACTATATGACAGAATTAACTTCTCAGATATTATTAATTTAAAATTTTTATAATATCAAATTTTTAGGTTTTGTTAACGACCCGACCAAACCGGGATTATGTAAGCATCTGTTCTTTTGTATTTGACTTAGTATTACTCCAATACATCTGATATCTGTTCTTTGAAAATTGCATGGACATTAAGATGTCTAATGTTGAAGTTTCGATGTCAAATTTTGATTTTTGAGTTTTGTTAACCCGGACCCGGTCCTAAGACCAAACCGGGAAGTGTAGCATCTGTTCTTTTGTTTTATACCTAACTTGCACATGTCCCTATTGTTTGAACACTTCAACATACATACAAGTATCTGTTCTTTTAAAATGTTGTATGGACATTAAATGTCTAGTTGAAATGTAGGTTCAATTTGCAAGTTTAGATTTCAATATGACATTTTTTAGTTTTGTTAACTTGACCGGTCAAAGACCAAAGGGATTATGTAGCATCGTCCTTTTGTATTTGACTTGCGTTTGGATTACATGTTTTTTTTAGATATTTGATCTCAACTTCAATGCACATACGTATCTCTTTTGAAAATTGCATAGACATTGAATGTTTAGTTGAAATGTATGTGTCAATTTGCAAATTTAGATTCTTGATGCGATATTTTTGGATTTTGTTAACGGGACGGTCAGAAAAACCGGATTATGTAAGTTCTTTTTTGTTGAGCATTTTTAGAAGCTTATTCAAGCAAGTGTGGATCAAGAGGTCTAAGATAGATATAAGCATTTGATTGAGAATATGCTAAATAGTTCATTTAGAACATATGACCTCTTTTAAATCACAAATGAGCAAGGATATATATGAAATAAATCATTTGGAAGCCCATATAATCATATGTAGGGCAATAGGCTTAAAGTGGATTTAGGCATTTGTTTTGAGCCCAAGATCACCTCCTTATGTAACAAAATCAGCAAACATAAGGGGCTGAAAATAATTGATTTGGAAGCCCATATGACCATATGTAGGGTAATGGGCCTAAAATAGGCTTAGGCAATTTGATTTAGGCTAATAGCCTTCTCCCTATGTACAAAATCAGCAAGCATAAGGGGTTGAAAATAATTGATTTAGAGGCCCATATGATCATAAGTAAGGTAATGGGCCTAAAGTGGGCTTAGACATTTGATTTGAGCCCAAGATCACCTCCTTATGTAACAAAATCAGCAAGTATAAGGGTTGAAAATAATTGCTTTGGAAGCCCATATGACTATATACCATAGCCCATTTATTTCTCTTGAAAAGGGAAAGGGGAATATAAAAATATGAGTAGATGTCATATTTCATTTAGGAGAGGCAAGTGGATTAAAATCCACCTCCCTCACATGCAAACTCATGGCAAGTGGGGGACACAAACTCATTAAATTTATTAAAGAGGTATGGCAAAGACTTTACTTTTTTTAAAGAAAGGGATAAGGATGCACAAGGGCATGCCACATGTCCATGCATGTGCATGCAACATGACAAGTGGCATCACCTTAGATGGTTCCCTTGCATGCAATTTATATGAGGCACCTTATGTGTCAAGATGATAGCCATAGATGAGAAAGAGGGAGGCGAAAATCTATAAATAAGGGGAATTTCTTCTCATAAAATCCTTACACACTTCCTACTCTCATTTCTTTCCCTCTCCTTGATTTCACGAGTTTGAGTTCTCTCAAGCTTGTAAGAGAGCTAAGTTGTGTCATAAAGATTTGTAAGCTTTTACCCTTCTCCCTTCCTTTAACAATTTTTTTTTTTTGCCATGTTTCTATAATCATGCATGTGTAGATCAATGTAAAAATGGACATATGGAGTAAAAGATAACATGTTAAACATGTATTTAAGCATGTGTTCTAAGCATGTCTAATAGCATATCAAGCTAAGTAGGGTATTAGAACCAACATCAACAAATACATGTCACAAGTACAAGCATCCATTTGTATTCTATTTGTCACACTTCATACACATGTTAAGCATGTAAAGGGGACTAGAAAGATTCAACATTCACCAAACTAAGCATGAATAGTTGTTGCATAGGTGTCATATGACATGAAAAGTGAGTTAGAAACACATAAGCATATGCACATAAAAATACTTAAGCATTTTTTACCTTTCCCCTTTTTTTTTTTTTTTAAATTTTGGCGACCTCCGTCATCCCCACAAGAGTGCTTGAGAGAAAAAGATGCATGGTAGGTGTATGAGACACCTCGAAAGTTGTTCACCACCAAGAAAGGCGTGCATGGGGTTAGCATAATATAGCGGCTTTTACGAATCCTTATCTCTGCTTATCAAAGTTTATGACCTCCCGCTCTCCCCAGGGTTGCCATGAGAGGCAGCGCCCACCACCAAGAAAGGCGTGCATGGGTCTGTGAGATCAGGTGAAACTTTGATAGCATTTCCATTAATATGATCACATATGCAAGTATGCAAGAATGAAGCTCATAGATAATAGCAAATGGTATAACCAAATCCCTTTCTGTTTAATTTCAGATTTCAACTTGCATATGAAAGAGGCATGATATACATATAATTCCCTTTATATGAAATAAATTGAATCAAAGTAGAAGCATGAAATTCATAGGAGAATAGCATCATATCTCATCAAGCAGCAAGCTAATTGATTTTTTCCTTAGATAAGAAAGTTTAGCAAGCCTTATATTCATCAAATAATATATTAGCTGATTTCCCCTTAGATAGGAATATTTTCAGCCAACATTCCCCTTGATAAAGGTAGTTTCCAGCAAGCACCACACTCACCTACTAGTAAAACAATGCAATTCCTTCTAGATAAAAAGAAATTTCAGCAAGCCTCATGCCTCTAGATAACAAGCTAATAGTTTTCCCCCTCTATAAAAATACTTTCAGCATGTATCATACACATTAGAAGCAAAATCGATTCAATTTCCTCTAATAAAAATATTTTCAGCAAGATAAATGCATAGATAACAAATTAATAGCTTTCCCCATCTTGTAGACATGAATTCACAATTTCCCCTTTGCAAACACCACATTTCAGCAAATAGCACACTTCAAATAAATTAATTATTTCTCTCATAGAAATGATTTCAGCAAACATCACATTCTTAGAATCGCTTTGGTTTCCACTTAGGTATAATCAATTTCAGCAAAATAGCATCATAACTATCCCTAGAGATAGCATGCAACACAACATTGGGTCATCCCAAAACATTTTAGTAGGCTAAACATCACCTGATCAGTGAATAAAGATAATGAAATGAGATTTGTGCCATACATCATCCCAAATCCTAAAACTCTTCTAATCCCATAAGACATACATGTTTAGCAAAACCTAATTCAAAAATTAGCTTTGGGTTAAACAACAGGTGTCGATTTATTAAGAGAGGAGAAGGAGGAGTTTGGTCGAAAGCTCGCAGGAGAGAAAAGAAGTCAATCGTTCTGGGAGCCATCTAGAATGAGAACTCGCTTCTAGAAGCAAAAGCCAAGGAGAAGAGATCGTCGTTCTGAGAAAGCCAGCCGAGAGAAGAGAGCTCGTCTTATGGGAGAAGGAAGGAGAATGCCGAATGCGCTTCACCGAAGAGGGAGAAGTCGAATCGTCGAAGAGCTCGTCGCTCAGAATCAAGGAGAAGGAGCTCGTGCTTAGAAGAGGAGAATCTGAGAAGAGCTTCAGACTGAGGAGAATCAGTCGAGAAGAAATCGTCATGAGAAGAGATGAGAGGCAGCGTGAGGAGCCGAGAGATGCCGAGAGGGGAAGAATCGTGAGCTTAAGAAAATGAAGAGGAGATCAGAGCGAAACCGAGAGGATCGTGAAAAAATGAGGGTCAATGAGGATAACCCTTTGTTCTTTGAGATCCGGGACATTTTTTTTTTTTCTTTAGGGCTTAGTTGGCACATCTCGATTGGTTGAGTGGGCGGCGGGATTAGGTAGGGAATTAATGCGTGATTAAGGATAATTAAGCGGATTCTCATTAATCATTTTAATTGATTTTATTACTTTTGACAAACCAATATAGGTGTCAATTTAAGTTATTGGTTATGCAATGGCGATCAATTTATCGGGTCGTTTAAATAATGTCGGCATCAAAGTAAATTCAAGTCTAAATTGTGTCCGTCGCGTTTAAATTTCGACCGCGCATAGGTCGACGGAAGATGTCGTTTGATAGGTTTGACATTTCGGCGGCGCGTGATTTATTTTAGCGAGGTTGTTTAGACATCGTGGCTTCTCGACTTCGATATGCACATAATTTCATGATAATTTGATTTTAATTATCCGTCGATCCTTAATTGATTCAAAATTTTCGATTAATTTTAATATTTTTATTTTGCGCATTCAATCGTCATTAAAGCGAATTTGATCTTGGATCCGATTTAAGGGATTTTAAAATCCACCTTATTTATTTAATTTAATGTGGTACATAGTTGTAGGTCAACAAATGCCCCCCAACAAACATGGTGCGCGCATGAAGCGGACCGTGTTTGTTGTACACTAGTTGACTCTTTCCTCTCTTTTTTTTTGTCATGCACTCTTTGTACCCATTGCGTTATTTGAAGAAGTATCTTATCAAATTTGCGCAGGTTGATCCGTGCTTATTCACACGAATCACGGATTATTCTTTAAATATTCATTCATTGTATAATAACCAGACAATGTTCCCGAGGAGATCATGGTTTGGCTTCGGCGAGCCTACGAGGATGTCATTTGGTCCATGATTGATTCACCGACCCCAACAATGTGGACATTCTAGATAGACTAGCGACAACGACATCTTTTGCAAGGGGCATATACATTCAAAACTTCTTCCTCTCCGTTCTTCCAGTTGTTCTAGAGAACACGTGGAATTTGACAATCCTCAGTGGGTGAACTATCAAGTTAAAATCGGCGAATATAATCCATTGGATAGCACGTTGATCAAGTAAGTCATGGGCTATGTGAAATTCTTGAACCACAGATGTTATTGGCGAGGCGTCAGCTACTTACCATCAATTACAATCTGGTTCATTAGAGTGGCCCCAAAACTCATCCATAGGAAGGATTCACAGTCCAGCAAAGGGGTATGTTATCTGGGCTGATATATCCTCCAAGCTCATGGATATCCTAAAGCGGTAGTATATAATTTATGCTTCCATGTTTGATTTCAAAAATATCCCTTGTCATGGATAAGGGTTTGATTGAGTTAGGACATTGAAAGTAACACTTGTTGGGGTCACGAGAATTGACCATTACCTTGAGCGACTTACTGTATCGGACTTCTATCTATGGCAATCACTTTCGAGTGCATTCCTCCGCATGAGCTCTTTTTTTTAAGCGACCTTCCACGGACAAAATAGACAAGGTGAGGTGATTTTACCTTTAATCTATCTGCGTTGCTTACTCATTATCAACAGACTATTTAGGCTTCCTTCACGCAGGTAAATATACTACAGACATTTGGACACTTCTTGAGGGAGGGCGACTTATTATCTCGGCTCTATTGCACGATCCTTTTGAAACGGGTATACCGTTTGGTGGTCATTTATCTGAGAGCCATGCTTGCCATGAACATTTTCCCCTCTCTGGTATGGATGAAGATTTATGTTTAGTTGGTTTTTAGTTACTTGGTTATGCACTTTTGTCTTGCCCACCAAAGAGGGGTTTGTTCTCAGTGCCACTATCAAGTAAAATCTCTGGTGAGCCTTTCCTTGGCTCCTCTGTTCTTGCTAGAATGTTTAGAATTTTAAGAAGCATATCGAAGCAAGTACGAAGTCACATGATTTGATTTTGCCTTGGCAATACGTTCATGCTTGGGTTCATGTTCACGTTCAGGGCTTTTGCTTGTTTAGAATGTCCTTCATTATTTCTTAGAAGCTATCCGTAGTTATGCAAGTCACCTCTTCTACTTTGGAGCGAAAGGATACATTTATTTTTCTTTGCCCCACATCTAGTCCGATAGATTTGGTGATTCATCAATTCAGGTTGCCGGTTGCCTCCCAGCGGAAGTTGATATATTGACGGTGTTGACCATAGAGGTAACCCACTTTGATTCATACTAATCGATTTCTACGACATGAATATTTCATTAGCGTCTGGCTATCTTGTCGATCGGTAAAGTTATCTAGGATATCAACCAAATCGAGTGGCCCGGATTCAGTTCATAGCCTATAATGGCGCTTTCATTCTCGTTGTGCAGCGTCGGATGGATCTGATCGAGACTGGTTGTTTTCTTCAATTGCGGCTTCACTTTTTCGGGCTGCAATTCAAAGTTTAATCTGCCCTTTTCATTGCGGTGAGCTATACCGCTTAACTTGGGTGCGCTTATCCCTTGGCGATCTTGGAATGTGGGGCCCCATCTGACAGTGTGGAGACTTGGAGCCCCTCGAGGCAACAAGCTCGTGTGGCGGTTAGAGGTATGATTTTCTATGTCTTTTTATTTAAACCATTATTTAATTTCTAAACCCCTTTTATTCCTAACATGTGTTTATATTTTACGTGATAGTGAGAGAGTGTATCAACTGGGGGAATAGGTTCACTTCCGGTGCGGACTTCGAGAACCTTCCGTTAGTCATGCGGAGGTACCATCTTCATCTCATCGACAGATGTCCTCGTTATGAGATCCCCAAGAGCTTGATTGGTTGCCCCGCGCCTCTTAACTCCGAAGCAAATCTAGGGCCAAGAATGTCTGTTAGCATGGAGCCGGTTTCCTTTGGGGATTTTGGAGTTGACTTTCTAGTGGCGGTTGCTGCCACGTCGATTTCATTTGAAGATTTTGAGGCCGATCTTCCTGAGACAACAGCGTCAGAACCTCTCGTTCCCACCACTACTGCTCCTTTTGCGGACCTAGTTCCTTACAGTTTCTTTTTCACTCGGTGAAACATCGGGATGAGAGACCAAGATGGTGAGCGCCATACCTACTTATGATGAAAACGGTAGTAGGTGTCATAGCATTCGACCATCATTTGAAGGAGTACACCCTCATGTTGGGGCTTTTAATTTGGGTATGACACGATAATTCCCCTCTCTTTTTTTTTTAACATGTTACTACCTTTCCTCATCTTCCTCCATTTTCTAGAGCTTGAAGGGGCCGATTACTCTTCAGAAATTCATTGGAGGCACGCATCACACATCTGGGACCATGATAAGCGTATTTATGAAGAGAATGTGACTCTTCGTGGTGATCTCTCGGTTGGACCACGCTGGGTATCATTCGACCACTTTTCAAGAGGCGTAACATAGTGCTAGACTTCCGGCTCACTTTGGATTGGGTGAAGGAATTCTGCGCTATTGGGAGGCTTTATGTCGAGGCTGAATTTCTAGTCACAGATGAAAACCTTGCAGTTAGTTCGAAGAGTTTCATTGTCGGTGAGAAGCGCTTAGACCGGTGACTTTGCTCACGATGAATTGAAAGAGCTCTGCGCTTTAAGAGGGTCCTCGTGGTGAGTCTCTGACATTGGGGCCCAAATTGAAAGCGTCCCAAAATTGAAACCTCGGAGCTCAAGCGTGTCATGCAAAAGACTGCAAGAGCATGATAAACGAACTTCGGCGAACACGGAGAACAAGTGATTCCGACCACGACATCGTGCATGGTCGATCAGCGACTTTGAACCGAGCTGTAGAGGATTTACAAACTGGCGAGAGAATGAGGCTCTTGTTATTATCTCGCAAGAGAGACTGAGTCTCGTCTACCTTGATGTATTTTCTCTTTACTTTTCGTGTCATCTCATATGTACTTGTGCAATTTTCATGAATAAAGTTTAGACCAACAATCATGTTGTTTCATGATCTCTCACTGAGGTTTAATGATCTATTGAAAAGATGAAAATCCCATTGGTTTTATGCTTTGTGCCTTGGTGGACTTAGTGAGATGAGAATATCTTGGTCCGTGCTTTGTGCTTTGTGTGACTTGTTGAAGATTTCATCTCAAAATTTGGATTGTATTTTCCTCATCAGCTTTGTGCCCCGGACTTGATGGAGTTGATGAGATAGAAATGTCTTGGTCACGTGCTTTGTGCTTTGTGGACTTGTTGAAGATTCATCTCAAACTTTGGGATTTGCATTTTCCTCTGTCACGGCTTTGTGCCTTGATGGACTTGATGGAGTTGATGAGATAATGTCTTGATGCTGTGCTTTTGGACTTGTTGAAGATTTCATCATATTGTGCCTCCTTTTATAGCTTGCCTTGGCGGATTTGATGGAGTAAAATCTGAATTATCCGGATTTGTCGGCGTCAATTACACGCTAGCTTTCTACTTTGTAGAAGGATAAATGCCCGACAGCTCTCAAAGCTTGTGTTGGATCAATGGCAAGAGTCATCATCACATGCTTTGCACATGTAATGAATCTTGACAAAACTCCCTTAGTTCATTTAGCTTTATCGAACATTGGGATAGCTTCTTGGTCCTCCCTTTTTTGCTTTATGGACTTAGTGAAGAAGAATTTCCTTGATCTTTGCTTTTACGCTTTGATAGACTTACTTGAGTTGAGATTTGATTTATTGTATTTGTTTGTATTTGATTCCAAACTTCGCAGTGCCTTCTCAGTAAGGATATCTTTGTTTGTTGTAGAATTTTGAGAGATGACCTTGACCAATAGGGATAATTTCCCGTCACTTGAACTCACCAAGTTGGAGAGATTTGGGGATTTGGATGCTCTTGTCTTTGAACTAAAAGTAGGAGGATCCCCTTACGACCTTTGTGGCGTGTTGAGTAAGCAGATCGGCGACTTCGAATATTTTGTTGAGTCGACCTTATACACTACTTGAGTCGTGGACTTGAGCAATTGATGAAGGATTTTATCCTCGCGAGATGGGGATCTCTTACTACGGCCTTTGTGGCATGTTGAGTAAGCAGTCAACTTCGACCGTATTTTGGCGTGTTGAGTCTGACCTTATACACCAACTCGAGCCTTTAGATTTGAAGTGGGATGATAAATGTATATCCAACTTGGTTTGTTGAAGTTCTGGACTTGAAATTTTCTTCTTTGAATTGATAAGACTTTTAAATTTGAGAATTTGAATACATAATTTTGAGTATATGGGGATCTCGACTAGGCACGATGTCAACCCAAAGAGAAAGAAAGGCCCCTGTCTTACCGAGGCAGATACTTTACTATAAAATTTTAAAAAATGCCCCTGTCTACAGAGGATTTTATTTTATTTTAAATGCATTCTTGTGTTACAAGAGAATTTCCAATGAAAATTTTCATAAGTGTTTGACAATAAAGATTTTTAAATGCGGTTGTCAATCACACTTTCATGTGTAATATTTCTTTAAATGCCAGAGTTGATTGGCGGCATTGGCCTTTCACCTTTGAAGTCCAGTGATGCTCCTCCTTGATATACCTTTTCAATAACAAAGGTCCTTCCCAAGGTTCAAATTTTGAATTACTGCGATGAGGGATGATTGGTCTTCTGACCGACCAATTCTCCTTCAAAAGCTCGAGGGCGTCTTGTATGATCAGATGCTCGGACATCCTGGATAGACTTCTAGATTTTGCTGAGCTTGGAGCCTGACCTCGTCAAGCGCATCAAGCTCTTCCATCCGTAGACGAGCATTCTCATCTTGGGTGAGATTTTGTTGAATGGCTACTCGGAGCGAAGGTAGTTCAACTTCAAGTGGCAAAACTGCTTCAGCCCCAAACACTAGTGCATAGGGAGTAGACTTTGTAGGAGTCTTCCACAAGTTTGGTATGCCACTCCCTTTTATTTCTTGTGAGAATTTTTCTAAGCAATTTGACTAGTGTTTTATTAAATGCCTCGGCCAAACCATTTGCTCTCGGATTATAAATTGATGAATATCGCCAATCAATCTTATGTCGATCAGCAAATTTATAAACTTTAGTGCTTTTGAAGGCTGACCCATTATCTGAAATGATTCGGCGTGGTACACCAAATCTATAAACAATATTGTGGGTAAAGAAGTTAGTCACTTGTTCAGCTGTAACTTCTTTAAATGGTGCGACTTACTTGGAGAAATGTCGATGGTGCTAAAATGAAGCGGTGACCGGTGATGGCGGATCAATTGGTCCAATTACATGTCCCCAACACTCAAGCGGCCAAGATGCTATCGTTGGAACGGTTGGAGGCGATGAATTATGTTACCGTGGACACATTGGCTTGATACAATCTTTTACCATGGGCGGTAGTATCCAATTTTTTTGAAAGCCATTTTAGGACTGATTGGTGCACAAAGTCCTTGATGGATTTCAACAATTACTTTGGCTTCTTATTCCCAAACATCGTGCCACATCTTCGAAGGATCTACGATACAGTATTATTGCCAACATAAGCATATAGTCAAGCCTTTTCTCAAGTTGTCGACTATCGACTTATTACTTGGCAATTTGCCTTCCTTGAAGTAGTTGACGAGAGCGTCTCAGTCTTCCTTCTCTTCTACTATAAGGATTTCATTGTGTGGTTTTGGCACTTCCTCAGGTTGAAGTCTTTCATCTGGAATGGTTTGAAGCTTGTCTTGTTGACTTTGAGAAGTGATTTGTAAGGGAGTGTAAGGAGCAACATGAGCTGCACCCTGCTGATTTATGTTTGATGACCCCTCTTCCAGCGGGGATTTTAAATTTATCGGCTCTAGGACTCGATGAGTGCACACCTTGTATTATGTAGTGATAATCGTCCATACTTGCCATTTCTTTAGCTAATTTAGCTAAGCAATCCTTTGCTATTCTAGCTCGGAGACTCGAGTCATAATGACATTTGGAATTTGCTTCATTCGAGAACTTCGTTTGTGATAGTAGGCCAATTCAAGCTTGTTGATTTTGTAAAGGCCCAACACTTGATTAATGTGAGTTGAGAATCGCCATAAATTTGCAAATTCGGACTCCCATGGAAATGGTTTCCTAAACACGCCCAAGCTTCATATTACGCCGTTGTTGGTTCGAGTTGAGTTAATTTATAAGAATGTCTCATATGCCACCCTGGTGTGATCAATGAGAGGCGATACCGACGAGCCTTTGGAAGATTTGAGGGTTGAGTGTATCTAATGGATGAAGCTCCATCAAAATATAATTCCCACATTTGTTGCTTTTCTTTTCATATATGTGCATGATTTGCTCATCAGGAAGATCATCGTTAAGCAATGAGTCTGCCGGGATGGGATGAGCGTGAAAATCTGCCGAATTTGCCCCTTCACGCTTTACGGGGAACATATGTAATATCAAATTGTAGCGAAGGACAACCCATCGTGCGACACATCAGCGTTGGTCTTGTCATCAAGAACTTCAGCGGATCGATCCTTGAGATAAGGGTAATTTTATGAGATAGCATGTAATGGCGTAGCTTTTAGCGACAAAAATTAGCGTCAGCAATGCTTCTCGATTGGAGAATAACGGCGCTTCCGTTAGCCTTTCGACTAATGTAGAGCATTCTCCTTTCCTTCCTCATTATGTCATACAACAAAGCACCAGAGATTCTTCGGTCTGTACAAGATGAGGCTTTCCGGATTGAGCCGCAATGGGTTCAACGATATTTCGATACCGTCAAGGCCTTCGACATTCTTCATCCCACTTGAAAGGAGTATCTTTCTTCATTAATTTTGCAAAGGGTCGACATCCGCCTCGTGATTTGATATAAATCTTCTAATGAATGCGAGATGTCCCTGAGCTTAAGTGACTAAGACTCTGAGGAGGCATTTCGACAATTGCTTTGATTTTGTTGGGATCGAACCTCCCTCCACACAACATATCCAAGGAACTTTCCGTAAGAGACAAAAAACTTGAGGATTCTTGAGATCATATCGATTCTTTCAAAGACAATCCTTAAATCATCGAGATGATCATGATCTATACTCTTGACAACGAGGTCATCAACATAGCACTCTACTTTTTGATGAATCAACTCCAAAGATTCGCCATAGCTTTCGGTATGTAGCTCCAAAGATTCTTCAAGAAGGGCATGACATATAGCAATATATGCCAATTGGCATCCGAATGGTATGCTTCTCATCTTCGTGAGCCATCTTGATTTGATTGTAACGAGATCCGTCATAAATGAGAACATGTGGTTTGAAGTGTTATCCACAGCTCGAGAAGTTGAAAGTCATCCTTGGACATGCTTTGTTTAAATCCTCAAGTGTGATTAATCACCATTCTTTTTTTCACGGGGACAATATTAGCTATCCAGATTTTTCTTCTAATAAAACCGGCTTCAATGAGAGGTTTCAATTACCTGTTCTTCAACCTCCAATCTTCGCCAGAGGCTTGCTTGACCGGTGTATCGCTTAATTGCTTTGTGAACCGCTATATCGGGGATAAGCTGCATTTCAACATATGTCCAAGCAAAGCAATCCCTAATTCGCAAGGTTTTTAATTCTTCCACTTTATCTTCAAGTAGACGATGAACGCGTAGGATCCTCCTCGCCCCAAATTAACTTTTGTTCATCCATAAGAATGCCTCCCCACCATCTTCAAGCTTTCAGCCGGTCCGCTTCTACTTCTTCATTATTTGTGAGACTAACATTAAGAATGAAATTCTCATCCTCATCATCACTCATCTCATCATAGAATGTGTATATCCTTGTGACCGTTGTCTTGATGAAACCAAGGCCTTTGGTAGTGTGTTTATTTCTCTACCAATGGTTTGAGAACCTTTTACCACATCATTTCAAAGAGCTTAGTCCTTGCTTACTCGCCCGACCCCATGTTTCATGCATTAGTTTTTTGCATTTTGGAGAGTAATATTTTATCCTCAGGCATAGCTTCTTCTTCTTCGAGATAACTGACCCAATCGATCTTCTTCGACACCCTCGGATTTATAAACAGCTTCGTGCCTGTGGAGAGGAGGTACATAGAAGGTCACCCTCGACTTTGTGAGTTTCTCAGGGTGATTCTTTAAAATGTCGAGGAAGAGTGACTACGAGTGTAGTCTCCGATGGATCTATAAAGTAGTGCATTTTACCTTCAAAAGCATATTCAAACTCATAATCGAGTCAAATGTTCTTCTTCAAGCTTTACTCAAGAGTCATGGACCTTTGGATTTAGAAGGAACACATTCATCTTCTTCAAGATCACCCATGAGGATGTGATTGATTTTGGACTTGTTCTTATATCCTAGAATATTTGGAACAACCTCCTTTCCTTTATTCATTTTATCTTTCTTCCCTTCTTCTTAACTTGTTCTTTATGGGTTTTGTGATGCAGATTTGATAGTTGTTTTGTTAGCTTTGATTCCCTCGGAAGGAAATAACATCTTGATAAATCTTCATTTCATGCACCAAAAGGTTGCATGTCACCCACAATTTGGCATTCTTCTCCATCCTTTGTATATTTCATACATTGAATGTATGATATGCCATATTTATGAAGCCATGGTCACCCGTATGGGCTCAATGAAGTATCCGATCACATGAAATTTAGCTTCGTGGTCTCCAAATTTAAGAGGAATGACTAATAGTTTTTCTCCCTTCTCATTGAAACCTTGAACCATGACTTTATCTCCCCGATGTTGTACATCTAGAGATAGCCATCTAAGAGTTCTCAAGTTCATAAGATTCACGAGGAACCGGATCAATTAAGATCCCATGTATTAATTTCATCACTTTCACCGTAACATACAGAGATTGGCTCGCAGCTCGAAAGCATTAGATCATCTTCAAAATGTTTGGAGGCTCTTGAACATGCAAGGTCTCTAGACGCTCAAAGAAAATATGCTTCAAACTTTCCTTTTCGAGAGCTTCAATTAAGGTGTTACAGATCTTCGACATACACTAAGTTTCAGCCGAATTTTTTCTTAGATGGGATAGAATATCAGTGATCCCTTTGATGAAGGCTTCTTATTTGAATTTATAACTTTTCATTGACTTTCTTTTCCTTTATCTTTATTCATCGCTCTTTCCTCTGGGATGGTAGCACTCACTTCAACTGCATTTCATTTGCATCAATCTTCGATGACTTTCTTCAAAGATTCGCCGCTCTGCCTAATGATAGACTAGAAGATCGTAATCACGCCATATTTTTCATGTTGATATGGTGAGCTCGTTCATCTTCATCCGGGAAACAGAGTTCCTCTGCCGTTATCAACTTCATGCATCATCAAGCAAGACTCAGGAAGTTCTTCAAAGATCTTCCCCGCTTCTTCATTGACCAAGATTTGAATGCAAGCGCGATAGGTCGCCTTTCGACATAATCTTCCATATTGTTGATGATCTTTCGCGTTATGCTCATCAATAGTAGTAACATTTTGCTACTATCGCCTTCTTTCTTTAGTTTTTTTTTGTGGCGTTTCTTAGCCTTCCTCAGGCGTCTTTCTTCGTGAGATGAACTAGCCTTCCCATAACATAAGTTTTGTCTCAACTCATGGGCTCAAGTGGTGATTTCCACTCAATACCCGAACGCCTTCCAATTGCTTTAACATTTTACAGCCTTTTAGAGATCATACCGCCATCCTTCATCATCGACCTTCTTTTGCCTTTATCGCTTGATAAGATCGAGATGAGGTGATTACTTTGGTGGATTCTTTCTTCTGACGCACCAATACATCGTCCGATAATTCAATCGCTTTATTTTTTCGCTTCTAGCCAATCTTTGAATATGTAGCAATCTTCAACAGATCGAAACTGATGATATGGAATAGTTAGATTATCTCGCTTGTCCAGCCTCTTCAGTCTTTTACACTCGGAGACCTACTTTGAGTGCATGTTTAAACAATTTTACACACTTTCCTCTTAAAAGAATACTTTTGTTCTTTTCTTTTAGGTGGCCATTGAGTCATTCGCCTTTGTTTGCTTGGTCGTCACCCTTCAATCACCTCGGTACATCATTACCTCCAAGTATGAGCTTGGATGATCGAACGACCGCCTTTGGTTTTTCTTGACGTGTATTTTCTTTGTCACGCTATACTAACCGCTTCAGATCCTTTCAGAGGTGAAATGCTTTCACCTTTCGGTCCTGAGCTTTTGCTCTTTTGAATTTATCGGCATCGAGCATAAAAATTTTTCAAATTTAGCCACCCTATCATAGCTCTTGAAATGTGGTAATTGAAGCCATGCAAAGATAAGGCCATCTTATCATCGATGTTGCCCATCAGAATTGATGCATGCTCTTCTTCTAATTGTTGTTCACATTTCATACTCAAGCCAACGCTGAATATATCTAATCGACTCGCTTTTCTTCCTCTTCTCAAGGGATGAGATCTTTTTTGATCATAATCTTTTAACTAACATATTCGCAAAAGTTTTGATCGAAGTCATTTCAAAGATACGAAAAAGTTGGTTAAATCATCAAATTTTAACCGGAATAATAATGCATCATTACCTGCAGATGCTTTGAATCCGGTTGTCGGGATTACCATTCCGCCAATAGATTGAACTTTGGCATTGAATATCCCTTTGGAATTTGATCATAGGATATGAATCTGCTTGCTCACTTTTTTCTCGCCTATAAAATTTGATCTTCTCATTCAATATAATATCAAGTTGAGACTGCCGCTTGCATATAGTTTGTATCTCGAGAAGCGTTGGACTCATTTATTTCAATCCTCGCCGCTCAATTTGGACCCTTGAAGCATGTGAGATCAATTGAGGTTGTTACTGTAGCCGAGTTTGATGATTATTTGGGGATGTGACCGCAATATTTCTTAATAATCATCGCATATCTCAGATCATCATTTCGCTTCATTTTCATATTCAACTGAGCATTTCTTTATCTTTGGCTTTCATCGCCAATTCTCTCCTCTACCAAAGTGGTAGTGAAGGTGGGATTTTCTTCCTTTCTTCTTCTTCTTCTTGTTGTTCCTCTCTCAAGACTCGAGGATGCTTCCTCTATTTGAACATTTTGTTCTTGTTGAGGGGAGGAGTTCATTGATATTTGACAGATGACTCACACTTGTTGCACCATATACACTACTTCAATGCTGCCTCTCTTCTTCTTCTTCTCTCGAATTAATTAATGCTCCAATGAACTTCCATGGAATCGAAATTTCTTCGCTAGAGGCTGATCGTTAACCGATGGATGAAGGATGATGATGATCCCCCTGAGGATTCTCCAAGCGTGTCACTATGTCATATTTTTTTACTCCCATCGCGGTAAATTTGAGTTTGGATCTCCTGGAATTCACACATGTCACGCCATGCCTTGCTTGAAAGTTTCTTTTTGAGGCCCAGCCTCCATATCTGCTTACTTTCCACCCTTTCTGGTGCTGGTCCAAGTGTCACACCCATGTTCACCGGGGACATGGTGCGCCCCATTGAGTGGATGAGGTCTCTCGAGGAGCGCTAACATCCATAATGACCTTGGTATTTTCTTTTCATCCCCTCTCGGCTACTTGAGAACCCATGCACTGCAGATATATTTCGCTCAGAGGAGTCGAACCCGATGTCCTGGGGGAATTTGAGTCACCCCGCTTAACCCACTTAAGGTCAAACCGATGGGTTGGAACACCGCCGGTTCCAATTGGTGCAAAGTAAGTGTGAGCATGCACTCAAGATTTCTTTTTCTTCTTCCTCTGCTTGCCTGATGAAGAAGCTTCAAAGATCATCTCCCCGGAGAATAAGAGATTGTATTATTCGAGACAACCCTCATGATTGTGTTCAGATCAAAGACCGATGATTTCTTTGAACCCCAGTAAAATCAACTTCAAGTGCCTTTTAGCACATGACGAAGTTTGTACTTCAAATAAGTCGAGGCCAAGAACTTGCTCATTCAAGATGGTCGGAAATCCACACCAAACCGATGGTAGCTTCTAAGATTGATGAAGATTGCCAAATGATGTTAACGCCGAGTAACAAAGGACAAATGACTGAGTGCCATTCGAGTTTAAAGGTAAAAATTAGCAATTAAAAATATCACTATCACCTTACTTCCAAAATATGTATGATAAGAAAACATACTAAACATGCACTAAATAAAATCTCAAATGACTTAAGACTTTATTTAAAACTTTTCAAGTTTAACTTATCATCATTTCATTTTCATTTCATTTTTTTTGCAATTATAACTTAGATTTGACCAAAGATGGAAAGAGATCCCCAGAGTCGCCAGAATCTGGGATCCAAAATTGCCACCGACATCTTCAAAAAAGGAAAGAGTTGTTTAAGTGTCGATAATTTCGAATGATGAATAGTAGAGACACTACCAGATTTCGCTCATTTGGTGAGAACTTTTATATCTGGTTCTGTGTTTAGCAAGCCCCTATAGTTAATTACCCTCCCAATACCGAGAGAGCACTTTCGCTAATGAATCTAGATATAATGGTGAAAGTGGAGTTTAGAACTTATGAAATTTATTATTTTAACTTAAAACTTTTGTGGGGAACGATGACGCCCATCAAGATCCCATGGTTCCGTATCCCATCCCCTCGGTCCGCTAGTGAGGAGGTCAACCCGACCCGATCCTTGTCAAGAACACATGGTTACGCCGCCCAAGGTGTCCTTGTAGACTGGGTGGAGTTTGTTAAATATAAGTCAACCTAGCTAACATAGGCTTTTTGCCCAACCAAATACATTCTACATTTCACTCAAAGAAAAAGCCGTTGGGGAACATACGGGCCGCGCGACCGTAATTTAGTGGTGCCATATCGCGCGAACCACCGAGGGCTCGTTAACCGCCATTTATGTGGTGCCATATCGGCAAAACCAGACAGAGACACGCCCCACGCTTTAGAATATTTGAGTGTGAAGGTATGTTATTTAATGCTCTTTGTGAGCAAAAGTTTTCTTAATTTGTCACCAAGACAAACATGAGGGTGAATTGATTTTATTTATTTTTTATTTTTATTAATTTAAATAATTCATTTCATTTTTTTTTTATATTTTGTTATTTTCTTTGAATTTTGATCATTTTATGATTTGATTTGAATATATGATCATTTATCATTGAAATTTTAATATATAATTTCTCATCCTATTAATATCAATCGATAGATCTGTACCTTTTCTACAGGATCAATTCATTGTCTCAAGAAGTATAATCCTTCAAAACCTTGTCCACTCTGAACATGAGGATCGTTTGGACTTTTCTTCGAGGATTTGAATTTTAAGTTATGTCATTGATTCATATCTTATTATATGACGTAATTACTCTCATATTATTAATTTGAAATTTTATAATATCAAATTTTAGGTTTTGTTAACTCAAGACCAAACCGATTATGTATTCTGTTTTATTTGACTTAGTATTACTCCAACATGCAGATATCTGTTTCTTTGAAAATTGCATGGACATTAAGATGTCTAATGTTGAAGTTTCATGTCAAATTTTGATTTTGAGTTTTAATCTGCCCACCAAGACCAAACCGGAAGTGTATAACGTTTTGTTTTATACCTAACTTGCATGTCCCTATTGTTTGAACACTTCAACATACATATAAGTATTCGTTTTTTAAAATGTTGTATGGACATTAAATGTCTAGTTGAAACGTAGGTTCAATTTGCAAGTTTAGATTTCAATATGACATTTTTGGGTTTTGTTAACTTGACTCCAAGACCAAACCGGATATGTAGCATCTTTTGTATTTGACTTTTATTAATACATGTTTTTTTCTAGATATTTTGATTTTTCAACTCAATGCATATACACGACTGTTCTTTTAAAATTGCATGTAGACATTGAATGTTTAGTTGAAATGTATGTCTTTGAAAATTTAGATTTTGATTTTTTGGATTTTTATTAACGACGTCAAGACCAAACCGGATATGTAGCATCTGTTTTGTATTTGAGCATTTTAAGCTTATTCAAGCAAGTGTGGATCAAGATCTAAGAGATATAAACATTTGATTGAGAATATGCTAAATAGTTCATTTGAATATGACTCTTTAAATCAAAAATGATGATATAAATAAATAAATCATTTGGAAGCCCATATAATAAATATAGGCAATAGTTTAAAGTATAGCATTTGTTTTGAGCCCAAGATCACCTCTGTAACAAAATCAGCAAACATAAGGGGTTGAAAATAATTGATTTGGAGCCCATATGATCATAAGTAGGTAATGGGCCTAAAATGCTTAGTAATTTGATTTAAAGCAACCTCTCCTATGTACAAAAATCAGCAACATTGGGTTGAAAATAATTGATTTAGGCCCATGATCATATAAAATAAAGGGGCTAAATGATTTGATTTGAGCTAAGATCACCTCCTTATGTAACAAAATCAGCATGGGCAAAATAATTGAAGATATGACCATATACCATAGCCCATTTATTTCTCTTGAAAAGGAAAGGGAATATAAAAATATGAGATGTCATATTTCATTTAAGAGAGGCAAGTGGATTAATTAAAATCCACCTCCCTCACATGCAAACTCATGGCAAGTGGGGGGACACAAACTCATTAAATTTATTAAAGAGGTATGGCAAAGACTTTACTTTCCTTTTCAAAGAAAGGGATAAGGATGCACAAGGGCATGCCACATGTCCATGCATGTGCATGCAACATGACAAGTGGCATCACCTTAGATATCCCTTGCAATTTATGACAAGGCACCTTATGTGTCAAGATGATACCATAGATGAGAAAAGAGGAGGCTAGAAAAATCTATAAATAAGAGGGGAATTCCTTCTCATAAAATCCTTACACACTTCCTACTCTCATTTCTTTCCCTCTCCCTTGATTTCACAAGTTTGAGTTCTCTGCTTGTAAGAGAGCTAAGTTGTGTCATAAAGATTTGTAAGCTTTTACCCTTCTCCCTTCCTTTAACAATTTTTTTTTGCCATGTTTCTATAATCATGCATGTGTAGATCAATGTAAAATGGACATATGGAGTAAAGATAACATGTTAAACATGTATTTAAGCATGTGTTCTAAGCATGTCTAATAGATATCAAGCTAAGTAGGGTATTAGAACCAACATCAACAAATACATGTCACAAGTACAAGCATCCATTTGTATTCTATTTGTCACACTTCATACACATGTTAAGCATGTGACTAGAAAGATTCAACATTCACCAAACTAAGCATGAATAGTTGTTGCATAGGTGTCATATGACATGAAAAGTGAGTTAGAAACACATAAGATATGCACATAAAATACTTAAGCATTTTTACCTTTCCCTTTTTTTTTTTTTTAAATTTTGCAGCTCCAATCATCCCCACTTAAGCCGAGACTAAGCCTTCCCACCACGCCAAGAAAGGCATGGTAGTGTCATGAGACACCCTCGAAAGTTTATTTACCACGCCAAGAAAGGCGCATGGGGTTAGTAATATAAGCTAGCTTTACTGAATCCTTATCTCCGTGCTTATCAAAGTTTACAATTCTCCCTCCGCTAGGGTTGCCATGAGAGATCGAGCCCACCACGCCAAGAGGCATGGGTGGTGTCGAGACATCAAACTTTGATAACTAGCATTTCCCTGTTAATATGATCACATATGCAAGTATGCAAGAATGAAGCTCATAGATAATAGCAAATGGTATAACCAAATCCCTTTCTGTTTAATTTCAGATTTCAACTTGCATATGAAAGAGGCATGATATACATATAATTCCCTTTATATGAAATAAATTGAATCAAAGTAGAAGCATGAAATTCATAGAGAATAGCATCATATCTCATCAAGCTAATTGATTTTTCCTTAGATAAGAAAGTTTAGCAAGCCTTATATTCATCAAATAATATATTAGCTGATTTCCTTAGATAGAATATTTTCAGCCAACATTCCCCTTGATAAAGGTAAGAAGCACCACACTCACCTACTAGTAAAACAATGCAATTCCTTCTAGATAAAAAGAAATTTCAGCAAGCCTCATGCCTCTAGATAACAAGCTAATAGTTTTCCCCCTCCATAAAAATACTTTCAGCATGTATCATACACATTAGAAGCAAAATCGATTCAATTTCCTTCTAATAAAAATATTTTCAGCAAGATAAATGCATAGATAACAAATTAATAGCTTTCCCCATCTTGTAGACATGAATTCCACAATTTCCCCCTTTGCAAACACCACATTTCAGCAAATAGCACACTTCAAACAACAAATTAATTATTTCCCCCCTCTCATAGAAATGATTTCAGCAAACATCACATTTACCGGAAAGCAAATCGCTTTGGTTTCCCTTAGGTATAATCAATTTCAGCAAAAATAGCATCATAACTATCCCTAAGATATAGATGCAACACAACATTGGGCCATACATCATCCCAAAGCAATTTTAGGCTGGCTAAGCATCACAATCATGAATAAAGACAATAAGAAATGAGATTTGGGCCAATCAAATCCCTAAAGGAAACTCTTAGCATAATCCCAAGCATAAGACATAGCATGTTTAGCAAAAGCCCTAATTTCAAAGAAGCTCAAAATGCATAAAACAAGCTTAGGGTTAGAGAAACAACAGGTGTCGATTTATTAAAGAGAGGGAGAAGGAGGAGTTTAAGGGGAGCCGTCGTCAGAAGAAGGAGAAGACTCGTCGTTCTGGAGAAGCAGAAGATCTGAGAGATGAGCCTGTGCGTTCTGAGAAGCAAGCGAAGGAGAAGAACTCGTCGCTGGAGAGAAAATGAAGGAGAAGAGGGCTCATGCTGGGAGAAGAAGAGGAGAATCTGAGAGCTGCGTCCAGAGAGATAGGAGGAGAGTAATCGTCTTGAAGAGGGGCTCGTCGCCTGGAAGATCCCGAAAGAAGGAGAAGAGACTCGTGCGCTCTGAAAGAGGAGAATCTAGAGGCAGCGCATGGGAGAAGATGCGAGAGAGTCGAATCGTGAAGAAGCGAAATCGTCGTGAGGAGGAGAGATGTGAGCGAAGTCGTGAGGAGCCGAGATCGAGAGGGAAGAGGAGCTCGTGCCACAGAAGAGGATCGAGCAGAAACGAGAGGATCGTGAAAAAAATGAGTCAAGGATAACCTCGTTTAGTTCTTTTGAACGTCAGCGACCCTTTTTTTTCTTTTAGGGCTTAGGCACATCTCGATTGGTTGAGTGCGGGATTAGGAATTAATCGTGATTAAGAGATAATTAGCGGATTAATTGCGTTAATCATTTTAATTGCGATTTTATTACTTTGACAAACCCATAATATGGGTGTCAATTTAAGTTTTCTTGTGCGACGCAATGGCGCGATCAATTTCGCGATCGAGGTCGTTTAAATAATGGCCGGTGAAGTAAATTCAAGTCTAAATTGTGCCGTCGCGTTTAATTCGACCTCGCGCATACTTTGCCAATTCGACCGGGAAGATGTCGTTTGATAGGTTTCGATATTTTGGCGACGACGGTAGCGATTTACGAACGGAGGTTGTTTAGGCGTCGTCGGGCTTCGACTTCGATATGCGCACAATTTCATGATAATTTTTATTTTAATTATCCGATCGATCCTTAATTGATTCAAAATTTTCTGATTAATTCATTTTAATATTTTCGGCGCATTGCGCGTCATCGTCATTAAAAAGCAATTTGATCGGTTCGGATCGCGATTTAAGGGATTTTAAAATCCACCTTATTTATTTAATTTAATGTGGCACATAGTTGTAGGTCAACATCGTGCATATTGATCTTAAGTCTAGCTAGAAAAATAATCAAAGACTTTTGTCATCAATCTTGAGTTCGATAAGAGATGAAATGATCCCTCCAGTGATTTTTGGACTGGAGCAAGGGAGAAGAGCACATTGATCATGCATGATAAATTCATAAAATATAGTATGCTGCAAAAATTTCAACACACACATTATAGATCCCTACATAAAATTAAGCAAATAAAAAATGAGAAAGACCAGAAAGAACTTTGTGATACAACAAAACTATTCATCTAAGAATCAAAATTAAAGTTAAGGAATAAGACATTGTGCTATTAAATGCAGCTGGTTTATGATTCCTCCCCCTTCTCACATCAAAATAATTTGATTTAATTAATCAAGATCACATATCGAGGACTCAAATCCAGACCGTTAACTTCCCTATTAAGTATAAAATATTAACAAATTTAGAGTTATTTCGCTCATATAAGTAGCTCGCAAAAAACAAAATACATAAAAATCTAACTCTAGGGATAAAAAAAAAGCCTACACAAACACATTTTATCAAATCACTCGATTGGTCACACATAATGTCTTAAAGAACCAAGTGTGATTCAATAGTTCTCTGTAAAACTCAAAAGTACAAAACAATCTATGGGTTGTCTCCTTTTATGGGATGAGATCGTGAGCCTCACCATATGGCTTTTCAATGGATATAAACCTAGCCTATGCTAGGGGTGTGCATTATTTGGTTGTAACTAAAAAATCAAACCGAACCAAAGTTTTTGAGTAATTTGGTTCGGTTTTGAACTTAATAAATTGGATTTTGGTTTTAATTAATGAAAACTTTGGTTTTTGGTTTTTAGATCGGTTTGTTAAATAAAATTTTGGATGAAACCAAATAAACTAAAGTAAATATATGATATACGATATTATTAATTTATATATTATAAGCTTATAGTAAGAATTATAAATATAAACTACTATTGCTTGTTCATTATATAATAAAATATTATGCAAATAATTTTTAAATGTAGGGAACTTTGGATTATCTAAAACCAAACCAAAATAATCAAACCAAATTGTTATTCGGTTTGTTTGATTTTACATTTTATTTGGTCGGTTTGGTTCAATATTTTTAGGAATCCAAAACCAATTAGTTTTAAAAATTTATCATCCAATCCATCCAAACCAACCAAACGTACACCCCTAGCCTATGCCAGCAAAAGGTGAATCCCACTCCTACTATATGGCATTCCAATGGTTGTAAGACCAACAAAATTAGAAAACTCTTGAGCCATCTTGCCCAAAGAACAAGGTCATAAGACCCACTAATTGGGAAAACCTACAAAGTAGGTTCGGGCCAAATAACAAAACAAACACTTATAAGTACATCCTGGTCTACTTAGAATTCCTAAGATGATGTAACCTATGGTTGCTAACTAGATTTATTGGGCATCATGATTAATAACTCTCTGAAGTTAGTAGACTTTCGAGATGACGAAACCATAAGATCTTGATCGAGACTATTTCTACCTATTTCTAAACAGTCATCCACACAATATCACCAAATATCAGTTCATACTTAAGATTAACACTCACCTTAATCTAAAGTGCTCTCCTATTACGATAAGAAGATAGTTAACTATAGATGCTTGTGCCTATAGGCAGTAAGATCTCATATGTAAATAAATCATAGCATAAATATTAGAGGAAATATGATTAAATAATTTTTTAATCTATCACGTGAAGAACTAACTTCCCCAAAATCTTAGATGATGGAAAGTGGCTGTTTTTATTGAGTGATCACATTTGACGCTCTTATGAAGAACGAACCGCCAAAAATATTAAATAATAGAAAGTTGTTATTTTTACTAAGCAATCACATTTGTCGGTCTCATTTATCTCATGAAGAACGAACTCCCAAAAGCCTTAGATAATGGAGAGTGGTTGTTTTTATTGAGTGATCACATTCGCCAATCTCATTTTTTTAGTCTCCATAGATTAGCAAGTTAAATATATTGGCCATATATATGCACAAATTAAATCAATTTAATTATGAGAAATTAATTTAATAATATTTGTCTTAGAAGTTATATTGAATAATAGGAATTATTATTTAAAAGTTTATTTGAGTTTTAATTTCATATGCATAGTCAAGTGAAAGCCAATAGGATTCCTCCAAATAATAAGAAGCGAGTGATAAGTGGATTTGTAATTGTTAAATTATAAATAATAATAACATCATCCATCATCAGAATAAACAAAAACCACAATGCATGTTACTGAAAATTTATTTAAAAAAGTGCGTACTATTTTTTCAATTGTTGCAGGTTTTTGAAAAAAATCAAAACGAAAATCAAATAGACTGCTAAATCTTCAAAAATACTTAAATAATAGAAACTTCGTTAATAAAATTAAAGCTGAAATATATTTTTGTTGCATGTTAGAATATTTATAACAATGTAGTTTAATATCTTAATGTTAAATAAATATACCACACACATATAAGTTGAGAGCAATTCCTAAGAGACATGATCTTTTTTTTATATGAAAAACTCAAGAAAGAGAAAAACTATAGGGCCCAACCTCTATGTAGTTTTAGTAGTTTGAGTCAAGGATTATAAAGGGTCTCATTCCTGTAGTTGGAGAAAGCATTAATCCAATGTAGTTAATATGAATTGTGGAAGACATCTCTATGGTGATAGTAGAAGGCTGAAGCCATCTAAGTTCTTATCAAGCAATGAGTGTGGTCAACTTCATCATTCTTTCAATAATACGGGATGCTAAATGACCATCAATATGCGTGCTAGGCATCATTCATAGATAAGAGTTGGATGTCAATCAATGGTAAGCATCATGTGAAAATAAAAAAAATATTCTCAAAAAAAAAAAGATGAACGATAGGACTCACCATTCTCCTTATAAATGGAGAGATCAAATTGCTAGGAAGTCTTGCATTAAATGTAAGTAGCTAATAAACATCAAATATCACTTCTTGATGAGCATAGATTGGCAAGGAATGTTGGAGGTTGTGTGGTATCAAGCAGTTAGCTATGCCATCCTCTTTATATGAAGGGAGACTAGATGATCGAGAAAGCTAGTGTTAGACGTCACTAGTTGAAAGACATTGAATGTCACTCTTCGGTATGCAATCAACGATTATTGAAAAGAAAAATTATGGCGAAGGTTGGGAAACATTGAGTAGTCTAATTCAAATACTTTTCTCATAGAGATGAGAAATTGAACAACCAAGAAGACTTACATAGGATAGTGATCATCACTATTTGATATATGTTGGCCAACGTGAAACAAAGAAATACTAGAGGTCAGGCAATTTGACTTATTTAATCTCCTTATTAGAGGGAAGATTGAATGACAAGGAAGGTTTGCATTGAAGATTAGGTATGATGGACATCACTCTTTAGTATCAATTAGACAAAAATCGACATGGAACATTAAGAGGTAGGTGAGGTTACTCTAACTCAATCATTCTTTTTATGAGAAGAGAGTCCATCGAGATAGGGAAGGATTGTGTTGGATTTTGGACATTATCTTTAATACGTGTCGAATGATGGTCGACATATAATATCAGAGGTCGTGCATTATTGTATGATCTGACTCGATCATTCTCATTATAAGAGAGATAGAATGACCAAGAAGGCTTATGTTAGATGCTGGTAAGCGGCCAAAATTAGGCATGTAACTATAAGTTTTGACGAATGGCATTTCGTGATGGCGAGAGTGGTCACTGGTGATGATTGACAGTCAACATCAAGTTGTAATGATAATTGGCATTAATAGCTAAAGTTTAGTGAAAGCAATGATGAGCATCGGCATTGTTCGATAATCAAAGTCTGGTGATGGAGGGAATTAATGTTGGTTGACAACCAACATTTGACAATTAAGACAACAAGCATCTGGTAGTGGCGACGAGTGGTGATGGGCATCATATATCATTTGACAACTAACATCTAATGATGACAATGATTGATCAATGATTGACATCAAGTGGTGGTGAAGTCAAGCTAAAGTTGAGTTATTGTGAAATTGTCATTGCATAAAAACAAATTAAGAATGATTTCATGTGTTTTTCAATTATTGTGTAGTTTCCATCATCTTACCTATAGAGGATTGAGAGTGGCTTCGCGTGTTTGTTAGGTGATAAGACTTCATTCAATCTTGACATTATTCGATAGCTTACATCAGGTGATTGAGGGTATTGATGTTGGTTGGCAATTATCATTTGGCAATTGAAACAACGAGCATCGAACAGTGGTGGTCGATGACTGACATCAAGGGTGGTAACATCGAGATAAAGTTGAGTTATTGTGTACTTGTCATCACAAAAAAACTGATTAAGAATAATTTCATGCGTTCACTGTTATTGTGCAGTTGTTATTCATAAGCCTCTTACTTGTAAAGGATCAATAGTGGTTTCGCGTGTCTATTATAAGATAAGATATTATTCTATCTTGGCTTTGACACAACAAACTCTACAAATTCAAGAAACCAGTTCAATATCAATCATAATTGCCAAATGATACCATTGAAATTGATAAAATACTCACCCTAGCATTTACTATACCATAATTCAACAATATATAATCAAAATGCTCAATTATTTTGAAAACGAAGAATATCAAAAGAATTAAAAAGTGAAAAATCTGTTGTCAAGGATAGATCAACTCACCATAAATTAGCAAATATTACGCCGGATCACATAACCCACTGGCAAATCCCTTACCTCCAAAGGGAGATCTTTGGTTCGATTCCTTAAAAGAAAAAAAAACCAACGTTGCAACTAAAACATATGGGAAAGAAATTCCTAAATCTATACAAAATGCACCTACTAATTGAAAAATAGAATCAAGTAACCCATACATCAGAAACTCATTCCAAACATAGATTCAAGTTACTACATGGTAACTTCTGAATAATCCAGCTGCGTGGAATCCCAAACTTACTGCAATCTAGGGTTCATACACCGTACAGTCCTTCGCATTTCCAAAACCTAAATATACAATCACACCATAGAAGCATTGATCTCCAGTCATTAGGAATACTAGCATAATGACATAACAAGAACATCCAATATCAGATGTTCTATCTTGCACCAAATTAAACTTACGAAAGCGTAGGTCATGGAAAAGAACCAAGATTTCTCTGATTTGCTCCTCCTCGGTACGAAGAGCGGCGACAACGACAACACTCGCAGACATCTTCATTGATGGTTAGTAAAGACGAAAGATGAAGTCAGTGCCATGTCAACGACCAAAGATTTACAAACATACGACATGATTCTTGTACGTTTATGAAGTCCTAAGCACACATTTTAAAATTAGGGTAATTATACTTTTCAAAATTTGCACCTTTTGAATGATGACATCTTGACCTAATACATGATATATTGGTGACAATATTTGGAATTCCATCTTGAGAATTGCTTATTGGTCTGTAGAATTTCTTCTTAATCACTGGGTGTCTTCAATTTTAGAAGCCCTTCTCAATATCTAGTTTGTCCATCCAATGTTGTGAGGCTTTCACATAGCCAAAAGCATTTTCTTACGGGAGGTAGAGTCCAAGAGGCTCAAATATGTATTCATGAGAGCATTTAATTCGAAATCATAGATATTCTTTCAACCAAGATTCAAGGGTCGATTTAAGCACAGTTGAGGAGGGCAATTGCTGCCCCCCTCCATCCTGCTCCGTTTTTATAATTTCTCTTATATAAGGTATCAAATTAGTTATTTGTATCGCCTGAAAATTTTGTTTTTCCTTTACTTTTGTCCTAATATATAAATTTGATCCTTCTGAAGATTGAGACTGATTACGCTCCTGCCAAAGATTACAATCACCGATCATTTATCTTTTGAAGATGACATAATAATTATATCTCTGAAATCAAGATTTTTATGATGCTGAAGATCAAAGCTTTTGTCTTTGAATTCTTCCTTTATTTATTAGTATAATTTAGTTATTGCAATACTTAAAAGAGTTTGTAATCAATGATTTATATTATGGCTTTGCTTAATAGACATAGGTTAATATATAAATTATCAGATTTATATATTTATATATGTCATCATCAATTATTGGAAATTTTATATAAAAAAATTAAAATATAGAATAAATTTTTACTATGATTTTAATATTTAGATGTAATTTAACATAATTTACAAGCAACACACAGAAAAGTAAGTTTCTAAAACTCTAGAACATAGCATAATATTGACGGAAAAAAATTAAATAAACTTAATTTTAGCTTTAAATTAGAATTATAAAATGATGATGATAAATGATAAAATTAGACAGATTTTTGCTTATTATTGCATAAATACTTTCACTGCCAATAATTTATGGATTATCTGTCCGTGTCATATCCAAGCTATATTCTGTAACAAAAATCCTTTATAATTATAATCTCATTAAATTATTATAGAGATAACAGTCACATTTATATTCAGGTCAGATCACAAATTCCAATATCTCGCTCTCTCCACCTTAACGTGCTTCCACTTTCCTTCTCCCCTCCTACAAACGCGGCCAAACGCAAACTCACCCGTAACCCCCGAGTCTCTCCCCTCCCCATTGGCCATCCTAAGATCTCCATCTCCATTCTTCTTCTGCTTCTCATCTCGCCTCCGTCTAACCCCTTGCCGCCCCCACCATGGCCGGAGGTGAGAAACATGGGCCATTGTCGGGCCGCCCCCCGCAGCCCCTTGTCTTCTTTCTCCTGCTTCTTCGCCTTCCTCTTCTCCTCATCTCCACCACCGCTAAAAATCCCATATTTGCCCCTTCCGATATCTACCTCCTCGACTGCGGTGCCCCTAAAAGCGTCCAACTTTCCGACGGCCGCACCTTCCGCTCCGAGCCTCAATCCTCCTCCTTCCTTTCTACCGACGAAGACATCCGTCTCTCCTCCACCTCTCCTTCCCCTTCTCTTTCGCCTATCTATCAGACCGCCCGCGTCTTCTCCTCAGCCTCATCCTATTCCTTTTTCATCACCAAACTCGGCCTCCATTTTATCCGCCTCCACTTCTTCCCTTTCCCTTCTCCTTCCTACAACCTCTCCTCCGCCATCTTCACCGTCAACACCGAAGACTTCGTCCTCCTCCGCGACTTCTCCGCCTCGTCCCCTTCCTCTCCCGTTCTCAAAGAATACCTCATCAACGTCGACAATGAACGTCTTTCCCTCACTTTCAAACCCAAAAAAGGCTCCTTTGCCTTCCTCAACGCCGTCGAAGTTGTCTCCGCGCCGGAAACTCTAATCCCCTCCTCCGCCACCAGCATCAGCCCACAGGAGCAGTTCAGCGGGATCAATAACTACGCGCTCGAGGTAATCAGCCGGATTAACGTCGGCGGGGATAGGATTCCGTCGGAGAATGATACGTTAGCGAGAGAATGGCTGCCGGATTCGTTTTTGAAGCCTCCGGATGCTGTGGAGAAGGTGGCTGTAGCGCCCGAGAAGGTGAAGTATCCGGAGGACGGGACGGTGACGCCTCTTATAGCGCCGAGGAGCGTGTATGCGACCGCTGATACCATGAGGGACGCGAATGTGTCGGAGCAGATGTTCAATATAACGTGGGAGATTCCCGCCGACGACGGCGGATACTCGTACCTCGTTCGGCTCCATTTCTGTGACATTGTTAGCAGGAATCTCAATACGCTTTACTTCAACGTTTTCATAAACAGGATCCTGGCTATTCCCAACCTCGATCTTTCCTCTCTCACAGGTATTAGCAGGAAGTTTAATTTCGATAAATATTTACTGTTATTCAAGTCAGACATTGTTATAGTAGAATTTCAACCACATGATTGAGATTGCATGCATGTGTTCCTATTTGATTAAGGTTTCGTTTGGCTAAGTTTTTCGGATTCCTGAAAAGCTAATTTAAAAGTATTTCCTGAAAAATTATTTATCTTTTGCTTTTTGAAAAAGGGCTAAAATGAAACTTTCAGTGAAATGAAGCTAAAATGTAGTTTCAAAAAGCACACTATTCAAATGAGTATCAAAATCAAAAATTCATATTTTTAAATACAAAAAACACTAAAAAAATTCTCCTAAATGAAGCCTAAAACTCTATATTTTGTAAGAGATTATCAAGATTGATAAATTTGTTAGGTTTTTATGGTGAGGGACTTCATTAGTTTCTTTGATGAAATTCAACAATTGAGGCCTATTCAATTCTAAAAAACTTCAAACGCGATAAATTTTAAAATATAAATATTGTAAGTTGATTTGATAATACTTCAATAACTTTCAAATAAAAAATTTACATGCTTATCATATAATTTTTATGTATTTATATATTTAGCACTTAAATTTCAAATTTTTACATATAAAATATCTTAATCTTCAATATTATTTTATATATCATTTAAAATATAAAAAAAATATTAGATAAATAAATATTTAACTTTAATATATATATATATATATATATATATATATATGTTGTTTTTTTAACAATTGAAGTCAATAACAAATATAATGGGAACAAAAATTTTGAACTTTTAAGGAAATTTGCGCTCGCTGACTGTTTCCATCGCACAGGTGGGAACCTCGCCATGGCCTATTACAAAGACTTCGTCGTCGCCGGAACAACTCTCAACTCCGGCGAAATCTCCCTCCAAATCAGCCCACCAGTGATGAACGACCCCGGTCTCCCCAACGCCATTCTCAATGGCATTGAGGTCATGAAGATGAGCAACAACGCCGGCAGCCTTGACGGCCCATATTCCGTCGACGGTTCCTACCACAGTGATGAAGCCTCCGCCACGGCAAAGAAAAAGGTGTTTCTGGCCGTCTTCGGTTTGGCGATGGGAGTAACGGCATTGGCGTTGGTGTCGATTATGTTTCTCCGGTGGCGGCGGCGGCCGGAGGACTGGAAGAAGAAGCATAGCTTCTCTTCTTGGTTGTTGCCTCTGCATGTTAGCCATTCGGACAGGCCGGGTTTCATGAGCAAGTGGAGTGGGAAAGGGAGCTCGTCTTCCTCAAAGAAAGGGTTTGGGTCGCATAAGAGCAAGAGCGGGTACACGAGTTATCTCGCATCGGGCGGGCTTGGTCTCGGGCGGTAATCTTCAAACATCTATTTTTTTTCATGATATTTTATCCTTATTTATAGCAATTAAAATTGAAAAAAAGCTAGATCAGCTGATCAAATTTTGATTTTATGGTCATTAAATTTGCTGTGAAATAATTAAGTCCATTTTAATATTTTTTAGAAGAATTTGCTTATAAAAAAATTGTTTAAAATCCAACAACAGATACTTCACGTTCGCCGAGCTCCAGCAAGCCACCTCCAACTTCGACGAGAAGAACGTGATCGGTGTCGGCGGCTTCGGCAAGGTCTACCTCGGCACCCTCGACGACAGCACTAAGCTCGCCGTCAAGCGCGGCAACCCTTCCTCCGACCAAGGCATCAACGAATTCCATACTGAGATTCAGATGCTCTCAAAGCTCCGCCACCGCCACCTCGTCTCCCTCATTGGCTGCTGCGACGAGAACAACGAGATGATTCTTGTGTACGAGTACATGTCCAACGGACCCCTTCGAGATCATCTTTACCCATCTTCTCCCTCCTTCACGCCTCTCTCATGGAAGCAGCGCCTCGAGATCTGTATCGGCGCCGCCCGCGGCCTCCATTACCTCCACACTGGCGCCGCTCAGGTATCCCAACAACCTTTATCTCCTAGTCAATTAAATAATATATATATATATATATATATATATATATATGTAATACGGATTTAGATGCCATATGAATTTTATATCTATATGTATAATATATAGTATATAAATTTATATATTTATTTTTATAATATTCTAATTTTTAAATCACATTAAAAATAATATTAATATTAACTTTTTAAATCTTTTATTTATATATTTTAATGTGATTTATAAACTAATATATTATATAAATAAGAACAAAAATATAGATATTAGATATGTTAATATATAAAAATTCTATAATATGTATATAAAATCTTCTCAAAAAATATTTGCATACATATCACTTAATTTTAATCTATTTATATACTTAATATAAAATTTTATATTATTTATATAATGCTTTAGTATTTAAATCTCAAAAAAAATTATTAAAATTAATTTATATAAAATAAAAATAATAAACACATATTTTGGTGTTATTTAAAGGTATGCTGTTATATAAGGAAAAATAATATTTTAGATATCAAATATGCAAATATATAGTAATTTAATGGCACATAAGTAAAATATCAAAAATAAACAAAGAATTAAAATAAAAAATATATATGAGTTCATTAAATTGATTGCTTTATATTATTATCGTTAATGTAGATTTTATTAAGAATAATAATTAGTGACAACCCAATTTTGATTAGAATGAATTTAAGAAAAATAAATGTCACATTCTTATCATAGTTAAGTACCTTGAACTTATATAATTTTCATTTCTAATTAAATTCAAAACTAATAAAAATTATATGAAAGTATGACACTTATAAACTATTAAAATATTTATATATAATTAGCTGAATATATATCATAATAAGTTGACAATAATATTTCTTATTTAAATCATCCTTCTGTAGTTTGGATTAGCATTTTCTAGTCTTTTTTTTTATAATTATACTTTAATTGTAGAGAATTTATTTCATAAGCTCTCTCTGATTAATATAAGATATATATAATTTTTATAATAATAAAAATATTAAAAAAATCATTTTTTTTAACAAAATAAAATTTAAATATTAAATCTTTGTTAAATGCTCTACCGAAGAATCCCAAAGAAAAGGTCCTCTCTTTCAACGCCTAAACATCCGGGAGCAATTTCACAGAGCCGTCAGCTCTGCAGGCTAGTTAACTAACACCTCCTTCCCTCACAGGGCATCATCCACCGGGACGTGAAGACCACCAACATCCTCCTGGACGAGAGCCTCGTCGCCAAGATGTCCGATTTCGGCCTTTCCAAAGCCGGCCCTTCTTCCCTCGACCAAACCCACGTCAGCACCGCCGTCAAGGGCAGCTTCGGCTATCTCGACCCAGAGTACTTCCGGCGGCAGCAACTGACCGATAAATCGGATGTCTATTCATTCGGGGTGGTGATGTTCGAAGTTCTCTGCGCGAGGCCGGCGATCAATCCGGCGTTGCCGAGAGATCAGGTGAACTTAGCCGAGTGGGCGCTGCAGTGGCACAGAAAGGGAAATGTTCAGATGATTATGGACCCGCTTTTGGTCGGCGGGGTCGGGCCGCCGTCGTTGAACAAGTTTGTGGAGGCGGCGGAGAAGTGCTTGGCGGACTCCGGCGTTGATCGGCCGACGATGGGGGATGTGCTGTGGAACCTCGAGTACGCGCTGCAGCTGCAGGTATTTAGAGCTTAGTTATTTAAAAATCTGGTTGAGCTCAATTATTTTATTTAATTAATATTTTAAAAGTTTTATTTGTGTTAATTCATTATTATCGAGAGAGAAAATAATTAGATTATTCGAACTTGATATTATTTTTTCGAAGATCATATTTTTATTATATTTAAATGATATAAACTTGTAGGATTTTGATTTGTAAAATAAATAAAATAATTAAGATATTTATTATCTAAAAGTATATGATGATATTTGTCAATTTTTAAGATCATTTTAATAAAAATTACATTGTAATATGTTGATCTATTTTTTTTTCATTATCAATGTTGAGTAAAATGATGTGATTACTATTTATATAACAAATAAATTGAACATAAAAATAAATATATTTCTTATATCGCAACATTTTTTTTCATGAATATCTTACATCGCGTTTTTAACGCTTCTGGCTTCAGGAAGCATGGATGGGGCAGGCGAAGGAGGACGACGACCCATCTGTTATCGGAAACGCCGGCGAAATCGAGATACAACAGCTCGACTGCCGACAGAGGAATGAAAGGCAGTTCGAAGATGAAGTTGTCGCCGGCGATTCCTCCACCACGGCGGTGCCGCCGCCTCTGTTTCAAGGGAGGTGAGCGACAGTGCAGGGAAATTCTGATGGAAAAAAAATGGCGCCTTGGATCCGCATTAAGTCTTTCGCAGTGTAAAAAATATGGGATTTTTATGAGTTATGTGATGTGAAGTGAAATCTATTTACACTTGAATTTTTGACAATTTGATCTTTGCATCGATTTAGAATGTGTATACTTCTGTAATAATTTGAACAAAAAGATTTTAGGAACCATTTATTTAAGGAAAAGTTTTCAAATCCATTAAGGCAGCACATTTTTAACATAATTTCTTGAGATATATACAAATAAGATATATGCATTAACTAATTGTTTATAAAAAAATATATTGTGGATTTTTTAATTAAGATTATTTTTTAATCAAATCTGGTGCAGTAGTTTAGTATAAGTGACTTTTTTTTTTAAAAAAAATATTACTTGCGGAGACTGAATATAACTTGCATGTTCACATTCTAATAATATAGCATCATGTGATGTTCAGTTAATACACAACTGTTATATATTAGTTGTGAAGTATATGTTTTGATGTGTATATATATATTATATATTGCCATATATTTAATATTACGGGTAGGGTTCAGAACGATCTGATTTTGAGCCGATTCAAGACTGGCTTGAAATCGGCTCGAATCTATTTTATGATGGCTCGAATTCGGATCGTAGCTTCAGACATTCTGCGCGGCTTCGGATCGAATCGAATCGAGCTCGATCCCCGAAAGCAATTCGAGCTCTTTTGATGGTTTAGGATTGTTTAGCTCGATTTTGGACTTTTTTTGGCTCGAAAATAAGAACAAACTGGCTCGTTTTGATTTAAGTAGCTTAAACTTAACGCACAACAGCACAAAGAAAAAAAAATCACATAAATTGAAATTTGCTTAAATTAACTATATAAAATTGAAATTTAAATCAATATAACAATTAAATTTTTAAAATCTATTAAAGATAATAATAATGTACATTTTACTAAATAGATAAACTGAAATTTTTATAATTTAATTTACAATGTACATATTTAATTATGTTTAGCCAATACAAAAAAATCAAATTTAAAAAATATAAATAAAAGACAATATTAAGAGCACATATTTGAATTGACTATCAGGACTCAGAGAGAGTTATAATCATCTTCAAGTAATTGTAATATATACAAATTTCTATATTCCACTTGTAGACTCCAGGTTGCCGAGTCCATTCGATAGCACCATTAAAATAAAGAAAGACCCAAAATAGATTGGCGAGGTTGCCTGGCCATCTAATGAGAGCCACCAATGATGGATCATAATTTTTTGTTGGAAGAAATTGAAATTGCAATGTTATGCTCTTCTCATCATAGTCCAGAAACTCTCGATTCTCGAATAAGCGAAAATCAGGAGACAGGAATTTGAGAACATAAAATAAAAGGAAAACTCAAATTGTAAAATAAAATAAATACCCTCATCCTCAGCTCCAACCGAAATTCAAGTACTAAACATCGAAATTATGAATTAAAATAAAAGCTCAAAGCTCAGACCAGACACCACCACATAGAAATGGCTTCAGAACTTGCAGCCACATTACCATAAAAGAACATGAAAGAAAGTTATCATACAAAAATTGCCGACTAAAGCACAACCGCACAGCACAACTGCACATGACCGACTGAAGCAAATCAAATACATCTACATGAAAGAAATCCAAGTTCTAGTAACACAGCCGACAACACGTAGGCGAAACAAGTTATAGCATAGAACTTGACAAGAATAGCACAAGCATGCAATGCAAACAAGATACAAAGACCTTACAAGCTTATAGAGTTACATACATACAGATACAGGCACATGATGACAAGTTACAGCATACAGGTTACAAGTTACATATAAAATGATTGTAATAAGACCTCAGACGGACAACATACAACCTACATGTTACTACCCATACGCATGAAGATAAGCATAACACATACATAAAATATTTCATTAACTAATTTTGGTTTAAAATATTTCAAGCGCTTCTCTCGTCATTTCACCTTCTTAAGGTATTGAGGATTCAAAACACAAGCATACCTTCTAGCAATTGAGCAGTAAACAAAGTGATACTTTCCAAGCTCGGTTAGCTGAGTAGAGGAATAAGAACATGAGTATTGAAGAAAACATGACATTTTATATATTGCTACAATTACATCTTCCCTGATAATTCAGGTCACGAATTTCAGTAGGAGTGGTGCAAGTTGAGGAACATATCCAACATAAATGTGATATCATTTTAAATAGCTTTGCACTTTGAAAATTGGCATGTATAAAATTAGATACTTGTCTTATAAGCAGAAGTTATTTTGTGTGTTTAAACTTGTAAATTTGTCTTTGAGACAAAGATTATATATTTCTTTGATCCAAAAACAAGGAAGTTGGTGCCAAAGCGTTTTTAGACTGCATGCACGAAGTCAAAACTCTATGAAAATGGGAAGCTTAAAATCTTAAGTGCGTTAGAAATTTAATTTGATGAATTTAGAAGCAATAATGTGCCTTCCCAAGTACTGTGAGGGAAAAGTTCCTGGTGCAGGAAGGCTTATAAAGCTTGCAAATCATATATAAATTGCAAAACCATCAATGAAACTCATGGCAATAATCTGAGGGACAACTATTTTGGCTTCTGATAAATAAAGTTAACCTTAAAAAGTTGAATAAATTTCTTCTGATAAATAAAGTTGACCTTTTGATAAATAAAGTTGATAAAAAAAGAAGAAGAAGAAAAGTGAATTAAGTTAAACAAGGAGTAATAATAATAGTTCAACCGTTCAAGACCAGCTTTCATTAAACTACAGCAAACCTAAATGACAGGAAATAATAAATAATTAAAAATTAAAATACTTTAGCCTTTAGATGGCTTCATTTGCAATTAAACTAAGCCAACTGATTTTGTTATTCCTTTATTGAGAGTTTCAATAAGGAGTAGAGATTGTATTACTCCTAAAGATACTCCTTTATTGAAAGGTTCATTGTTATTTTTATTGCATCTTAACCACTAAAAAGATTGATTTTGCAGAGTATTAGTAGCTTCAGGGAAGCAACAGCAGCAGAAAATTAACAATGGCTAACTCTTATAACTCTCGAGTATTAATATGCATGGTTTATTAACGCAGTTCACTAAATTTAAGCAATAAAACATTAAGATAAGAATCAAGAATACATTGGAATCTATTTATAACTCCCATTGTGAGAGCACTTTAGCTTTCAGCCTTTTAGCACACTACAATACAAAAATAGAATTCAAAAGTTAAATAGAGGTCCACGGTTCAGCTTTCAGCAAAGTACATCAAAGATCAGAAGTCTAAACTGCAACTACAATGGTTTATACATGAGAGAGCATAACTAAACCCCAAGAACTGATTGTGTTTTCTATTTTATTTTATTTCCCTCAAAATACTGAGATGATTGGTATCTTTTAGGGTGACATAAGACATTGAAAAGCATCAACTTCAATTATATGAAAATGCAAAATGATTTCAAAAGCTCAAGAAATTACTGTGCTGACATTACAATTTACAACAACTATTAAAATGTGCAAATAGTACTACAACATAGTTGAAACAAGTCTTCCAACCTTCCATTTTCGTGATTGAAAAAACTACAACTAAAATGTAGAAATAACAAGTTCAAAAATTGAGAAAGTAAGCCACAATTTTTAAAAGCCAAACTTTAAACATTATTTGTAGTAAACAATTTAGGAGAAAATTGTAAAAGTATTTTGTCACCCTAAATGGTCTCAAATTTTTTCATTAACCAAACCAATATATTAAAAAACCAAAATTCACCATATTGTAAGCTTAAAAAGCAGTAATTTCCTCAAAAGTAATCTCAGTATAATTTTATCCTTGGGCATCCAAAATTAAAAATGAACGTTAATTATTAATGTCTACAATACATAAAACAGTAGTTACAACTTACAACTTACAAAAGCATATTATAAAAGCCTACAAAACAATGTTACCCTCGTGAAATTCAAATTTGCAAATCCACACTCAAGCTTCCAGGCATAGATATAGCTAAGTTTTCTTCAACTAAGATCTCAAACTGGAAATGCAAAGAAGGCGTTGTTTTTATTGAAAAAATTAAATAAAATGTAATTTCACTATAAAAAATAGCATGATGAAAACATTACCATAGGCTCTTTCGAATTTTTGTATGCTTCACTAATCCAATTTCCACTGCATATTAAGGCATCCAATGTTTTAGGTGAAATAAAACTTCTATAATCACTAAGCACCACGACCAAAACTAAAGGCGATTAAGCAAGCTGTAGTTATTGAAATTGTAAAAATATCTTTTGCCATCTTTGATAGTGTCTTTTACTTCATGGCGGACATTTTCCACCAATCTAAAATATCAAATTCTGAATTAGGACATTTAACGCAAGCTTCATCTAAGTATATTTCTAAGTTAGATTTCTGTGGAACTAAAAGACCAGTATAGTCTATAAAATCATACAACACAGCCAAATCATCAGACAAATTGTGACTTCCTTCTATTATAGATGTTGATTCAACTTGTATAGTAGGTGCTCCTATATTTTCTTTAGTTGTATGTTGTTTATCAACAACATAGAAAGAGTAGAGCTCAAATAATTTCTGTTTCACTGCGTCCTTTTCTCATCAACAATATCATTACCATAAATCTATGGATAGTAATAATTAATGACAAATAATTTCATTCTTGGATCTAGAATGCATGCAATTGAGAATAACAATGAACAATCTGCCCGTACTTATCAAATTTTATCTTCATTGTGCTTGCCATATTATAAATGAAAAGACTATCAGATAAATATTCTTTATTTAAGGTTTTCTTAATCAATATTAGATTTGGAAGAAGCCTATTTACAGTAGGATAGTTAGATCCAGATAAAATTTTAGTTATTCGATGAAAAATGTGAAGCAACTCTCTAACCTTATCAAACTGATTCCAATCTTCCTCAGAAGGTAACCATATGTAATTAAGATCTCACAAAATATATTCTAGAAAAATAGTCTTGTAGTAAAATGTAGACTCCAACATTTTGTATGTTGAGTTCCAACGTGTAGAAACATCAATGCATAGTGACTTTATTGTTGATAAGCCAATCTGTCTAGCAATCTCACCAAATTTGTGTGGCGGAGATCGCTTTACAAATAAGATTGATTCTCTTACCTTTTCAATTATATTACCAATTTCTTTCAAGCCATATTGCACCATTAGATTTAAAATATGAGCAGTACAACGAACATGAAAGAAATCCTCCATTATCATAAATCCAGACCTTCTAGTAAATAATGCTTTCAAGTTTCTAGCTGCCACATCATTTGATGATGCATTATCCAAAGTTATTGTGCTGATTTTATTTTGAATACCCCATTGCAACAAAATTTCAGAAATGACTTCAAATATCACAGCTCCACTGTGAGGAGGATCTAAACCACTAAAATTGATTATCCTGGACTACAATTTCCAATCAGAACTAATATAATGTACTGTGAGACACATATAACCAATTGTTTGTCTTGATGTCCAATCACTAGTAAGGGAAACTGTCTTAGTTAATTTTAGAACCTTTTTAAGTTTTTCTTTTTCCACTTCATACACCTTCATGCACTCTTCTTTGACACCAAATCTAGAAATTTTATGGTAGTTTGGATTCATAAATTTTATCAAAAATATTAAACCATAAATGTTTAACTGTCATAAAGGGATATTCATGAACAATGATCATCTTAACAATAATATTTTTAATTCTATTATGATCATAAGCAGTTGAAATACACAAACTAGAAATCAAATCAGTTTCTTCAAGGTCCTCAGTTATAGGATAAAAAAACTTTTGTCTCTTTTCTCTAATACTATTTCTGCTATAGTGATTCATTTTGTAATGTCTCCTTAATTGAGATGTAGTACTAGTTTTTTATTTAACATAAGACTTAACACAATAATTGCATTTGTACTTTTGTATAATTTTTCCTTTTTCTGAGATTGATATTTCAGTAAATTATTGCCAAACTTCAGAACGTTACCTTTTACCCTTTCTATCATCTATACAAGTAATTTTATCCACCCTTTCAATATCATTTTTTGCATTTTCAGCATGAGGTTGAGTTGAGGAACTATTTGATTTGCTTTGAGAGTGACTTTCCATTATATCTATACAAATATAATATGATTCAATTATAGACTCGCATGTAATTCAGCAAATAATTGTAATTTGTATATGAATAAATAATTTTAAACAAAAAAAACCCAAAATGATTGTGAAAACTGAAAAGGTTTAAGTAAACTACATCTGTGGGAGTAACATAATATAGTAAATCTAAGAGTTTGAGTAATCTTTACGTCATCCTGGGAGAGAATATAATACAATAAGATTGATGATTAATCCTGTGGAGAAGAGACTTCAAATTTAAAATAAGTAAAAAAAAACTTGTTTAATGTCATAAACTGTATTGCAATATTCAAAATTTCATATTCATAGATATAAGAAATAACAAACTACTAACAAATGGCTAACAAACTAATAAACTCTTGACAAATTACTAATAAACTATTAACATATTTCTAACGGATTCTTGATAAATTTAATGATGTGTACTGGAACAATCTTAATAAGATAATGAAATTCAAAAGATAGTAATTTCAATATTTAGAACAAGAAAAAATTCAGAGGTTATGTGGACATTAATTCTCCAATTGCTAAACACTACTCTGGAGAGTGATAATGATCGATAATACAACCAAAGTAAATATCATGCCTCATTGATCATGGATCATCAAACAATGGATGGTGCTTCCAATGGATCTTGAAGCAATATCAGAAAACATATCTGAAAATTGCATAAGAAGATCTAGGATGATGATTTCATGAAAACATAGATATAAATATAAATAAATGTATTTAATTGATATAAAATAAAGTTATGATAGGTGTAAGAAATAAATAAAATAAATGATGCCATATAGCAATGAGCATTACTAAACAAATTTGCAATCTGTAAGTGTTGAGATTAGATGGAAAGTATTTGATGAAGCTTAATAAAAGATGAAATTATCACTATATTTGGTCACATTTCTTAAGAAAATTTATTTGTTAATTAACTAAACTAGAGTCAAAGGTAATATATGAATTGTAATGTAAAATACTATTGAAGTGCCCCAATTCCTTCAAGATAAAGATAACATGAATGAAATTGTAGGAAGCAAAAATAAATAAATAAACTTTCTACATCAAGATAAGAGCAACTGAGCAAACCGAGAGCATCCAAGAAAAGAAACAAGATTAACAGAAAGTCGTGACCCGACGTGAAATAACTTTGCTCAAAGCCGTGACACATCAAGATTAACAGAGAAGTCATGACACATCGACATCAAGAGGCAAGGCCGCAAGAGCTCTAAATATAAATGTATGATACCACCAAAAAATCGATAGCTCTAATAGCAAAATAACTTTGCTCAAAGCAACAGAACAAATGAATAATCCCCTTCAAACATTTTTTCATTACTAACAACTTAACAAGTAACAACTAACAACTACGATTAGGCAACAAGGCAACAATAGTTATGCAAGTGCAGCAAGTCTACGAAGTTTGGTGATACTCCCATTTTCAATAATAGCTCTTATTTTTTGCAAGTCTACGAAGCCGCCTGTGACTCGTGAAACTGATACCATCATACCAATCAAAAATCGAAAGCCAATAAGGCAACAATAGTCAATAGTGCCATCAAGACTCAAGAGTAATCAAGATATGATCATATGAAACTATAATATATAAAAACAAATAACTAACGTACATCTATGCCATAAGCTAACCAATAAATATAACCAATATTTACTGCTCGTGTAAAAAATGAGTCAGGGCAAAGAAACAAAGCTGGCGGTTGAAGTTCGGTTAACAATGACTCTATCATAGAGAAAAAATGGAGACACTGCAGACAATACAAGTCTGCGCCTCAGAGAGGGCTAAGAAATAAAGCACGATTCGAGAATCACGCAAGCGAGGAAGCGAGGAGATCGGTGAGGGCCGAGAAGAATAGAGAATCGTTCTCAATAATCTCAAGCCCTAGCAAAGATAAGAAACAGAGAAAGAACTCAAAGAAGTCACTGAGTCGGAGTTACGAGGCGTCGAAGGCTGAAATTTGAAAGGGTGAAACCCTCGTTATGTTAGATATCAAGTGTTCACCTTTGATCTGACAGTCCAGTCCAGAGAGGCAGAGAAGGAGAATCACCAATCGCCAATTTGCCAATCGCCATTCACTCATGAACCCGCAGGCCTGCAGCACGCTATATTCGAGCCATTCAAAAAATTGAATGAGCCAATTTAACTACGGATCAAAATCGGCTCGAACTTAAAACTGAGCCAACAATTCAGCTCGTTGCTTGGCTCGTTTAGCTCGATTTGAACTCGATTCGAGCTAAAATACGAGCCGACTTTCGAGCTATTAATGATCTTCAAGCAAATTTCTTAGCCCTAATTACGGGGCTATTTGGTTGGCTAAAAAAGGAATGTAATGTAAAAGGAATACAGTGTAAAAGGATTACTTTTGCAGTTATTTGGTTGAGAGTTTTACGAATTCATAACTTTGCTTTTTTTCTGTTTGATAAAAAAAATATAATGTAAAGTATTTTGAAAGTTTTGACGCTCGACGATGATTATGATGGCAACGGCGGGTGGTCGGTTGGCGGCGGCGGGAGCGGCAACGACGGCCGCAACATTTTATATTAGCCGGTGTATTTGGAATTCGCTCAAATCGGACAAATTTCAAATACACCAAAAATGACCTACGTAATGTATTCTAAATATATTATATTATATTATATTAAAAATTTTACTTTGCATCGTGCCAAACACAAAAAAGTTAAAACCCATGCATTTACTTCACACCCAAAATTCAGGCAACCAAACAACCTCTACATCAATACTGTTGAGCTCAACATACGATGTGTGAGTTGATTCAAATTTATGGAGCGAATTATAAGGATTTCGGATGCAATAGTGCTTAATTAAGAGCTAAAATACACTCGACGATGCCAAAAGTCAGTCGAATTGACCTCTGATTGACGAACAAATTTTGCCATTACGTTCAAGACGTCAAATTGATCAGAATATAAATATTACACAATCTAACGGTAAATCGATCAAGATATCGAGCAGTCAATGTGTTGATGCGCATATCAGAGTAGAGAAGTTGTGATGATATCCAAACGACCTCCATTTATAAAATTTATTGCGCCGTTAGCTTCGAAACATCGAAACCTACCAAATGAGATTGTTTGCGCTCAATTCGGACACATCTATGTGAATGTCGAGCGGTTAGAAGTGATAATGCATATTTTTGAACTGAAATTAATCCAATTCGATGCCGGCTCGAACCAAACGACATCTGATCATAAAATGGATTACGCCATTGAATCTGGAATGTCAAATTTACCTAGAAATAGTACCCATATTATGTAGGTTTAATTTCAATAAGATTTCACAAAAATCTCAATGCGATTGGGTCGTACGAAAATAAGGAAACTTTTAATATATATTTTCAATATGATAAACATAGATTTTTATTAATATTTTAATTTCAAGATTAATTTGGAACTGAATTGAGCCCTAAACAGCCTTAATTTTGCCCAAAAATTTGAAAATCCCGCCTAAAATCTTAAGGGAATAAACTAATTAGGTAATTAGGGCGTCTTAATCGTGCTCATAATAAAATTTCTCATTTTGGAATGGGGATTATTCTCTTAACCGAAGGAAAAAAAATCGCAAGAGCCGAATGCCCTGATCCATTCGATTTTCTCCACACTCATTCATTTTCACGAACGCAGTCTTGTTCTCTATCATTTGTTCAACCGATGCAGTCCGCTTCCCTCAACCGCAAGGAACCGAAAGCCTGTTGAATGAAGAAAAAAATCAATGACTTAATTAGGCTATTAGCTGAGTTTAAAGACCATGGAGTTATAAGAAAATGCCTTGTTTATCTCCTGACATAGCAGTCCACAAACTAGCAATAGATTCTAATACTAATAATATCAAGCAGGCTTCTAGACGCATGCGATTAAAATTGAGCAACAGGTCATTTCTGAAATCAAGAAATTGCTCGATGCTAGCTTTATCAGGGAAGAAAAATATCCCTGTTGACCTACAACTATGTGCCACTTGAAATTAAATAAATGAGGTGGAGGTTAAAACCCCCCTAACCGCGATCGAAATCAATTAAATTCGATTCGATTTAAAAATTCGACTTCATAATGCATCGAAAGCATCAAAATGAATTAAATAGAAAATATCAAATCAATTAATGACCAATTAAATAATTAAAATCAATTTTTTAATAAAATTATGAGCATAACAAAGTTAAGAAGCCCCGACGACGTCCGAACGACCTCCGTTCGCTAAATTGATTGCGCTGTTGTCACCGAAATATCGAATTCTATCAAACGACGCATTCCGCGGTCAATTCGGCAAAGTATGCACGAACATCGATTAATTCAAATGCGACGTCACGAAATTTAAATCTAATTTTGCTCCAATCGTCGTCGACATTGTCAAAACGACCTCCGATCACGAAATCAATCTTGCCGTTGCGTTCGACACAACGGAAATACCTAAGATTGACACCCATATTGCTAGGGTTTATTAGATAAAATAAAATCATGCAAAAGTAATATTAAAATGCAATTAGAATGATTAATGGTTGTTTAATCCCTCATTTCTCTTAACCCTTTAATCCTTACCCCGCTCGACCAATGAAAAATAACCCCCCGCTCATTTGGCCAATGATTAAGCGGTCTAACCTAAAGGCCGAAGGGAACTCACGTTGACCTCATTCACGACATTCCCTTACAGTTCCTTTGTTCTCTGCTGCTCTCGTCCCGTGCTCCTCTCTCGGTTTCCCTTGCTGCGCACAGCTTTCTCACTGTTCTCGGCATTTCTCCCTTCCGTTTCCTGCTCCCAGCCGAAGGCATCTTGAGCGGTTCTCCTTTCTCTCTTCCTCCCGAGCTCCCCTCATTCCATCTGCGTGAGCCGAGTAGCCAAAGGGATTTCCCTTTCGTTCCTTCCCAGCCGAGCATCGCACAAGCCGAACAAAATGATCCTCTCGGCAGAACTCTCATCTCCATTGGAACTCCCTCACGTGAACCCTAAGCAAATCAAAATCCCTTCTTTCTCTTTAGTAATCAACACTTCCAGGTTGTCTCTTTCTAACCCTAAGCTTATTTCCATATGTTTGGATGTTTTGGAAATTAGGGTTTTTATTACATGTGCTAGATCTTGTGTTGGAATGATGTTAAAAAAATTTTCCTTAAAAGATTTAGGATGATGTATGGCCCAAATCTTATTCTTCTTGCTATTTTCCCTTGTCTATGGATGCCTACCTTTTTGTTGCTTGCTGAAATTGGTTTTACCTAAGGGGAAATTAGATCAATTTGTTGTTTGAAAGGTATAAAGCATGCTGAAATTATTTTACCTGAGGGGAAATTGAATCGATTGGCTTTTGAGGGGTATTTTGTTTGCTGAAATTGCTTTACCTAAGGGGAAAATTAGTTGATTTGTTGTTGAAAGGTATAAAGCATGCTGAAATTATTTTACCTAAAAGGGAAAATCCATTGATTTGCTTTTCTAAAGGCATAATGTATGCTGAAAATATTTTTAACTAAGGAGAAATCTATTGTCTTGTTGTCTAAAGGCATGATGCATGCTGAAAATATTTTTACTAGAGGGGAATTGAATCAGATTTGCTTTTAAAGAAGTATGATACATGCTGAAATCATTTTTATTAAAGGGATTTTTGTCATACTACATACTATCTCTTATGGATTTCATTTGTTTTGCCTCTTGCATATGAGTAGAATGAAATCTAAAAATAAAAAAAGCTGAAATTAAATGGAAAAGGGGCTATGTCATACTATATATTATCTCTTATGGATTTCATTTATTTTGCCTCTTGCATATGAGTAGAATGAAATCTGAAAAAAAAAAAGCTGAAATTAAATAGAAAAGGGGCTATGCCATACTATATACTATCTCTTATGGATTTCATTTATTTTGCCTCTTGCATATGACTAGAATGAAATCTGAAATTAAAAAGAAAGGGGTTTTTGCCATGCTACTTGCTATCTCCTACGGATTTCATTTGTTTTATCTCTTGCACATGAGTAGAATGAAATCTGAAAAGTGAAATATGAAATTAAATAGAAAGGGGGGTTTTGCCATGCTACTTGCAATCTCCTATGGATTTTATTTGTTTTATCTCTTGCACATGAGTAGAATGAAATCTGAAAATGAATTTTGAAATTAAAAAGAGGGGTTTTTGTCATGCCACTTGCTATTTCCTATGGGTTTCATTCTTGTTGCCTTGCTTAAATCAATTCTTAATGATACATTATGCAAAACCTTATGAAATGAAGAAAGGAATGATTGGCATTTGAGTTTAATCCCTACTTGCATACTTGCCTATTTCTGTCATTTGATATCTTATTAACAGAGAAATTCATTATGCTATGCTAACCCATACACGCCTTTCTTGGCATGGTGGGCAAACAAAATTTCGGCCGTGGTGTCTCACGACATCCACCCATACACACCTTTCTTGGCATGGTGGGCAGACCCAGTCTCTCATGGCAATCCCCACATGTGGGGGGAGAGCCGGGAGGCTGTTGTAAATCTTGATTATTATGCTCTTAATTAAATATACATGCAAACAACTTTCTTTTTTTTATTATGCAAATGCAAGCTTTAAATTTATTACTATAAGTACATACTCATATTTCTCCAACATGGTAGGGAAATGTTATGATGTGCTAACCATACACGCCTTTCTTGGCATGGTGGACAAATAAATTTCGGTCGAGGTGTCTCACGACACCTACCATGCACGCCTTTCTTGGCGTGGTGGGAAGGCCTAGTCTCCCGAAGTAGCCCCCCCTATGCGGGGATGATGCCAGGAGGTTGCCAAAATTTATTTAAAAAAGGAAGAAGATAGAAAGAAAGGGATGAAATGCTTAAGTTGTCATGTTGGCTTAAAATTTTCTTTATCTCAAATGTGAATGCTTATGTTTCAATTTCTATATCATGCAAGCTATCCTATTTTGTGGCAAATGTGACATGAGTTGATACTTATGCTTCAATTTCTATAACATGCAAGCTATCCTATTCTATGGCAAATGCAACACGAGTATATGAATTGATCAATGCTTATTTATGTTAAACATGAATGCTTATGTATTGATTTTTACATCATACAAGTTATCCTTTTAAGTGGTCATTATGATATGCATTATTTAATGCTCATCCTAAAGCTCTACTTAGCTTGACATGTTACATGTTGGATATGTGCTTAAACATAAAGCTTGAAATACATAGAAAATAATATCTACCATATGACATGACATATATCATGAAGATATCAAAATAGAAAATTGTCAAGTTAGAAAAGAAACTTACAAGTCTATGTGGCACAACTTAACCCTTTCGAAAGATTGAAAGAACTTAAACTTGTGGTATAAGGGAGAAAAAGAGAGTAGAAAATGTAGGAATTTTGTGAAAGGGAAATCCCCTCTTATTTATAGGCTTCCCTAGCCTTCTCCTCTTATCATCTATTATTATGCTATTGACACATATAGTGCCTTGTCATAAGTTGCATGCAAGGGATTTTCATCCAAATTCATGCCATTTGGCATATCACATGCACATGCATGGACATGTGGCATGCCCTTGTGCATCATTATCACTTCCTTTAATGTCATAAAAAAAAGAGAGGAATGAATTTAAAGGGAAAATAAACTCTTTTTGTCATATATTCTTAATAAAATTTAATGGATACTTGTGCCCCATTTTTCATGAGCTTGCATGTGAAGGAGGTGGATTTTAATTAATTCACTTATCTCTTAAATGACATATAATATCTACTCATATCTTTGTCTTCTTCTCCCCATTATTAAGAGAAACATGGGCTATGGATCATAGTATAATGGGCCTCTAAAATAATTTATTTCAGCCTCTTTCCTTAGCTGATTTGTTACGTAAAGAGAGGATTTCTAGCCCAAATTAAATACCTAAATCTACTTTAGGTCCATTACTTCATAGTTGATTAAATGGACCCTCAAAGTGATTTATTTCAGCTCATATCCCTTGCTGATTTGTTGCATAAAAAAAGGGTATTTGGCCTATACGGGATTCATAACATGCTCTTAGATAAATGTTAGTCTTTATCTTACATCAACAATATTTTACTTGATCAAAATGGCTCAAAATATTCAGTTTCAATCCCTATTTTCCCTTGCTGATTTGTGGCATAAAAGGGGGTTTTGGACCAAACATTATGCATATCTTATTTTCAATCAAATGCCTAAGTCTATTTTAGGTCCACTACTTCATGATTGATCAAATGAGCATTCAAAATAATTTATTTCAGCATATTTTCCCTTGTTGATTTGTGGCATAAAAGGGGATTTTGGCCCAAACATTATGCATATCTTATTTTCAATCAAATGCCTAAGTCCATTTTAGGTCCACTACTTTATGATTGATCAAATGGGTCTCCAAAATAATTTATTTCAGCCTCTTTTCCCTTGCCGATTGGTGGCATAAAAAAGGATTTTTGGCCCAAATGAAGTGCATATCATGTTCCCAATCAAATAATTATGTCTATTTTAGATTTCTCACTTCATTTTTGGCCCAAATGAAGTATCCAATAAATCAAATATCTAGAAGGACATGTGATCCAAAGGCAAGTCAAATATAAAGAACAGACGCTACATACTTCCCGGTTTGGTCTTCGGACCGGGTCCAGGTTAACAAAACTCAAAAATCAAAATTTGACATATAAACTTCAACTTAGACATCTTAATGTCCATGCAAAATTTTCAAAAGAATAGATACTTACATGCATGTTAAAGTAATTACTAAGTCAAATACAAAAGGACATATGCTACACATCCCGGTTTGGTCTTAGGACTGGGTCCAGGTTAACAAAATCTAAAAATTTAATGATGCTATTGTAAATCTTAGAAGTTAATTCTATCACTAAATGACTAAAGATAAATCTATCGGTATCATTGTTAATGTATCCTCTCAAATTCAAGGTCATAAGAAGAAAAATCTCAAACTTGATCCTCTAAGTATAATCTAGAGTTGACAAGGATTTGGAAATGATAGATCTTGAAATAATTAATCTATATCCGATTCTCTGCAAGAAAATAGTTAGAGTTGGCGTGCAGCCATCCGGTTTTGTTTTGAAGTGTTAACAAAACCTAAAAAAATCAAAACTCGACATAAAAACTCCAACTTAGATATTCTAATGTCCATACAATTTCCAAAGAATAGATATCCGTATGCATGTTGGAGTAATTACTAAGTCAAATATAAAGAACATATGTTACATATCCCGGTTTGGTCTTCGGACCGGGTCCGGATTAACAAAACTCAAAAATCAAAATTTGACATATAAACTTCAACTTAGACATCTTAATGTCCATGCAAAATTTTAAAAAACGATACTTACATGCATATTGAAGTAATTACTAAGTCAAATACAAAAGGACATATGCTACACATCCGGTTTGGTCTTGGAGTCCAGTTAACAAAACCTAAAAATATCATATCAAGAACTAAACTTGCAAATTGACACCTACATTTCAACTTGACATTTACATATACTTGTATGTATGTTGAAGTAATCATCATGTCAAATACAAAAGAATAGATGCTATACATCCCGGTTTGGTCTTCGGACCGGGTCCGGGTTAACAAAACCTAAAAATTTGATATTATAAGAATTTCAAATTAATAATATCTGAGAAGTTAATTCTATCATATAATACAAGATATGAATCAACTGACATAGCTTCTAAAATTCAAATTCTCAGGAAGAAAAGTCCCAAACCCGATCCTCTATGTTCAAACTAGAGTAGACAAGATTTTGAAGGATTATACTTCTTGAGATAATGAATTTAGACCCGATCCTCTGTAGAAAATCGGACAAAGCAGACAAGGTCTATCAATTGATATTAGCCCTATGATCGAGAAGGGTAATTATAATTAAAATTTCAATGATAAATGATCATATATTCAAATCTAAAATCAATCATAAAATGATCAAAGTTCAAAGAAAATAACAAAAATATAAATAAAAACAAAATGAATTATTTAAATTAAAACTTAAAAATAAAAAAATCAATCCACCCCTCCGCAACTGTTTGTCTTCGGGTGACAAATTAAGAAAACTTTTGCTCACAAAGAGCCAATGTCAAATTAAATACATAACTACCTTCACACTCAAATATTCCTAAAGCCCGTAAGGACGTGGCCCGTATCGCCTGTCCACGTGATTTTGCCGCGTTATGGCACCACATAAATGGCAGTTATGACCTGAGCCCTCTAACCGGGTGGTTCGCCGCGATATGACACCACTAAATTACGGTCGGTGCGCCCATTATGTTCCCCTACGCTTTGCTCTTTGAGGCTGAAATGTAGAATGTATTTGGTTGGGCAAAAGCCCTATGTTAGCTAAGGTTGACTTATATCTCCCCAGACAAACTCCACCCCAGTCAAGGACACCTTGGGCGGCGTAACCCATGTGTTGTTGCGACAAGGATCCTTCAATCGGGTTGTCGACTACCTCCTCTCGACTAAGTGGACCGGGGATCATGACGGGATACGGAACCATGGGATCTAGATCGCACGTCATCGTTCCCACAAAAGTTTTAAATTAAAATAATAAATTTCATAAGTTATAAACTCCACTCACTGCAATTATATACTCGTTCTTTAACGATTCATTGACTAGCCTTAATCGAAAGTGCTCTATCAGTATTGGGAGGGGTAATTAAATATAAGGGCTTGCGCCTATAGGAAACCTAGAACCAGATATAAAAAGTTCTCACCAAATGAGAACGAAATCTCTGGGTAGTGTCTTATCTACTATTCATCTGCCTTCTGAAATTATCGTCGACACTTAAACAACTCTTTTCTTTTTGTTTTCAAAAAGAGGTCGGTGGCAAATTTTCAGATCCCACAATCCCACCTGGTTGGCCAGTGTCATCCCAGTTAAGAAAAAGAATGAACAAATTTGTATATGCGTCAATTTTAGGGATCTAAATAAGACATGTCCTAAGGATAAATTTTCACTTCTTATACCAGAATTGATGGTGGATATTGCCTCATCTCATACAGTCTTCTCTTTCATGGATGTATCATCTAGCTACAACCAAATTAAGATGGCCCCCGAGGATGAGAAAAATACAGCTTTTCAACCCCGATCGGAATATATTATTATAGGGTCATGCCTCTTAGCTTTAAAAATGCTGGTGCTATATACCAGTGGGCCATGACTCAGATCTTCAATGAACTCATTCATCATCAAGTTGAATGCTATATTGATGATTTTGTAGTCAAGAGTAAAGAAAAGGAAGACCATCTCTTTGACTTGAGAGTAGTTTTTGAATGATTAAGATAATTTAACCTCAAAAATGAATCCCCTGAAGTGTTAATTTGGAGTAGCTTTAAATTCCTTGCGTTTGTTGTCCGACACCGGGAAATAGAAATTGATCCGAAGAAGATCAATGCCATCTTAGAAATGCCACCCCCTAAAAGTCTAAATCAACTCAGATCATTCCAAGGGTGGTTAGTGTATCTAAGATGTTTCATTTCCATCTTATCAAGAAGATGCTAGTCATTCTCAATACTTTTTAAAAAGGATGCCAAGTTCAACTGGGATGATAAGTGCCAACATGCTTTTGAAGACATCAAACACTACTTGATGACACCGCTAGTTCTAGCAGCCCCTATCCCAGGCAAGCTATTGATATTATATACCATTGTATTAGATGACTCCCTTGATGCTTTGTTGGCTCAAACCAACGACGAAGGGAAATAGAATGCACTCTGCTATCTCAGCTGTCATCTAATCCATACTGAGGCAAACTACCCACCTATTAAAAAGCACTACATAGCTTTAATCTTTGCATTTCAAAAGCTACAACATTACATGCTTTCTCATAAGGTGAATATGATATCTTGATTCAATCCACTGCAATATCGCACGACACGATCAACATTATCCAGATGGTTGGCACGTTGGTCCATGATTTTATCATAGTTCGATATCACATTATACCCTCTGTGTGGTGAAAGAACACACACTAGTGGATTTCTTAGCAGTATACCCACTTTCTACTGATTCCCCACTTAGTGATGACCTCCCCGATGAACAAATCATGAACTTAGGGAACACCAACATTCACCGTTGGGAGATGTATTTTGATGGCGCAGCTTCCTTTCAAAAAAGAGAAGAACCAAGATCTACTCTTCCGGGGCAGGCAGGAGTAGGAATAATCCTTCTAACTCAGGACTGTGATGTGATAAGATTCTCATATCATCTGTCCAATCCATGCACCAACAATGAAGCCAAATATGAGGCTCTGATTATCGGTCTAGAGTTAGCTATTACACTATGCATCCATAGCATCAACATATTCAGGGATTCTCAGTTAGTTATCAACCAAATTTCTATGTCCTATAAAGTTCTAAAGCCTAAGCTCCATCATTACCATAAGTATACCATGGAGTTGTTGGCTCAAATTCCAGAGGTTACCATCTACAAGATTCTTTGAGGAGAAAATGCAGTAGCAGATGCATTGTCCAAGCTTGCTAAGGAGCTGACATGTCCAGAAGATGAGTCCATACTAATAAGAGTCCAAAATAGATAATTATTATCTCTTATTTATGTTGAACTCATCGAGAGACTTTCTCTTGAAGGGGAGATTACTGTTGCCAAAAAGGACGATGAGTCAGATTAGAGGCAACCATTCATGGATTACATACATACAGAAAAAGTACCTAAAGAGAGGTCACTAGCACATCAGGTGAAGCAGAGAGCTCTCTCATACGCTTTCACAGATGACACCTTGTACCAGTGATACTTCGATCATATGTGATTACATTATTTAGACAAACACGAAGCATGTAAGATCATGATCGAGGTACACTCAGGTTCATGCGGGGCTCATCAGTCTGATCCAAAGATGAAAGCCAAGATCAAGAGACTAAGATACTACTTGCATTCGATGATTACAAACTGCATGGATATAGCTAGGAGATGCCACCAATGTTAGGTGCACGGTGTGGTCCTATACCAACCATCCAACATTCTACATCCTACATTGACTTCATGACCATTTGAGTGTTGGGGTACTGACATAGTAGGCCTAATAGATCCTCCTTCTTCCAAGGGTCACCGATTCATTCTAGCTGCCATCGATTATTTTTCTAAGTAGACGGAGGTGATCCCACTCAGAGAGGTCACAGCTCAGCATGTTCTGCAGTTTTTCAGGAACCATATCGTATATAGGTTCGGAGTGTCTTGACAAATTATATTCGATAATGGTATTGCGGTCAAGAGCACTAAATTCAACAGCTTTGCCCAGAGACATGACATAGATTGGCGATATTCTATCATATATTATCCTAGGGCAAATGGCTTAGCAGAAGTCTTCAACAAAACTCTCATCCAGATATTAAAGAAGATACTCGACGATAATAAGTGATAGTGGCATGAGCAGTTAGTTGAAGCCTTGTGGGCTTGCTACACCACATAGAAAACTCCAACTCAATCTACCCCTTTCTCCTTAGTGTATGGGTCTGAAACAGTTCTACCTTTAGAAGTCTAACTCCCCATCATTAAGGATAGCTGAGGGTGGTAAAATCACAATGGAGCAGAATACTAAGTTGTGGTTAGAAGAGCTCGAGGGTTTAGAGGAGGGACGCCTCCGGGGATGCTAGAACCTTGAGTTATATAAAGCCAAAATGATTCAAGCTCATAACAAGTTGGTCTACCCTAGAGCTTTTTAAGTAGAAGAGCTTATTTTAGTTCTAAGGAGACCAATTATTGCCTGTCGAAAGATGGGAGGCAAGTTTGAAGTCACTTGGGAAGTCCCTTTCGCCATAAAAAAGGCCTGCCAAGGAGGATCCTATCAGCTTATAAATTATAAGGGAGAGCGCCTTATGCTTCCAATCAACGGGCTCTACCTAATGAAATATTATCCATAAATCTTGTTTGAAAATAATTATCAATAAAATTTCTTTCATCTCAAATTTCATCTCTTCATAGTTATTTATAAATATTTTTGCTTGTGAATCTACCACGGTGTGTTTAGAGTAGGTGTAAGAGAACCCAAGTGGCATCCTATTCCTTCTTTCACAAGACAAACATATATGCATATTTGTGGTGTTTATTTTTTAGTATGTGTTGTGTGTGTGTATATGTGAGGGGACACCATGCAGATCTAATGATGTACTTATTGAGATGATTGGGTACGACATTGAGGAATAGTGGACTATCTCGAAAGATAGAAGTTACTACCTATAATGAACTTAATCACCTAATAAGAACTCCTAAGGCATGATGGGTCTTCGAATATACCAGAGATTTTTTTTCCTACTTTACATGAAAAAGTAAAGCATGATTTATTTAAATCGGGCTCGTTAAGTTACCTATGGAGGCAAGCCCCCATAGTTAATTACATCTTAAGGAAAGTGAATTCTTTAAGAATACTCTCGATTAAAGTAGACGATTATTGTCTCCAAAGAATTCAAAGATTACATTAAAAAGAATACTCTCGATTAAAGTAGGCATCACATTGTATATAAGACCTGGTCTTCTAACTAATGTTTATCCTAAGCCCCCATTACACTTATCCTAATGCAAAATTACATTAAAAAGAAGAAAAGTAAATCTAAACATACTTGTAAAAAAAATATTAGCTAAACATACCATACAACCCAAGCAGTTATATGAATAATTTGGACTTATACATGGGTAAGTCTAACTTGGCTATGCTTAGGGTATAAGCAACCTCCATAATAAAAAGCATTTATATTTTTATTTATTAAGAACAACCCCTACGTAAAGCATGATCGCTAATATCGCCAAACATCCAGTAATGCGCATACACCCTACCATACAGTCTAAAATAATACATCACAAAACCAAACATACACCAAACCATGCACCGTCCTAACATAAAGCTAGAAATGGTGACTTAATCTAATGTGTATGTGTTAAAGTTTGTGTGGTATATCTTAACTAGGCTTTAGAGTTAAAATTTGTTAAGTGTGAGGGATTTAATTTATAAAGGGTTGATTTTGCTTTAAGTGATTTAATTGATTTGAAGATTTTACTTAGTGTTTTCTTTTATTTCATATAGCCTACACTTACCAACTAAGTGTTATAACATGAAGAAAGAGAGGAGACTTCTCTTTCATCCCTACCTGAAGTCATTTCTAAGGTAAGTTAATTAATTAATTTTCTTTAGTGAATGATTTATTATGTGTTTTAATTAATCCTGAGTTTAGGTTTACATTAAATACACTCATTCAATAAGAAATACATCTTAATATTAATTAGAATGGACTACTATCACATAACACACATTCATTCATTTCTTTCCATCATGTATGTCATGCATATGAGTAAATCTTAAGCATTCTACATGCAGTTTATATTTTTAGCATACTTGAATGATAAATGTAAAGAAGTGTATTTGGAATTTAAATATTTCATTTGTGATTGAATTATGAATGCATGCCTAATTACATAAAAAAGAGAGATTTTTCATCCATTAGCTAGATATACATTCACATGCATAAAAATTTTTAATTATTACGTTGCCATTATTTTCTGCACCAGGGGCGTAAGGTACAAGACATACTTAGGGCTACTTAAAGCCTTGCAGCCTCGGGGTGTCCAGAATAATATACCACTTTTCTTAGATACATGTAGATGTATAAACAACTATAAGGATAGGGAAAACCCATGCAAAAGTTGTGTTTGATTTATTTGATTTATGATTCTTATTCATTGACCACATCATGCATACATATGTGTAAGAGTTTTAAGTGGGTACGTCATCATTATTTTTTGCACCACGGGAGTAAGGTACAAGACTTACTTAGGGCTACTTAAAGCCTCGCAGCCCCGGGGTGTCCAGACTAATATATCACTTTTCTTAGATACATATGAATGTATAGAAAGAACCACATCAATAAAGAATCATGCAAGAAGTCATATTTGATTTGATTGTATGATTTACATATATGATATGAACTTTTTTCTAAGTCTTAACATGGAGATGCATAGGAGTAAATTTAGACAAATGTTATGTTCTTTTCAAATGAACTATACACTTACAAATCCTATGTGAATCCATGTTAAGATAAGGAAAGAGAACTTCATATTGCACATCTTGTATTATCATCACATGAAAGATACTTGTAATTAACATTACTTCATTTATAATAATTGATTTATAGGCTTTTGAAAATAACTTTTAATTTAGTAGTAATAATAACCACACCTATTTTTAATTTTAGTCAACACATGCAATTTGATATAAAAGAAACCATTTCATTTAATTAATTTTTAAAAAAATAAATGCATGATCTCATATGGCAAACAATATTTAGCATGATTAGAAAGAAATAAAGAAATATAAGCACATTATTTTATTCATTCCAATTAATTCATAAGGACAATCACATTAAATAAGACTATTTAAAGTAAACCAAAGTTATTTAAAGACATTTTTTTAGCTTTGAATTTGATTTGATTTAGGAAGTCTAAAAGAGGCTTGATAATCCTAACCCAATTCCCCATGTGTGAATTAACTTGGTTTAATGAAGAATATTTAAGTTGATTTTATGTTTTAATTAGATTAAGGTATGAATTAAGAGAATTAATTAACACTTACCTATATCACCTTAAGTTAATTAACTAATTAATAATAAGATAATATGATATGCAACCATATGAAAAGTAAATTTGCAATACTCCTAAGAAATGAAAGGGGCCTAATGCAATTGGCTTTTGATTAATAGTTAATTAAATTTAAGGTATCTCATTTAATTACTTTTATGATTTTCTCATACATGTGAGCCAACCATGATTTCATCATAACTCACTTTGGGTTATTGAATACCCAAAGAGCTGCCCAAGGTTAATTAAGGATTGCTTAGGTGTGGATGAATTGATTTTTTAATATTAATTTCATTAAACCTTTAATTAATTGATTGAACACTTTGGTTATGTTTTAATTTGAATGATGAAATTAACTTAGGGGAAAGGATCAAGGGCAAGGCCCCAATATTAATCCCTAAATTATTTTAAATATTCAATTAAAATCTGATTTCCCTATCTTGAAGATTAATCACTTAATTAATCAATTAATCATTCAATTAGCCATTGATTAATTTGATTTTTAAAGGTAAAGAAAACTTAGGAAATGAATTAGAAAAAGTATCCCCAATCACATCCTCTAAGTTATCTTACTACTCAAGAGAGGTAATTAAGTTTAAATGATTAATCAAGTTACTGTTCATTCATTAATTATTATTAATTAGATTAAGAGAGTGATTAGAGCTTAATCAAGTGATTTTCCTAATTAAGCAATCAATAAAATCCCAAAAAAATAGGGAAGGCAGAGGTCATCCCCCAAAACATTCACAAAAAATTTGGGATTAATTGAGTGTTTAATTAAGGTGTAATTAAGCTAATTAGATTTTTGATTAAATTATAATTAAGCCAAAATCACAATTCAAAATTAATTAATAATAATTTTTCTAGATTCTACTTTGAAATATTTTCAAAATGAGCATAAATTTATATTTTTTGAGATTTTTCTATAATTAGTTATGATTTTAAGAAGTTTCAGGATTAAAAACTAATTAATTAGCCTGAATTAAAGCCTTAATCTCGTCGAGCCACGTGGCAGTTTACGCGACACACTTTTCACATGGCGTGACGGGATTGGTTATTTAAGTTATCACATCCGTCGGCTAAGTTGGCTGGGGGCGGATTCGTCTTCTCTGCAGGCCGTTAGATCTAAGATCAGACGGTCAAGACTAATCTCACGATTTAGGAAGAAATTAGAGGGATCTAAAGTATGATTTGATCAAAATCGTCTGTTCTAATCACGTAGAACTGACGGCTTATGATCCTTCTCCTTCATGAGCGATGAGAGATAAACATCGTTCGTCTTTTCTTGTTCAATCCGAGCTCACCCAAGCTCGGATTAGGATCAAAATGATCCCACACCTTTGGAAGGAGGGGGGATGCATATTCAACGGTCAAAATTGCATGGGATGACAATTCCCTTCGAAAGGACCAACTGAAAATTTCCTATAGTTATGATTTCGAACAATTACCTCGCTGGAGGCTATCACCAGCGCTTCCAACGGAGGAGGTAGCATCGTCTAGTAGAGACAAAACCCCGTTGAAGAAATTCGGACTTGATTTGAAGTGGTTTGCTTGGTCGACCAAGCTCCTCTTCAATAACGATCAGTCTTGATCAAAGTTATACTTCCCGTTGCTTAGAGGCTTGGGAAATGGTTCGATTTGACTCGCCTTGGTGAAAAGATGGTGCATGCAAGATTAATTTCACTTTAGTTGAGGATTGAGTGAGTTGAGCTCGGGATTGATCTCCCCTAACATCCCACATGGGTCGTTTTGGGTGGAGGAGTGAGGGAGAGTGACTGCCCATATGATTGGTGAGTGAATTTGGTGAGCCAAGTTTCTAAAGATGATTGGGAAGATTGGTTTGGCCTCCCCTTGGGTCATGGGCTACCCAAGCTCATTCGGTCATGTTCACCACTCTCCTTGGTGCCCATGTGGACTAATAAAAAGGTGCTAAGTGGGCTTGAGAAAGAAATGACCAAATTCTAAGTGAATTTGGCCATGGGATACCCTTTGACCTAAGAGAAAAGTGGTCATTTGGCTATGAGTTAGATTTGGACAGATTTAAAATGATTTAAAAATGGGTTTGACCAAATTTCAAGTGATTTGGAGTTCATTTGATTTGATTTGGCTCAATTTGACCAATTTGGGTCAAATTAGGTTAGGTTGACCAATTGGTCAAATTGGGTCAAACCATGAGTTAAGTTAAGTTCAAATGATTATTTGGAGCCTATGAGCATCATTGGTTTGATTTAATTTGGTTTAGATTTGGTTTTGGTTCATTTAGGTTCATTTGGGTCAAATGGGTCAAGTTGACCAATTTGACCCATTTGACCCAATTGGGTCAGGTCAGGAGTTGGTTTAGGCTTGGTTGATCATTTGAAATGTATTACAAGCTTTGGTTTCAATCTATTCTGATTTAGTTTGATTTCAAGTCGATTTGACCTTTTGGGTTAAGTTGGATTCATGGTCAATTGGGCTAGGTTGGGTCTAATTGGTCAATTGAAGCTTTGGTCAAGTTCAACAAGTGATTTAGAATGAACTTGAGTCATTGGTTACAATCAATTTAGATTAAATCATGATTTGACCTATTTTGACTTTTTAGGCTAATTTGGGTCAACTTAGGTCAAGTGACCAATTAGGCTTGGTTTGACTCAATTGATGGCTTGGTCATGTTCAATCATTGATTATGAATGGGTTTGGGTCAATGGTTTCAATCAATTTAACATATGATGAATTTTGGCTAGTTTGGATTTTATTTGGGCTAAATGTTGACTTGATCAAAGGCTAGGTTTGACTTAGTTTGACCTAATTCAAGGTGATTGATCACCCCATGATGATTGCTAATCATGATTAAGGTTTCGATAGGCTTAGTTCAATCCAATTTGGGTTGGATTAGAACTTGCCTCAAAAAGGTCCTTTAGGTCACTTTGGGTCAAGTGAGCCTAAAGGGGTCAATTGGCTTGATCATGAATTGATTCAAGTTTGGTTGAACTCACATATGGACTTATGATGGAAATATAAATCCAATTGCAAGTGGTTTGGAGTCAAATGGGTTTTGGTTCATTTGACATTTTCAAGTCAAAAGGTTGAACATGGGTTTGACTTGGGTTAGTTTGATTTTGGCTTGGTGATTGTAGTTTATGTTTATATTTGGGCATGTGATTGAAGGAGTGATTGTTTGAAGAGGAAGTCCAAGGGTTTGGATTGATTTGAGAATGATTTGGCTAAATCCAAGAAATTAGCTTAAATGATATAAATTGGGTTTGGATTTAAGTTTTAAATTTATATTGATTTGATTTTGGCCATTTGAATTTATATTTTATTTATATTTATGAAGATAAATGAGAATATAAATGATCCATGAGAGAATCATGTGAATTAGGAGTAATTTGATTGTGAATTTGGCTAAGGTAGGTCAAAAAGTTTGAAAAAGGGGTTTTTGATTTGGTTTGATTTATGTTCATTTGATTTGGATGAATTGGATGCCAATTTCATTTAGAGTTGTGAATACAAATGATGGAATAAGTGATTTATAAAGAAATCACTTGGCTTTGGGTTGATTTGAAGGGTTTGGCTAAGCTTATGGATGTGATTCACAAGGCTTAGGAAGGTTTTGGATTTGTAATTGATCATGAGTTTCAATCATCAGGAATTAGAGTTGGATTTGGAATTGATTTTGGATTTGAATAATTTGGGATTGGAATTGAATTTGGAGTTAATTTTGGATTTGAGAAAATCAATTGAGTTGGGATTGATTTGAGATTTGAGAAAATCAATTGAGTTAGGATTGATTTGAAATTTGATTTGGATTGGTTTGAAGGAGTGTACATAGGTTGGATTTGAGCTATAGGGTAAGTGGCTACCTTAAATCCCTAATGCATAGCCTAATCGTATGATAAACCCTTCTAAGTCTCTAGGTTAAGTTGAGTGTTCACTTAATTACTAGAAGTGTCTTAAGACTAAGGAACTCTTAGTGTCTAGAGGAGTCCTATGCCTAAGATGGAGAAGTTGAGAGTTCACTCCTAATGTGAGGTCAACAATATATGAACACCTGAATGAGATAAATTTCATCATATATATCTCAAAACCATCTCATATCTCATTTAATCAACCTAAAACTTATGCAAGCTTTTAAAGAAAATTATGATAAATGAAAAGCTTCTCACACATTATGAGATGACTCAATTCAAACATACTACATTGGAATGCGTATAAATAATTTGAAGTGAAATGGTGTCTCAAGATACATGCAAATATTAGAATGAAAGTGCATTATATATATACACACACACACACACACATTTTGAGGCAAGCTTATATTATATTCACTTTCTTTAGAGCCTATGTGAGCTTTTAAACGAATGAATTGGATATTTTTATACGTTATGAGATGGCTCTATGTTTAATCCTACCACTTCAAGAGGTGTATAAACAACTTGAATGATAAAATACTGCATTCATCATAAGGCAACATAACATCTAACATTGATGTTTAGAAACTCATGCAAGTGATCTACAATGAGATATTCATGTGTTTATAAGGAATTTTTTTAACTCAATTTCAATGCCTTGAAACATGTACAACTATTTTATGAGATAGATGAGCAAGTATATGCACTTATTTAAAATCAATTAATAGCTTACTTGGGCCCCAACATTTATACCAAATATTTAAACTTAGTGTCTGAAGATACTATACGGTTTAAACATGAAGAGAATAATGATGAAATCAATTTAATCCTTTATGACTATATGCATGCAAGCTAATGAATGTCTTCAATGCTAATTCAAGTCAATGAAATATATAAATATTCAGCTCCATAGAATGTGATCACAACATGCTTAATCCTCTATATTTACAATAAGAGTTGTGATCTATTAACTGATCAACTTCTAAATGAACCTAAATTACATTAGACTATAAGACCCAATCCTCTATATGTGCAATAGAGTTGACAAGGTCTATTATGATATCAATTTCTTAAATAATTTATTTGATCTTCTACTAACAAATAGGTAGAGTTGACAAGGTCTACCCCAATGATAGCTGAGTTGATTGAAGATATCAATTGGAGGGGTAACTATCATCAAAATATTTACAAATATTTAATATTCTCAAATTTAAAATACTCAAAATATAAATCTAGATCTGATCCTCTACTATTAAATTAATGGAATCGATATGATCTAAAATAATAAACTAAATGATTAAACAGACTTATATACCTCGATGATGGCTGCGTTGGTTAAAAATCTCAACCGGAGGGGATATTATCATCAAAATATACTTGAGATCTAAATTAATTCATCATAAAACTAAATTTCAACTAAGTAAATATTTGAACTAAATGAAATTTATTATTTAAACTCTTAAAGTAAATCATTCATTCACCCATATACCATCGTTTGTTGGGGATGACAGATTAAGAAAACTCTAGCTCACAAAGAAGCTAATGTCAAGTCAAATAAACCACTATATTCAAACTCAAATAATCTCATGCTAATAAGGACGTGACTCGTGTCCTCTATCCACGTGGTTTAGCCAGTAGACTCTACATATGATGCGGTTACGACCAGAGTCCTCTGATTGGGTGGTTGTCGCCAAATGACACCATTATATTTTGGTTATGACTGTAGCCCGTATGTTCCCCAATGGCTCAGCCATTTGAGTTATGAATCATAAGGTATATTTGATAGACACAAAGCCCTTTTGTTAGCTAAGGTAGACTTAAGCTTGTCTCCTCAGACAAACACCACCCCAAGTCTACAAGGATTTCTTGGACGACATAACCCATGGCTGCTGATAGGGATCCTTCGGTCAGGTTGGGTCGACTATCTCCTCTGACTAAGTAGACTATGGACCGCGATAACCCAGGATGATGGAACCATGAGATCTAGATTGGGCACATCATCATTCCCCCAACCATCCGCTTTAAGTTAATATAATGAAATTCTAAATCCTAAAATTTAAACGTCATATGATGCTATTAGATGCTATGCATTCAGCAATCTAACGACTAGCCTTAATCGAAAGTTCTCTCTCAACATTGGGAGGGGTAATAAACTATAGGTGCTTGCGCTTATAAGAAACCTGAAACCAGATCTAAAGTCCTCACAAAATGAGGGTGAAATCTCTAGGTAGTGTCTTATCTACTATCTCATCTGCCTCATGAAAATTTCACTGACATTAAATCATACTCTCTTCAATCAAGAGGTCGATGGTGAAATTTTGGAGCCCACAAATACACAATACTTCAGAGTTGTGTATTGACTAAGCATTGCATGATATTATGTTATGGGAGTTTGGACTTAAAAGTTACATTCAGATTACACAGGTAATAATCTCTCATTTGTTTAAGGATTATTTTACTATGAATATCATTAATAAATAGGGTAAATTACATTTTTATTTTTAATTCGTTGGCATAGGATTTATTTAGTAATTAAAATAATATCACTTATTAATATAATTAAACATATAAATTCTTAATTAGTCAAATTAATTCATAAATAATATATATTTACTTAAATTGGCATTAATTAAAAAAAATAATTTATTTTTTAATTAAATATCTTCAACAAAATAAAGGAGTAATATAATTTTATTATTTATATAAAATAAATACTAAATATTCTATTTTTTATTTATTAATTTTGATAATTTAAGAAATTAATAGAGTATGTTAGTAATCTATTTTTTATTAATCCGCTTGCATCGGCTTCTCACCGCCCCCTCTTGGCCGATTCCTAGAACCCTTCACGACTACGCAGAGGTGAGGAATTCGTCACGGGAACTCGTCGGAGATGCCATTGATGGGTCTTGCACTGTGTGAAGGAGAAAAGCAGTTCGTAATCCGAGGATCGGGAAGATAAGCTATTGATTTAGTTAAATCCGCCAAATACGGTTAGTAAATCGGGGATTTTCGTAGAATGAGGGAAAAACTGGATTTTGGTCTCCGTCGGATTTAAATTTCTCATTTTTAATTCTTGGAAAGATTTAAGTTAAATCCAGCTTAAATATTACAGTTAAGCTGCCACCAAACAACTAGACATACTCATGTTCTATGGAGGGCATCCACAAGGAGAAAAAGGAGCTCAGTTTCTTGGCAGCTTTTTTTACAGTGATCTTTCCACAAGGCAGGCTTCTTCGACTTCTGTTGCGGAGGGCAGCAAGCAAAATCTTCACTATTGATATCTTTGTTGGTGATCTCTTTGATCTCGCCCATCAAGGTCGACAAGTTATTGGCTAGAAGAAGCGAAAATTTTCATTCTGTAGCGCCTGCATGGAGTTAGATTGCATCATCTCCGATTAGAAGTCTGTAGTTTCCAACATCTTCTTGTTGAACTGTTAAGACAAAGGACTAGATTTACTCATTCTCCTGTTATCTCAGATGAAGCGGTATCAATATACGTGCTCTTTCTTGTGAGCGAATCACCGTAGATAGACGTCCACAAAGATGGAGAGAATGGTGAACGATCGACCATAGAAAGAGGGAACTAAGAAGAGATAAAGTGGAAGAAGAATGTAGTGAGATTGTCAATGACAGAGGGAAAGAAAGAGAGGGTATGGAAAATCTCAATATTTTCATTATCATTCAATAATCAAGCATTGCAAGATTTTAATCTTTTATATAATCTAAGGGTTTAAATACATGCCCAACTGCTTCTTGACATTAAACAAAAAATATATTTCGTGCTATTATTAAAATATGAGATATTTAATGCATGTTTAAAAGTATGAAGATCTAAATTTAGAAGAATCATATTATCGTGATTCTTCTACATCATTCTCTTGGGCCAAAGGAAATTATTCTCAAAAGAGTTGAAATGTGGAGGCTATGGTGATGGTGGTGTGGGCAAAATTGGTTCATGCACAATTAACATGATAACATACATGCAGCTCTCCTTGAATAAGCTGTTTATCCAGAGGTTTCGATGGAGGCCACCATGCACGATGATCTTAGCAATTAAGCCAATCAACTCAACTTATGTCATAGAAGATGATAATAATTGTAGCTCAAACTCAATGAAATGGTGAGAGGTAAGTAGAAGAATTGGAGAGTCAAGATAAGTTAGTATGAGCATCGACTGGAGTGCTGTGTGATTTTGGCATCACCATGTGAAGCACAAGTGCCAATATAACTATATGTATGAGTACATCACCTGATACATCAATCTCTTAGTACATCAGACATATTATGATTTAAGTACAAAAGATATATCACAAATATACATCATAACGTATCGATATAACAATATCCTCATAATAAGGCCTATCCTCCTGCACTTTTAAGTGAAACATCAAGTTCATTTACTACATGAAAATTGGGATCAAATGCAAAAAGTGGAGTGGAGAGATTACACAACAACAATAACAACAACAAGCTTTATCTCACTGTGTGATTGGCTGCATGAATCATTCTTCTCCATTGTATCCTATTATGTGTTAAATTCTCATATAATTCTAATAAACTAAAGTCATTTTTTATATATTTTAATTAAGTTTTTTTAGGTATGCCTCTGTCTTTCTTAACATAAGGCAAACGTAGTACATCTACTCTCTTACAAATGAAGTAAACCTTTCCCTTTCTTTCCAACACCAAACCAATTTAACATTTACACATTTTCTGACAAGTTCTAGGGACTTGTTGGAATCTAGGAGAAGAATAATCAAGGTGATTTGACTAGGATAGAATCATATCGAAGATGAGAATATCCATGAACATCATGATATAATCTATTAAGATTACAATAGCATTGATGAGAGTGTGCAAGATTGCTAGGTTATGATCTATTATGATCATGATACCAAGAATAAAAGCATATATGATTATCATGATATGAATCATATAAATTATCTTGCTAATATTATGAAGAGTAGAAAGCATAAGCATCATGGTAGAAAAATAGAGTTTTGTGATTCTCCCTACAATAATGATCAACATAAGAATCATAATGAAAATCTGAAGGGTCTTACTTTGTGATGCATATTATTAGAGTAAGGATTATAACAATCATTGTGGGAAACATGTTATTCATTTGAATATTATTTGCAATGCCGACCATCATAATGAGCTTCATGATGATAATATGAATAATGCACTTATTTGAGAAGACAAGTGATTTACAGTAGCTTATGAGGAGCAAACAGGAGGTGGAGGAGGTTTCTAAACCTAGGTGACCACATAATTGTAGAAGGATGACGCAACCCAATAAGCATGGTTTGCGTCGTCGGGCCGACCATTCTCCTATTTTCTTAGGGTGTTTCATTCATGATATTCAATTTGATTGTGGTTGTTCTTATAATCATCATGGTTGAAGCTGACTACTAAAAGTCTTCGTTTAGTGAGTGAATCTTTATTGATTACAGAAATAATGTTCCCTTTCTTATTAGGGGTGTATTATAGTTGTTGATAAGGACTTTATTTTTTGTTTACTTGTATTTGTCTTGTCATTTACATGTACAAAATCCTAGAAAGTTTATGTATATCATTTTAATTGTTGAGAAATGGCTATTACTTATTTAAATATTGAATTATGTTAATATGTAATATATTTTGATCATAATAATGATAAAATCTTTATTCTATAATTTCAATGTAATATAAATTTATTTAATGTATTATGTGTATGATGTATATATTATTAGTAGAACTCTTTTGTATAATGGCTAGTCGGACATACAAAATGATGGTTTTTTGAGAAATTAAATTATTGGATTTCTATAACAATAATGTGTATTTTTTTCGACTAATATATACATATATAAAAAGAAAAATGATGAATGCAATGATTATCCATTTGCAAATAAAATTTTCATAACTTTAGCAAATAATAAAAACTATTTAATATTTGTAGTGATTAAAAATCTTGTATTTTATGTGTTATTTATGTCTATTTTGATACAATATCCATTGTTATTTTGATCTCTTTAATTAATCATATTTTTTGCCTTACTGTTTATACTTTACATAGTAAGTTTTCACCAAATGTTTGATATTGCAAATTCATACCTATTATTTTATGATTTTTTTTATTATTAATTGTGCTTCATCTGGGGATGTAGACTAATGCTTCCAGTATATTTTTGTAAGGCATCTATATAGAGTACTTATTATAGAATCATACTGTTTAGTAGGATTTATGTATCCAGTATTTTTATAATTGAGTTCATCTAAAACAAATGTAAATATTGAAATCACCAATCTAATTACTTGTTTGAAGCACAAATTAAAATGATTGTATGCATGCATTGTTGCATTTGATGGCATTTTGTTATAAGAACGTCTTTATTTAGGAAGCGTAATGGAAGAGGTGATATAAATATGCTGTTGTTGGTTCGGTTATGACCAAAAATGAGATTTGTGCAGCAAAAAGGTTCTAGGTGTAAGCTAAAATATATTAAATAATTGATTGATATGTGTTAATTTTATAACATAAAGGGGAATCTTAATCATAGGTATTAGAATTATTTCTTAATACTTGCAGCCTCCTATTAGGTTTTTGTGATTTTATTTTGTTGACCTCCATGCATACGCTATAAGTTAAGTCAAGCTCATAGGATGAATTCGACGAGCTTCAGATCGCAAATCAAAACTGAAATGCACTGGACATCATCGAAATTGGTCGAAATGATCTCCGATCAATGAACGGACTTTGCCATAATGTTCAGAACGTCGAAATTGATTAGAATATACACATTGCATATTTTGACGGTTGATCGAGCAAGAAGAAAATCCGTCGACACGCCTATGCGCATATCAACGTCGGGAGGCTACGACGATGCCCAAATGACCTCTGTTCGCAAAATTTATCATGTCGTTAGCGTCGAAATATTGAAATCTATCAAACGAGACTGTCCATGATCGATTCAGATGAGTCTAAGAGAACGTCCAGCGGTCAAAAGCAATAATGTGTATTTTTGAACTGAAAGTGACTCAATTCATCGCCGGATTGATCCAAACGATCTCTGATCGTAAAACATATTGCGCCGTTGCATCTGGAACATCAAAAATAACCTAGAATAGACATCCAATTTGACTAAAGTTCCGACGCTTAAAATTTTGTAGAAATTAGCACGTATTTTGATATAAATCTACTTGATTATCTCTTAATCACATCCAGTCAATGCCTTGGAACTCACAGCCGCCCATTCCCATGCCTCCACCTCCCATTCGACCAGTAATAAGCTGCCACGTATGGCCATCCCATGTGCAACCGAACCCCTTCTATTTTTCCTCTTTTCGTTCATCTCTGTTGACCTCCACATATGTGTCATAAGTCGAGTCAAGCCTACAAATTGAATTCAACGGACTTCGGAAGTGACAGTGCGCGAATCAAGGCTCGAAATACACTGAACATTGCCGAAAATATTCAAAATGACATTCGATTGATGAATGGACTTCGCTGTCGTGTTCAGAATGTTGAAATTGATCAGAATATAATTATTGCACAACCTTACGAGCAACCGATCAAGCGATCGAGCTATCAATGTGCTGACGCGCATATCGAGGAAAGGAAGCTGCGATGATGCCCAAATGATCTACATTCATGAAATTGATCATGCCGTTAGCTTCGAAACACCGAAAATTATCAAATGAGATTGCCCACGCTCAATTTGGATGAGTCAGTGCAAATATCAAATGATTGGAAGTAACAGCCCGCAAATCGAGGCTAAAATACACGAGACGTTACCAAAATCAACCCAAATGATCTTTGATCGACGAACGGACTTCGCCATCGTGTTCATAACGTCGAAACTAGTCAGAATATAAATGTTGCACAAGTTGATGACCAACTGATCAAGCGATCGAGTCGTCAACGCGCTCGCACATATATCGAGGTTAGGAAGCTGCAACGATGTCCAAACGACCTCCGTTCATGAAATTGATTGCGCTGTTAGCTTCGAAATGTCGAAATATATCAAGATTTCGCACTCAATTGACGAAGTCTGAAGTGCATGTTTTTGAGCTAAAATTGACCCAATTTGACTCCGACTCGAACCAAACGGCCTCCGATTGTGAAACGAACTGCGCCGCTGCGTTCAAAATATCGAATAACTTTGAATTGATATATATATTGATTATCTAATCGCGTCGGCATAAAATTCAATTTAAAGTCGATTACTCAATTTAAAAATCTATTTAAAATCCCTAATATAAATCCTAATGCCCTAATTCCACTCTAATAAACTGATCCTAGCCCTAACCTAAGCCGAACCGCTCCCCTTCACGCACGGGTCTGCTCTTCATGCATGAGTTGGCTTGCGCGACTCTTCTTCCCTCACACACGGACGAGCCACACCCCTCGTTCACGCACGTTCGACCTCCTCTTCAATCGATCGGATCTCCCTTCCTCTTCACACGTAACCACGCAGAAGGAATCGCTCGAGCCGCAACCACTCCCGCTCCTCTTCACGTGTGAAGCCCTCAACCATTCCCCCTCTTCCCCTTGCTTCTTCTCAACTGCACGCAAAGAGGTACACTCTCTTCATTCCGATTTCCCTCATTCAAAAATCCAAAGCTTTCTTCCTCTCCTCCTCCAACACTACCATGAATGCTTAAATTTAGTGTTTGAGGATGCTGCGCGGGTTGCTTCTCGGTTTAGTCTTAGGATTGGGTCCGAGTTAACAAAACCTAAAAGATTATAATAAGAGTTTCAAATCAGTGAAATATTTAAAAAACTGATTCTGTCAGGTGATAGTAGATTTAATCCTCGGTTAGCAGCTAAACAGAGTTGGCAGGATATAAATCTCTTAAACATATTCTAATTAATCAATTTTTAAGCAGCAATCTGAAACTGCTTAAATGGAATTCTATCATTAAAATTTTAAATCAAAATTCAATCTATCCACCTTCTGTAACTGTTTGTCGGGGTGATAAATTAAGAAAGCTCTAGCTCACAAAAGAGCCAATGTCAAATCAAGTGTTATGCTATGTTCACTCTCAATCAATCTCACGCCAGTAAGGACGTGGCTCGTGTCAACCACGATGACTTAAGAGGCTCCATGATGAAGCGCATTACTGTGAGTCTTTCGACGGGTTCCGACTCCATTATATTATTATCAATGCATACCAGATACTCCCCAATAGCTTTGCTCTTTGAGTTGTGAATCATAGGGTATACTTGATAGGACAAACAACTCTCTATCAACTAAGGTAGACTTAAGACTGTCTCCTTAGACAAACACCACCCCAAGTCTATAAGGATTTCTTGGATGACGTAACCCATGTGTTGCTGATGAGTATTCTTTTATCGGGTTGGGCGACTACCTCCTCTGACTAAGTAGACTAGGGATCGCTGCGATGACGAACCATGGGATCGGGGCACGCCATCATTCCCCAACCATTCAGTTTAAGTGATGAATTTCATAGTCTAAATTCAAACTATATCGCTACTATACGCTATGCATTAAGCGATCTAACGACCAGCCTTAATCGAAAGTTCTCTCTCACTTATCGAGAGGTAATTAACTGTAGGGGCTTGTGCCTATAGGAATCCTGGAGCCAGATTTAAAGTCCTCACAAAAATGAGGGCAAAATCTTTGGGTAGTATCTTATCTACTATTCTATCTGCCTTCTGAAAATTACACCGACACTTTAAATCACTCTCTTCAATTCAAATTGTCGAGAGATTTGTGTTGAATTTTCGGAGCCACAGATTTCGCTACCACTGGGGACATGATTCTCTTTCGATCATTGGCTAGTCGTATACATGCTATTGTAGCTTTGAAATTTTTTTTTGAAAATCCAAAACAAAAAATGGTGATATAAGTGTGTAATAAATTCAATGTGAGACTCTATGTAGAATGAATCATTTCGTAGAGTATATCTTTATTACACCATTATTTTTTTCTGTAGTATCTCACATCTTGAAAGTATGGGGTGAAATATTAATTGGTAATTACTAATCCCCATCTTTCACTTTTGCAGAATTGATCTACAAAGCACTCCTTTTACTGTTTAGCTAGGGTATGGTGCGAACATCTGCCTAGCAAAGCCGTCATTAACACATGAGAGGTTAGAGCTACAATTTAATTTGGTAGATTGAATTTCTCAGCTATCGTAGCTGCAACTCCTGAAGTATCCACCCGTGCTACATTCGTTTGAGGCCATGCTAGAAGGCCTCAAGTTATTGAAGCTCCTACTAGTCATGTGCCAACCAGTTCTCACAGAGTTCTCCCAGAGAACTTTTCAAAGGCTAGGTCAATTTGAAGCTCCCGTGATGAAAAGAATCATTAGTGAACAAACTGTGTCTTTAATGTCTCGTGGTACAGCTGCTGCGTCGATTGAACCTCTTGTACCAGGAAAGCATGATCATGAAGTTTTCTCATCAGGAAGCAAATTAACCAGAAGATAGAGAAGAATAAGAAACGCTGAGCTGAGGGCTCAACAGATCCCCTTTGAATGACCTAGCGAATAAGAGATACTACCACTAGAAGCGAGTATTCCTACCCACAACAACTTTGATAATTTAAAGTGGGTAAAGAAGAATATCTTGCGAAATAAGCGTCCTTCGAATCAACCGTCAAGCTCCACCACCACGGAGGAGGCACTGAACACAGATGCACAAAGTTCTCAAAGTAGCCAGGACGAGGCTAATGAAAAGAAGATTTGGAGGCTGATGAAAATCTTGGCTCCACCAAAAAAGTTGCCATCTCTTCTGGTAACTAGCCAGCGAGCCAATACACTTCACATGGTGAGCAACAGAGCGTGACACTTGGACCGTGTTTAAGAATCCACTGTTGAAAGGTCCCAGTGAAAGGATAAGCAGATATGGAGGCCTAGACTCCGTAATGAAACTTTAAATAGTAGAAGAGGTGCGACATCTGATACATATACTCAAAAATCTGCCTCAAAAATAACTCATCAGAAGTAGATACCCAAAAGAAGGGATATCATGATGAAGATGATAATTCGACACCGAATCCTTTGGGGATCCCCATCGGATCAATTCACCCCCACAAGAAGGTTGACATTGATCATAGTCCGTTAATAGAAAAAGTATTTATTCTGCACATTGAAATAGAGATCCACTGGAAACATCGGTCATAAATTTGTGTGCAAGAAGAAAATAATGAAGAGGACACTATGGAAGTGGAAGTTGTCTATATGGTCAGAGATATAGATGAACTCTTTCGCACCATCGGACAACAGAACTCGGGAACTGAACTCAATTACATTTATGAAGAAGAGTCTTCACAGAAGCAAGTAGAGGATGGATCTTAGATCTTTGCTGAAGATGAAGAAGAAGAAGACCAGAATGAGAAAGAGATCATGTGTATCGAAGCTGTCTATATGGTTGAACTAGGAAATGATCAGCCTGATACACGCTTTTACATCGTCGTACAACCCCAGCAATAGCTGTCTCTACAAATGAACAAGGAGATGGAAAGTGAAGTTCTTCCCCTGAAAATGAGCAAGGAGTAGAACTACAACAAAAAATAAAAGAAGAAGAAGAGCTTGTATTAATTGACGCCATGGTGCTAGCTAGAGAGCAAAGAGAAATACAGCGTTAAATGAAGGTCAAAGACAAGGATATTACACAACTTGTTACCAAAATGAATGATATGATGGTACAAATGCACATCATGATGAAGATATTGCAGAAGAATATCACATCAAGTGCAACACCTATTTTGTCTGCTAATCAATAGACATCTAATAATATGACTTCTATACCACCAACCATTATGGTACCTCAAGCTCCTGCAATACATGCTATGCATTAAGCGAGGAAAGAAGTTAACCCACTACCTCTCCAGCTGATAATTCAAAATTTGGCTACCAGACCTAGAACGGTAACAGCTGCTCAGCTAGAAATGATAATCAATGAAAAGATAAAGGCAGTCATAGCCTTAGAGCAGAATGAAAAGTTGGTGAGTAAGGGTCTCCCTTACCCAGCTGAATATGATCAAGTGTCGTATCCGAAAGGTTACTCAGTGCTGAAATTTAATACTTTCAGTGGGCTTGGTAGTCCAAAGCAACATCTAGCCCAATTTGTGATAACATGGGGAATGATGCACTTTCTCTTTGTGGTTTGTAGCCTACTTTTAAATGGTATGTATGTCAATGATTCAGTTAAAACCTTTGCCGAATTAGAGATTATATTTGTGAAGAGGTTCTCCAGTGCAATCGAAAAAATCATAATCGCTGACCTTGCCTTACTAAAAGGAAGAAAAGATGAAACAGTGATAAAATTTATTAGTCGTTGGCATAACTTAAGTATAAAGTGCGAGCAACAAATAGAAGAGGAACATGCAATCCAATTGCTAATGAGCAATATGGATGATAAGATGACACCATTTCTATGCATGACATCGATTACAACATTCCAGGACTTGCTCGATAAGGTGACTAAATTTGAAAAGCTAAATTATCCTAAGTCTGAAGTCTATGCAGATAAAGCAAATAGAAATAAACCTTCAAACTCAAGAAGAAATAAAATTCATGCCGCTTCCTGTAGCTCAAATGGTGAAAAGTGAGTGATATATAATGTGGATAGAGGAAAGCAGCAAATGTACAATGATGATAAGGGAAAGAAACCTGTTTATTCTAATCCACAACCAAAATTGGTATTAAGAGGCAACAACAAATCCCAAACTTTTTCAAGTGGTGGGGAGCATCCAAAATAAGCAACAAGAGATGAAGAGCGAATGCGACCATCTCTTAAGAAAAGATGAACAAAGAATATTCTTTTAGAAGGGACAGTGTGGCTAAATTATTTTAGTAAGCAGTCAAAGCCGGTCTATAATTACCAGAAATTAAAAGGCTTGAAGAAGCTGATCAAGTCAACAATCCAAATTACTATCCTTATCATGGATGATCGTCATCTATCAAGACTATGTCTTCAAAGATTGGCTAGAAAGAAAGTATCGACGAGGTGAATTTATACTATCCGATAGTGTTCTAGTCAACCCTAAAAGAGAGTCTACAAGGATGATTACATCTTCTTCCATAACATCTATCAAAGACAAACAAAAGGAGAAATCAGTTCAGACTGAAGAATGATAAACAATAGTCTCCAAAAGAGCAAAAATAAAAGGCGTCCCCAATGTTAAGTGAATCACCACTTGAACCTATATTGGACTTACGAGAGATATTTAGACTAAGTATTTGGGCATCTTAGTGGCATTCTGATAAGGCTACTTCGTGACAACATGAGAAGCAGCCTACTAAATGCAGGCCTCATAAATCAAAGAAGCTGACTAAAAAAAAGAAGAGTATCACTAGCTGGCAAGACAACCATTTAGGCTTGCAGACTTCATGCCTAAACTTTTCATTGTTGAATCAGATGAAGAAGATAATGTTGAATCTTGTCTAGTAGAGACATGCCGAATCATCTATGTGATGTCAGATGTTCTTCAACATCAATTACTCCAAAATGACAAGGGAAGTCAGATAGACTCGACCAACCATCAAAATTTTTATCAAGAAAGCAAGAAGAGTTTGAGGAGCTAATGTCTGAATTTTGTTTAATGACTCAACAAGACAATAACAGTTCAGATGAAGATCTATATTTTCCTGACGAGAAGAGTCAGACTCATCAATATCATCACGTATGAAATGTATGACGTTGAATAATGAGTCTAGCCCTTTTGGCTAATCTTCCAGAATAAGAAGAAAATTTGAAGAAACTACTTCTTCAGAAGAATCTGAGCAAGATAAGATGATTTGAGTTCAGTTGAGAAATGGTATAGTCTTACCACCTTCATCAAAGAAGGGAGATGCAAATAAAGATAAAGGAAAACAAATTGAAGTCAACGGAGATATCATTCCAAAATTCTAGAATAAAGCCTAAATTGAGCGAGAAGATAGATTATAATATTCTATTATATCTGAGAAAGATCTCTGCACAATTAGGTGTGTATAAGGCTCTCTTGATGTCAAAAGATCTCTGAGAAACTTTGATACATGCTCTCAAAGATCCGGAGAGTTGTGAAGCTTACTTTGCTGAAAAATGCATGATTGAAGTATTACAAACTCAAGATATCCCAGTAATCACATTTTCTGAAGAAGATCTTATGTTGGGAATGATCACAACCGTCCTCTATATGTTACTATAGAGAGTGATGGCATCTCGATCAGCCAAATATTGATTGATCCAGGTTCTTCTATCAATCTTATGAGTTTAAAGGTACTAAGAGGATTATCACTTGATATCCAACATCTTGGGAGAGATAAGTTGATGGTTCATGATTTCAATGAAAAATGGCAGAAAACTTTGGGTTCTTTTATTCTCCTGCTCAAGTTCAGATTTATATCTGCCAAGTTTCATGTGTCGATCGATACATCATTTAGAGCTCTCTTGGGCATGACGCATGAGTATGACATGGTCCCATCAACTATGCATCAATGTATGAAGTATCTGAAAGATGAAGAAGAATTTAGAATTTCCAGTAACCTACAACCATTCTTCGTCAATGAAGCAAGATCTATGAAGATGCAAAATATTTCATTCCTAAAGAGCCTAAGCTAACACAGTCTCTTGAAGCGGTAGCATCCACTTTAGGAACTAAAAAGCAATTTCATAAAGTGAAAGAGTAGAAGCAAAAAGGAAGAAAGAAGGTAATGCCGACTCTCCCTGAAGCACTTGATTCTACACCTAAGTCAAGAAAATTAGTTCCTTATTTAGGAAGTGACACAACAGAAGGGGAAGATATTCTTGTCAAACCTAAGGGAACATATAAGATTTCAAGAAAGGTAGAGTATGAAATAAGTGATTCTGATTCAGATTATGATTTTGAATCTACTTATGAAAATATAGTTCAGATGGTTGCATCAAGGAGGATAGCTCACTTGGTAGAGTTAAATGACTCACTCAAAATTATACCCATCCCTCAATAGTGTTTCAAAGAAATCACTCCACTAGAGGTTCATAACATTGAAGAATTGATAACCTTCTATGTATCACCGTTGAGCAAGAGTGGCAGAACAGAACTCTATTTTATAAATCTAAAGAGTCTCAGCCTCATAACTTTGATCAGCCTACTCAACATGAAAATTATGATGAGATAGTGCCAACAAGAATACCAATATACTATCCATAGAAATTACGAAGAATGATGCATAAGCTTAGAATTCATATTGGAACTACTAAACATAGGACTCAAATCTTTAACAAGATGTGGAGCTAAAGAAGTCCTCAGGCATCACGAAGATGTGATAAGTTTATCACTAAAGGTCTTGGGTTCATCCAAATCTCATCAAAATAGAGTGTATAATATAATAATAAAGGCGAGATCGAGGTAATAATTGATGATTCTCATGAAATTCTTCTTAAAAATGATGATAAAGTAGAAGCCAAGCCTGCACCTGAAGAACCCAAAGATGGTGGACAAATAACTACTATGGATGAACTTAAAGAAATCAATCTAGGAGCTGAAGATGATTTCCGTCCAACCTTCGTCAGTGCCCTTCTTCATGATGAGAAAGTTGAAGAGCTAAAAATGCTACTTGAATTGTTTGCTTTTACGAAATGCGCTTATCCCCTCATGTAGCGGTTCATAAACTAGCTATTAAACTAGATGCGACGCCTATTAAACAAGCTCCTAGGAGAATGAGATTGGAGATTGAAGAATAGGTAATTGCAAAACTAAGAAAGCGATTGAGCTTCATGGGAGGAGAAGTATCGATTGGAAATATTGTCCCAGTTAGGAAGAAGAATGATCGTCTCTGACTTGAGGACCTAAATAAGACGTGCCCAAAAGATGACTTTTCGCTTCCAATATCGGAACTACTAGTGGACAACACTTCCAATTATGACATGTTCTCATTCACAGATGGATCGTCGGGATACAACTAAATCAAAATGACACCTGAAGATGAAAAATATACATCGTTCGTACCATCTATTGCTACGGTCATCTTTGGCTTGAAAAATGTTGGGCTAAGAGCCATGACGCATATTTTTGATGAGTTGATTCATCAAAAGGTTGAATGTTATGTTGACGATCTGGTGGTGAAGAGCTTTATCCGTGAAAACTTCTTTGAAGACTTGAGAATTGTATTAGAGAGAATAAGAAAATATGATCTCAAGATGAATCCTCTAAAATGTGCATTCGGGGTATCCTCTGGAAAATTTCTCGGGTACATTGTACGTCATAGAGGTATTGAAATCAATACTGCTAAGATCAAGGCAATTGTGGAGATGCCTCCACCAAAGAGTTTGCGTCAGTTTCGTTCTTTATAAGGATAGCTCGCATTCATCCGTCGATTTATATTAAACCTATCAGGACGCTGTCAATAATTTGCAAGGTTGATGAAGAAGGATGCTCCATTCAAATGAGACAAAGAGTGCCAAGAAGCATTCAATAGCATTAAAAGCTACATATTAAATCCACCAATCCTTACAGTGCCTATTCTTGAGAAGCTCCTCATTCTATACACAGCTGCATTAGAAGAATCTCTTAGAGCATTATTGGCCCAACACAATGAAGAAAGCAAAGAGAATGATCTTTATTATATCAGTCGGAGGTAGATTGGAGTAGAAATGAGATACGATAAAGAAGCACTATTTAGCATTGATCTTTGCACTCCAAAAGGTTTGTCATTATATGTTATCTCACAAGATTACCCTCATCTCAAGGATCGATCTGCTGAAGTACTTGATGACAAGACCGATGACGGTCGCTTGGCAAGATGGCGTGTGCTTCTATAATTTGATATCACATATGTTCGCAAAAGCGGTGAAGGAAAAGTCTTAGCATTTTCTAGCACATCCATCCTGGACTCTTCTTAACGATGATTTGCTCGATGAGCAAATTATCATTCAAAAAGAAAAATCACAAATTTGAAAAATGTACTTTGATGGAGCCTCATCGATCAAACAAGTCCAACTATTAAATTTCTCAAGGGCAAGAGCAGGAATCAACATCATCTTCATAATACCAGAAGGAGAGATAATGAGACGATCATATTGGATTGACTGAGTTAAGAACTAATAATGAAGTCGAGTATGAAGCATTCGTGGCAGGTCTTGAAGTAGCTATTTTCATAGATATTCAAAACTTGCGTATTTTCTATGATTCTCAGCTTATTATAAATCAAGTACTTGGCCTCTATAAAATCAACAAGCTTGAGTTAGCTTTCTATTACAAGCGAGTTCTCAAGCTTATGAAGCAAATACTAAATATCACACTTACTCGAGTCTCTTGATCCAAGAATAGTAAAGTCGACTGCTTAGCAAAACTTGCTAAGTAAATGACAAGTATGAATAGTGATTATGTCATGATCGGTATATTTACTCGATGAGTTCTAGAACCAGCAAAGTATCAATCCCCGTAGGCAGAGGGGTTATAAAATCTGACCCAAGAGGATGCGACTTAGGTTACTCCTCATACTCCCAAAATATACCAGGAGTTATACCAAGAAGAGCTAAGCCTGACATTACCTCAGAAAAGTAATGGAAAATCTTTATTGTAGAAGAGCCACATGATTGGATGTAACCCTTCTTTAACTACTTTAAAGAAGGCAAGTTACCAAATAATAAATCACTAGCAGCTCAAATCGAGAAGAGAATGTTGCGCTATGCTTTCGTCAATAATACTCTATATCGTAGATCATTTGAGCAAATGTGACTACGATGCCTAAATACAGATGAAAGCACCAAAGTGATAGTTGAAGTTTATGAAGGACTTTATGGTGCACATCAGTCAGGTCCCAAGATGGCAGTAAAAATCAAAAGGATAGACTATTATTAGCCATCTATGGTGAGAGACTGTATCAATCATGCTAAGAAGTGTCATGAGTGTCAAATACATGTGAATCTCATTCATTAACCTTTGAATCCACTACACCCAACGATAGCATCCTGGCCATTCGAATGCTGGGGTACATATGTAATTAGACCAATTGATCCACCATTGTCGACTATCACTTCATCCCTGCGATGACTATTTCTCTAAGTGTGAGGCTATCCCATTTAAAGAAGTTCACGAGTGATCAACTTCTTCACATAATGTGTATAGATTTGGAGCGAATAATTTCTGACAATGGCATAGCCTTTAAAAGTGCAAAGATTTATAGATTTATCAATCGACATAAAATTGATTAACAATACTCTTCAATATACAATCCAAGAGTAAATAGTTTGGCGGAAGCCTTTAACAAGACATTAGTCAAGCTGCTCAAGAAGATCCTTACTAAAAATAAGAGAGAATGACATACTAAGCTAATAGAGGCACTACGGGCATATCGAACCACCTACAAGATGCCGACTAAAGCCACTCCTTATTCATTGGTATTTGGAACTGAAGTAGTTCTTCCTCTCGAAGTTGAGTTGCCTTCACTTCGAGTAGCCATCCAATACAATCTAACTGAAGATTAAAATGCTCATCTAAGGATGGAGAAACTCGACACACATGATGAAGTTAGATTGCAAGCTCATCAAAATCTAGAAGTTTATCGAGCTAAGATGTCAAGGGATTTTGACCATACGGTGTGACCTTGAACATTCCAAAAAGGAGAATTGGTCTTGGTGCTGAGAAGACCAATTATTTTCAATCAAAAACTAGGTGGCAAATTTGAGCCTAATTGGGAAGACCCCTTTTATCTTTGAGAAAGTGTACCAAGGAGGAGCATACCAACTCTTTGACCTAAAGGGTTAAAGACCAATGTCGCTACTTAATGATTGATACTTGAAAAAAAATATTATACATGAGGAATACATTCCTAAAGTACAATAGAAATCCCCCTGTAAGATAGGGGGAATTTTTTTAGTATATCTATTTAGGTCGACATCGTGCTTCATGCCCACAACCCTAAATAAATATACCCACTCAAGATGAAAAATTTTTATGTGAAAATTCCCCTGTTACATAGGGGCATTTTAGATTTCTACAAATAGATGAAAGCAATGTTACATGTTAAAATTCTCTTAAGAGCATATCAATTCAAATTAATATATTTGTGTCATTTCATCTTGAAAGTTCTTCCAAATGTGCTTTAGAATTCCCCCTAGAAGACACGGGGCATTTTTTTTAGTTTATGTTAAGTTTATTTGAGTTGACATCGTGTTATAAGATGAGATCCTCAAATATATTCTGAGTTAGGTTGACATCGAGCTTTATGTCAAAATCCATGAATATATCCCTAATTATTATTGTTAAGTTGTAGAGTCTTGCAGGAACAAAAAAATCTATTTCTCCGCATGAAAAGATAACCCTAAATGTCAAAAAAATTTATCTCCCAGTTGCAAATTTGAGATCAAGTTGAAGAACTCCTAATTATTTAAGTTGAAACATCAACCTCTATATCCAGTCTAGACGGATGGGTTCTAAAGGTCGGACTCAACAAGCCCACAAATGGAGTTGTTGGCTCTCCTCATAAGCCAAGAAAAGGCAGTGAAAGAGCCCCATTTGTTGTGATGACAAAATCACCATCCCACTACGACAGTCGAAGACTTCAGTAGGTTCTAAAGGTCGAACTCAAAAAGCTCTGAGTTGTTGGCTTTCCTCAAGAAGTAAGAAAAGCGTGAAAGAGCCCTGGTTCAATGATGATTTGTTCATTCTCAAACAAATCCAACTTATTGATTACAAGCAACCGGATCAGAGATCTTTCTGGTTTAATAGATCAAGGCAATCGAGAAAACGCTCAATTGACTCAAATCAATCTATATATTTCCTACAGGGCGATATCTTAATCGATTCTTAAATGATATGATCAAGCTCAAAGCACAGATCAAAACCAATCTCCTCATCAAGTCTGTCAAAGCAGAAAGCACAGGATCGAGGAAGTAATTCCATAGTTCATATAAAGGCATGGCGAACTAAAGGAATTTTATGGTTATTCATCTATTAAAGCACCTTGCTAGGCGATAACTCAACATTAACCTATATAAGTGGAAGGCGGGTCATCAGTATGTACCCTCCAACGAATCCGTCAAAGTAGCAAGCATAGGGTTCATGGCATACATACACTTCATGACAAGTCAATATGGACAAATCAAGCCAGCCCTTCATCAAGTTTGTTAAGCTTAAAGCTAGGACAGAAGGAATTTCAAATTTGACCAAGCACGGATAAACCAATTCTCCAGCAAAATCCTTCATCAAAATAAATAAACCAATTCCTCCACCAAACTCAATTAATCATGAAGCTAGGGTTGGAGGAGACTCAAATCTACAAGGACATAAAAGAAAGAGATCTTCAGCAAAGTCATTAAAGCCGATAGTAGATGGTGTAAGAACTCTTATCTATCTGACAAATCGATTCTGACAAATCGACCAATCCCGTCGTTTAGTATGTCCTAAATAAGGCATCATACTAATGATAAATCATTAAAGCTCGTAAAATTTATTGCTCAGTTGAAATGATCCAAGTTAGCCAGGGTCAACCAATTTTCAACAAACGTGACTCACTCCATGTGTGAATCAAATTTGTTGGGGGCATTTGTTGACCTCCACATATGTGTCATAAGTCAATTCAAGCATAAATCGAATTTGATAGACTTCGATAGTGCATGAATTAGGGCTTAAAATGCACCAGACGTCACCAAAAATGGTCAAAATGATCTCCGATCGATGAACGAACTTCGCCGTCTCATTCAGAACATCAAAATTGATCAGAATATAAATATTTCACAACCTAATGAGCAACCGATCAAACGATCAAGCTATCAATGTGCCGACGCGTATATTGAGGAAAGGAAGATGCGATGATGCCCAAACGACCTCTATTCATGAAATTAATCTCACCGTTAGTTTTGAAACACCAAAAACTATCAAATGAGATTGCCCAATCTCAATTCAGACGAGTTTGTACAAATATCAAATGATTGGAAGTGAATGCAAATCGAAGAAATATACGGATATTTCCAAAATCAAATAACCGATTGATGAATGGACTTTTGCCATCATGTTGACATCAAAGCGGTGAGAATATAAATGTTACTCAACTTGATGAGCGATCGGCGATCAGTGAATGCGCATATATATCGAGGTTAGGAAGCTATGACGATGTCCAAACGACCTCGTTCATGAAATTGATGTCACCGTTAGCTTCGAAATGTCAAAATCTATCAAGTAAGATTGTTCACACTCAATTCAGATGTGTCTGCATGAATGTCGAGCAGTCGAAAGTTGTGAAGCATATTTTGAACTGAAATTGACCCAATTTGACACCACTCGAAAACGACCTCGTTGCAAAGCGGACTATCTTTATTGCATTGAATATAAATTGATATATATATATATATATATTGATTATCTAATCTCATTGATGTAAAATTCAATTTAAAGTCGATTACTCAGTTTAAAAATCTATTTAAAATCCCTAATATAAATCTAATGCCTAATTCCCTCTAATAAATCGATCCACCAACTCGCTCCCCTCATTCTGTTCTTCACTCGGCTGGCGATCTTCTTCCCTCACACGATGAGGCGGCTTCATCGCGTTCGGCCTCCTCTTCAATCGGTCGGATCTCCCTCTTTTGTACAGCAAAGAAGGAACCACTGAGCCAGAACCACTCCGCGCTCCTCTTCGCGTGAGCCCTCACCGTTCCCCTGTTCTTGCTTCTTCTCATTGCAGAGGTGCGCTCTCTTTTCGATTTCCCTCATCAGAAATCCAAAACTTTCTTTCTCTCCTCCTCCAACCAAAAGAGAGGCTCTTCTTTTCTTCTTCTCTTCCTCCTTCTTCCTTCTCCTTCTTCCTTCTCCATTTCACTCTTTCCTCATTTCACAAAATAGAATTTTATTTCATTCTTCCTCACATCAGTGCATCTTCCCCTTCCCTCAAATTCACTTTGGCTCTTTTTCCACCAAAATCGAAAATCCACTCTCCCATTTCCCTCATTTTCCACCAAAACCAAAAATCCACTCTCCGAATCCTCTCATTTTTACCAAAACTGAAAATCAACTTTAAAAAAAACCCTATTTTCCTAATTCAAATTTCAAATTCGCTTCATCAAAATTGAAGAAGAACAGCATCATGAGGCAGGTTCTTCTCCCGAATTCCGGCGTTGCACTCCTTGCATTACACTCCAATCCCACCATAATGGGAAGAACACCGCATGAGTGTTCTTCTTCTTCGTCTCCCTGACACTTCAAATCCACTTGCCAGAACGGGAAGAACATCGTCATGAGGCGGGTTCTTCTTTCAGTTTCCATATCGTCTCCCATTTTCGTCCCCTTTTTGACCCTTCTCTTCTCCATAATCGGAGAGGAACACCGTCATGAGGCGGGTTCTTTTCTTGATTTCTGGCATACCCAACCCCGTTTCTTTCCTGATCATTGTAGTACGTAGAAAAATGAGTCAGAACATGTGAGATGTGTAAATGTGGATATATACATTCTTATGTTTCTTCTACAGTTTGAAATCGTTGTGCTTGTGGCGACGATATGAAAATTGCTATGGTGTCGAACACACCATTCACTCATGAGAGCTTATCGAGTAAGCCAACATCCGTTAGATGTCGCTCTCCCTAGACGAAATGTTGCCAAAATTTTGTCTAATTTCTAGACTTAGAAAAGAAAAATAAAATGAATACAAATTGCAGGTTTCAAACCCTAATGCCCATGAGAGTGGGTGGAGAAGATAGTGGTGTCATAAGACACCACTACTCGTGAGAGCGTCGAGAAAGCCAAAATTCTCCCGTCACCGCGGGATCGCGAGGCGTCGACATTCGTCGACTTTTAGACTTAGAAAATAAAATGAAAAAGATAATCAAAGAGTCTAAATGGAATTAAAATGAAAGACTTAAATCAAAGTTTTGAGCATAACAAATGTGAAGTTACAAATGCATAAAATAAACAAAAACACTTATAGGGAGTCTAATAGTTTGTTTAAAAAAAATACAATCATACAACTTATCAATGAGCATATTTCATAACCTTTCTGATGAATGTTTAAACAGTGTTATAACATGTGTTTGAGCAATAGAAGTAGTTAAGTAAAATACACTGAGTCGTAAAGCGTTAGCTTTCAAATGATGATGGAATTCATATCAGATTTTAAATGAGGTTATGTTCATTTCAATGGCTCATTAAGAACAATAATCATTGATATGTATAAACATGGCTCTTTAAAGATAACTTAAATAGAGTTCATCATCACGATGCATGAATTAAATGTATATAAAAAAGGTGAAGCTTAAAAGAATCTAATAATGAAGTTGAAAGTTCAACAACAAGCATGTAATGAACTTCAAAGAAACGTGATTGCACATGTTTTGTAATGATTCGTAGTTTCATTCACTCGTGTCAAACTTGTGTAAGATTTTAAATATAACGATGTGACACTTTCATATTATGAGATATGTTCACATTTGACTAGTTGCAACTCGCTCAAGAGGCGTCTTGAGAAAACAAAATACTCGATGAGCTCCCACGGGATGGCCCAGGAGGCCGTCGACATTTTGTCGACTTTTTAGACTTAGAAAATAAAATGAAAAAGAGATAATCAAAGAGTCTAAATGGAATTAAAATGAAAGACTTAAATTAAAGGTTTGAGCATAACGAATGTGAAGTTACAAATGTATAAAATAAATACAAACACTAATAGGGAGTCTAATAGTTTGTTTAAAAAAAAACACAATCATACAACTTATCAATGAGCATATTTCATAACCTTTCTAATGAATGTTTAAATAGTGTTATAACATGTGTTTGAGTGATAGAAGTAGTTAAGTAAAATACACTGAGTCGTAAAGTGTTAGTTTTAAAATGATGATGGAATTCATATCAGATTTTAAATGAGATTATGTTCAATTCAATGGTTCATTAAGAACAAGAATCACTGATATGTTTAAACATGGCTCTTTAAAGATAACTTAAATAGAGTTCATCATCACGATGCATGAATTGAAAGCAGATAAAAAAAGGTGAAGTTTAAAGAAATCTAATAATGAAGTTGAAAGTTCAACAACAAGCATGTAATGAACTTCAAAGAAACGTGATTGCACATGTTTCGTAGTGATTCATAGTTTCATTCACTCGTGTCAAACTTGTGCAAGCTTTTAAATGTAACGATGTGACACTTTCATACATTATGAGATATATTCACATTCGACTAGTTGCATCCATATTTATATGATAAGCTTAAATATACGATGTGGCGTATATTTCAAGGAAAATATTCTTGGTTCAAACTATATATTTTAAAATTCACATAATATTTTAAAAGAAACAAATATTCGTGCATATGCTAAGACAATCACTTTCTTGATCTAGATATCTTGAAATACATGTAAGAGCTTGAACAAGAGAATGAGTGCTTACATATGTTTTAAACTAACTATATGCCTTGTCCAAGCTTCAAAGCTTGTTAAAGCTTTCAATGAATGAATTGGATACTTGCAAGATATCTTTATATTCAATTCATCAATCACCATTAGATTTGCAACTCTTTAAGCAGATAAGAGATAAATCAAAATCTATAAAATCATGGGCTTCCTTCAATCAAAATTAAGAATTTTATTATAATTATGATTTTCAAAATTAATGATTTTATTAATTTGATGAAATTAGAATATAAACACATGTATACTATTGTAGAGATTTCAAGTGTAAATTTTAATGTCTAAGGCTGCCTAAGTTGGAATTAAATAAAAATCTGAAATTAATCTCATAATTAAGAAATAAACATTACATAAAGTCTTAAATACACCCGCATGGACTCTGATACCATGATGAATGCTTAAATTTCGAGAATCTTTGCATGAGTTGCTTACTGCTTAGTCTTGTGATCGTTAACAAAACTTAAACACCTATGATAAGAGTTTCAAATCAATGAAATATTTAATAAACTAATTCTGTCAAGTGATAGTAACTCTAATCCTCGATTAGCAACTAAATAGAGTTGATAGGATCTAAAGTTCTTAAACACATTCTAATTAATCAATTTTTAAGTAGCAATCAAAGCTGCTTAAATGAATTCTATCATTAAAATCAAAACTCAAATCCATCTATAATTTTTTTGGTGATAAATTAAGAAAGCTCCTTCAAAAAGTCAATGTCAAATAAAGTGTTAACATGTTCACTCTCATCAATGCGGGCTCGTCCTGAGCTTGGCATGGCTCCAGAGATCTTACGAGTCCTCGATGGTGGTTTGGCCAGTGTCCATTATATTACGATATGTATGCTCCCAATGGCTCACCTTTGAGTTGTGTGATATATTTGATAGGAAACAAAATATCATGGTAGACTTAAATGTCTCCAACAAACATCACCCCAGTTTAGAAGGATTTCTTGGGATGTAACCCATGTGTTTGATGAGGATCCTTTTATTAAATGGGTCGATTATCTGAAAAAGATCCTTTGATGATCATGATCTAGATTGGGCATCATTGCCCAAACCATCCGGTTTAAGCTGAAATTTCATAGTAAATTCAAACTCCACACTATATCTTTATTTCAACATAAATCAAAGTTCTCTCTTACCTATTTACTATAGGCTTGTGAAAAACAAACTAGATCTAAAGTCCTCACAAAATGGGGCAAAATCTTTGGGTGTTATCTTATCTATTCCATATACCTTTTGAAAATTACAGCACTTTTAATCACTCTCTTTAATTCAAATTGTCAGAGGTGGTAAATTTTGGAGTCCACAGCTCGGAGGACACACAGAAAACTCTCTCTCGCGATCCTCTCAGAAATTCCCATTGAGCAACAAAATTCCTCCACGCTCCTGTGGAAGCATGGATCTATCCATGATGACACTCTTTCTTCCAAGCGGTTTGTCCAAGCGACCCTCCCTTCCCTTGTCTATTCCAAGGATCGCGTAGCAAGACCTCATTATCACAAATCCCATTTTCTTTCTCCATGTTGTCTGAATGAGCAGCTTTCCTCCATTTGAACTTGCCACTCCTCCCGATAAGCAAGCACAACCATTGAAGGGATCAGCCTGACTTACTCAGAAGAGAATAAGAAAGAAAAATTGGCTTCTAAAGAGAAGGAGAAGGCTAGAGCTCTTGTAGAACTAAAAGAAATACAAATTGATATTAGCTCAACTCGGGGAAGATACCAAAGTCTGAAGCAGAAAGTTGAAGAATGTGATCAAAATTGCAAGAGCTGACTGTTGATTGGCATGAAAGTGAACGGGATGCTCGATTGCCAGACTTTGCAGTCTTACGACTAGGTGGTGGGATGATTATTGTACAACCCTCGAAGAGTTTAATCTTGCTATTATGGTTCTATGGGCAAGTTTGTGGATCTTAAATAGAAGATGAAAATCAAGAGTGCATTAAGTACTTGCGTCATCTCTCTCACATTCTCCTTCTTTCCAACAACCAAAGATCAGCACTCCACCCAGCTTCTTTTGTATTTTCTTTGCGCCTTTAGAAATTGCTTTAACCATGTCTGTGACACTATTGGCAAGCCACTTTGCAGGTCACGTTGTCACCAATGACATGCACAACATCTGACCTCACCCTCCACCTTGTAGTTCACCTACCTCCACTTAGGATTGCTTTGTAACTGCACACTATGAAACTTAAGCCTCAAGTCATTGCTGTGCTCCAAAGCCTTGATCAGATTCCTTTCTTGCAATTGAGAGGGAGATATCTACAACACAACCCTTGAATCCATTTTTTAAGAGTTCAAAGATGTTGGAATGCATCACTAGCATTGGATGAATTTGTTTTAGATAATCAAGTTGAAAATCCTAAAGTTTTGTCTGAGCAAAGAAGATATGAAGTTTCTCATGAACTACAATTGAGATAACGAAAGCATCAGTAAATGTCAGTAGTTCTTCCCAGAGTTAATGAAAGTTCCTTATGTAGAAGCCAAGCTAAGAGTGTTTTATTTCAGGATTCAATTTAATGCTCAGACAACAGATATTAGAAAGAGCTTGTACACTATAGTTTCTGCATATGAAGAGATTCAATACAAAAATAGCTAAAGGAAATAATGAAAAAATTCTTTATCTTAAAAAACTCTTAATAAAGGAACTACAATGGGTGTTTGAGGACCGTGTTATGCTCAGTGAAGCTAACAAGTTTGAAGAACTTGTTATGCTCATAAACTAATGGGTAGAATTGACCGTGAAATCTTTTAAGACAGACCATTATGCTTTCGATAAGAGTTGGGGAAGCTTTGAATACTCAATGTCCCTTTTAATAAAGATCTTGAACTTGTAGCTCATAATTAAAATCACAATTGAAATTACAAGTATTTGAACATTGTTAATTGAGCTTACTGTAGAAGAACAAGGTTGTAGTGTCAATACTTGCCGTTGCTTAGTAGAGCGGCAGGAAGAAGTCATCTGATACACTACATGGGGATAACGCCAGGTGGCTGTCAAATTTTGGACTAACAATTAACTCAAAAGAACAAAAGTATGATCTAAACATAACTTAAATAAAAAACTTGAGCAAGATTCTACAAACTAAAAAAGAGTATAATAATGAGTAAAAAAAAGAAGAGAACCTACAAAATAAAATGAATTTTGAAAAAAAATAACTTACCTGGGGACTTAGAACCTTACTCCAAAAGATAAGCAGAATCTCCTTACACTCAAAGCCTTTAAAAACACTAAATATAACTAAATATATTTGAATAAAAATGAATTGAATAGGCTATCTATTTATAGACAGGAAAAGATGCTCTAACAGGACCACTTAAGATAAAATAAGCTATATAAAGATGAATTTTGCAGCCCAAATAGGCCAAAATTTTTGAAAGAGCATCTTGCGAGGAATCTAAAATAGAATCGAGTTAAAAGTAATAGTTAATTTCAAATCTCTTATGCCACCGAATTCACAATCCATATATACAAGCAAACAGAAGGCGTTAAGGTTCAAATTAAATATCGCATGTACTACAAGACTATTATTCTTGCAAATATTATGTCTAAAAGTCTATATGAATACTTAAGTGGAATAAAACATGAATTTTGAACTAATTTCACACTTGATTCAAATGCTTCAAAATATGTGCAAATGCTTGAATGAATTAAATTCATCGCACAAATTGAAATGCAGACTCTCACTCAAATCAAGTGTTTTAGATTTTGTGTTAGCAGTCAAATTAGATAATTTATGCATATATTTTATGATAATTAAAATATGCACAAGTGTTTCAAATGGCACTAAATTCTTTGAATATTTATATGGACACTTGAATTGAAGCACCTGCATGGGTCCCGATACTATGCTGAATGCTTAAACTTGATGTTTGAGGATGCTGCGCAGGTTAATTTTCGGTTGGATTTTAGGACCTAGTCCGAGTTAATAAAATCTAAAAATCTAATGATATTACTATAATATTTTTAACTTAATAAAATATCTGAGAAGCTAATTCTATCATATGATAGTAGATTTGATTCTCTATTATTTAATTAATAGGTTAAAGATCTGAAATAGTAAAATAATTCATCTACCTTAATGATAGCCGAGTTGATTGAAGATATCAACCGGTGGTCATCATTATCAAAAATATTCAAGATATTTATATTCTATAATCTTAAATTCAAAATTCTCAAAATATAATTCTAGATCTGATCCTCTATTATTAAATTAATATAGTCGATGATCTAAAATAATAAAGTAAATGATCAATACCCCAATGATAGCCATGTTGATTGAATATTTTAATCGAAGGGGTTTTCATAATTAAAAAAAATATATTCAAATTATAATGTCAAATCATTATATACTCAAATTCAAATCAATTATAAAATAATCAAATTAAAAATTAAAAATTAAATAAAATTAATTATTTAAATTTAAAGTAAAATCCATCCACTCATCCGCAATCATTTTTCGAGGGTGACAAATTAAGGAAACTTTTACTCACAAAGAGCCAATGTCAAATCAAATATATAACTATTTTAACACTCAAATAATCTTAAGCCCGTAAGGACGTGGCCCGTGTCCTCTGTCTGGGTGGTTTTATTGCAAAATGACACCACATAAATGGTGGTTACGACCAGAGCCCTCTGATCGAGTGGCTTGTTACAAAACGACACTACTAAATTACGGTCATGATCATAGCCCGTATGTTCCCCAACCGCTTTTCTCTTTGAGCTCTGAACTATAAAATGCATTTTGATTAGGAAAAAAACCCTATGTTAGCTGAGGTGGACTTAAACTTATCTACTTAGATAAACACCACCATAGGTCTACAAGGATTACTTGGATGATGCAATCCATGGTTGTTGACAAGGATCTTTTGGTCAGGTTGGGTCGACTACCTCTTCTGACCAAGTAGACTAGGGACCACAATATCCCAGGATGACGGAACCATAGGATCTTGATCGGACACGTCATCATTCCCCAACCATCCACCTTAAGTTGAAATATGAAATTTCATAAATTTATAATTTTAAACTCCACATGCTGCTACTATATGCTACGCATTGAGCAATTTAATGACTAGCATTAATCGAAAGTTCTCTATCAATATTGGGAACGTAGGTGCTTGCGCTAATAGGAAACCTGGAACTAGATCTAAAGTCCTCACAAAATGAGGGCGAAATCCTTAAGTAGTGTCTTATCTACTATTCCATATGCCATTTGAAAATTTCATCAATACTTAAACTATACTCTCTTAATTGAGAGGTTGGTCATGAATTTTTGGAGCCCAAAGATTTCTGGTGACTCTGCTGGGGACAAGTTTCTCTTTCCATCATTGGACTAGTAAAATCTGAGCTATAGTAGTAGCGGAATATATAAAAAAAATCAAATTTTAAATCAATTATAAATAAAATTTTTCATATTATTTTGTTCTGTAATACCTTTACATTTTGAAATTATGGGATGAAATATTGATTATTAATTATTAATTTAATCTTTCATTCATAAAGTGTTTATCTACAAAATACTCTTTTCATTGTCCAACTTGGGTGTGGTGATAACATTCTTTTGGTCAACATAATAATCAATATTGGAGATGTTACCCTTCAGTTTGGTAGTGTAGACTTCGTAGCCATTACTGCTGCAAATAATCTCTACCTGAAGCACCTGCATATTGTACACACCAACTTGTGTAGGGAAGGAGGACAATTGGAATGGCTGCAACTGCTACTAAGGTTCCTCGAAAGAGAACTTTTGTATTCAAAAGATTGGGTCATTCTGAGATGCCAATCATTAAAAGAACCATCACTGGGCAGAAAGTTTTAGTCATACCTGTGAATGTGACCACTTTTTTAGTTTAACCTTTCGCATAAGGAAGGCATGATGCTAAAGCCACCTCTTCCGAAGGAAAATTGAGTAAATGACAAAGAAAGAGAAGAAATATTAACTACGAGCTCTCCAATTATTTCTTGAATCATTAGCCATCAATCCGACTTGATGCCATAAGTGAGTGTTTCCACCCACAACAAGTTTAAAAATCTTAATTGAGTAAGAAGGAACAACTTTACTGGTGATATCAAGCAATCATTATGGGAACACCATTCAAGCTCCAACTTTGAAAAGGAGGCATCCTGAAACTCAGTTCTTCAGAGTGCACGTGACACTGAAAGTTATGAAAGAGAAGGGTCTTATGAAGAAAAAGTATAAAGGCCTGATTATCAGAGAAAATGAGAAAGCTTCACTAAAAAGGATACTCTCAGTGGGTAATACTTTAGACCGTCCTAAGAAATTTCTATACGTGAACATTGGGGCGTGATACCTGAACCACATGTTCGAATTCGCTACTGAAAGGTCTCGATAGAAAAGAAAATAAATTTGGAGGCTGAATCCTCTAGAAGAAGCAGCCACGGTGATCATGGAGGCGTGACACTTGGACCATAGGTCCAAGAATCCGCTATCAAAAGGTCCCGGTAAAAAGGTGAGAAAATTTGGAGGCCAAAGCTTCGAAGTGAAACTATCTTAAAGAAAGATGTCGATGACATCTAAACTATACTCTTAGAGATCCGCCATAAATAAAACTTGTTAAGAATGTGTACTTAAGAGAAATATCATATGTGACAAAATTTCTAATGGTTGACACCTTGGAGAGTCATCCAAGGGAACCCGTCGCCAACCAACTCCATATCTTTGAGAGGAGGTCAACTTCGATTGTAGTTCTCCAATTGAAGAAATACTTGTTCCACAATATGATCTAGGAATTCATTGTAGGTATTGATTAGAGATCACGCCCAAGAGGAAGAAATTGATGAAGAAGGATACTCCTTTCAAATAGGACAAAGAATTTGATGGTATCAAGAAGTATCATTGAATCTGTCCATTTTTGCAGTGTCAATCCTAGGAAAGCCCCTTATCTTATAGATAGTGGCACTGAAACTATTTCTAGGTGCATTGTTTGCACAACATAATGAAGAGGAAAAGGAGAACACCCTATACTACATCAATCGAAAGCTTAGAGTGGAAATGCAATACTCTCCAATCGAGAATCATTGTTTGGCTCTGATTTTTGCTGTCAAGAAGTTTCATCATTACATGATATCTCATAAAATTACTCTCATCTCAAGGATTGATCCGAATGTTCTTGATGACAAGACCAGGATGTGTCGCACGTAATGTTATTATAATTTTACATCATATATGTTCTCCAAAAAGCAGTGAATGGGAAAATTCTGCTAGACTTTCTTGCTATACACCATATTCCAGTAGATTCATCACTCAATGATGATCATTTTTATAAGCATACCATACATATGTATGAGAGGAAAAAGTAGTAAATGGGAGAAGGTGGTATAATGAGGCACTCTTATCATTGATTGAGCCACGGACCAAAAATGAAGTTGAATACAAAGCATTGGTGGCAGGTCTGGAGGAAGCCATCTCCATGGGAGCTCAAAATCTACGAGTTTATGGTGATTCTTAGCTCTTTATTAATAAAATATTGGATATTTATAAAATCAATAAGCTTGAATTGACTCACAACCACAAGCGAGCCCTTGAGCTTATGAAGCAAATTCTAAATGTCATTTTAACTCGGGTCTCTTGAGCCATAAATACTAAAGCTGATTGCTTGGTTAAGCTAGTCAAAGAAATGGCAAGTATGGATGACGATGGTTATGTGCTAATTAGTGTTTTCACTCGTCAGGTCTTAGAGTAGGTAAACTTAAAATCTCCAGAAGAGGGGTCATCAAATACAAGCCAGCAAGGTGCAACTTATGTTACTCCTCACACTCTCTTACCAGGTACTTCTCAAAGTCAACAAGATGAGCCTCAGACTATTTAGGAGAAAAGACATCAATTTGAGGAAGCGCCGAAACCACAAAATAAAATCCTTACAGTAGAAGAGAAAGAAGATTTGAGATAACCCTTTGTAGACTACTTTAAGGAGAGCAAACTGCCAAGCAATAAGTTAATGGCTGCATAACTTGAGAAAAGCTCTATATGTATATTAGAAATACCCTATATCGTAGATCCTTCGAGCAAATGTGGCTATGGTTTTGGAAATAAAAGAAGCTAATAAGGTAATTGCTGAAATTCATGAAAGACTCTATAGTGCGCACTAATCAGGTCCCAAAAAGATTTTAAAAATTAAAAGAATGGGATACTACCTACCATCTATGGTAAAAGATTGTATCGATCATGCCAAGAGATGTCATGAGTGTTAGGTTCATGACAACATTGTTCATCAGCTTCCAAACCCATTGCACCCAACGATAGTATCTTGGCCATTCGAATGTTGGGGAATGGATATAATTAGACCAATTGACCTGTCATCATCAGCTGGTCATCGTTTCTTGCTAGTAGCCACTGATTATTTCTCCAAGTGGGCTGAAGTTGCTCCATTCAAGAAGTCACATCCGAGCATGTGATCAACTTCTTCACCCATAATATTATCTACAGATTTAGTGTATCACATCGAATTATCTTAGATAATGGTCTAGCTTCAGAAGTACTAAGATCTATAGATTTGTTGATCGACATAAGATTGATTGACGATATTCATCAATTTATAATCTGAGAGCAAATGGAACCGAGGCTTTCAACAAAATACTAGTCAAGTTGCTTAGAAAGATCCTCACCAAAAATAGAAGGAAGTGACATACTAAGCTTGTGAAAGCATTATGGGCCTACCACACCACTTATAAAACACCTACAAAATCCACTCCCTATGCACTAATGTTTGGAGCTGAAGCAATTCTGCCACTTGAAGTTGAACTACACATAATCTTACTTAGGATGAGAATGCCCATCTACGAATGGAAGATCTTGACGTGCTTGATGAAGTTAGGCTCCAAGCTTAATAAAAATTAAAAGTCTACTGAGCGAGGATGTCCAAAGCATTCTATCAGACGGTGCGTCCTCAAACTTTTCAAGAAGGGGAATTGGTCTTGGTGCTAAGAAGATCAATTATTTCTTATCATAAAATTGGCAGTAAATTTGAACCTAATTAGGAAGGGCCCTTAGTCATTGAAAATATATATTAAGGAGGAGCTTACCAACTTGTTGATATCAAAGGAGAAAGACCAATGTAGTAAATCAACAGTCGATATCTAAAGAAGTATTATACATGAAAGTGTAATCAAATGAATATCATACTTAAAGCTTTCGTAAGTTTTACATGGAAACTCTCTTGTGATACAAAATGTATTTTCGAAATAAAATAGAAATTCCCCTATTAGAGAGTGGGCATTTTTTAAAATTTTATAGCAAAATATAGCTTTTCCATGAAATATTGGGGGCCTCCTTTTGTATTTGAGTTGACATCATGCCCAAGGTCGAGATCCCATATACATGTTCAAATTATGTATTCGAAGTTCTCAAGTGTCAAAGTCTTACTAATTAAAAGAAAAATTTTCAAGTTTGCAAACTTTAACAAATCAAGTTGGAAACACATCATCACTCCATTCACCAAATCTAGGGCTCGAGTTGGTGCATTAGGTCGGACTCAATAAACCCAAATATGGCTGAGTCACTAATAGGTCTACTTACTCAAAATGTCATAAAGACCGCAGTAATAGATCCCCCATCCCATTAGCCTGATGATAAAATCCTCCATCAATTAGTCAAGTCCAAGACTCAAGTGGGTGCATAAGGTTGGACTCAACACACCCAAATATGGCCGAGTCACTAACAGGTCTGCTTACTCAATATACCACAAAGGCCATAATAAGGGATCCTCCTACTTCATTAGCTCAAAGACAAGTGCATCTAAATCTCCAAATTACTCCAACTTGGTGAGTTCATGTGGCCTAGACTGGGAGATCATCCCTAGTGGTCGTAATGTGATTTTCCAAAATCCAACAAAAAAATATCCTTACTTAAGAAGGCACTAAGTTGAGTTTGGTATCAATGAAAAATATGAAATCTTACCACTCCTTCAACAAGTTTGTTAAGCACAAAGTAAAGATCGAAGGAAACACTTCTTCAGCAAGTCCAAACAAGCAAAAAGCAAGGGACCGAAGTCATCCTAATGTTCATACAATGCCAAAGGCTAAACTAAGGGAGTTATGTAATCAACATGTTCGTTATGCGCAAAGAGTATAACTGATGACTCTATTCCATTGACCCAACAAAGGTTCTGAGTGCTAGGTCGCTGCTAGGATCCCTCTACAAGCCCACAAAAGTAGAAAGCTAGGTAGAAGGTAAGTTCATATCACCCAATAAGTCTTCAAGATGATTCAAGAATTCATTTTCCAAATTCGTCAAGGCATAAAGCCAGGATAGAAGGAAATATGGACTACAAATTCTTGAGATTGAATCTTCAACAAGTCCGTCAAAACACAAAACATAGGATCGAAGATGTTCTCATCTCTCCAACAAGTCATCAAATTCATCAAGTCCACTGAGGCAAGAAGCCAGGATAGAGGAAATATAAATTTTAATTTTGAGATTGAATCTTCAACAAGTCCGTCCAACATGAAGCATAAGATCGAAGATGCTCTCATCTTGCCAACAAGTCATCAACTCCATCAAGTCTACTAAGGCACAAAATCGACAGAGGAGAAAAATACAAATTTCAAACTCTTAGGAGGAAGTCTTCAACAAGTCCGAGAGAACAAAGCATATGGCCAAAGACATTCTAAATTATCTCAACAGTTACTACGAAAACTCCCATATTAGACATGGAGTATTTTTATATATTTATCTAAGTCGATATCATGCTTTAAGCCAAAATCCTTAGATAGATACATATTATGATTGAAAATTTATCACATCCATTTTGCATTAAAGGGAATCAAGCTTTGTAATATTTTTTTTAAACTAGTCTGCAATCTCCTAGTTAAATAGGAGGTCTTCTTGCATATATTCAGGTTGACATCGAGCTTTATGCCAAAATCCCTGAATATATTCATAACTATTATTGTTAAAGTTGTAGGCTCTTGCAAGAACAAAAAGAATTCACTTTCATGCTAAAAAAAGACAACCTTAAATATTAAAAGTTTTCTCCAAGATTTATCACATTCTGAAGATTAAGTTAGAAGAACTCCCAATTTTGGAAGCTTTAATCAACTTGTTAGAAAAACATCAACCTCTATATCTTCAAATCTAAAACACGGATGGCTTCTAAAGGTCAAACTTAACAAGCCCATAAATAGCCGAGTTGTTGATGCTCTCCTCACTCAATTAGCCACAAGAAAAGGTCACAGTGAAAGAGCCCTCGTTCGTTAGTCTGATGACCAAACCACCACTCCATCACAACTTAAGTCGAAGACTTGAGTAGATTCTAAAGGTTGGACTCAACAAGCCCATAAATGGCCAAGTTGCTGATGCTCTCCTTACTTAACAAGCAATAAGAAAAGCCCACAGTAAAAGAGCCTCTATTCATCAGTCCAATGATGATAGCTATTGAATCTCAAACTAATTCAACTTAGTAATTATAAGCAGCTAAAATCCAAGAGATTTTTCTACTTGATCGATAAACCAAGACAATTTGAGGAAACAACTCTCAACTTAGAGCTGCCTCAAATCAGTCTCTATATTGCCTACAATGTGATATTTCAAACTCTTCTCAAATGATCAGATCAAGCACAATGCACAAATCAAAGTTAATTTCCTCATCAAGTCTGCCAAAGCAGAAAGCACAAGATAGATGAAGTAATTTCATAATTCATATGAAGCCAATGGCCGAACTAAGGGGATTTCATGGTTATTCAATCCATTAGAGCACTCACTATTGGATTGATAACTCAATATTATAGACCTAATATAAGCTAAAAGGTTGGGTCATCTGTATGCACCCTTCAACGAGTTTGTAAAAATAGCAAGCATAGGATTTAGGGCATACATACACTTCCTTATAAATCAATATGGACAAATCAGGTAAATCCTTCATCAAGTCTGTCAAGCTTAAAGCTAGGACAGAAAAAATTTCAAATCAAAATAAATAAATCAATTCTTCCATCAAACCTAGTTAAGCATGAAGCTATGGTCGGAGGAAACCCAAATCTACAATAACATAAGAGAAAGAGATCTTCAACAAACCCACTGAAGCAGGGAGTATATGGTGGAAGAAGCTCTTCAGTGAAGTTTGAAATTGAAGTTGCAGTAATTTGAGATTCAGAGTTGACCCGAAGGGTAACCAATTTTCAATAAACATGACTCGCTCCATACGTGAATCACATTTTTTGGGAGGCATTTGTTGACTTCCATGCATGCTTGTTGACCTCACTTTTGGAGTGAGTCCTCTTTCTCCTCTTCTTAGACCTAGGAGTCTTCTAGTCACTAAGACTTCCTTAGTCATAAGACACTTCTAGCAATTAGGTGAACACTTAATCTATTCCTAGAGACATAGAAGGGTTAAGCATAGGATTAGGCTATGCCTTAGGGAATTAAAGAAACCTACCTACCCTATAGTCTAAACCCAATTTATGTTTACCTTCTCAAATCAAACCTCAAATTAAATTGAAATATCAAAAATCTAAATTTAAAATCAAAATTTAAAAATTCACAATCAATCCCACAATCAAATCCAAACTCAAAACTTTTCCTAAGCCTTATGATTGAATTCCATGGACTTAGACCTAGACAAATCCAATCCAATTCAAATTCAATTAATTTTCTCCAAGATCAATTCAATCCCTCAATCATTTATCAAATTCAAATTCAAATTCAACTCCAAATGATTGAAACCCAAGATCAAATCCAAGCTCCAAATCCCTCTTAAGCCATGTGATCCACTTTCATAAGCTTAATCAAAATCCTATTCAAATCAAGTAAACCCAATTGATTTTAATGTAAATCAATTATTCCATCAATTATCTTTCCAAATATAAATTAAACCTACATTAAAATGATCAAAACTAAATCAATTTAAATCAAGTCAAGTCAAGACCCTTTCTAATCCATATGGACCTACCTCTATGAGCTTAGCCAAATCTTAACCCAAATCAACCCAAAATCAATTTATTTTCTCATGAATCAATTATATATTCAATCATATTCACAAATATAAATGAAACAAACATTCCAATGATAAAAATTAAATCAAACTAAATCAAATTCTCTACTAAAGCCCTTTTGACTTGCTTTCATGAGCTTAACCAAATTTGCCTTCAAATTGCTTCAAACCCAATTGATTTTCTTATAAATCTTATATATTCAATAATCTTCCCAAATATAAATAAAATATACATTCAAATATCCAAAACCAAATCCAAAAATAAATCAAATCCCAATCTAAACCCTTTGAGCTAATTCCTTGGACTTAGCCAAATCCTATCTAAATCAAGCCAAAATCAATGGATTTTCTTTGAATCAATCATTCCTTTAATCACCTACCCAAATATAAATGAAATCTATAATCATCACACTAAATTGAAATCAACCCAAGTCAAGCTCAACTTAGCCCTTTTGACTTAAAAGTTCCAAATGAACCAAAACCTATCATAGCCCAAATTGATTGTAGTTGAACTTATATTTCAATCCTAAATTTATATATAAATTCAACTAAACCTTAATCAAACCAAAACTAAGCCAATTAACCCATTTAAGTCCACTTGATCCAAAGTGACCTAAAGAACTCATTTGAACCAAGCTTTATCTAACCCAAATTAGATTGAACTAAGCCCATCCAAATCTTATACCATGATCATTGAACATCCTAGGATGATCAATTACCTTAAATTGGATCAAACCAAGTCAACCCTTTAACCCATGTGAACCCAAACTAGCCAATACCTACCATACACCAATTCAATTGAATCATTGATTCACATCAACCCATAATCATTGATTGAACATGACTTGATCATCAATTGAGCCAAACCAAATCCAAGTTGGCCATTTGACCCAAGTTGACCCAAATTGACCTAAAAGGATAAAATAGGTCAAATCATGATCCAACCTAAATTGATTGCAACCAATGGGTCAAGTTCATTCCAAATTGATTATTGAACTTGACCAAAGCCATAATTGAGCTCAGTTTGACCAACTAGACCCAATTGACCAACTTAGCCCAAATTGACCTAAAGGGTCAAATTGGCCTAAAACCAAATTAAATTCAAATTGATTCAAATAAAAACCTACAATCATCTTAAATTAACCAATTGAACTTAATCCAACACCTAACCAAGCCAATTTGGTCAATTTGACCCATTTGACCTATATGAATCCAACTGAGCCAAAATAAAACCTAGGCCAAATTGATTGAAACCACTTGAACCAAAACTCTTCAAATCATCATTTGAATCTAACCCAAGCTTTAGTTTGACCCAATTTGACCAATTGGTCAACCTAACCCAACTTAGCCTAATTTGAACTATAAGGGTCAAATTGAGAGAAACCCCTTTGAACCAACCCTTGGCCACTTGGAACCTCACCAAACCCAACCCAAACTAATCTTGGGTTAGTACAAAATCAGCCCAAACTCAATTAGAACCAAACCTAATGAGATCTCCCTTAGATATGCCACCCCACATGGGATTTTGCCTAAAATAGTAATGTCCACTCTCTTATCACCCTTGGCAGCAATCAAACACCCCACTTTGGGGTATGACCACCTAGCCCACTCTAAGTGGGCTAGGCTTGCCATGGACCAAAGGGAGGTAAGTTAACTCACCTCTCTCCTAAATGAAACCCATTGGATCCAAGCTTGGGGGCTGCTGCCTTGAGCCACCTCCCAAGCCTTCCACCAACCCAATTGAGCCACGTGGAGGTGAGAGACCTCTGCTTCAGCAATGGGCGGTGAAACAAAGAGCTCGATCCTCGTCCATCATAGTGAATTAAGGGATATATCCCCCTCATTTTCACTCGAATTCAACACACACACCCTCGGAATTTCCCTGGAGCCCAAAATGAAACTCCCCAAGCCTCCACAGAGCACTCCAAGCTTCCCACAACTCAGATTTCACTGCCATCTCTTCGTACCAACTCCCTCAATCCCTCACCAAAGCCAAATTCCTCTTGTACACACCATCCCTACACCTTGTCGAAGCCAAATGAATCCTTCCTTAGCTCTACATTCACCAGAGTTAGGAGTTTGATCACCATCGAGCTCCAAATTGACAAAATTTGTTCTTCCAAGCAAACCACTTGGAATCAATCCAATTGCTACTCAACAGGACTTCATCTCAAATAGACAAAGCTTCCTTAAGTGTGCAGCCACTGGCCTTAGCTTCGATGAGGTAATTCCATTAAAACTAAGCTCTTGTCAATTTTTTTTGTAGCTTTTCAAAGAAAATATGAATGCCACATGATATTAACCATTGGATCCCCTCCGATCATTATCGTGAAGGTGTGGGATCCATTTAGAGTGGATTGAGCTTGGGTGAGCTCAGATTGTGTGGGCAATGGTGGACAGCTTCCATCTCTCATTGCATACAGGGAGATAGATCACGTGCCATCCATTCTGCATGATCAGAATGGACAGCCATGATTAGATCCATTAGATCATCTTGCTTAATCCTTTGTTAACCACATGATTAATCTTGGCCATCTGATCTTAGATCGGACGACACACAAGAAAGCACATCTCACCTCCATCTGACTCAGCATTTGATGGCGATAACTTAAATATCCAATCTCATGATGCCACGTGAAAAGCATGCCATGTTAGCATGCCACATGGCACCGACAAGATCATGATTAATTAAGACTAACTAATTAAAATTTAAGGCTAAAATATCATAAAATTATAATAAACCATAGAAAAATCCAAAAATATAAGTAAATGCTCAATTTAAAGGTATTTTAGAGAGGAATCAACTAAAAATATCCTTAATTAATTTTGAATAGTAATTAGAGCTTAATTAGGATTTAATTAAAAAGTTAATTGGCCTAATTACTTCATAATTAATTAATTAATTAATTAATCCCAAATTTTTTGAGATTGTTTAAGGTGATGACTTTTGCCTCCCCTAATTTTCTTGAGATTTATTGATTAATTAATTAGTGAATATAGTTGATTAAGCCCTAATTACCTTCTTAGCTTAATTAAGGGTTAATTAAGTATGTGAACAGTAATTAATTAATTAATTGGGCTCATTAATCACTGTCTAATAGTGGGGAGGCTTATAGAATTGTTTTGGAACTTCTATCTTAATCCCCTTTCCTAAACTCCTTTCCTAAACTCCTTTCACTTTTTAGGAAGCATTAATTAAAGATTAATTAACTAATTAATTACTTAATTAGTTAAATTAAAGTTTCAAATCACATTATATTTTACTTACTTAAGTGAGGGGACTCATGGAATAGGTTTGAGACCTCTTTCCCAACCCATTCCTTAAATTCATTTCATTTGGAGGATAATTAATCTATTTGGAAAATTAAGTAAAATAAATTGATTAATTAATTAATGATCTCATTAATCAAATTAAAATTACAATCATGTATGATCTTCTTTAATTAATTCATGGGTAGATCTTTAGGTGTTTAAGAACCTAAAGAGAGTTAATGAAATTATGATTTATCTATATGTATGGAAAAATCACAAAAGTAATTAACTAAGTTTCTTAATCTAATTAATCAATAATTGTGAGATGATTACATTAGGCTCTTTCATTTCATAAGTTCATTGCTAATTACTTTTCAATTCATTTGCATATCATGTTAGCTCATAATTATTTGGATAATTACTTTAAGGCAACATAAGTAAGGGTTAATTAATGAACTTAATGCATATTATAACTTAATTAATCCATAAAATTAATTTAATAATGTCACATTAAGCTAAATTAACTTACACACATGAGGATGGGTTAGGATTAGCAAACTCCTTCTTACATTCATTAAGTCCAGTTGAACATGAAATTAAAAAAATGACATTAAAGAACTTTGATTTATTTTTAAATAGTTTTATTTGGTATGTTTGTCCTTAGGAATTAATTTGATTGAATGAAATCATATGCTTATGTTGGGTTATTCCTTTCCAAACATGTTATATGTTGCATGTCATTTGATTCATACATCAATCTCTTTTCAAAATTAATTAAATCAAATGGTTTCCTTTATGTTAAGCTTGCAGATGTTGATTTAATTTAATATATGTGTGGCTATTATCACTACTAAACTTAAATATATTTTTCAAAAGCTTATAAATGAATGGTAACATATGTTGTGATGTTAGTTATAAATACATAGGATATGCATGTGATTATACCTTAAGTGTATGAAATGAAGGCTCGTTCCTTTATTCACATGTTGATTTACATAAGCATGAATGTAATGGGTATATAACTTGGACATCCTGGGAATACGAGGCTTTAAGTAGCCCCAAGGAGATCATTTGATTACCTCACATCCCAACTTTAAATAATGATAGGTACTCATTTGATTTCACTCTTATGTATCTTTAACATAAGAATTTAGATAGAGCTTTAAATCATATACCTAAATATTTCCATTAAAGAAAATACAATCTTTGCATGATTTTCATCTTCTTAATTATAAATATATGTGTATGTACTTAAGAAAAATTGGTATATAGTCTGGACATCCCAAGAATACGAGGCTTTAAGTAGCCCCAAGGAGGTCATTTGATTACTTCACTTCCATGGTTAATAAAGGCAAGTACTTGTTTATGTCTTTTATACATATATGTGTGTACTTGATTAAAAGATGATAATCCTCTTAGCTATCTAAAAATATATGCATTCATAATTGCCTAGTCATTAGATTAACTAATCATGTAACTTGGAGTTTACTTTCTTATATTCTTACATACAAATTTACATTTGATTGAATGTAATGGGTATGTAGTTTGGACATCTTGGGGACATGAAGATTTAGCTAGCCCTAAGGAGCTCATTTGATTACCTCACTTCCTGGTTAACAATGACACGTACCTATTTAATTTCTTCCCTATGTATTTTTGTATAAGAATTTAGATAGAGCTTTAAACTATTATGATTAAATAATTCAATCACACATAAGAGAATATAAATTCCACATCCACATACATTCATCATTTAAGTATGTTAAAACATGTTGCATGTATAGATATATTTAAGATTAAATCATATGCATGTTACATGTGATGGAAAGGAATGATTTAGCATATATCATATGATAGTAATTCAATTGACTTAATCTTAAGATGCCTTGCATATTAAATAAAATCACTTAAAGTGAACCTAAACTTAATTAAATTATTTAATAAGTCATTCACTAAAGAGAACTAAATCAAATTAACATATTTAGAAAGTGACTTAAGGTAGGGATGAAAGAGGGCAATCCTCTTTCTTCTCTTTATAACACTTAGTTGTTAAGTATAATCAAATGAAATAAAAGAAAACACAAATTAAAATTCTCAAAATTAATTAAATAACTTCAAGTGAAATCAACCCTTCATGTTAAATTAAATCTTTCTATACTTAGAGAACTAAAACTCTAATGCTTAGCAAGACATACCACATAAGCTTTAACACACACATTAGGATTAAGTCACCACTTCTAGCTTTATGTTAGTGCAGTGCTTGGTATGATGTATGTTTTATTTTATGATGTATTATTATAGACTAGATGTTAGGGTGTATATTTTATAGACTAGATGTTAGGCCATTATTAGCCTAATCATATTTTTAATGTAGGACAGGTGGGCTTGGTTCCTAATGTGCATGGTACTAAGTCCAAATTATAAATATAAGTGCGTGGGTTATATGTATGTTTAGCTAACACTTTTTGTAGGTGTAGTTAGATTTACTTTTTCTATTTTTAATATAATTTTACTTTAGGAATTAGGATTACTGCTATGGGGGATAAGGATGAGCATTAGTTAGAAGGCTTTGTCCTGGGAGGTCATGTGATGCCTTTAAAGTGGAGTAAATCGAATCAAATGGAGATACGAAGATAAAGACATGAAGCATGAAGAATGAAGACCTCCCCCTAGCATTCATTCATTATAATTGTATAATTGTAATTATTCTTTATAATTTGTGTTGTGGGTGTACCATACCCATCTTTCTTTTGGGGGCGGACCCAACCGACTGATCATATTTTACGTTAGCTTTATAAAATTGTTTGATATTAAATTAAATTAGAAGTAGCATTCTTTTCTTAGTTTCTTAAATGAATGATGCCTTAATGTGTGGCCTGGATGCCATTAGGCTCTTAGAAAAATAAATTTTCTACCCAACTACAACTCATAATTAAAATTTAAATAACTCATAACCTCACCATAAAGCTTAGGCTATAAATAAGATAAGTAAAATATTTAGCAACCCCTTAGCTGAATGTTGTATGTTCACATCATGCATGCATCTTGAATCACTCTTGCAAAATGAGGGCCTCCATCCTTACGTGCATAGGGACTGCTTGACTTGTGAGAGCAACCTCTACTGACAGAGCTTCACCCTCTTTCTCTTTTGATTTGGCCAATAACTTTACTTCATCATGCATTTAGGCATATAAAAATCCCAAAGCCTTTATCAAAATGAAGTGTCAAAAATCAAATAAAATTTGAAAAGATTTGTATTTGTAGATTAAGTCATTACTCATACCACTCATACTTTAGTCTCTTAGGGAGTGTGTTTAAGAAATTTAGTCTCTTTTTAAATTAATAAATCCAACCATCTTGCAATTCCATATGACTAGACCACATGGATTTAAAAAATATAGGAGAAGTTAGCTGACTGCCACTCTAGGCAGTTATAAGTCCAGTAGTTGGGTGGTTTACTCTCTTTCAGGAGGTAAACCTTATACGCATCTCTGCTTAGATTTAGGTTGTACTTTAGCTTTATTAAAGCTCCCTAGATTTAGGATTCGAGGTAGCTATTTTCTACAAGCATAAATCCTCACCTCTTAGGCATTTTCATAACCTTATGTTGGTGGATTATAAGCCCTAGTAATCTAATGAAATTTCAATTCAAGCAAAATAAATCTCTTCAACTTCAAATATGTAAAGCCCAATTATATGATAGATTGGAATGCTCACTGAGCTTCTTAATATCATGAGCATTCCCTACTTATTCCCTTTGGCTTCCAAAAATAAGTCTTCTCCTTGAACTTTCTCATTTGATTTTTCAAACATAACCAATCCTTTGATACTCTTAACTTTGAAATCTATGGAGATAATAATTTTCTACTTTAATTGAGAGTATTCCTAAGGAATTCATCATTCTTATGATATAATTAACTATGGGGCTTTCCTCCATAGGGAACTTTAGAACCCAGTTTAATATAAACACTACTTTATTTATCTATGTAAACTAGGGGAAAAATCTCCGGTATATTTGAAGATCCATCATGCCTTAGGAGTCTTTATTAGGTGATTAGGTTCATTATAGAGTGATGATTTCTATCTTTTGAGAAAGTGCATCATACATCAATGTCGTACCCGATCACTTCAATAAGTATCCCCTATAATCTGTGTGGTGCCCCCCACACATCCAAAAATAAACACGATTTTTTTGGCGACTCCTATGGGGATGGTTCCTCTTCCCATCTATAGTAGATAATTATTGTCTCCAAGCATCGATAGTGGACCTATATTTATATAAGCCCAAGATTATCTTTCTTTTCATTGACACTTAGCTTATTTCATCCTTAAAAGTAAAGCTAGCCAACATCCTTCAGTTTTAGGTCCTCACCCATGTAGGTCTTGAAACCCCTATTAGGTCCCCCAATAGATAAAAATAAATCAACTAATGAAAGGAGATGATGAATATTAGAACCTCTTTACCACTAGCTTGGTGAGGAAAAGTTCATCCCATATTTAGGAAAGTTTCAATAAAATTCAAATAAATAAGTAAAGTCTTTTGCAAAATTATTCAAAAGCATTTTTTCTAAAAAAAATCTTGCACTCCACATAACATAAAGTTTGCAAAATATATAAAATTTAAAACTCTTCCCAAAAAGTAAAAACAACCAAACCTCATTTAATATACTTAAATTTGTTAAATGAGAATCCTTTTTCAACAAATAGACATCATTAAAATCCTTTCATTCCAAAATAAATTTTTCAAAAGCACATTTTCAAAGTAAAATCAAGCAATCAAACTCCATTTAACATAACCAAATTTGTTAAATGAGAGTTTCTTTTTAAAATTGAAATCAAGATATAATTTAAATCCATTTAACACATTCATATTTTTGTTAAATGGAAGTTCCCCTTTTTCAAACTAAATCAAAACAATCAACATATGGACTTCACTTAATACACCCAAATTTATTAAGTGAAGGTTCTATTTTCCAAAATTAAAATAAAATTAAGAAAAAATATAATTGAAATTCCATTTAACATACCCATATTTGTTAGATGAGAATTTTCTTTTCAAAAATTAAAATTAAAATCGTCATATCCAACACACATTTTTGGATTTCATTTGACATACTCATATTTGTTAAATGAGAATTCAATCTCCATAACTAAAACAAATCCACATGTCAACAAACAAATGAACATATAAGTGAATTCCATTTAACATACCTAAATTTGTTAGGCATGAAACTTACTTCCAAACATAAAAAAATAAACACATATACTTGAACTCTATTTGACATACCATATTTGTCAAACAAGAGTTCCCCTCTTTTTCAAAAGAGGAATCAAATCAACAAATATCAAACACATATACATTGAACTCCATTTAGTATACTTAAATTTGTTAAATGAGAGTTCCTTAAATCATATCAAATTAACATATCTCAACAAACAACAAACATATATCAAACACATTTGACCTCTACTTAACATACCTAAATTTGTTAAAGGTCCAATTTTCAAGTCAAATCAACATATATCACACACATAACAAACAATCACCCCAACAAAGATGTTTCCACAATATTTTCAAACATATAATTAAAACCTTTTAGCATACCTAAATTTGCTACATAAAGGTTTTCCAAATCAAATTTCGAACAAAACATACAACATATATATCTCCAAAGTCTCTCCAAATATTTAAACCTTGCTCAACATACTTAAATTTGTTGAGTATGGGTTCTAATTCAAAATATTATGGCAAAGTCTCTCCTCACATTCTAAAAGCTCTCCAACGAACCCCACTTAGCATACCTAAATTTGTTAAGTGTGTGTTCAAATTCAAAAAAAAAAAAAAAATAAAAGTTAATATTTGAAGACAAATATCAAAGCAAGGGTTTGACTCAGTTATATTTTAACTAATGTAGAGGTATTAACACAATCAATTCCTTCTCCATTTTAGTTCAGTTATTATGGCTTCCAACAAGTTCATTTTCGCTTTCTTGTCGGGTGTGGATCTGGCCTTGGATCAGGCCATACAAACCATGACTACTACTCATTTGATCCTGTTCGGCCATGGCTTCGAGGTTGTCCGAGTTACTTGTGAGGGTCCAGCCCTCATGACTGTTAGTAGGGAGGAGGATGATGCGCCACTTCTACTTTGACATTCCCGACACGAAGTTTCCCTCAAGAGAGTGTGGTTCCCACACCTTGATCAATATTAGTGTCGTATGCTTTCGACATCATTGCCCCACCATAGTTCTAGTGAGGGCTAGTACCTCCTCTTTGGTCACTCTAAAGAGGAAGGATATCTTGGCCTCTGAGATAGTCTCCCTTACCTTTGAGGTAGGTTCCAGCTCTCGCTCTGCCTTGCTCACTCGCACTCAGTGCCGCAACAAAAGTAGGAAGATCAAGTGGCACCATGAGTGGTCAACCAGGGAGAATGATGCTACCTCCCAGATCACTGAGGAGGGTTCTCCTCGTGAGACCTCTCCACTCTTGGCTAGCAATAGGTTTCACCCCCTCTCAGCTTCGGATGGAGAGGAGGACTACAGGAGGATCATATTTCCTCCACCACCGACACTTTGAGGTACCGCTGGGGAGCAGAGAGGAAGGCCGCCAACCATCTTAGACAGCTTTGAGGTTTGTAGAGCCTATGATGCTCGAGTTTGTGGTTTGAATCGAGGTCCATGATTCCCAGGAGTGTCAGTGACTAGATCTATAGGAAGAGAGCCACTGAGGTTTGAGTCATAGCCCAAGCGGGCAAGAGGGAGAGGAGGAGGTACGCTAGACAGTTGGCAGCCTCTGCCCTGATGGACTTCCCTAATCACTGCCCTATAAGGGTCAATCATTCAAACAACATTATCCTCACGGGCATAGTTCGACGTAGGAAGAGATCTGGAGGTAGGGTGTCTTGCCATCACCTCTCCACTCACCGCCCACCATCACCCAGCTTACATCATCTACCAAGCTGGCCCCCATTTGGGGAAAGACCATCTCCATTGGTGATCCGGCTATAGCCCAAGGATCCCGTTCCATCCATTCCACATATTGAGGTGAGATCGAGCTCCCCTGCTTGACCTTCTACCTCAACCGTGGTTAGGAAGGAGTGGCAACTCAAGAGTGTCATGGTCGCACCACCTCTACTACAATTAGAGGGAAAGAGGGGAGGGGACACAAACATTGTCCCCATGGTAGTTGATCTAGTTAGGGAGTGCACCTTGCTAGCACAAAACATTCAACATATACAGTTAGTATAGCATAGTCCTATGGTCAGTCGACATCCAGTCTACATTTCCGTAGAGCTAGGCAGGATAGATGATCATTCCTTAGATGATATCATAAAGGAATACCGTACTGCAGTCAAGCAGATTATTGGCAGTGATCACTCAGATCAAGAAGAGGATAGAGTCTACTTTGATCCTGATGAAGATGACATGTTTGATGACACCGAGATCCACATGGTTGACACACGAGGGTCTTAGGGATCAACATAGTTAAGAAGGTGCGTGTTCGAGGAAGGTGACAGTTCTCACTCGACTCAGCACCTCCTCCACTAGCTCAAGCAGAAAGATGATCATATAGACATGATGGAGAAGAAGGTAGTGGAGTTGATGGCAGTGGTCTTAGCATTGCAGAACTCAGCCCTAATCTCCTAGCCTTCTCCTATGGTAGCCGACCGGCCAGAGTTGGTACATACTTTAGACCATCCTAGGTGCAGTCTTGTAGATTATGATGCTGGTAGTTTGCATAGGAAGGTCATATATGGCACCTCTATGCATGAAAAGGACATCAAGCATATGGTGGAACAATAGGTGAGGGAAGTGACGATGCAAGCCAGGGGGAGTTCATCCATTCCAAAGGTAAGACCATTCCCGAAGGTATTTAATGTAGTTCAATACCCCAAAGGTTTTGTGCCACTTTCCTTCAAGATCTTTGATGGTAGTGGAAACCCATGAAAACATATTGCACATTTTAGGGCCAGCTGTTGCAATGTCGGTGGCAGTGACACACTCCTGTTTAGGCTTTTTATCAGTTGTTTAGCAGGGGTTGCATTTAATTGGTACGCCGAACTACCCAATAGTTTGGTAAAGACTTTTGCTGAGTTAGAGCACCTCTTCATCAAGAGGTTTGCTAGAGATCAGCAAAGAGTGAGTGTAGTGACCTCATTGTAGTAAAGTAAAATCCCAATAAGTCCCTTGTTGATTATATTCTTGTGGTGGCATAACTGATAAATGCGAAATGCAGTAACAAAGATGCCATTGAGATTCCTCTCAAAAATATCCATGGACCAGTCATCTTCATGCTTAAGGGCTTTACCATTAAAATATTTGAGAAACTAATCAATAAGATGGCTAGCCTGCAAGAGGAAGCCAAACAATTATCCTTTCCCAACCAATCGTCTCAGCCCAAGCCGCAGAAGGTGTTTGAGAAGAATCCATTGACAGTTGTGTCAGTGGATAGAGGGAAACAACCAACCAGGGTCTAGTATGAGAGACCGAGACAACAGCTTCCTTTGCCACCTCTCTCTGCCACCACCTCAGCCATCATATCAGCCAACACAACCACCATAATGACCATTTCCACCGCCTCAACCGCCTACCTAGCAACGATACTCATATCCACCGTAGCTACTATCCACCTACTCTTGCGATAGATTAAACAAGCCATATTCATTCAAGAGTGAGATAGTTAGGGAAATTTTAAGAACCTCTTAAATAAACCTAACTTTCAGTTACAAGAGCCTAAAAGGTCAGAGGAAAGTGGACAAGAGCAATGATCCTAGCTATTGCCCCTACCACTGCATGATAGGCCATCTCTTAGAGGATTGTATTACTTTGAAGGACTGGCTTGAGCGTAGCTATAAGTTGGGAGCCATAGTTATCCCTAAGGAATACCTATTAGAACAATCATCTTGTTTTATTAGAGTAATCCTTGGGGCTACTTGCGATCCTCTTAAGACTAAAGAAGGTTGAGATATCTCCTTATCCTGAACCTCTAAAAAGATCATTTCTAAGATCAAGAAGATTTTCTTGTAGGTACCTGAAGCAACTCAAACCTCCAAAAGCAAGGAAGGTTTGCTAGTTGCAAAGGAGAACTCGGGGAAGGTGATAGTCTAGCAGCAGCAGCAACTACCATTCGAGTCTAGCATTCCACCACTTCTTCTTCTGCTAGCTCCTCTTCTATCAGTAGGAGTATTATATCAGTGGACAAGGGCATTAAATCTCTTACTCTACTTACTTTACTTGATTTCTACCATCTACCTCCATAAAAAAAATCAATGAAGAAAGTAGATTCTACTTACATCTTGTCCACTTCTGATGCTCTTATTTTTATTCCTATTGAAAACTCTCCAAGTCTAGAAAATAATAATACATAGTAATTTTGATCATTTCCTTATGATTCAGAGTCAGACTTTCCTTCTCTGAATCAATCAGGTTCACCTCTTGAGATTGACTTAGAGTTAACCAACTTCAGGATCCCATAGGATAAGTTGTAGGTATGCCCGATGAGAAGGTAGAACTTTCCACAAATTCATCATTCCATGAAGTCACTGAAGTCAACCTATCCAGTGGCAAAGTTCTACCTCCTAGGGTAGCACCTCAAGATAATGGTAAGCATGTCATTGATTCCAGTGAGCAAATAACCCCTCCACAGGATGCTCCGCCTACATATATGCTTGTGGAGGACCATGTCAGAGTTGATTACAATGTCCTAGGGCATTTTAGAAAGTTGCCAGCTAAGTTAAGCATATATGATGCTGTTGACCTCACTTTTAGAGTGAGTCTTCAATTTTCTTATCATAGATCTAGAACTCTTATAGACACTAAGAGCTTATTAGTCTTAAGACACTTCTAGTGATTAAGTGAACACTTAACATAAGCCTAGAGATTTAGAATGGTTATCCATAGGAATAGGTTAAGCTTTAGGGACTTACGAAGACTTGCCTACTCTATAGCCTAAACCCAATCCATGCTTTCCTTCTCAAACCAAAACTCAAATTTATACCAAATTCAAACTAAATTTTCAAGACTCATAATCAGTCTCATGATCAAATTCAAGCTTAAAAAAAATCCCATGAACCTTATGATTAAATTCAAAACCCTTTCTAAGCCCTTTGATTACATTTATGGACTTAGCCTTAACCAAATTCAAATTAATCCTATTTATTTGATTTTCAAAGATCAATTAAATCTCTCAATCATTTATGAAATCCAAATTCAAATCCAACTTAAATAATTCAATCCCAAAATCAAATCCATGTTCCAAAATTCCTTCCTAAGCCATATGACCCATTCTCACGAGCTTAGCCAAATCTCCACCTAAGCTATGTCAAACTTGATTGATTTCTTTATAAATCAATTATTACTTCATTTATATTCACAAGTATAAATGAAATCCATAGTAAAATGACCAAAACCAAAATCAAACTAAATCAAACCAAGCCAAGACCCTTGTTACGCCAGATGGACTTACCTCCATAAGCTTAACAAAATCTTAACCTAAATCGACCCAAAATCTATTGATTTCTTTATAAATCAATTATTCTTTCTTTTAAATTCATAAATATAAATGAAACCCACTTTTCAATGACAAAAAATAGATCAAACTAAATTTATTTCTTTCTTAGCCCTTTGACATACATCCCTAAGCTTGGTCAAATTTGCTTCCAAATCGCTCTAAACTCAAGTGATTTTCTCATGAATCATTTATATCTTCATTTATATTCTCAAATATAAATGAAATATAAATCCAAGTGGCCAAAACCAAATCCTAAATCAAACCAAAATACAATTTACACCCTTTAAACCAATTTCTTGAACTTAACCAAAATCCACCTAAACCAAGCCAAAACCAATGGATTTTCTCTTGAATCAACCATTCCTTCAATCAACTATCCAAATATAAATGAAACCTCCAATCATCAAATCTAACTCAAGTTAACCCAAGTAAAGCTCGAGTTAACCATTTTGACTTGAAAACTTCAAATGAGCCAAGATCCATTGTACTCCAAATTGATTGCAGTTGGATTTATATTTCAATCATAGGCTCATATATAAGTTCAACTAAACTTGAATCAAGCCAAAACCAAACCAATTGACCCATTTAGGTCCACTTGACCCAAAGTGGCCTAAAGGACCTTTTTGAGTCAAGTTCTAATACAACTAAAATTGGATTGAACCAATCTCATCCAAGCTCATATCATGATCAACAATCACTCTAGGATGGTCAACCACATTGAATTGGTCAAACTAAGCCAACTTGGTCCTTTGATTAAGTCAACTTTTAGCCCAAATGAAACTTAAACTAGCCAAAACCTACCATACACTAAATTGATTGAAACCATTGATTCACACCAACTCATGATCAATGATTGAACTTGACTTGACCCTCAATTGAGCCAAACCAAGTCCGATTGGCCATTTGACCCAAGTTGACCCAAATTGGCCTAAAAGGCCAAAATAGGTCAAATCTTAATCTAACCCAAATTGATTGCAACTAATGGCTCAAGTTCATTCAAAATTGATTATTGAACTTGACCAAAGCCATAGTTGAGTCCAATTTGACCAATTGGTCAACTTGACCCAACCTAGCTCAAATTGACCTAAAGGGTTAAATAAGTTAAAATCTAGATTAAATCCAAATTGATTGAAACCAAAACCAACAATCATTTTCAATTGAACAATTGAACTTGAACCAACACCCCACCTAAGCCAATTTGATCAATTTAGTCAAAATTGGTCAACTTAGCCCGTTTGACCTATGTGAATCCAAGTGAGCCAAAATCAAACCTAGGCCAAATTGATTGAAACCACTTGAACCAAAACTCTTCAAATCATCATTTGAACCTAGCAAAAGCTTTGGTTTGACCCAATTTGACCAATTGGTCAACCCAACCCAACATAACCCAATATGAACCTATTTGACCAAATGAAGCCAAAACCCATGAAACTAACCCATGACCCCTTGGAGGCTGACCAAAACCTACCCAAACCCATCTTGGGTCAACCTAAAATCAGCCCAAACCCATTTTGAGGTAAGACCAATGCAAATCCTCCATAGATCCTCTCCCCCATGTGGGATTTTGCTAAAAATGGCAAAGTCTACTCTTCATTTCACCTTGGTAGCCATTACTCACCCAAATGAGGGATCCCTAAGCCTTCTAGTCTACTCTACAAGAGATAGGACTTACCATGGACCAAAAGGAAGTGAGCCAACTCACCTCCCATGCAACCCGAGCACCCAAGGGATTAAGGAAAGACAATCAGCCCATATCCATCTTGGAGCCTCCTGCCATGGCCTATCCTAATCCATACGAGCCACGTGGACTTGAGTGTAACCACTTTGGTGCTCTGACGGTGACTGGCCAACAAAAATTTGGGAAGCCATCTTGTCCATCCACCTCAGCAAACCGAGGGGTTTACTCCCTCAAGTCACATGAGAAATGCATCACTTTGATTCATGATAACTCCCTAGCACATTTTCAAACCTCCTTGCAATCCATAGATCGATCCCAAGCTTCCTATCTTCGGTATTTCTCCTCCCTATGTGAAACCAAAATAGACTAATCCCATCTAAGCTTGCTCGTTCCCTAACCAAAATCAAATTCCTCTTACACACACCTTCCACGCACGTCATTAAAGCCACCCAAGTTGTTTCCCAAGCTCCCAAGCCACTGGAGGAAGGTCTTCGATCACCACCGAGCTCCATAGTGACAGAACTTGAACCACCGATTGAACCAAGAAAAATTGGCTTGATTTATTCTCAACAGAGCCTCATCTCTACTAGACAAAGCTGCCTCCATCGATCCCACCATCGGTCTTGAGCTCCGGTGAGGTAATTATTCAAAATTGTCGAAATAGGAAAATTTTGTTGGAGCTTTTCGAAGAAAATTTGCATGTGAGCCCATCATAGCCATTGGATCCTTGTGGATCCTCGCGCGAAGGTGTGGGTTGATTTTGGAGTGAATTTGAGCTCGGGTGAGCTCGGATTGAGTGATCCATAGTGGATGGCCTCCGTCGTTCATCGCTCGTGGGAAGGAGGATCACGGGCCATCCGTTCCGCGTGATTGGAGTGGATGGATCTGATCAAATTGTTAGATCCATCCGTTTCTCCTTTACACCTGACCGCCCATCCGATTGGATGGCAAAATCAATCGCGCCATCACCAATCAACGATGGATGTGATAACTTAAATAGCTAATCGTACATGGAAAGTGCCATTAGCGCCACACATGAGCGATGGGATTAGGCTTAATTAAGTTATTTAATATATTTTTAAGGTTGAAACTTCCATAATTCATAACTAATTGTAGAAAAATTCAAAAATATAAATAATGGCTCATTTTAAAGGTATTTTAGAGGGAATCCATTCAAATCATTTTTAATTAATTTTGAATAGTAATTTTTAGTTTAATTAGGATTTAATTAAAATTTTAATTAGCATAATTACTCCATAATTAATTAACCAATCAATTTCAAATTTTTTGAGAATTCTTAAGGGGATGACCTCTGCCTCCACTATTTTTCTTAGAATTTATTGGTTGATTAACTAGGGGAATTATTATTTAAGCCTTAGTTACTCTTTTAACTTAATTAAGCAATAATTAAGCATTTTAACATTAATTGATCAACACATTGGACCCCCCCTAAATTTCCTTCTATTTTTCAACCAAAAATGATAATTAAGGATTAATTAAATAATTAGTGGCCTAATTTGTTAATTTGAAATGCAAATAATTTTAAATTATCTTTAATTGAATGAGAGGGCTTATGGAATTATGTTGGGACCTCTTTCCCAACCTTTTCCCCTTAAGCCCATTTCATTTCAAATGATAATTAATTAATTTGGCAATTAAGAAGAGAAATGGATTAATGGATTAATGTTTTGATTAACCTAATTAAAAAGGTAATTGCTTATGATTTCCCTTAATTGATTCATGGGTAGAGCTTTAGGTGTTTAATAACCAAAAGAGAGTTAATGAAATTATGGTTGACTTACATGTGTGAGAAAACTATAATAATAGTTAAGTGAGCATCTTAAGTTTAATAATTAATGATTGTGAGCTAATTGCACTAGGCCCCTCTCATTTCATAGAGCATTGCTATTTACTTTTTAATTAATTTGCATATTATATTAGATCATAATCATTTAATTAATTATCTTAAGGTAACATAGGTAAGGGTTTAATTAATTGATTAAATTCACACCTTAACCTAATTAATTCATAAAACCAACCTAATTGCTTTGCATTAAATCAAATTAACACACATGGGGAATGAGATTAGGATTAGCAAACCTTTCTCACATTTCTTAAATCAAATCAAACATGACAATAAAAAACTTTAGTTTATTTTAAATGAGCTTATTTAGTATGATTGTCCTTAAGAATTAGTTGGATTGAATGAAATCATATGCATATGTCCCTTTATTTCTTTTCAATCATATTAAATGTTGTATGCCACTTGATTCATGCATTCATCTTTTTTCAAAAATTAATTAAATCAAATGGTTTCCTTTATGTCAAGCTTGTATGTGTTGATTTAAATTAATATATGTGGCTATTATCACTATTAAATCAAAATCTATTTTCTAGAACTTATAAATGAATGATTATATATGCTATGAAAGCTAGTTAAAAATACATAGGAGATGTATTTGATTATAACTTAAATGTATGAAGTGAAGTTTCTTTTCTTTCATTCATTTATTGATTTATATAAGTAAGAATGTTAATGGGTATAACTTGGACATCTCGGGAATACAAGGCTTTAGTTAACCCCAAGGAGGTCATCTGATTACTTGATTTTCTTGGTTTAACAATGACACACACTCCATTTGATTTCATTCTTATGTATTTCAATAGTATAGTTTGGATAAGACTTTACTCCATATGCATAAATGTTTCAATCAAATAAAAATATAACTTTTGCATGGTTTTTCTTCCTTTATTTATGTCTACATCCATATGTATTTGAGAAAAGTAAATATTTAGTCTGGACATCTGGGGAATATGAGGCTTTAAGTATCCCCAAGGAGGTCATTTGATCACCTCACTTCCATGGTTAACAATGACATGCATTAACTTATGTCTTGTATACATGTGTATCCTTCTTTCTTTTATCAAAATTACATGCATTTGCAACTGTTCAAGTCGTTAAATTAATTAATCATATGACTTGGAGCTCTCTTTCTTATGTTCATGTATGCAAATATACATATGCTTGAATGTAATGGGTATATAGTTTGGACATCTCAGAAATATGATGTTTAGCTAGCCCCAAGGAGGTCATTTGATTACCTCACTTCCCTAGTTAACAATGACACATACCTATTTAATTTCATTCCTATGTATTTATTGTATAAGAAGTTAGATAGAATTTTAAATTAATATGATAAAATAGTTCAATCAAATGAAATATTTAAATTCTAAATATACATATATTTACATCCATCATTTAAGTGTGCTAAAATATATTGCATGTATAGGTATGCTTAAGGTTTAATCATGTGCATGTTTCATATGATGGGAAGAAACGAACGAATATGTGTCAAGTGATAGTAATTAATTCCAATTAATCTTAAGATGCCTTTCTTATTGAATGAGGTTATTTAAAGTGAACCTAAACTTAGGATTAATTTAAAATATGTAATAAGCCATTCACTAAAGAGAATTGATTGATTAAAATGCTTTAGATGTGGCTTAAAGTAGGGATAAAAGAGAGTGATCCCCTCTTTTCTTCTCTTTACAACACTTAGTTGTTAGGTGTAAACCAAATGAAACAAAAGAAAACATTAAGCAAAATTCACAAATCAATTAAACCACTTAAAAAAAACCATCCTTTATAATTAAATCCTTTCATACTTAGGAAATATAATAAAGCTTAGTTAAGGCATACCACACAAGCCTTAATACACACACTTTAGAACTAAGTTACCACTTTTAGCTTTATGTTAGGGTGGTGCATGGAGTGATGTATGTTTGATTTATGATGTATTATTTTAGACTGGATGTTAGGTGTATGCTTCGTAGACTGGATGTTAGGCCGTGATTAGCCTAATCATATTTTCTATAGAGGATTATGCTTAAGGAGTGCTTAAAATAAATATAAATACTCTCTTTTACAGGTTGCTTAACCCCTAAGCATAATCTAAATTAGGATAGTTGGGCTTGGTTACCCATGTGGAGGGTGCTAAGTTCAAATTATTCATATAATTGCTTGGGTTGTATGGTGTGTTTAGCTAACATTTATTTTACAGGTATAGTTAGATTTACTTTTCCAAATTTTAATATTTTTGCATTAGGAATTAGAATTGGTGTTATGGGGGATTAGGAAGAGTAGTGGCTAGAAGGTTTTGTCCTAGGAGGCCCTGTGATACCTTTAAAGCAAGCAAATCTAAATGAAGAAATGAAGGAGATATGAAGAATGAAGGTAAGAAGACCCCCCATAGCATTTATTCATGTGTAAGATTGTTTCATATACCGTTGTATAAGGGTAGAGCTCAGCTATCCATTTCTCTTTTTAGGCACCCGACCACACCGGCCTTTTATGCTTTTGCGTTAGATTTATAAAAAAGCTTGATGTTGTGTTTAAATTGTGCAATATAAATATCATCCTTTTTCTTAGTTTCTTTATGAATGATGATTTAATGTGTGGCCTGGATTCGAATAGGCTCTTAGAGAAAAATTAATATTTCTACCCCATCTACAACTCATAACTAAATTTTCTAAATAATTCATAACCTCATATAAGTCCTAGGCATTAAATCAAGATAATTAAAAGATTTAATAACCCCTTAGCTGAATGGCTGTATGTCTAATATCATGCATTCATATTATTTCATTCTTGTAAAGAGAAGGTTTCCATCCTTGCTTGATAGGGGAAGACTTGACCCTTGAGGGTCTCCTCTGTGGTCAAAAACATATCTTTCTCTCTATTTAGCCAATAACCTCATTTCATCATGCATTTAGACATATAAAAAATCTTATGGCCTTTGTCAAAATGAAGAGTTCAAAATCAAATAAAATTTGAAAAGATTTGCATTTGACTAAGTCATTATTTATACCACTCATGCTCTAGTCTCTTAGAAAGTGGGTTTAATGACTTTAGTTTTTTTTCTAAATAATAATAACCCAACTATCTTGCAAAATCACATGAGTTGCATACATGGTTTTAAAGCATATGAAGAGTTAGTTGGCTACCACTCTGGATTATAAGTCCAACATTTGAGTGGTTTATCCTCTACTGTGGAGGTAAATCTTATACCCATTTTCACTTAGATTTAGGTCATGCTTTAGACCTTGCTAAAGCTCCCTAGATTTAGGATCCAAGGTTGCTATTTCTTATAGGATACAAGCATAATTCCTCACCTATTAAGCATTTCCACAATCTTATATTGTAGGATTATAAGCCTTAGTAAACTTTAAACATATAAAGCCCAACTATAAGATAGATTGGAATGCTCACTAGATTTCTTAGTATTATGAGCATTCCCTATTCATCTCTTTTAGCTTTGATAATAAATTTCTTCTTTTGATCTATCCCATTTTATTTTCCAATATAGCCAATTTATTGATACTCCTGTCTTTGAAATTTTCAAGACAATAATTTCTTACTTTAATCGAGAGTATTCCTAAAGAATTAACCTTCCTTGGGATGTGATTAACTATGGGAGCTTGCCCCCCATAGGGAACATTAGAAACTGATTTAATATAAATCATACTTTATTCATCCATGTAAAGTAAGAAAAAAATCTTTGGTATATTCGAAGACTCATCATGCCTTAGGAGTCCTTATTAGGTGATTAGGTCCATTGTAGGGTAATGATTTTTATCTATTGAGAGAGTGCACTATTCCTTAATGTCATACCTGATCACTTCAATAAGTACACCCTTAGATCTACATGGTGTCCCCATACACATATTCAAAAATAAACACTAGAGACACCCTTGTCTTATCCAAAGAGATGAGAATCTTTAATCAATGTTTTACTTGATCCATAGATATGCTTAGCTCAGCTGACCACTACTGAAGAGGAGGCACACCACTCGAAGGAAATCTTAGGAGTTACATTCAATGATGAAGACTTACTTCTAGGGATGACCGAGCACAACCATCCTCTTTACATTACAATGGATGTTGGAAGATATGGCTATCAAGAGTTTTGGTCAACCAAGATGCATTAGTCAATATTATGAGTTTAAGAACTTGTGCTTACTTGAGAATTGATATATCTAAACTCCTAAAAGAAAGGATGATGTTAAGAAGATTCAATGAATAAGGCGAGAGGGCCTTATGCTCTATAGTGTTGCCATTGGAGATAAAGGATTGGAAGATTGAAGCCAAGTTTCATCATAGAGTTGAATACATCTTTCAATGCTTTACTTTGGAGGCCATGGATACATGAAATAACATAATTTCATCCTCTCTACATCAGTGCATGAAGTTCATGATAGGTGGGATTGAGTACCGTGTCAAAGAAGATCTCAAACCATTCACAGTTCATGAGGTTGAGAAATACGAGGATGTAGTCTATTGTCTCCCCCAAAATCAATAAGTTCATTCTCACAAACTTAGTCAAAATCCTCATGAGGGATAAAAAGAAAGAAAAGAAAAATAAATATAAAAAGAAAAAGAAAAGAGAAAAAAAAAGAAAATAAAAGGGAGCGAGACATGGACTCAGGGGAAGATATAGAGTCTGATAATAGATTCCACCCATAGTTCTTTACGTCATTCAAACATGTGGGTAGGATGACCCAGCCTCCACTAGGCAGAGGAAAATGACAGTTCAAAGGTAGCCTTAGAGGTGGAATGCCTCACTATTGGCCATCCAATAAGAGGTATGTCTTAGCCACCAAGAGTACACATGATATCCATATAAACTTAGAATCTAGTTTAGAGGATGAGTTTTATGTGGTTAGCACACCAACATCCATTCTCAACAGCAGATTTCTTTCAAGGTGACACTTGAGCAGGATAATGATGAAGGCCAGACTTCAAGGCAAAACATAAATGTATCCAAGTTTATATGTGAAACATTCAGACAATAGTTAGGAAGCTTAGCTCTAACCCCACTTTCCTCACAAAAGGTTGAGAGTTTGGTAGTTAAGGAAGCCCCTAAGTCATCCACAGATGTGAAAACTCAGAAGTTCTTTCTAGAGCATCATCCTCAAGTTAAGAAGTTGATGTAGAACTTGAGGATGATTCACATAAAGATTTAATAGAATTATCTTTTGATTGGTACTCACCGTGTGTTCATAATCTAGTAAAGAAAGGGTTAATCCCACATACTTGATCAAAGCACATGATGGACTATTTTGAAAGAATATGGAGGGTCAATCAAGACTAGGATTAAGATTCGGTAAAGTGGGTCTAGTCGATGATAATGATAACTGTTTAGTCATCACCAATCATTTAGAATATGATAGGTTCTTTCAAATCACATTAACTCATATGAGGAGGTGTGTTTAGAAACTTTAGACACTCGAGATGATTTTGGGGTCAAAGATGCACTGCTAGAGTTTGAAGAGGGGATTAGGTCAACCATCGATGAGTTCAAAGAAATCAACTTGGGAAGTGAGTACAATCAATGTCTGACATACAACAGTTCTTTATTAAGTAATACAAAACCAATGACTTAGTTAGGCTATTGATTGAGTTTAAAGACTACTTCGCATGGAGTTATGAAGAGATGCCTGGTTTATCTCTTGACATTATAGTCCAAAAAGTAGTAATAGAGCCTAGTGCTAACCCTATCAAGCAAGCTCCTATATGTATGCAATTAGACATTGAACAACATATCATTTCTGAAGTCATGAAATTGATCGATGCTGGTGTGCAGTTTATTTTGGATGTATATGTCCGAGGCGGGAATATACCACTCATATATGAGGGGATAGTTATTGAATTGATCAGGTACGACATCGAGGTATGATGTATTATCTCAAAAGATAGAGACATCATCCTTCAATGAACCTAATTACCTAATAAGGACTCCTAAGGCATGATGGGTCTTCGAATATATTAGAAATTTTTTCTCTACTTTACATGGATGAATAAAGTAGGGTTTATATTAAATTTGATTCTAAAGTTTCTTATGGGCAAGCCCCCATTGTTAATTACATCATAAGGAAGGTGAATTCCTTAGAAATTCTCTCGATTAAAGTACAAAATTGTTGTCTCCAAAGATTTTAAGGATAAGACTATCAATAAATTGGTTATATTTGAAAACCAAGTGGGAAAGAGCAAGAAGAAGACTTATTTTAGAAGCTAAAGGAAATGAGGTAGGGAATAGTCATGATACTATGAAACCTAGTGAGCATTCCAATCTATCATATGGTTGGGCTTTATAATTTCGAAAGTGAGAAAAATTATGTGTTTGGGTTGAAGTTTTATTAGATTACTAGGGCTTATAGTCCACCACACAAGGTTGTGGAGATGTCTAAGAGGTGAGGATTTATGCTTGTAGGCCAGAGAAAATAACTACATCGGTTCCTGAATCTAGGGAGCTTTAGTAAGATCCAAGTGTAACCTAAATCTAAGTGAAGATGAGCATAAGGTTTACCTCCATAAGAGAGAGTAATCCACCCGACTGCTGGACTATAACTATCTAGAGTGGTAGCCGATTAACTCCTCCTATGCTTTAAATCCATGTGGTCTGGTCATATGAAATTGCAATATAGTTAGGCTATTATTAATTTAGAAAGAAACCAAAGTCCTTAAACTCACTCACTAAGAGACTAGAGCATCAGTGGTATGAGTAAGGACTTAATATAATGAGAAATCTTTTCAAATTTTATTTGTATTTGACACTTCATTTTGACAAAGGCTTTGGGATTTTCATATGTCTAAATGTATGATGAAATTGATTATTGGCCAAATCAGAAGAGAAGAGGGTGAAGCTCCATTAGTAGGAGTTGCTCTCACAGGTCAAGCGGTTCCCATGCGTGTAAGGACGAAGACCTTCTTTTACAAGAGTGAAAGAATATGTATGCATGTTGTTTGACATACATCCATACAAGGGGTTGCTAAATCTTTTAGTTACCTTGATTTACTTTAGTTATGAGTTATTTAAAACTTTAGTTATGAGTTGCAGTTAGATAAATGATTTATTTTTTCCTAAAAGCCTAATCATATCCAGGTCGTACAACAAATACTAATCATAAAGAAACTATGAAGATATATATAATTTCTAATGCACAAGCTAAATATAACATCAAATATTTTATTTACCATAAAAGAATAATAAATGCGGTCAACAGATAACCCAAAAGAGAAAATGGAGTAGCTTTACCCCTTATACAATCCAGAATATGAAAGAATAATTATAATTTGCAAATGAATAAATAATATGTGGGTCTTCTTTTCTTCATTCTTCATGTCTTCATTTCTTCACTTGATTTGGTATGCTTGCTTCAAAGGCATCATAGGGCCTCCTAGTATAAAGCCTTCTATCTACTGCTCATCATAATCTCCCATAATACTAATCTTAATTCCTAATACAAAATTACATTAAAAATAGGATCAATAAATCTAACTACACATACAAAATAAGTGTTTGCTAAACACACATGCAATCCTAAGAAGTTATGTTATAATTTGGACTTATCACCCTGCACATGGGCAACCAAGCCCACCTATCCTAACTTGGATTATGCTTGGGGGTTTAAGTAACCTGCAAAAGAGAGCATTTATATTTATTTTAAACACCCTTTAAGCACAATCCCCCGTTAAAAATATGAATAGGCTAATATCACCTAACATCCATTCTACAAAACATGCACCCTAACATCCAGTCTAAAAAAATACATCACAAAATTAAACATACATCATACCATGCACTGCTCTAACATAAAACTAGAAATGATGACTTAATTCTAATGTGTGTATTAAGACTTGTGTGATATGTCGTAACTAGGCATTAAGGTTATGATTTTCAAAATGTGAAAGACCATTAAATCATAAGAGGTTGATTTCACTTTAAGTTGTATAATTGATTTGCAAATTTTTTAGTTAATATTTTATTTTGTTTCAATTGACTTACTATTGACCTCACTTTTGGAGTGAGCTTTCAACTTCGCCATCTTAGATATAAGACTCCTCTAGGTATTAAGAGTTCCTTAGTCTTCAAACACTTCTAGTGATTAGTGAAAACTTATCCTAACCTTAGAGACTTAGAAGAGTTAGCCATAAGGAATAGGTCATGCCTTAGGGGTATTAGGAAAACTTGCCTACCCTTTACCTTGAACCAAATGCTTACTTTCTTCTTTAAAGTCAAACTTCAAATTCAAATCAACTTCAAATTCAAATCAACTTCAAATTCAAATCAACTTCAAATTTAAATCAACTTCAATCTCAAATCAATTTCAACTTAATTGATTTTCTCAAATTCAAATCAACTCCAAATCAAATCAATTCCAACAATTAATTTTCAAATCATCAAATCAATTTAAAATCCAAATCATGAATCAATTCCAAATGATTGAAATCCATGATCAATTCTAAATCAAAATCTTTCCTGCCTTTAATTTCTTTCTTATGAACTTAGCTCAAATCAAATTCACCTAAATTCAAAGATTTTCATAACCATTAATATTCTCATTTATATTCACAAATATAAATTCAAATAACCAAAACTAAATTCAAAACTCAAATCCAAATCCAACTTAAACTATTTCAAGTCAAATCCTTGAACTTAACCAAATCAAATTCAAATCACTCCAAATTCAAAAGATTTTCTCATAACATTTATATTCTCATTTATATTCACAAATATAAATGAAATACAAATTCAAATAACCAAAACTAAATTCAAAACTCAAATCCAAATCCAACTTAAATCAAACTTAAACCATTCCAAGTCAAATCCTTGAACTTAACCAAACCAAATTCAAATCACTCCAAATTCAAAAGATTTTCTTATAACCCATTTATATTCTCATTTATATTCACAAATATAAATAAAATATAAATTCAAATGACCAAAACTAAATTCAAAACCCAAGTCCAAATCTAACCTAAATCCAACCTATTCCCTTTCAAGTCGAATTCTTGAACTTAGCCAAATCATCCTCAAATCAATCCAAACCTTTAGATTTTCTCTTCAAATAATCAATCCTTCAATTACAAGCTCAAATATAAACACAAATCTCAATCATCAAACCAAAACCAAACTAACCCAAGTCAAACCCATATTCACCCTTTTGACTTGAAATTATCAAATGAATCAAAACCCATTTGACTCCAAATCACTTACAATTGGATTTATATTTCAATCATAAGTCCATATGTGAGTTCAACCAAACTTGAATCAAGCCTCGATCAAGTCAATTGACCCATTTAGGCTCGCTTGACCCAACGTGACCTAAAGAACCTTTTTGAGCCAAATTCTAATCCAACCCAAATTGGATTGAACTAAGCCTATCTAAGCCTCACATTGTGAGTAACAATCATCTTAGGATGATCAATCATCCAAATTAGGTCAAACCAAGTCAAACCTAACCTTTGACCAAGTCAACACTTAACCCAAATGAAACCCAAACTAGCCAAAATCCACCATAGGCCAAATAGATTGAAACCATTGATCTAAATCAATTCATAATCAATGATTAAACATGACCAAGTCATCATTTGAGCCAAACCTAGCCTAATTGGCCACTTTACTCAAGTTGACCTAAAAAGTCAAAATGGGTCAAATCTTGATCTAAGCCAAATTGATTGCAACTAATAGGTCAAATTCATTCTAAATCACTTGTTGAACTTGACCAAATCCTTAATTGGCCATCTAGACCCAACCTAGCCCAATTGACCATGAACCCAACTTGACCTAAAAGGTCAAATCAACTTGAAATAAAAGCAAACCAAAATTGATTGAAACCAAAGCTTGCAATACATTTCAAATGATCAACCAAGCCTAAATCAACCCAAGACCTAACCCAATTGGGTCAAATGGATCAAATTGGTCAACTTGACCCATTTGACCTAAGTGAACTCAAATGAACCAAAACCAAATGTAAATCAAATTGAAACAAACCAATGATACCCATAGGCTCCATATGATCATTCAAACTTGACCTAACCCATGGTTTGACCATATTTGACCAATTGGTCAACTTGACCCATTTCGACCTAAATGGGTCAACTTGAGCCAAATCATATCAAATCAACACCAAATTCATTGAAAATTGGCACAACCCATTTTTCAATCATCTCAAATCTGTCCAAATCAAAATTAAGGCCAAATGACCATTTTACCCTTAGGTCAAAGGGTAACCTATGGCCAAATTCATTGGGAATTTGGCCAATTCCTTCTCATGGCCACTTGACATCCTCCTAGTGGACCATTTGGACACCAAGGGGGGTGGTGCACATGATCTAATGGGTTTGGCCTAAAGGCCAAGACCCCCCTCCAATAGAATTTCTCCACTTGGATCACCTCCTACACTCACCTAGCACATGTGCACCTCCTCCATTCCACTCCTCTGCCAAAACCAAACCACATGAAGGCTTAACAACCTAAACAACCCAATCAACCTCCTTAATTTGATCAAAATAGCAAGATGTCTCTCAGCTGTCCGATCCAAGGAGGGGGAGATATACTCCCCCTCATTCCCACTCAAACTAACTTTCTTGCATTCGATTGAGCTCAGAGGATCAAAGGTAAGCTTTTCCAAGTTTCCTAAGCATTCCCAAGCTTATTTGAACTTCTCCTTCTTGGTTTCCTTCATAGTCGAAACAGGGGAGGACTAAGGATTTTTCAACTTACTCAATTCTCCACCAAACCTCAATTCACTTTGCAAGCACCATCAAAGAGGCAAGTTGAGCTCACCTAAAGCTTTTCCTAAGTCCAAGCCACGAAAAGCTTCATTTCAATCAAAGTCAAGCCATTGAGGGAGCTTGGTCAATTGGGAGATCTACTTCAAATTGAAGCTTGAAACTTTCAACAGAGCTTCATCTCCATTTGACGTAGCAACCTCCTCCGTTGGAAGCACTGGTGATAGCCTCCGGCGAGGAATGACTCAAAATCGATCCAAAGTTGAAAATTATTTGGTCTTTTGTGATGGGAATTATCATCCCATTGAAATTCGATTGGATGTTCTTCCCAATACCTCTTGATGGTGTGGGGTGAATCTAACTGAAGCGAGCTTGGATCAAGCATGGAGGAGGACGCCTCGCTCCCATAGCTTAGGTAAGAATGAATCATGGGCCATCCATCCCGCATATTTTGGATGGATGGCCCTGATTAAAATGAGTAGATCTGCTGATTTAATCCCTTTGAAACCATGGGTTTAATCATGGTCATTGATCTGACGACCTGGGAAAGCGATCGCGCCTAATGACGCATGATGTGAAACTTAAATAACCAATCCCATTGTGCCATGAAAGTGTAAGGCCGAAGGCCACATGGTGCCGATGGGATTAAATTAGGTTATTTAATTACCCATTAATCATAAAAACTTCATAAATTCATAAATAAATATAGAAAAATCCAAAAAATGCAAACTCAAGTTCATTTTAAAGATAATTCAGTGAAATCCAATAAAATTATTTTTAATTGATTTTAAACAATGAATTATCCTTAATTAGGGTTTAATTAAAAATTTAATAACTTTAATTACTCTCTAATTACTTCATTAATTAATTCCAAGTTTCTCAGACATGTTTAGTGAGATAACTTCTTCCTCCCTTAATTTTCTTGGGATTAATTAATGAGTTAATTAGGAAAATTAATTAATGAACTTCTAATCACCCTCTTAATGTAATTAAGCATGTTAATAGTGATTTAATCCCTTAATTGAGATAATTAAACATTATTTAAGTGAAGAGGAGGTTTATGGAATGGGTATGGGATATTTTCCCTAAGCTATTCCCTGAACCCTCTTTCTTTCTTAATCCAAACCTAATTAAGGATTAATCCGCTAATTTTCTACTTAATTAATTTAATCACACTTTCAAAACCAATCTGAACTTAATTAATCACTTTGGGTAGATCCTTAAAACAGCCTTGTTTTAAGAAATTATAATCCATCACATGTGTGATGCTTATGAAAGTACTTAATTAAAACCTTTTAGTTTAATTAATCAATAATTATGAGCCAATTGCATTAGGCCCCTTTCTTTCTTAAGGTGCTTTTCTGATTTAAATTTCATGTGATTGCGTATCATATGTTGGCTCACAATATTTGAATAATTATGTTAAAGTGGTGTAGGTAAGGGGTAATTAATGAATTTAATTCACACCTTAACCTAAACAAAACATAAAATCAATATAATTGTCCTAAAAGTAAACTAAATAAATTCACACATGTGGAAAATGGGTTAGGACCAGCAATCTCTTTTCACATCTCTTAAGTTAAATCAAATTCAAAAAATAAAAATCTCTTTAAAGAATTTTGGTTCACTTTGAATAATCTTATCTTATAGGATTGTTCTTAGGAATTAATTAGTGTTAATGAAGTTATATGCTTACATCACTTTATTTCTTTCCAAGCATGTTAAATGTTACTTTGCCATATGAAACCATGCATTCATATCTTTTAAAAAAATTAATTAAATTAAATTGTTTACATTAATCAAATTGCATATTTTGGCTAAAGTAAGAATATGAGTGGCTACTATCATCATTAAATCAAAAACTATTTTCAAAACTTACAAATCAAAGATTATAAATGAAGTGACGCTACTTATAAGTATTTATAAGCTTGCATGCGATTATAGCCTAGGATGTGTATTATGTGATTTTATTTTCTTCTCTTAACATGCATTTGTATAGGATTTGCAAAGTGTATAGTTCATTTGAAAGGAACAAAACACTTGCTTAAATCTATTCCTATGCATTTCCATGTTATGACTTAAGAAGGATCTTCACATTTACACATGTAAATTGCATAACCAAATCAAATAAAAAAAAATCTTTTGCATGACTCTTCGTCTATTTGCTTCCTTTTTGTACATGCACATGTATTTAAGAAAAGTGGTATATTAGTCTGGACATCTCGGGGTTGTGAGGCTTTAAGTAGCCCCAAGTAGGTCTTGTACTTACACCAAAATAATGGCACCATACTCACTTATATCTTTTATACATGTAAATGTGCATTTGATTAATGGGTAAAAGAGTCCCTCTTTTTCTACTTAATAAAATCATGCATTCATGAAACATCCAAATTTTCTTAAAATAATATCTCTAGCATCATCATGGTGGTAAGAAATACATGTATATATATGCTTAGGATTCATTCATGTGCAAATTATACATGTTGGAAAGAAATAAATGATTATGTGTTATGTGACAGTAATTCACCTTAATTAATCCTAAGATGTCTTTCTTGTTGAATAAGTTTATTTAGAGTGAATCTAAACTTAAGGTTGATTAAAACACATAACAAAATATTCACTAAAGAAAAATCATTAATGAATTCACCTTAGAAATCAATTAAGGTACGGATGAAAGAGAAGTTTTCTTCTCTTTTCCATATAAGTTTGATGCATGATTTTATTTTGTTGTAATATTTGATGGATGGTGATGTGCAGACTGATGGTTGGGCAATCTTAGTCTAACCATATCTTCTGTGGGATTGTGCTTAAGGTGCTTATACCTAATTGGCGTGGACTTGGTCACCCATGTGTGGGGCGCTAAGTCCAATTTATTCATATAATTGCTTGGAATATGTGATGTGTTTAGCTAATCTCTATTTTAGATTTAGTTAGATTTACTTTTCCCATTTTCATGTAATCTTTGTAATTAGGATTTGGAATGAATGTTACAGGGAAGTGGAGGTGAACATTGGTCATAAGACTATGTCTTATGTACCATGTGAAGCCTTTGGAGAAATCACATTCCAACCAAGCCAAAAGGAAGGAAAGAAGAAAATTAAACATGAAGAAAGAAGAAATGAAGAAATGAAGAATGAAGACCCCCATAACATAAATTCCTTCTAAATTTTAATTATTCATTTGTAATCTGGGTTGTATAAGGGTAGAGCTTAGCTACCCACATTTCTTTTTGGATTTGTTCGGTGGAGCCCGACCACAAAGGCCTTTTATTCTTTTGCGCTAGGTTTATAAAATTATTTGATGTTTATTTATCCTGCATTAAGATGACATGATTTTCCTTAGTTTCTTCATTGTTTGATGAATGGTCTGGATGCGATTAGGCTCCTAGGAAAAAATAATTTTTTATCCATTTAAGTAACTCAAAATTAAAATTAAATAACTCATAACCTTACCTAAAGCTTAGGACATAAATCAAGATAATAAAAGATTTCATAACCCCTTAGCTAGATGTTGTATGTTATCACATAATGTATAAAAATCATCTTGCTTCACTCTTTCTTATGGAGGGCTTCCACCTTTGCCAAAGAATATGGCTTGACTTTTGAGAGCCATGGTGGAAACACACATCTTTCTTGTTGATTTTATCCCATAACCAATTTCTCTTGCATTAGGCATATGAATCCCATAGCCAGTATCAAATTAATTATTTAAAAATAAAAATAAACTTAACAAAATTTTGTATTAGATTAAGTTATGAGTTCATGCCCTTCATGATCTAGTCGTCTTAGAGAGTTCTGGACTTAGTCTTTTCTAAATAAACATATAGCTTACAAAGCATAAGACTTGGCTACATGTATTTAAAATAGAGGAGTTAACCCATGATTGTAAGCCCAATAGTCAGGTGGTTTATCCTCTCTTGTGGAGGTAAACTATATGCCCATTTTCTCCTTAGATTTAGGTCATGCTTTGAATCTCACCAAAGCTCCCTAGATTTAGGATTCAAGGTTGTTGTTTGTGGATACATAAATCCTCACCTCTTAGGCATTTCATGATCTTGTATCATGGAATTGTAAGCCCAAGATTTCTAAAAAATTCAACTCAAACATATAATTTCCTCAAATTCAAAAATATAAAGCCCAACCATAAGATAGGGATGCTCACTAGGTTTCCTAGCATCGTGCATCCCTACTTATCTCCTTTGGTTTTGATAATAACTCCTTTTGATCAATCCCATTTGATCTTCCAAAAAATAACCAATTGATTGATCCTATCTTACCATTGAAATCTTTGGAGACAATGATCATTTACCTTAATCAAGAGTATTCTTAAGGAATCTCATTCCTTAAGATGTACTAACTATGGGCTTTCCATAAAATTAACTTAAATTTAAAATAAAATCCTACTTTTTTTCATGTAGTAGGGAAGAATCTTTGGTACAATCGAAGACCCATTATCCCCAGGAGTCCTTATTAGGTGATTAGGCCCATTGTAGGATGGTGACTTCTGTCTCTCAAGATAGTACATCATTCCTCAATGTCACACCCGATCACTCTAATAAGAACATCTGTGGATCTATGTGGTGTCTAAACTAGCATATTTTATTTTCATTTACTCATTAGATGAAAATAAAACACCATAGATTTTTTTGGCAACTCTCGCTGGGGATGGTTCCTCTCTCATCTTTGGTAAATGATCATTGTCTCTAAGTATCGATAATGGATTTGTATTTCATATAAGACTGAGACTATCATTCTTTTATGTTGGTACTTAGCTCATTTCATTCTTAAGCTAAGCTAGCCAACATCCTTTTATGTTTTTAGGACCTCACTCATAAAACCATTAGTCCCCCAATAGAAAATAAAATTTAATAAGAAGATAACTAAAGACCTTTTTTCTTACCATCTTTATGGTAAGGTAAAAGCTCATTCCAAAAATAAAGAAAATAAATCCTTCATAAAAATCACTCTTTAAAAGCACTTTTCAAAAGTTCACATACCAATTCAAAACAATCTTTCATGATTGTTACATATAGGATCATTTCAAAATCAAACATCATCTTTCAAAAAGCACTTATGAACATACTTATTCAATATACCCAAATTTATAAAATGAAAGTTTTCATTTCCAAAAAAAAAAAATCATATTTTAAAAAAGCAGATATGGACATCCTCATTCAATATACCCAAATTTATTCAATGAAGGTTTTCATTTCCAAACCAAAAAAAAAAAAAAAATCATATTTTTAAAAAGAAGATATGAACATTCTCATTCAATATGCTCAAATTTATTGAATGAAGATTTCATTTATAAATAAAATCAAAATCATATTTTCAAAAAAACACATGTATACATCCTCATTCAATATGCTCAAATTTATTGAATGAAGATTTCATTTCTAAACAAAATCAAAATCATATTTTCAAAAAGCACATATGTACATCCTCATTCAATATACCCAAATTTATTGAATGAAGGTTTTCATTTTCAAACAAAATCAAAATCATATTTTTAAAAAGCACATATGAACATCCTCATTCAATATGCTCAAATTTATTGAATGGAGATTTCATTTCTAAACAAAATCAAAATCATATTTTCAAAAAAGCACATATGTACATCCTCATTCAATATACCCAAATTTATTGAATGAAGATTTCATTTTCAAGCAAAATAAAAGGTCATATTTCCAAAAAGCACATATTTGAATATGTACATCCTCATTCAATATACCCAAATTTAGTAAATGAAGATTTCATTTCCAAATAGATTCATATCATAATATTGAATTCCATTTTAACATATCTCACATATGTTGGAATTAGAATTTCTTTCTTTTCAAAAAAGTACAAATTTAAGGATGAGCCTTCCATTCAATACATCCAAATGTGTTGGATGGATGTTTCATTTTCAAGCAAAATCACACCATTTGAAATTACACTCAACACATCCCACATGTGTTAAGTTAAAATTTCCTTCTTTTCAAAAAGCAATAATCACAAATAAAATTTTCATCTTTGAAAAATAAAATATAACTGACTTCCATTTTTACTTACCCAAATTTGTTAAAAGGAAATCTACTTTTCAAAATCACAAAAATCAAATACATTTGGATTCTTTATTTAGCATTCCCCAAATTTGCTAAGTAAAAATCCTCTTTTCAAAAATCAAAACCAAAAATCAAACACATTTGGATTCTTTATTTAGCATACACAAATTTGCTAAGTAAAGATCCTCATTTCAAAATCATAAAATCAAAACACATTTGATTCTTTATTTAGCATACCCAAATTTGCTAAGTAAAGATCCTCTTTTCAAAATCACAAAATCAAAACACATTTGGATTCTTTATTTAGCATACCCAAATTTGCTAAGTAAAGATCTTGCTTTCAAAATCATAAAACATAACACATTTGGATTCTTTATTTAGCATACCCAAATTTACTAAGTAAAGATCCTCTTTTCAAAAATCAAAACCCAAAATCAAATACATTTGGATTCTTTTGTTTAGCATACCCAAATTTGCTAAGTAAAGATCCTCTTTTCAAAAAATAAAAAAAAAATAAAATAAAACAAAATCACAAAAATCAAACACATTTGGATTCTTCATGTGGTATACACAAATTTGCTAAGTGAAGATCCTCATTTTAAAAATCAAAATCAAAAGATCAAACACATTTGGATTCTTTTATTTAGCATACACAAATTTGCTAAGTAAAGATCCTCTTTTCAAAACAAAATGCAAAAACACATTTTGGCTTTATCTTAGCATACCCAAATTTGCTAAGTAAAGATCCCACCTTTTAAAATCAAAACAAAAGATTATATTTGGAATTTATCTAGCATACACAAAATTTCTAAGTAAAGATTCCATTTCTAAATTTACACATGATTCACATCATGATCAAACAAAAAAAAGAAGAAAATTATTTTCAAACACCTCATTTAGCATACCCAAATTTGCTAAATGAGTAATCCCACACAAAATCAATTGACCCTCTATTTAACATACTCAAATTTGTTAAATTAAGGGTCCCTAAACATAAAGATCAAACTCAAATATGAACCAATGGAAGCATTAAAAGTCTCTCAAAAATATTGGAACCCATTTTCAACATACACAAATTTATTGAAAATAGATTCTAAGTTAAAAAATCTCTTCTCCAATTCCTTCAAAAATCTCTCATAAAATCAATGAGCCCCACTTAACATATTCAAATTATTGAGTGTGGGTTCAAATTCTAAATCAAAATTCAAAAAAGATAGCAAAATACCACAGCAAAAATCTAATTTGAATTTGTTTTCAAAAATTGCAGAATTTCAACTCAGTTTCAATAAGTTCCTCTCAAGTTCAGTTATGTAGTAATGGATGCCCAGAAGTATGTCTTCACTTTTCATTTTGGGATGGATTTGGCCTTGGATTGAGCCAGCCTCCCATAGACTGACTTAGCTTATTTGATTCAATTAGGTCAAGGATTTGAGGGGGTTAGAATCACTTGTGAGGGGCCCCTCACCATCGCCAGGAGTATGGTGGGAAGAAACTAGTCATCCATGTTGAGATGTCATCGAGTTTCACTAGAAGAGGAAGGTTGTGGCGTCCACAACAAATAGTTTTAGTGCCTGTATTCAAGTGGCCCCATTCGCTAGTGGGGCTAGCACCACTTTGGCTTCTTCCAAGGGAAGGCTCATGGGATACCTCATCTTGAGTGGTCTACGTGTTGCTCTCCTACAAAGCCAAAGCAGATGTAAGATCAAGTGGCATCACTTACGAGCAGCCTGAGATTCTGTGTAGAGAGGAGTTACCTGATAGTTTCTCCTCCGACACAAATAAGTTTCATCCTCTCTGGATCTGGAGAAGAAGATGTTAGAGGATATTCACCTCCACATGTAAGATGAGGATCAGAGATAAGAGGATGTCGGCTGCTTAAATTACTCGCACCGTTGGTGAGGCTTATGGATGATTAGAGTCTGGGCTCAATTTGATTTACATCATCCCTCATAAAGAGCATCGAGAGAGGCCGTGGAGGCCCATGTATGCAGCATTGGCCAAGAGAGGCAAGGTACATGTGGCGCCTCAACCCTCATGGATTTCCCGATCGCTTACCCGTCTCATACTAACAATATTGTATTGATCGATATTACTCACCATGGGAGGAGGGCTCCCGCATAGAGAGAGTTGGTGGTGCCTCCATCACACCACTCCACTCCACATCCATCATCTCCAGTACAGGTTCCATCTTCCATAGTTCCATCAAACGCCATGAAAGAAGCATCCGAGAAAAAGAAAGCCCCGCTGGTGATCTGGCTACGGCCAAGGGATCCCATTTCATCTACACGATGAGGTGAGGTCTCTCACGACCTCCTACTTTAGTTATGGTGAAGAGGGAATGACAACCTCAGAGCATAGTAGTCATGCCATCACCACCACCACCTAAGTAGGTCATGAAGATAGCAACAACAGAGGGGGAAGGAGACAATACCACTATCCCCATGGCTATAGATCCTCCTGAGTACCACCCATTGAGTGATACCATGAGTGTATCCTCCAAAAGCATCCTCTCACAAGATTAGCTCTCCAGTAGCAGGGGAGGTTATATGTATCTTTGTTCATGACAGTGATCCCACCACCGATCAACCATGATCATTTGTGCTTGCGTAGTTGGACCGTTCCCTAGATGATATTGTAGCACATTAGCTAGTTGGGAAGAAGGAAATCCTAAGGTATGACTGGTTTGATTTAGAGGAGGAGAAGGTCTGTTTTGATCTCAATGAATATGATTTGTTGGAGGATTCAGGAGTGCATATGGTTGATACCAGGGGTTCCCTCCTTCAAGATCAGCAGAATTTGGAAGGTGCTGCGGCTGAGCAGGAAGATACCGCCTACTCGACCCAACAACTCCTTCAACAACTTAAACAGAAGGATGAACAAATTGATAAGATGGGAAAGAGGCTTGAAGATTTACTAGCAATAGTTTTGCACTTCAGAATAAGCCCCAACAGCACATCCTACAATTGTAGAGACTTATTAGCCTGAGTTGCTGCATGTCTTGGTTCAAGCCAAGAGTTTACCTCGAGAGGCAACTAGCTTGTATAGAAAGGTAGTGGACAATACCTCCATACAAGAAAAGAATATTAAACTCATGGTTGAGCTGCAAGTGAGAGAAGCGCTGGCGCAAGCTCGAGGAGGATCATCAGTTTCAAAGGGTAGACCCTACCCAGAGGAAATCGATGCTATCCAATATCCTAAGGGTTTTGTGCCACCTTCTTTCAAGAGCTTTGATGGTAAAGAGAACCCATGCTAGCACATACACTTCGTCACCGTTGCAACACGGGTGGTAGCAAGCACATTATTCCATCTTTTTTATCAGTGTGCATAGCCTTTGATTGGTACACTGAACTCCTCAATAGTTTAGTGAAGAATTTTGTTGAGTTGGAGCAACTCTTTATTAAGAGGTTTTCGGAGCTCAAAGAATGGTGTAAAGGATCTTGTATGGCTCAACAATACCCTGGTGAGTCCCTCATTGATTATATTCTCAGATGGTGCAATTTGAGTATGAAATGTGAACCACAACTATCTGAATAACATGCCATTGAAATTCTACTAAAGAATATTCATGGCCGATTGCCTTCATGCTCAAAGGTTTTACCATCAAGATATTTGAGAAGCTAATCAACATCATAAGAAGCCAAATAGTTGCCTTCAATCACCATCAAAGCCAAAGATACAAAAAGCATATGAAAAGAAACCAGAGGAAGTAGCGGCAGTGGATAAAGGGAAGCAACTGACCAGAGAGCAGTATGAGATACCTCGAGCTCCACAATCGTCACTTCCACCTCCTTTACCACTACCTCGGCCATCGTATCAGCCACCACAACAGCTTCCATGACCTTCGTCGCCTCCTCCTCAGCCATACTCACAATAGCAGTACACATAGCCACCCTCAGGTAGCTACCATCCACCCACTCTTTTGAATAAACTAAACAAATCTTATTCATTTAAGTGGGAGGTAGTTAGGAAAATATTTAAGAACCTCTTAAAGAAACCTAACTTTCTGCTACCCAAGCCTAGGAAGCTGGAGGAAGTGGGCAGGAGCAATGATCCTAACTTTTTCCCCTACCATACATGCTAGGCCATATTTTGGAGGATTTCTTTACATTCAAGGACTGGCTTGAGCATAGCTACAAGTCAAGTGCCATAGTTATCTTAAAGGAATACCTAGTGAAACCATCCAGTATTAGGGTAATCCTTGGGGATACATCCTCTCAAAACCAAAGAAGGTTGGGATATCTCTTTATCCCGAACCTCTAAAAAAATTATTTCAAAAATCAAGAAACTCAGTGCCTAGGTAGCTCGAACCTCCAACATCAAGAAGGTCAAGTTGCCAAAGATAAGTTGGGGAAAGTGGGAGCTCAAGAGCAATAACAAAGAGCTCATACCGCCCGGGATAGCCAAGTAGCAATCAACCAGCCTCCAGCCTCCACCGCTGTAACTTACTACTTCAGACTTCTACTTCTATTTTTTTCTTCTAGACATTTTATATGATGAGGGCATCAAATCCCTCACCCCACATACTTTACTAGATTTATGTACCCTTCTAAATCCAAGAAATCAAGGAATAAAGCTAGTTTGAATTACATCTGTCACTGATGGGTTGTCTATTCTACTTTATAGAAAACTCAAGTCTAAATAATAATTATAACAACTCGATCTTCCTCTTTCGATTCAAAGATGGACTTTCCTTCTAATAATACTGTTCACCTTGAGATAGACTTGGAATCATCTCAAAGGGTCCTATAGGAGAAGTCGTAGGTGCTGATGAAAGGTGTAGAATCTTCCACTAAACGCCACAAGAGATCATCAAAGTTAACCTCAGAGTGGAAAGGTTCTACCTCCTGGACACCTCAAGATAAGAAAAAGTCATTGGTACTAATGAGCAAGAAGCCCTCCATAGATGCTCCACCCATGGATATGCTTGTGAGGATCCTAGTGATTACAATGTCCTCGCTCACCTAAGAAAGTTGAGAGCTATGTTAAACATATATGATGCCCTTGCCTTATCGAAAGAGATGAGGGAATCATTAATCAAGGCTCTTCTTAGATCCGAAGATATGCTTAGCTCAGCTAACCATTGTTGGAGAGGAGGTACATTACTCAAGAGAAGCCTAGGGAGTCACATTTATAGATGAAGACCTTCTTCGGGGACATGGAGCACAACCGTCCCCTCTACATCACAGTGGATATGAGAAGATTAAGACTTTTATGGGTTTTGGTTGATCCGCATTGGTGAACATTATCTAAAGACCTTACCTATTTGAAGATTGACATCTACACACCGAGAGATATGATGTTGAGAGGATTCAATGAACAGGTGAGAGGGCTTTAGGCTCCATAGTGTTACCTTTGAAATAGACTGGAAGATCAAGTTCTATATAATTGATTCAAATACTCATTCACTACTTGTTTGTAGGGCCTTGGATACACTAACAAGATGATTCCATCCTCCTCCATCATCAAGTTTCAAAGATGGAATTGAATATTGTGTCAAAGGAGATGAAAAACCATTTTTAGTTAGAGAGGTCGAGATATATGAGGATGCAACCTACTATCTTCCTCAGAACACCTTTTCTCATGAACTTGGGTAAAATTCAAATACAAAAGAAAAAGAAAAAGAAGAAAAAGAAAAAGAAAAAGAAAAGAAGAAAGAAAATACAAGTGAATGAGAAAAGGACATCAAGGAAGAAGTAGAGCCGAAAGTCACATTCCACCCATAGTTCATTTCATCATATGGACATATGGGTAGGATGACTCGACCTCCACTAGACAGAGGCAGAGCCAGACATAAAGGTAGTTCCAGAGGTGGAAGACCCCCTAGTTGGCCTCCAACCAACATGGGTTATGTTCCAGTTCACAGAAGTACTCCTTCTATTCACATAGACTTGGAATCCAGCTCGGAGGATAAGTCTCATGTGATTAGCATACCAATCAACCCCTCTCAGTGAGTTTCATTGGAAGTGATACTCGAGCTAGATAGTGATGAAGACCAGGCCTCTAAGCAAAGCATGAATGTATTCTAATCAAGTTTGTGTAAAACCATCAAATAGTAGTTGAGAACTTTATCTCTAACCTCACTTTCTTCTTAAAAAGTTGAAGGTTTAGTTGTTTAGGAAGCCCCTAGATCTTCCATTGATGCCAAGCCAAAGAGATTCTTCTTGGGATCATCATCCTCAAGTCCAAAAGTGATGTAGAACTTGATGATAATTCATATAAAGATTTAATGGAATTACCTTTGATTGGTACCGCCTATTTTAATCTTGCAAAGAAAGGTTTGATTCCTTATACATGGTCCAAGCAGTAGAGTATTCAAAAAGTGTGGAACAATAAAAAGCAGGATGCATAATCAAGATCGTGGCTAGATTCGATATATGGGTCCAAAATGACGGCGATGATTATTGCTAGTTGTCACCAATCATCTGAGTCTGATAGTTCTTCTCAAACCACACTAACTCTTATAAGGAAGTGTATTTAAAAACTTTAGATGATCTAGATGATCTTCAAATCAAAGATGCACCTCCAAAATTTGGAGAAGAAATCCATTCAACAATCGACAAGCTTAAAGAAATCAACCTCGGATAAGAAGATCCACACATACATCGTTTCACAATGAAGAAGAAACCAATGACTTAGTTAGGCTTTATTGAGTTTAAGGACCGCTTGATGGAGTTAAGAAGAGATGCCCACATTATCTCATAGCAATCCACAAACTAGCAGACCCTAACGCTAACCTATCAAGCAAGCTCCTAGATGCATGCATTAGAAATTGAACAAATGTCATTTCAAGTCAAGAAATTGATCGATGCCGGTTTCATCGGAAGAAAATACCCTACTTGGTTAGCCAATGTTGTGCTAATTAAGAAAAAGATTGGCCAAATTTGCATATGCATCGATTTCAGGGACTTAAATAAGGCATGTCATAAGGATGAATTTCCACTTCTTATACCAGAATTAATGGTGGATATCACCTCATCTCATGTAATATTCTTTTATTGATGGGTCATCTGGCTACAACCAAATCAAGATGGCCCCGAGGATGAAAGAAACACCGCTTTTCAAACCCCGATAATCTATTATTATAAGGTCATGCCTTTCGGCCTTAAAATGTTACATACCAACGCCATGACTAGATCTTCAATGAACTCATTCATCATCAAGTTGAATGCTATGTTGATGATCTAGTAAAAAGAAAAGGAAGACCATATCTTTGACTTGAGTAGTTTTCGAATGATTAAGATAATTTAACCTCAAAATGAACCCTCAAGTGTGCATTCGAGTAGCTTTGGAAGTTCCTTGGTTTATTGACATCGGAATAGAAATAGATCCAAAAGATCAAAGCTATCTTAGAAATGACACCCCTAAAAGTCTAACTCAACTCGGATCTTTTGATTGACGATACTTTATCTCCAATCCATCGAAGATGCAAGCCATTTTCAGCACTTGTCAAAAAGGATGCCAAGTTTAAGTGGGCTGATAAGTGCGAGCATGTCTTTGAAGATATCAAGGAGTATTTGGTGAAGCCGCTAGTTCTAGCAGCCCTTATCCCTAGCAAGCTACTTATCCTCTACACTGCTGCATTGGATGACTCCCTTGGTCCTTTGTTAGCTCAAACCAATGATGAAGGGAAGCAGAATGCTCTCTACTATCTCAACCATTATTTGATCCCTACTAAAGTAAACTACCCACCTATTGAGAAACATTTCCTATCTTTAAACTTTGCATCATAAAAGCTACCATATTATATGCTTTCGCATAAGGTAGACTTGATTTCAAGAATCAATCCACTGTAGTATCTCATGACACCATGTTATCGGATGGTTGCATTCCATGATTCTCTCAGTTCGATATCACATTCTAATTCTCCTGTGGTGAAAGAATAGCACTAGAATTTCTTAGACACCCACTTCCTCGCGATTCCCCGCTTAGTGATGATCTCCACAAACAAAAAAATCATGAACTTGGGGAGACAATTGCTGGGAGATGTATTTTGATGGTGTAGCTTCCTTTCATAAAGGAGAAGAATCCATGATCTACTCTTCCAGAAAGTAGGAATAGTTCTCTTAACTCTAGATCATGTGATGAGATTCTCATACTACCTCTCCAATCCATGCACCAACAATGAAGCCGAATGAGGCTTTGATTGCTACCCAGAGTAGCCATAGTGTCAAGCATCAACATTCTCGCTGGTCATCAACCGCATTGTCGGTCCTATAGGTTCTAAAAGCTTCATCTACCACGAGTACACCATGAAGTTGTCAAATTGAGGTCACCATCTGCCAAGTCCCTCGAGGAGAGAACACAAGTAGATGCTTTGGCCAAACTTGCCAAGAATTGGCATGTCTGAAGATGAGTCCATTCCAATAAGGGTCCAAAAGACAAGTCATCCCTTATTGATGTTGAACTCATCGAGAGACTTTCTCTTGAAGGGAGGTTACCCATAAAAGAGGAGCTGATTGAGGCAACCATTCATAGATTACTTGACTAGAGGCAAACTACCTCAAGAAAAGTCACAAGCCCATCAGGTGAAACAGAGAGCTCTCTCCTATGTTCTCGTCGATGGCACCTTGTACCGATGGTCTTCGATCAAATGTGGTTACGCTGTTTGGAAAAACATGAAGCCCATAGATCATGACCGAGGTACATTTAGTCTATGGAGCATCAATCCATAAGATGAAAGCAAAGATCAAGAGACTAGATACTCGCCTTCGATGATGATATACATGGATGTAGCTAGAGATGCCATCGTGTGTACACTGTGGTCCTACATCAACCACCCAACATTCTACTTTACATTGCCTCATGGCCATTTGAGTGTTGGGGTATTGACATTGTGGGTCCTATCGATCCTCCTTCTTCTAAGGGTCATCGTTCATTCTAGCCACCACTACTTTTTCAAATCCCACTGTGAGAGGTCACAAGATGTGCTAATTTTTCAGAACCATATCGTATAAGTTCGTGCCTCTGAATTATATCGATAATGGTACTACATTCAAAAGCACCAAGATCAATAGCTTGCTAGAAGACATGGTATAGATTGGAGATACTCCACCATCTACTACCCGAAAAGGCCTAGAGAAGCATTCAACAAAACTCTCATCCACATACTAAAGAAATGACAAAAAAATAAGTGGGCATGAGCGCTAGTTGAAGTGTAGCATACCACCACATACAAAACTCCAACTCCCTACCCCATTCTCTCCTTAGTGTATGGGTATGAAGCCATTTCTACCATTAGAAGTTCAACTCCCATCACTAAGGATAACAATGGGTAGTAAAATCACCATGAGTAATGCAAAGTGGTTAGAAGAGCTCAAGGTTTGGAGGAGAGATGCCTACCGCAGCAGAACCGAAGTTATACAAAGCCATGATTCAAGCTCACAACAAGTCGTCCCCTAGAGGTTTTTAAGTAGAAGAGCTTACTTTAATTCTAAGGAGACCAATTATTGCTCATCTAAAGATGAGAAGCAAGTTTGAAATCACTTGGGAAGGCCCTTTTACCATAGAGAAGGCCTACCGAGTAGGATCTTCACTTATTGATTGTAAAGGGGAACACCCGATGCTTCCAATTAATGGGCTCTATTTGAAGAAATATTACCCATAAAATCATGTTTGAAAATAATTATCTTCAAAAATTTCATTCCAATTCATCAAAATATTCTCTTCTTTTGAAGCATTGTTTGTTTATTTACAAATCCACAATGATGTGTTTAGGATAGGTGTAAGAGAACCCAAGAGGCATCCTATCCTTCTTTCACAACACAAACACAAATTAAACTTGATTCACCAACACTACTAGAATAGGTGTGAAAGAACCCAAGAGGCATCCTATTTTGACTAGCATGACTAAGTTAGGTGTGAGAGAACCCAAGCGGCATCCTTTCTTGGTGGAATCACAACTGTCATTCATGGCACCATTTCATCAAATCCCCTAACATGTTTAAGGTAGGTGTGAGATAACCCAAGTGGCATCCTATTCCCTTTAACACAAGTACAAAAACAAACACATCTTTTGTCTCAGGCTATTTTGATATGAGAGCAAGCCCCTGTGGCACTCACTCATTAGTTCTAGGTCGACATACCTTGCTATTACATCACCCTAGTGGTCACTTGTCTGGATGTGAGTCCGTGCTTTCTTCGACTCTACCAAAACCAAAGAGTGCCTTATTAGTTTGGTAGATCCCACTCTGCAGCCAGTAAACTACCTCATGTTGACTTCATTTAAGAAGATGTAAGCCAACATGCTTTCCTCTTGAACTAGCCATCATGCACCAGGTTGAGTATATGAGGTTTTAGATAAGTCCCCTGGCTCCCTTTCCTCTTGACTACTTTTGAGTTGATATAAGTCCCCTGGCATTTAGTAGTCGCCCCTAGTTGGATAGCACGCCGACAAGATAGACTATCCCAAAATCGCTATAAGAGGATGTGAGTCCCCGATGCTTTCTTCCTAGACTAATTGTTACAAACCGATGAACAACTTAGGTTGGTTGATGTTCGCTATGCTGACAGTAACTCACCCGGTGGATATACCACTCTTGGCAGATGTGAGTCCCTGCACTTTTTCCATGAGTTGGCCACCGAATACCTATAAAATTATCTTCTCCAGTAGGGTTTTGGATAATGCCCTTAGTGGCCCCTTTCTCATAATAACTTTCTGGATCAATCCCTTGCAACCCCATTTAGACACACTGGTTACTTTGAATTGGACAATCTCCTTCCTAGTAGCCACCTGGTTGAGAATTTGTTGGATGCACAAATTCTCCTTGGTTCAGAATCAGATGTCTAGCTAATATAAGCTTCTTCTGATGATCCCTCAGAAACCAATGGTCCATGATAAATAAATAAACAAAATAAATAATTAATTCGCATGGATTAAGCCCCCAATGGCCCTTTCCCAAGTAGGCATCCTATCTTAGGCGAGTAGAAACTCCCCATAGAATAGCTTGACTACATTTGAGTTGAGATAGTCCCTGGCACTCTCTCTGAAGTTGTCCTTACGTTCAATATATTTTCCACAAACAAAGTGCCCACATCATTTCTTTTGAAGGTAAGTCTAATGCATTCTTTCTAGCATGACCGCCAATAAACCAATGGCACTCTAGGTCGGTGACATGCTACCTTGCTAATGTGTTGCCCTAGTGGTCTTTTATTCAGGAAAGATGTGAGTCCCCATGCTTTCTTCTCTAAATCAACCACTGCAAAATGAAAGGCACCCTTTGGTTGGATAGTTCTCCCCTCGGCTGGGAAACTACTCCCTTTGGATTGGTAAACTTGAGCTAGATTAAGGCCGACATGTCCCCTGGTACCCATCAAACGATGGGATCCATCAAATACAATTAAAAATGAAATTAATTTTGACTATATTTGAGTTGATTTAAGTCCCCCAACACATTCACTCAGTATTTAGGTTTGGTTGATTGTGCTTTGCTAATTAATCACCCTAGTGACTGATCCCTACTTTGAAAGATGTAAGTCTACTATGCTTTCTTCCTGGTATAGGCATTGCACAATGAAAGACCATCTCTTTGGTTGGATAGTCTTACTATGTGGTTGGTAGACTACCCCTTTAGATTGGTAAATTTGAGCTTGATCAAGGCCGACGTGGTCCTTACTCAGTATGATCCATCGTAAACTGATAGGGTCCCTCTCAAAATTTAAAAATATTAAACAAATTCAACCTTCCTCCTCAGTGGAGTTAAACTAAAAAAACAAAACAAATCCAATGAACCTCCCTAGTGGAGTCAAATTAAATAAACAAATCAATTAGCTTCTCCTTAATGAGATGCAAGTCTTCTGCTCAATCCTTCTAATTCCCCAATAGATTTCATAACCTCCCATCCCTAGTGGATGACTTAAACTTGCTCCCTTAGTGGAGAGTTCACATTTTTCATCCCTAGTGGAGCACCAAATCATAAATCAACAAATCAAATCAATTTTCTCCCCAGCGAGATGTAAATCAAATCAAACATCTCATCCCCCGGTGGATGACTTGAACCTTTTTCCCTAGAGGAAGGCTCACATACTTAATCCCTAGTGGATTCCTCCTTCACTCTCTTATGTCTTAGGCATAAGTTGACACAAGCTCTTGATTCCTTCTACACCTCATTTAGAGTAGATCATTTTGTTAGTGCTTGATCATCGAGCATTGTTGATCATCTATCACCAATAGGTCGATGCCTTGTCACACATATTGCTTGTTGACTCACTTTTGGAGTGAGCTTTCAACTTCAACATCTTAGACATAGGACTCCTCTTGACTTTAAGAGTTACTTAGTCTTCAGACACTTCTAGTGATTAGGTGAACACTTAACCTAATCTTAAAGACTTTGAAGAGTTAGCTAGTTTGAACCAAATCCTTACTTTCTTCTTTCAAGTCAAACTTCAAATCCAAATCAACTTCAAATTCAAATCAACTTGAAATTCAAATCAACTTCAATCTCAAATCAATTTCAACTTAATTAATTTTTTCAAATTCAAATAAACTCAAATCCTTAAATCACCCAACACGCTTAATTTTCTCAAATCAAATCAATTCCAAAATCCAAATCATGAGTCAATTCAAATGATAAATCATGATCAATTCTAAATAAAAATCTTTCAAGCCTTTAATTTCATCTTATGGACTTAGCTCAAATCAAATCACCCAAATTCAAAAGATTTTCAACATTTATATTTATTTATATTCACAAATATAAATGAAATATAAATTCAAATAACCAAACTAAATTCAAAACTCAAATCCAAATCTAACTTAAATAAATTAAACCATTTCAAGTCAAATCTTGAACTTAACCAAATCAAATTCAAATCACCAAATTCAAAATATTTTCTCATAACTATTATATTCTCATTTATATCATATAAATGAAATATAAATTCAAATAACCAAAACTAAATTCAAAACTCACCAAATCCAACTTAAATCCAACAAAACCATTCCAAGTCAAATCTTGAACTTAACCAAACCAAATTCAAATCACTCCAAATTCAAAAGATTTTCTCATAACCCATTTATATTCTCATTTATATTCATAAATATAAATAAAATATAAATTCATATGACCAAAACTATATTCAAAACTCAAGTCCAAATCTAACCTAATTCCAACCCATACCCTTTCAAGTCAAATTGAACCAAATAAATCATCTCAAATCAATCCAAACCTTTATTTTTCTTCAAACAATCAATTCTTCAATCACAAGCTCAAATATAAACACAAATTTCAATCATCAAACCAAAATCAAACTAACCCAAGTCAAACCCATATTCACCCTTTTGACTTGAAATTGTTAAATGAATTAAAACCCATTTGACTCCAAATCACTTGCAATTGGATTTATATTTCAATCATAAGTCCATATGTGAGTTCAACCAAACTTGAATCAAGCCTTGATCAAGTCAATTGACCCACTTAAGGCTCACTTGACCCAAAGTGACCTATCTTGAGCCAAATTCTAATCCAACCCAAATTGTATTGAACTAAGCTCTATAAGCCTCACATTGAAAACAATCATCTTAGGATGATCAATCACCCAAATTGGGTCAAACAAGCCAAACCTAACCTTTGACCAAGTCAACACTTAACTCAAATGAAACCCAAACTAGCCAAAATCCACCATAGGCCAAATTGATTAAAACCATTAATCTAAACCAGTTCATAATTAATGATTGAACATGACCAAGTCATCATTTGAGCCAAACCTAGCCTAATTGGCCACTAGACCCAAGTTGACCTAAAAAGATAAAATGGGTCAAATCTTGATCTAAGCCAACTTGATTGCAACTAATGGGTCAAATTCATTCTAAATCACTTGTTGAACTTGATCAAAGCCTCAATTGGCCAACTAGACCCAACCTAGCCCAATTGACCATGAACCCAACTTGACCTAAAAGGTCAAATCAACTTGAAATCAAACCAAACCAAAATTGATTGAAACCAAAGCTTGCAATACATTTCAAATGATCAACCAAGCCTAAATCAACTCATGACCTAACCTAATTGGGTCAAATTGGTCAACTTGATCCATTTGACCTAAGCGAACTCAAATGAACCAAAACCAAATATAAATCAAATTGAACCAAACCAATGATACCCATAGGCTCCATATAATCATTTGAACTTGACCTAACCCATGGTTTAACCCAATTTGACCAATTGGTCAACTTGACCCAAGTTGACCTATTTGGCCTAAATGAGTCAATTTGAGCCACATCATATCAAATCAACTCCAAATTCATTGAAAATTGGCACAACCCATTTTTCAATCATCTCAAATCTGTCCAAATCAAAATCAAAGCCAAATGACCATTTTACCCCTAGGTCGAAGGGTAACCTATGGCCAAATTCACTTAGAATTTGGTCAATTCCTTCTCATGGCCACTTAACATCCTCTTAGTGAACCATTTGGACACCAAGTGGGGTGGTGCATATGATCTAATGGGTTTGGGTCAGACATGACCCAACCCAAGGCCAAACCGACCCCTCCAATATAATTTCTCCACTTGGATCACCTCCTACACTCACCTAGCACATGTGCACCTCCTCCATTCCACTCCTCTGCCAAAACTGAACCACATGAAGGTCTTAAACAACAAACAATCAATTTGATCAAAATATAAGATGCTCCCTCGATCCAATGAGGGGGGAGATATACTCCCCCTCATTCCCACTCAAACCAACTTCCTTACATTTGATTGAGCTCAGAGGATCAAAGGTAAGCTTCTCCAAGTTTCTCAAGCATTCCAAAGCTCATTTGAACTTCTCCTTCTCGATTTCCTTCAAAAAAAAGGGAGGACTAGGATTTCAACACTCTCACCAAACCTCAATTCACTTTGCAAGCACCATCAAGGAGGCAACTTCAAGCTCACCCAAAGCTTTTCCCAAGTCACCAAGCCATGGGAAGCCTCATTTCGATCAAAGTCGCAAGCCATTAGAGGGGAGCTTGGTCAATTGGGAGATCCACTTTAAATTGAAGCTTGAAACTTTCAATAGAGCTTCATCTCCACTAGATGAAGCTACCTCTTCCGTTGGAAACACCAGTGATAGCCTCCGTCAAGGTATGACTCAAAATCGATCCTAAGTTGAAAATTGATTGGTATTTTATGAAGGGAATTATCATCCCATTGAAATTCGACCGTTGGATGTCTTCCCTACACCTCTTGATGGTGTGGGGTGAATCTTAGCCTAATTTGAGGTTAAGCGAGCTTGGATTAAGCCATGGAGGATGGACGACCTCCATCTCCAGCAGCTTAGGTAGGGATGAATCATGGGTCATCCATCCCAGTGTTTTGAATGGACAACCCTGATTAAAATGAGTAGATCCGCTGATTTAATCCCTTTGAAATCATTAATCTAATCATCCGATCGATGGCCAAGGAAAGCACGTTATGCCATCACAACGACGCGACATGATAACTTAAATAACCAATCCCATCATGCCACATGGAAAGTGCCGCATCGCAATCCACGCATGGCAATGGGATTAGTTAATTAATTAGGTTATTTAATTACCCATTAATCATAGAAACTTCATAAATTTATAATTAAATGTAGAAAAATCCAAAAAAATGCAAACTCAAGTTCATTTTAAAGATAATTCAAAGGGGAATCCAATAAAATTATTTCTAAGTGATTTTAAAAAGTGAATTTTCCTTAATTAAGGTTTAATTGAAAACTTAATAACCTTAATACTCCTAATTACATTAATTAATTCCAAACTCGACATGTTTAGTGGGATGACTTCTGCCTCCCTTAATTTTCTTGGGATTTAGTAATGAGTTAATTATGGAAATTAATTAATGAACCCCTAATCACCCACTTAATATAATTAAGAGTACTTAAGCTTGTGAACAGTGATTTAATCCCTTAATTGAGATAATTAAACATTATTTAAGTGCATAGGAGGTTTATGGAATGGGTTTGGGATATTTTTCCTAAGCTATTCCCTAAACTCCCTTTCTTCCTTAATCCAAACCTAATTAAGGATTAATCCACTAATGATCTACTTAACTATTTTAATCAAACTTTCAAAACCAATCTGAACTTAATCAATCTCTTTCTGGGTAGATCCTTAGGTGATCAAAAGCCTAAGGTAAGTTTAAGGAAATTATAATGCATCTGACATGTGTAGGATGGTTATAAAAGTACTTAATTAAAACCCTTTAGTTTAATTAATCAATAATTATGAGCCAATTACATTAGGCCCCTTTCTTTCTTAAGGTGCATTACTGATTTAAATTCCATGTGATTGCATGTCATATGTTGGCTCACAATTGTTTGAATAATTATGTTAAAGTAGTGTAGGTAAGGGGTAATTAATGAATTTAATTCACACCTTAACCTAAACAAAATATAAAATCAATCTAATTGTCCTAAAATTAAACTAAATCAATTCACACATGTGGAAAATGGGTTAGCACTAGCAAACTCTTTTCACACCTCTTAAGTCAAATCAAATTTAAAAAATAAAAATCTCTTTAAAAATTATGATTCACTTTGAATAATCTTATCTTATAGGATGAAATTAAAGTATGAAGCATATTTGCCATATCTTTTAAAAAAAATCAATTAAATACAAATATTTTCTTTATGTCAAATTACATGTTTTGGCTAAAGTAAGAATATGAGTGGCTACTATCATCATTAAATCAAAAACTATTTTCAAAACTTACAAATCAAAGATTATAAATGAAGTGATGCTACTTATAAGTATTTATAAGCTTGCATGTGATTATAACCTAAGATGTGTATTATGTGATTTTCTTCTCTTCTCTTAACATGTATTTGTATAAGATTTGTAAAGTGTAGTTCATTTGAAATGAACACAACACTTACTTAAATCTATTCCAATGCATTTCCTTGTTATGACTTAAGAAGGATCTTCACATTTACACATGTAAATTGCATTACCAAATTAATTAAAAAAAATCTTTTGCATGACTCTTCATCCATTTGCTTTCTTTTTGTACATGCACATGTATTTAAGAAAAGTGGTATATTAGTCTGGACATCCGGGTTGAGGCTTTAAGTAGCCCCAAGTAGGTCTTGTACCTTACACCCTTAGTGTAGAAAATAGTGACACCGTACTCACTTATGTCTTTTAAACATGTAAATGTGCATTTGATTAATGGATAAAAGAGTCCCTCTTTTTCTACTTAATAAAATCATGCATTCATAAAACATCCAAATTTTCATAAAATAATATCTCTTAGCATTCATCATCAAGGTGTGCTAAAAATTTGCATTGCATGCATAAATATGCTTAGGATTCATTCATGTGCATAATATACATGGTGGACAGAAATACATGGTTGTGTGTTTTGTGATAGTAATTCACCTTAATTAATCCTAAGATGCCTTTCTTATTGAATAAGTTTATTTAGAGTGAATCTAAACTTAGGGTTAATTAAAACACATAACAAAACATTCATTAAAGAAAATCATTAATGAATCTACCTTAGAAATCACTTAAGGTAGGGATGTAAAGAGAAGTTTTCTTCTCTTTACAATATTTAGTAATTAAGTGTAGTTTATTCAAACCAAATCAAATAATCAAATAAAATTAACTAAATCACTTAAATTGAAACCACCCTCTAAGTTGAATCCTTTCACATTTAGAAAATTCTAACCTTAAAACCTAGCTAAGACATGCCACACAAGCCTTAAATGACACACACACATTAGGCTAAGTCACCATTTTTAGCTCTATATTAGGGTAGTGCATGGTTTGATTCGTGATTTTATTTTGTGATGTAATGTTTTTAGATTGAAAGTTAGGGTGTATGTGCATAAATAGGATGCTAGGGCGATCTTAGTCTAACCATGTCTTCTGTAGGGGATTATGCTTAAGGGGAGCTGTAATAAAAATATAAATACTTTTGTTGTGCAGGTTGCTTAGACCCCTAAGCATAATCCAAAGTAGGCAGTGGACTTGGTTACCCATGTGTGGGGTGATAAGTCCAATTTATTCATATAACTGCTTGGGATGTGTGATGTGTTTAGCTAATCTTTATTTTGCAAGATGAAGTTAGGTTTACTTTTCTCATTTTCATGTAATCTTTGTAATTAGGATTTGGAATGAATGTTATGGGGAAGTGGAGGTGAACATGATCATAAGACTATGTCTTATGTACCATGTGAAGCCTTTGGAGCAAACCACATTCCAACCAAGACAAAAGGAAGAAAGGAAGGAAGCAAATCAAACATGAAGAAAGAAGAAATGAAGAAATGAAGAAATGAAGAATGAAGACCCCCATAACATAAATTCCTTCTAAATTGTAATTATTCATTTGTAATCCGGGTTGTGTAAGGGTAGAGCCCGACCACAAAGGCCTTTTATTCTTTTGCACTAGCTTTATAAAATTGTTTGATGTTTGTTTAGCCTATGCGTTAAGATGACATGATTTTCCTTAGTTTCTTCATTGTTTAATGAATGGTCTGGATACGATTAGGCTTCTAAGGAAAAATAAATTTTCTATCCAATTAATCAACTCAAAATTAAAATGAAATAACTTATAACCTCACCTAAAGCTTAGGACATAAATCAAGATAATAAAATATTTAGCAACCCTTAGTGGATGTTATATGTTTCCCATCATGCATGAAAATCATCTTGCTTCACTCTTGCTTATGGAGGGCTTCCACCTTTGCTAGAGAACATGGCTTGACCTTTGAGAGCCATGGTGGAAACACACTTCTTTCTTGCTAATTTTATCCCATAACCAATTTCTCCTGCATTAGGCATATGAATCCCATAGCCAGTGTCAAATTAATTGTTCAAAAATAAAATAAACTTAACAAAATTTTGCATTAGATTAAGTCAAGAGTTCTTGCCCTTTATGATCTAGTCTCTTAGGAAGTGAGTTTAAGGACTTTGTCTTCTTTCTAAATAAATAATAGCCTAGCTATCTTGCAAAAGCACAAGACTGCTTACATGTATTTCAAATCATGGAGGAGTTAGTTGGCTACCACCCCCATATAGTTGTAAGCCCAACAGTCCAGTGGTTTATTCTCTCTTGTGGAGGTAAACCATATGCCCATTTTTGCCTTAGATTTAGGTCATGCTTTGGCTCTCACCAAAGCTCCCTAGATTTAGGATCTGAGGTTGTTGTTTCTCTCTGCGGGCTATAAGTATAAATCTTCACATCTTACGCATTTCCATGATCTTGTATAGTGGAATTGTAAGTCCTAGATTTCTAATAAAAATTCAACTCAAACATATAATTCCACTCAAATTCAAAAATATAAAGCCCAACCATAGGATAGTTTAGGATGCTCGCTAGGTTTCCTAACATCATGAGCATCCCCTACTTATTCCCTTCGATTTTGATAATAACTCCCTCCTTTTGATCAATCCCATTTGATCTTCCAAAAATTACCAATTGATTGATAGCCATACCTTTGAAATCTTTGGATACAAAGATCATTTATGTTAATCGAGAGTATTCTTAAGGAATCTCATTCCTTAAGATGTAATTAACTATGGGGGCTTGCCTCCATAGAGAACTTAACGAACCTAATTTAAAATAAACCCTACTTTACTTTTCCATGTAAAGTAGGGGATAAATCTATGGTACATTTGAAGACCCATTGTCTTTAGGAGTCTTTATTAGGTGATTAGGTCCATTGTAGGATGGTGACTTCTGTCTCTCGAGATAGTACATCATTCCTCAACATCACACCCGATCACCCTAATAAGAACATCTATGGATCTACTTGGTGTCTAAACTAGCATATTTTATTTTCATTTACTCATTAGATGAAAATAAAACACCACACTTACACTTAGCAACTAAGTGTTATAAAGAGAAGAAAGAGAATTATCTCTTTTATCCCTACCTTAAGCCACTTCTAAAGCATGTTAATTACCTTAGTACTCTTTAGTGAATGGATTATTACACATTTTAAATTAATCATATGTTTAGATAATTCTATTCAACATGAAAGGCATCTTAAGATTAATTTGATTGAATTACTATCAAATGACACATGTCAAATCATTCCTTTCCATCACATGTAACATGCATATGATTAAATCCCAAGTATACTTACAAATACACTATATTTTAGTATACGTGAATGATGGATATGAGTATGTATATTTAAAGTTTATATTTACACTTTGATTGAATTATTTTATCATTTTAATTTAAAGCTCTGTCTAAATTCTTATACAAAAATACATAGAGAAGAAATTAAATAGGTACATCTCATTATTAACTAGGGAAGTGAGGTAATCAAATGACCTCCTTGGGGCTAACTAAAGCTTCATATTTCTAGGATGTCTAAATAATATACCATTACATTCAACCATATGTAAATTTGCATACATGAATCTTAAGAAAGAAAACTCTAAATCCCTTGATCAATTAATTCAATCACTTGAACAATTGCAAATGCATGTATGTTTGATAAAAGAAAGGGGTTCTAATTACATAATAAATACACACACACATGTATAAGATATATAAGCTAGTACATACCATTGTTAATCAAGGAAGTGAGGTAATCAAATGACCTCCTTGGGGCTACTTAAAGCCTCATATTCCCAGGATGTCTAGACTAAATATTTGCTTTTCTCAAATACATATGGATGTACACATAAATAAAGGAAGTAAAACCATGCAAAGATTATATTTTTACTTGATTAAAATATTTATGCATGTGGATTAAAATTCTTATTCAAATTCTAATATAAAAATACATGTAACTGAAATAAAATAAGTACTTGTCGTTGTTATCCAGGGAAGTGAGCTGATCAAATGACCTCCTTGGGGCTAACTTAAGCCTCGTATTCCTGGGATGTCCGAACTATATACATATCAACATTCAAATGCATGTAAAGCTACACATGAATCAAAGAAAAGAAAGCTTCAATCCACACACTTAAGGTAAAATCACATACATCTACAATGTATTTATGACTAGCATTCATAGCATATGTAATCATTCATTTATAAGCTTTGGAAAAATATATTTGAATTTAATAGTGATAATAGCCACACATATATCAAATTAAATCAACACATGCAAGCTCGACATAAAGGAAACCATTTAATTTAATTAATTTTGCAAAAGATGAATGCATGAATCAAATGACATACAACATTTGATATGATTGGAGAGCAATAAATAAACATAAGCATATGATTTCATTAAATCAAATTAATTCTTAAGGACAATCATATCAGGTAAAATAATTTAAAACAAACCAAAGCTTTTTAATGTCACTTTTAATTTAATGTTTAATTTGATTTGAGCAAAAGAGAGGAAGAGGTTGGCTAATCATAATCCCATGCCAAGTTTGTAAGTTAATTTGATTTATTGAGAGAAGTAATTAGGTTGATTTTATGCATTAATTAAGTTAAGATATGAATTAATTAATTAATTAACCCTTACCTATATTACCTTAAAGTAATTAACTAAATAATTATGAGCAAATATGATTTGAAAATGAATTGAAAAGTAATTAGCAATGGTCCTATGAAATTAAGGGGCCTAATGCATTTGGCTCACAATTAATGGTTAATTAAGCTTAAGGAACTTAATTAATTACTTTTATGATTTCCCCGTACATATGGGTGAATAATAATTTCATTAAATCTCTTCAGGCTATTAAACAACTAAGGTTTTACCCATGAATTAATTAGGTTCAGATGTATTTTAAAATTTAATTAAACTAATTAAGTAATTAATTAATCCATTAATCTATAATTAATTTCTCTTGAAAAAAGTAAAGAAAATTTAGGGAAAAGATTAGGAGAAAAGCCCCAATCCAATTCCCTCAATCTCCTGTAAACAATGATAAATAATTAATTAAAGCAAGTTACTATTTATATGCTTAATTACTTAATTAAGTTAAGAAGATAGTAAAATTAATCAATTTTCAATTAACTAAAAAATCCCAAGATAGGGAGATAAAGAATCTCAAAAAAGTTTGAGGTTAATTAATTATTTAATTAAGGAGTAATTAGGTAATCAAATTTTTAGTTAAACCATAATTAAGCCCAAATTACTATTCAAAATTAATTAAGAATAATTTTAATGGATTTTTCTCTGAAATATCTTTAAAATGAGACTTTGTTTGTGTTTTTTGGATTTTTCTACAATTTGTTATGAATTATGTAAGTTTCAGCCTTGAAAACCTATTAATTAGCCTTAGTTAAGCCTAATCCCATTGGTGCCACATGCATTCCACGTGGTGCTGTGAGATTTGTAATTTAAGTAGTCATATCTGTAGGACTTAGCTAGCAGCGGGATTATTGATCTCTGCCATCCAATCTCGGTTCAGATGGCATAAATCATGCCCATAGTAATAACGGCTCAAATCAAACAGACCTAGTATGACCTAACCACAACCATCTGTTCCGATCACATGGAATAGATGGCGTATGATCTATCAGCTTGCGAGCATTGAATGATGGAGCCCGTCCACCATTGATCGCTTGATCCGTTCTCACCCGAGCTCGGATTCACTCCAAAATAACCCTACACCTTCACGTGAGGGATCTACGAAGATCCATTAGCTAAGATTAAGTCATGTGCAAATTTTTTTTATAAAGCTCCAAAACATTTTAAGCTAAAGCTTAGTTTCAATGGATTTATCTCACTTGAGCTAAGACCGGTGATTCGCATGCTTGAGGAAGCTTCTTCTAGTTGAGACAAAAATTGGATTGTGGATTGCTCGGTTGGCCAAGAATGGTGCTTTAGACGCTTGACTTTGATTGAAGTCCATCCTCCAGTGGGCTTGGAGCTCGAGGGAAGATTTGCTTGGCTTCAATGACGTGTGTGGAAGGTGTGTGCAAAAGCAATTGAGTTTTCATTGAGAAATGGAGAAGTTGGAATAGAAGGATCAATGTCCTATTTTGTCTTCGCTCAGGAAGGAGAAATTCGAAGTGGGGAGGGCTTGGAATCACTCGAGAGCTTACAGGGGGATTCAAAAATGCCTTAGAAGCTGAGTCAAATCATGTCAATTATGGCTCGAATTAAGGGGGTATATCCATCAATTGGCTAAGGTGGATGAACATGATTATTTCTATTTTTTGGTCGGTCAGCCATCGTCAAAGCACCAGAGTTGCCCTTATCAGGTTCACGTGGCTCATTTTGAGTGGAGGAATGCTTGGGAGGTGGCTCAAGTCTTGACATGGCTGGTTGCAATTTCCTTTGTCCATGGATTCTCAATTTTGGAGGGATGTGAGTTAACTCACCTCCCTTTAGTCCATTGCAAGCCTAGCCCACTTAGGGTGGGCTAGGTGGCTAGGTAAGACCCTAAAATGGGTGTTTGATGGTGCCAAAGGAAAATGAAAGTGGACTTTGCCAATTTTGGCAAAATCCCACATGGGGAGGCATATCCAAGGGAGATTTTCCTTATGTTTGGCTCCAATTAGGTTTGGGCTGATCTAAGATGGGTTTGGGTCAGGTTAGGTAAGCTCCCAAGGTCCCATAGGTTGGTAGGGTTTTGGTTCAATTTGATCAAATGGGTCAATTTGGGTCAGGTTGAGTTAGGTTGACCAATTGGTCAAATTGGGTAAAGCCAAGGCTTGGGTTAGGTTCAAATGATGATTTAAAGTGTTTTAGTTCAAGTGGTTTCAATCAATTTAGCCTAGGTTTGATTTTGGCTCATTTGGATTCATATAGGTCAAATGGGTTAAGTTGACCAATTTGACCAAATTGGCCTTATTGGCTTGGGTTGGGTGTTAGTTTAAGTTCAATTGGTTAATTGAAAATGATTGTAGGCTTTGGTTTGAATCAATTTGGATTTAATTTGGATTTTGTCCAATTAGACCCTTTAGGTCAATTTGGGCTAATTGGTCAATTGGGTTCAATTGGCTAAATTATGTTCAATTATGGCTTTGGTCAAGTTCAATAATGAATTTGAAATGAACTTGAGCCATTGGTTGCAATAAATTTAGGTTAGATCATGATTTGACCCATTTTAGCTTTTAAGGCCAATTTGAGTTAACTTGGGTCAAATGGCCAATTGGGGTTGGTTTGGCTCAATTGATAGTCAAGTCATGTTCAATTATTGATTATGGGTTGATGTGAATCAATGGTTTCAATTGATTTGGTGTATGGTGAGTTTTAGCTAATTTGAGTTTCATATGGGCTAAAGGTTGACTTGGTTTGACCTAATTTAAGGTAATTAATCATCTTAGGGTGATCAATGATCATGTTATAAGGTTTGGATGGGCTTGGTTCAATCCAATTTGGGTTGGATTAGAACTTGGTTCATAGGGTTCTTTAGGCCACTTTGGGTCAAGTGGACTTAAATGGGTCAATTAGTTTGGTTTTCATTTGATTAAAGTTTAGTTGGATTTATATATGAATTTAGGTTTGAAATATAAATCCAACTGCAATCAATTTGGGCTATGATAGGTTTTGGTTCATTTAGAATTTTCAAGTCAAAAGGGCTAAGTTGGGCTTGACTTGGGTTGATTTCAATTTGGCTTGGTGATTGTAGGTTTCATTTATATTTGGATAGATGATTGAAGAATGATTGACTTAAGAGAAAATCCATTGATTTTGGCTTGGTTTAGGTGTTTTTATTAAGTCCAAGGAATTGGCTTAAAGGGTTTAAATTAGGTTTTGATTTGATTTTGTATTTGGTTTTAGCTATTTGAGTTTATATTTCATTTATATTTGTGAATATAAATGAAGATACAAATGACTTATGAGAAAATCACTTGAGTTTGGAGTGATTTGAAAGCAAATTTGACTAAGCTCATGGAGGTAGGTCAAAAAGGGCTTAGAAAGAAATTAATTTAGTTTGATTTAGTTTTGATTATTGGAATGTGGATTTCATTTATATTAATGAATATAAATGAATATATAATTGATTTATGAGAAAATTAATTGAGTTTGACTTGATTTGAATGGGATTTGGCAAAGCTCATGGAGGTCCATATGGGTTAGCTTGGGATTTGATTGAATTTGTACTTGGTATGATTTGGTTTTGGTTGTTTGAATTTATATTTCATTTATATTTGTGGATATAAATGAAGATATGATTGATTCATGATGAGATCAATCAAATTTGGATTGAATTGGGTGGAGATTTGGCTAAGTCCATGGAATTCAATCACAAGGCTTTAAGGAGAATTTAGGAGTTTGAATTTCAGTTTCAATCATTTGGATATGACTTTGGACTTGAATTTGATAAATGATAGAGAGATTGAATTGATCTTGGAGAAAATCAATTGAATTTGGATTGATTTGAATTTTGTTAAGGGCCAAGTCCATAAGATAAAATCATAGGGCTTAGGAAGGATTTTGAGCTTGGATTTGATCATGAGTTTCAATCATTTGATTTGGAATTTGGATTTGGATTTGGTATTTGAATTAAATTTGGGGTTTGGTTTGAGAAGGTAAACATAGGTTGGTTTTAGGCTCGAGGATGGGCAAGTCTCCCTAAATCTCTAAGGCATAACCTACCCCTATGACTAACCCTTCTAAGTCTCTAGGCTTAGGTTAAGTGTTCACCTAATCACTAGAGGTGTCTTAAGACTGAGGAGCTTTTAGTATCTATATGAGTCCTAGATCTATGATGAGGAGGTTGAGAACTCACTCCAAAAGTGAGGTCAACAAAAGGACCTCCAATAAGTGTGGTGTAACTAACAAGGCACAATGCACGTATTGGCATTGACCGAGATGATCAACAATGTCCAAATGATTGCAAGAGCTAATGAGAATGATCTATACCTAAACCTGAGAGGTAGATAGAATCACGATCTTAATGCAGTGTAACTCAACTTATGCCACAGGCATAAGAGAGGCAAGAGGAATCTGTTGAGGGATTGAGTGTATGAATCTTCCACTAGGGAAGTAGGTTCAAGCTATCCATCGGGGATAAGAATTTGATTTCAAATATGATTTATGGGAAAAAGATCTACTGGGGATAAGAACCTATAATACTTTGGATTAAGGTCAAATTAATTTCAATTTGTTTTGTTTTGATTGATGTGGATGCATATCCACTGGGATACATGATCAATTTGTTAAGGATGGGTGTATTAACCTTCCACTAGGGAAACAGGTTCGGGCTATTCATTGAGGAGAAGGGTTTGATTTCATGGTGGTATCCACTGAGGATAGGAGTTGGTTAGATTTACATGGTAGACATCCACTGGGGATGAGAATCAACTTGATTTTCTTGATTATGATTTGGGGCTCCACTAGAGAGAGTATATGATTTAGTTTAATTTGATTTAAGGTTGGGGGAATATCTGCTAGAGATATGAGCTCAGATCCACTGTGGATAAGGTAGATTGAATTTATGAACCCTGTCGATGTGTGATGGATCCACTAAGAAATGGCTATATCAGCCTTGGCTATCTCAAATTTACAAATCCAAAGGGATAGTCTACCAGCTGCGGGGTATGACCATCCAACCTAAAGGTTGCCTTTTGGTGTGCAACGATTGAGCTAGGAAGAAAGCATAGCAGGCTTACATCTTCCAAAGTGGACTCATATCAACTCAAAAAATTGTCAAAATTAATATCATCTTAATTTGATGGTCCCTGTTAGTGTTCGATCAATCCACTAAGAATGGGGCTATATCAGTCTTATCCTATCTTAGATTTACAAATCCAAAGGGATAGTCTTCCGATTGCGGGGTAGAGCTAACCAACCTAAGGGCTTCCTTTCGATGTGCAATGGTTGAGCTAGGAATAAAGCATAGCAGACTAACATCTACTAAAGTGGGAAGCAACCGTTGGGGTGATCTATTGGTAGCACAATAAATCATACGACTTAGGGCTAGTACTGAATGAATCTGCATATTCGTAAGATGGATTCTCCAACTACAGAGGTGGCTACTAGGAAAGGGAAACTGTCTAATCTGATAGTAACCCAGCTAGTGTCTAAATGGGGTTGCAAAGAATGTGATTCATATAGAATGCCCACAGGGGATGTGCTGCTAGGGGCATTATCCTAGACCCTATAAAAGAAAGCCTATAGGTGTACGATGGCCAACTCAAGGAGAAGGCGTAGCAGACTTACATCTATCATGAGTGGTGTATCCACCAGGTGGGTCATTATCGCATAACAAGGACCAACCAACCTAAGGTGCCCGTCAGTGTGCAATGAACAATCTAAGAAGAGGGCTTGTAGAATTACATCTTATCAAATAAAAATGATCATCTGATAGTCTGTCGTCCAAGGGATAGAGGCTATCCCACCTAAGGAGACTACTAAGTGGGGAGTCCCACGGGAGGAGTGGACCTAAACTTGAAGTAATTAGGAGGAAAGGATCCAATGGGGGACTTACCCTAAGCCTCAAATATACTTGACCAAGTTAGTGCACGATGGATAATTCAAGAAGAAAGCATAGCAGACTTACATCCTCTAAAACGAAGTCAACATGAGGTAGCTTACTGTAGTACAACCTATTGAACTAATAAGGCACTCTTCGGTGTGCAGTGGTCAAGTTTGGAAGAAAGTGTACAGACTTACATCCTCCAAAATAAGGAACCATTGGGGTGACACACTAATAGGGTAGCATGTTAGCCCGAACTAAAGGAGCTATTGAGTGAGTGCTGCTGTGGCGTTATCCTAACTTGAAGTAGCTTGAGACAAAAGATATGTATTTATTTTATATGTGATTGTCTGTAGTTTATGTTTGTCATGTTGATAAAGGATAGGACATCGCTCATGTTCCTTACACCTACCTTAAACACATCATGACAGATTTGCAAGCAAAGATGCTTCTCAAAATGAAAGAGATGGAATTTGAGATGAAAATTTTCATTGATAATTATTTTGAAATAAGATTTATGGATAATATTTCCTTAGGTAGAACCCATTGATTGGAAGCATCGGGCACTCTCCCTTATGATTTATGAGCTGATAAAATCCTCCTTGGTAGGCCTTCTCTATGGCAAAAGGGCCTTCCCAAGTGAATTCAAACTTGCCTCTCATCTTACAATGGGCAACAATTGGTCTTCTTAGAACTAAAACAAGCTCTCCTACTTGAAAAGCTCTAGGACATACCAACTTGTTGTGATTGAATCATTTTGGCTTTATACAACTCAGGTTCTGACATGTCTGTAGGCATCTCTCCTCCAAACCTTTGATCTCTTCTAACCGTAACTTAGCATTTTGCTCCATCATAATCTTGCTACCCATATCTATTTAGTTATGGGATTTGGACTTCTAATGGTAGAATGGCTTCGGACCCATACACAAAGGAGAATGGGGTAGATTGAGTTGGAGTCCTGTATGTGGTGTGGTAAGCCCACAAGGCTTCAACTAATTGCTCATGTCACCATCGCTTGTTATTGTCGAGTGTCTTCTTTAATATATGGATGAGAGTTTTGTTGAAGACTTCTGCCAAGCCATTTTCCCTCGAGTAGTAGATGATAGAATATCTCTAATCTATGCTATGTCTTCGGGCAAAGCTATAGATTTTGGTGCTCTTACATGCAGTACCATTATCAAAATTAATTCATCGAGGTACTCCAAACCTATATAACATATGGTTATTAAAAAATTAGAGCATATGCTAAGCTGTGACCTCTCTGAGTGGGATTGCCTCTGCCCACTTGGAAAGTAGTCGGTGGCAGTTAGGATGAACTGATGACCCTTGAAAGATGGAGGATCAATCAGACCCACTATGTCGATACCCCAACACTCAAATGGCCATGAGGCCAATGTAGGGTGTTGGGTGATTGGTGTAGAACCACGCTGTCCACCTAACATTGGTGGCATCACCTAGCTACATCTATGCAATTTTTGATCATCGATGGCCAACAATATCCTAGTCTCTTGATCTTGGCTTTCATCTTCAGATCGGATTTGTGCACTTCATATAATCTTGAGTGTACCTCATTCACAATCTTACTGGCTTTATGTTTGTCTAAATAACGTAACCACATATGATCAAAGGATTTCCAGTACAAGGTAACATCCACGAGAGCATAGGAAAGTGCCCTCTGCATTATCTGATGGGCTTGTGACTTCTCTTGAGGTAGTTTGCCTATATTTAGATAATCCATGAATGGTTTCCTTAAATCCAACTCCTCATCCTTTTTGGCAACAACCTCCCCTTTAAGAGAGAGTTTCTTGATGAGTTCAATGTCAACAAGAGATAAGACTTATTTATTTTGGACCATTATTAGTATGGACTCATCTTCCAGACATGCCAACTCCTTGGCAAGCTTGGCTAAAGCATCTGCTATAGCATTTTCTCCTCTAGAAATCTTGTAAAAGGTAACCTCTAGGATGTGGGCCAACAACTCCATAGTGTACTTGTGGTAATGATGGAGCTTAAGCTTTAGAGCCTTGTAGGACCTAGCGATTTGGTCGATGACTAATTGAGAATCCCTGAAGATGTTGATGTTCTGGATGCTTAAAGTAACAACTAACTTCAAACCAACAATTAGAGCTAATTCACTCATTATTATTAAATGGATTGGACAAGATATGAGAATCTACCATCACTCCGAGTTAGAGAACTATTCCCATCCCTACCTTCCCCGGGATAAGAGATAGCAATACGTAACTGGAACGAAGTACAAGACACCATCAAAGTACACTCAGTGAATGCTAATGTCCCATAAATTCATGATTTGTTCATTGAGGAGGTCATCACTAGTGAGAGTCGAAAGTGGGTATCTTTGCTAAGAAATCGCTCTTATCCTTTCGCCACATGGAGGGGTACGAAAGTGATGTTAAACTGTGACAAAATCATAGAGCAACGCGCCAACCATCTACATAGCGTAGTGTCATGAGATATTGCATTGGATTGATCCTAGAGATCGAGTTCACTTTATGAGAAAGCATGTAATTCCATAGCTTTTGGGATGCAAAGATTAAAACTAGGCAATGTTTGACAATGGGTTGATAATTTGCCTCAAAGGATGATGATAAATGTAGTAGAGTGCATGCTCTTTCCCTTCATCATTGGCTTGGGCCAATAAAGCCCCAAGTGAATCGTCTAATGCAGCAGTGTAGAGGATCAATGGCTTGCCCCAAATAGGGGCTGCTAGAACTGGCGGTATCATCAGGTAGTGCTTGATGTCTTCAAAGGCATGCTGGCACTTTTCATACCACTTGAACTTGACATCCTTTTTGACATGCTAAGAATGGCTGACACCTTCCTGATAGGTTGGATATAAAGCATCTTAGATACACCAACTGCCCTTGGAATGATCTGAGTTAAGTTAAACTTTTAGGGGGAGAAATTTCTAATATTGCTTTGATCTTCTCTGGATCAATTTCAATTCCATGATGTCGGACAACAAACCCAAAGAATTTTCTTGAAGCTATTCTGAATGCACACTTCAAGGGATTCATTTTGAGGTTAAATTGTCTTAACCATTCAAAAACTACTCTCAAGTCAAAGAGATTGTCTTCCTTTTCTTTACTTTTAACTACTAGATCATTGACATAACATTTGACTTGATGATTAATGAGTTCATTGAAGATTTGAGTCATGGCCTACTGGTAAGTAGTATCGGCATTTTTAAGGCCAAAAGACATGACCCTATAGTAAAAAATTTTGACCAGGGTTCAAAAGCAATGTTTCTTTCATCCTCGGGGGCCATCTTTATTTGGTTATATCCAGATGAGCCATCCATGAAAGAGAAGATTGCATGAGATGAAGTAATGTCCACCATCAATTTTGGTATCGGTAGTAGAAATTCATCTTTTTGACATGCCTTATTCAGATCCCTAAAATCAACGCATATGCGAATTTAGCCATTCTTGTTCTTAATTGGGATGAAACTAGCCAACCAAGTAGGGTATTTTTCTTCCCTAATGAAGCCAGCATCGATCAATTTCTTGACTTTAGAAATGATTATTGTTCAATGTCTAATCACATGCATCTTTGAGCTTGCTTGATAGGGTTAGCACTAGGCTCTATTGCTAGTTTGTGGACTACCATGTTAGGAGATAAACTGAATATCTCTTCATAAATCCATGTAAAACATTCCTTAAACTCAGTCAATAGCCTAACTAAGTCATTAGTTTTAGTATCATTCAACAAAGAACTGATGTATATCAGACGTGAATTATCTTTAATTCCCAAGTTAATTTCTTTGAGCTCATTGATGGTTGACCTATTCTCCTCTTCGAATGCTGGCTATGCATCTTTGACTTCAAAATCATCTAAGGTATCTGAAGTTTCTAAACACACCTCCTCATATGAGTTAGCATGATTTGAAAAGAACATAAGATTCTAAATGATTGGTGATGACTAAGCAATAATCATCATTATCGATTGGACCTATTGTACCAAATCCTCATCCTAGTCTTTATTGAGAGCTTTTGCATTCATTCTTCTATATTCTTTTGAAATAGTCTAATCTATGCTTTGACCAAGTATGTGGGCTTAACCCTTTCTTTGTTAGGTTTAGACCATATGGTGAGTTCCAATCAAAAGGAAATTTTATTAAATCTTTATATAAATCATCCTTAAGTTCTACATTAACTTCTTGACTTGAGGATGATGCTCCAAGAAGGAACCTTTGTGTTTTCACATTTGGGGATGATTTATGGGCTCTTTAACTACTTAACCCTCAACTTTTTGATGAAAGTGGGGTTTGAGCTAAGGTTCCTAACTGATGCCCGACTATCTCACATATAGACTCAGATACATTTACGCTTTGCTTTAGAGCCTAGTCTTCATCACTATCCTGCTCAAGTGTTACCTTGAAAGAGATCTATTGTTGAGATGAGCTGGCTAGTGTGCTAATCACATAAGACTCATTCTCTGAACTAGATTTTAATTCTAGGACATACCTCCTATTGGGTGGCCAATTGGGAGGCTTTCCACTTTAGGGGCTGCCTCTGAACTGTCCTCTTCCTCTACCTGGTGGAGGTCGGGTCATCCTACCCATATGTTCAAATGGAGTAATGAACTATGGGTGGAATCTAATGTCAGGCTCTACATCTCCCCATGAGTCCATTTCTCGCTCCCTTTTGTTTTCTTTTTCTTTCTCTTTTTTCTTTTCTTTTCTTTTATATTTATATTTCTTTTTCATTTTCTTTGTTTTGTCCCTCATGGGGATCTTGACTAAGTTCATGACCATGGACTTGTTGGTTTTGGGGGAGGAAATAGGCTGCATCTTCATATATCCCGACCTCATGAACTGTGAATGATTTGAGATCTCCTTTGACATAGTACTCAATCCCACCTCTCATGAACTTTATACACGATGTAGAGATGATTGAACTATGTTATTTTCATATATCCACGGTCTCTGAAGTAAAGCATTCAAAGATGTATCCGAGTTTATAATGTGAAACTTGACTTCAGTCTTCCAATCATCTATCTCCAATGGAAACACTATGGAGCCTAAGGCCCTCTCACCTTGTTCATTGAATCCTCTCAACATCATCCTTTTTTTTTGGAGTTTAGAGATGTCAATCCTCAAGTAGGCAAGGGTTCTTAGACTCATAATATTGACTGATGCACCTTGGTCAACCAAAACTCTTGATAGTATTTATCAACATCCAATGTAATGTAAAGAGGGCGGTTGTGCTCTGTCATTCACCTTCTTCAAGTTATCTTTGGCAACTTGTAAACCTTCTTTGATGTCGGAGGTTTGAGCTACCTTAGGCACCTGTAAGGAGTTTCTTGATCTTAGAAATAACTTTTTTAGAGGTTCATGATAAAGAAATATCCCAACCTTCTTTTATCTTCAGAGGATCACAAATATCCCTAAGAATTACCCTAATAGAAATGGATGGTTGTTCTAATAAGTATTCCTTTGGTATAACTACAACGCCTGACTTGTAGTTATGCTTAAGCCAGTCCTTAAAAGTGATACAATCCTCTAAGACATGGATAATCATGCAGTGGTAGGGGCAATAATTAGGATCATTACTCTTGTCCACTTCCTCCGACCTTTTGGGCTCTAGTAACTGAAAATAAAGTTTCTTTAAGAGATTCTTAAATATTTTCCTAACTACATACATCTTGAATGAATATGACTTATTCAATTCATTAGCAAGAGTAGGTGGGTAATAGCTACTTGACGGTGGGTATGAGTACCGCTGCTAGGTAGGCTGCTGAGGTGGTGGAAATGGCCATTGTGGTGGCTGGTGTGACGACTGAGGTGGTGGAAGAGAAGATGGTAAAAGAGGCTATTGAGCTCAGGGTCTCTCATACTAGACTTTGATTGGCTGCTTCCCTCTTTCCACTGACATAATTATCCCTGGCTTCTTCTCAAACACCTTCTATGGTTTAGGCCAAGATGATTAGTTGGGAAAATGTAATTATTTGGCTTCCTCTTGCAGGCTAGCCACCTTATTGATTAGTTTTTAAAATGTGTTGATGATAAATCCCTTAAGCATGAAGGCATCTGGGACATGAATATTCTTAAGAAGAATCTCGATGGCATGATGTTCGGACAACTGTGGCTCATATTTCATGCTCAGGCTGCACCACTTGAGAATAATAAAAAAGGGACTCATTGGGATTCTGCTTAGCTACAACGAGGTCACCAACAGTCCCTCTCTGTTGAGCTCTAGTAAACATATTGACAAAGAGGTGCTCTAACTCAGCAAAAGTCCTCATTGAACTATTGGGCAGTTTGACATATCATTCAAATGCAACCCCTGTTAAGCTACTAACAAAAAGTCTGAATAGAAGTGTGTCACTACCACCGATGTTGCAATAGCTGGCCCTGAAGTGTGCAATATACTGATGCGGGTTCCCACTGCCATCAAAGATCTTGAAAGAAGGTGGCACCCTTGGGGTATTAAACTACAACAAATTCCTCCAGGTATGGTCTACCTTTCGGAATGGATGAGCTCCCTCTAGCTTGTGCCATTGCTTTGCTCACTTGCTTCTCTACCATATGTTTAATATCCTTTTCATGCATGGAGGTGCCATCTATACTTTCCTATACAAGTTACCAACATCATCCTCTATAGGAGTGCACCTAGGATGGTCTAAGGTATGTACCAACTCTGGTTGGTCGGCTATTATAGGAGAAGGATGTAAAACTAGGGATGAGTTATGTAATGCTAAAATCACTGCCATCAACTCCTCTAATTTCTTCTCCATCCTATCAATATGATCATCCTTCTTACTAAGCTGGTAGAGGAGGTGCTGAGTCGAGTGAGAAGTGTCACCTTCCTTGAGCACGACACCTTCCTAGCTATGTGGATCCTACTATAAGGACCCTATGTGTCGACCATGTGGACCTCGACTGTGTCATCCAACATGTCATCTTCATCAGAATCAAATTAGACTCTACCCTTCTCATGATATGATTGGTCACTCCTGAGAATTTGTTTCTTCTCGGCAAAGTAGTTTTCTAAGACGTCATCTAGTGACCGATCTACTACTTTGCCTGGCTCGATCATAAATACCCACTGACGGCTGACCGTAGTATTATGCTCATCTGACACTATGCACCAGATACTACCTACTGATAGGACTCCCTCACTGGGAGGATTAATTACCATGGGGACTATGTCTGTGTCCCCTCCCCTCCCTCCTTCTATCTACGATGGAGGTGGTGCGACCACAACACTTTTGGGTTACAACTCTTTCCTAGCCACAACTGAGGTAGAGGGTCAAGCAGGGGAGCTCAATCTCACCTTAATAAGTGGAATAGATGGAGTGGGATCTTTAGGGCATAGCTGAATCACCAGTGAGGATGGTCTTTCCTCAGATGGGGGCTTCTGAAGCTTGGCGGGGGTGGTAGATGCTGTAAGCTGAACGGGTGATGGTGGGTGGTGAGTGGAGCGGTGTGATGGCAAAGGCACTGACTGCCTCTCAGTTGGAGATATCCTCTTATGTCGAACTATGCCCATGAGAACAATGTTGTCTGAATGATTGGCCCTAAAAGGGAGACGATTAGGAAAATTCATCAAGACAGAGGTCATCGACTGCCTGGAGTACCTTTATCTCTCCCTCTTACCTGCTTAGATTAATACTCGCGTCAGTGACTCTCTCCCTACAAATCTGGTCATTGACACTCCTTGGAGTCACAGACCTCAAATCAAACAATGAACTCAGGCGTCTGAGCTCTACTAACTAAGAACTATCACGATGACATAGGGCCTCCTACGCTCCCTAGCCGATACTTCAAAATGTGTTGGTGGTAGAGGATATGTAGCAATCCTCTTGTAGTCTTCTTATCCATCCTGAGAGGGGGTGAAACCTGCTACCACTCAAGAGTGGAGAGGTCTCATGGGGAGAACCCTCCTCAGTGATGTGGGAGGCAGCATCGATCTCCCTGGTTGCTTGCTCATGGTGCCACTTGACCTTCCTATTTTTATCACGGTGCTAAGTGTGGGTGAGGAAAGCAGGGCAAGAGCTGGAACTTTCCTCAAAGGAAGGGGAGACTATCTCGGAAGCCAAGATAGCCTTCCCCTTGGGGTGACCAAAGAGGAGGTAGTAGCCCTCACTGGAGCTATGGTAGGGCAACCCGGCCAACACCAAGTTCTTTGCACTCGATCTTGGTGGGATATGGGAACCATGACAGCCTTCCTCTTCAGTGAGGGGAACTCAGAGTCAGACGAAATGTCAAAGTAGAGAAGTGGTGTATGTCCTGTCGCCTCCTCCCTATTAATAGTCATGAGGGCTGTCCCCACAGAAGTAACTCAAACTCCCTCAAAACTGTGGCCAAAGTAAATCAGATGTGTGGTGGCAGTCATGGTGAGATTGGCTTGATCTAAGGCTAGATCCACACCAAAAGGGAAGAATAAAATAAACTTGCTGGAAGCCATAGTAATTGAACATGCTAAAGACTGAAAGGAACTGACTGCACTGATATCTCTGCATTTGTTGAAACATAATTGAGTTAGACGCCTACTTTGATATTTTGTCTTTAATCATTGACTTCTAAATTAGATTTGGAATTTGAACTCACACTTAACAAATTAAGGTATGCTAAGTGGTGTTCATTGAATTTTGGAGAGATTTTTGATACTTGGAGGAGAGACTTTGCCATATGATTTTAATTTAGAACACATACTCAACAAATTTGAGTATGTTGAGTGGGGTTCAAATTTTTGGAGAGAGTGTGGAGATATATATGTTGTATGTTTTATTGTTTAAAAATTTAATTTGGAAAACCTTTACTTATCAAATTTAGGTATGCTAAAATGTTTTCAATTATATGTTTAAAAATTTTATGAAAACATCATTGCTTGTGATGATTGTTTGTTATGTGTGTGATAAATGTTGATTTGATTTGAAAATAGGGCTCTTACTTAACAAATTTGGCATGTTAAGTAGAGGCTAAAGGTGTTTGATATGTATTGATTTGATTCCTTTTTTTGGAAAAGAGGGGAACTCTTATTTGACAAATATGGTATGCCAAATAGAGTTCAAATGTGTTATAATTTTGAAAGGAAATCTATTTAATAAATTTAGGTATGTTAAATAGAGTTCAATTTATTTTTTTTTTTTTGATTTTTAAAAATGTGACTCTTATTTGACAAATTTGGGTATGTGAAATGGAGTCCAAATGTGTTTTGATTTTCAAGACTTTGAAAAAGAGGAATTCTACTTAACAGATGTGGGTATGTTAAATAGAATTCAATTTTTTTTAATTTTCCAAAAAGAAAGGGAACTCTCATTTGACAAATTTGGGTATGTCAAATGGAGTTCAAATATTTCTTGATTTTTTGTGTGATTTTTTTCTTTTGAAAAGAGGGAACTCCAACTCTAGCACATATGAAATATGCTAAGTGGAGTTTTAATTTTATGTCATGATTTAATTTGAAAATAGAATCTTCATTCAACAATTTCAAGTATGTTGAATGGTGATAGTTATTTTAAAATGTGCTTTTTGAAAAAGGGATTTTAAAAATTATTGATTTTGATTTTGAAAAGAACCTCCATGTAACAATTGTAGGAATTGTTAAATGAGGTTTGATTATTTTTATGCTTTTGAGGACTTCTTAAGAATTTTTTGCAAATCTTTTGTTATGTGAATTTTGAAAAAGTGATTTTAAAAAGTGCCACTTTACAAAAAAGGTTTATTAGTTAATTTTATCTTTCACTAGTATAAGATGAACCTTGCCTCACCAAGCTAATGGTAAAGAGGTTCTAAATTTTTAGTCATCTCCTTTCATTAGTTAATTTTATCTTTCACCTATTGGGGGACCCGATAGGGGTTTTAAGACCTACATGGAGTGAGGTCCTAAAACAAAGGACCTAATCACCTAATAAGGACTCCTAAAGCATGATGGGTCTTTAAAATTAACCAAAGATTTTCCCCTACTTTACATGGATGAATAAAGTAGGGTTTGTATTAAACCAGGTTCTAAAGTTACCTATGGGGGCAAGCCCCCATAGTTTATTACATCCTAAGAAAGGTGAATTCTTTATGAATACTCTTGATTAAAGTAGATTATCTCCAAAGATTTCAAGGATAAGACTATCAATAAATTAGCTATATTAAAAAATCAAGTGGGAAAGAGTAAGGAGAAGATTTGGTAAGGAATGCCCATGATACTAGGAAGCCTAGTGAACATTCCAATATATCATATAGTTGGGCTTTATAATTTCAAAAGTGAGGAGAATTATGTGTTTGGGTTGAAATTTTATTAGATTACTAGGGCTTATAGTCCACCAATATAAGGTTACGGAGATGCCTAAGAGGTGAGGATTTATACTTGTAGCCTAGAGAAATAGCTACATCGAATCCTAAATCTAGGGAGCTTTAGTAAGAGCTAAAATAGGACCTAAATATAAGCAAAGATGGGTATAAGATTTTTCTCCACAAGAGAGAGTAAACCACCTGACTGCTGGACTTATAACTGCAAGGAGTGGTAGCCAGCTAACTCCTCCTACACTTTAAATCCATGTGATTTGGTCATATGAAATTATAAGATAATTAGGCTATTATTAATTTAGAATGAAACTAAAGTCCTTAAACCCACTCCCTAAAGAGACTAGAGCATGAGTGGTATGAGTGACTTAATCTAATGAGAAATCATTTCAAACTTTTTTTATATTTGACACTTCATTTTGACAAAGGCTTTGGGGTTTTCATATGTATAAATACATAATGAAATTGATTATTATCCAAATCAGAAGAGAAGAGGATGAAGCTTTGTCAGTAGGTGTTGCTCTCACAGGTCAAGCGGTTCCCATGCATGTAAGGATGGAGGCCCTCATTTTGCAAGAGTGAAATAATATATATGCATGTTATTATACATACAACCATACAGCTAAGGGGTTGCTAAATCATTTAATTATCTTGATTTACATCCTAGGCTTTTATTGTGAGGTCATGAGTAATTTAAAACTTTAGTTATGAGTTGTAGTTGGGTAAAAGATTTATTTTTTCTAAGAGCCTAATCGTATCCAGGCCATACAATAAACACTAATCATAAAGAAACTATGAAAAGGCATATAATTTCTAATGCACAAGCTAAATATAACATTAAACATTGTATAGCTACCGTAAAAGAATAATAGGCCGTTGCGGTTGGGTACCCTGTACAACTCGAAAAGAGAAAATGGGTAGCCGAGCTCTACCCCTATACAACCTAGAATATGAAAGAATAATTATAATTTACAAATGAATAAATGCTTTGGGGGTCTTCTTTTCTTCATTCTTCATGTCTTCATGTCTTCATTTCTTCACTTGATTTGGTAGGTGCTTGCTTCAAAAGCATCACAGGGCCTCCCAAGATAAAACCTTCTAGCCACTGCTCATCCTAATCTCCCATATCATTAATCCTAACTTCTAATACAAAATTACATTAAAATAAGAATAGTAAATCTAAGTACACCTCTAATAAGTGTTAGCTAAACACACATACAATCCCAAGTAGTTATGTTTATAATTTGGACTTAGCATCCTACACATGGGTAACCAAGCCCACTGTTCCTAACCTGGATTATACTTAGGGGTTTAAGTAATCTACAAAAAGAGCATTTATATTTATTTTAAACATCCCTTAAGTACAATCCCCTGTATAAAATATGATTAGGCTAATATTAGCCTAACATCCGATCTACAAAACATGCACCCTAACATCTAGTCTAAAATAATATATCACAAAACCAAACATACATCATACCATTCACAACCCTAACATAAAGCTAAACATAGTGACCTAATTCTAATGTGTGTATTAAGGCTTGTGTGGTAAGTCTTAACTAGGTATTAAGGTTATGATTTTCTAAATGTGAAAGACCATTTAATCATAAGAGGTTGATTTCACTTTAAGTGATTTAATTGATTTGAGAAATTTTTAGTTAGTGTTTTCTTTTGTTTTAATTGACTTACACTTAGCAACTAAGTCTTATAAAGAGAAGAAAGAGAATTATCTCTTTCATCCCTAACTTAAGCCACTTCTAAAGCATTTTAATTAACTTAGTTCTCTTTAGTGAATGGATTATTACACATTTTAAATTAATCCTAAGTTTAGATAATTCTATTCAACATGAAAGGCATCTTAAGATTAATTTGATTGAATTACTATCACATGACACATGTCAAATCATTCCTTTCCATCACATGTAACATGCATATGACTAAATCCTAAGTATACCTGCACATACTATGTTTTAGCATACTTGAATGATGGATATGAGTATGTATATTTAAAGTTTATATTTTCCCTTTGATTGAATTATTTTATCATTTTAATTTAAACCTCTATGTAAATTCTTATACAAAAATATATATATAGATGAAATTAAATAAATATGTGTCATTGTTAACTAGGAAAGTGAGGTAATCAAATGACCTCCTTGGGGCTAGCTAAAGCCTCATATTCTCAGGATGTCCAGACTATATACCATTACATTCAACCATATGTAAATTTGCATACATGAATCATAAGAAAGAGAACTCTAAATCATATGATCAATTAATTCAACCACTTGAACAATTGCAAATGCATGTATTTTTGAGAAAAGAAAAGAGATTCTAATTCTATAATTAAATACACACACAAATGTATAAGAGACATAAGCTAGTGCATGCCATTGTTAGTCAGGAAAGAGGTAATCAAATGACCTCCTTGGGGCTACTTAAAGCCTCGTAGGATGTCCAGACTAAATATTTACTTTTCTCCAATACATATGGATGTACACATAAATAAAAGAAGTAAAACCATACAAATATTATATTTTTACTTGATTGAAATATTTATGCATGTAGATTAAAGTTCTTATTCAAATTCTAATGTAGAATACATGTAAATGAAATCAAATAAGTACTTGTCATTGTTAACCAAGGAAGTGAGGTAATCAAATGACCTCCTTGGGGCTAACTGAAGCCTCGTATTCTCGGGATGATCAAACTATATACCTATCAACATTCAAATGCATGCAAAGCAACACATGAATCAAAAAAAGAAAGTTTCAATCAACACACTTAGGGTATAATCACAAACATCTCCTATGTATTTATAACTAGCATTCATAACATATGTAATCATTCATTTATAAACTTTGAAAAAATACATTTGGATTTAATAGTGATAATAGCCACACATATATATCAAATTAAATCAACACATGTAGGCTCGACATAAAGGACACAATTTAATTTATTTAATTTTGCAAAAAGATGAATGTATGAATCAAATGACATACAACATTTGATATGATTGGAGAGGAATAAATAAACATAAGCATATGATTTTATTCAATCAAATTAACTCTAAGGAATAATCATATCAAGTAAAATCAATTAAAATAAACCAAAGCTTTTTAATATCACTTTTAATTTGATGTTTAATTTGCTTTAAGGAAAGAGAGAAAGAGGTTTGCTTATCCTAATCTCATCCCATATTTGTAAGTTAATTTGATTTAATGAGATAAGTAATTAGGTTGATTTTATGGATTAATTAAGTTAAGATATGGATTGATTAATTAATTAACCCTTACATATGTTATCTTAAAGTAATTAACTAAATAATTATGAGCCAATATGATATGCAAATGAATTGAAAAGTAAATTAGCAATGGTCTTATGAAATGAAAGGGGCCTAATGTAATTGGCTCATAATTAATGGTTAATTAAGCTTAAGGAACTTATTTAATTACTTTTATGATTTTACCACACATATGGGTGAATCATAATTTCATTAAATCTCTTTAGGCTATTAAACACCTAAAGATCTATCCATGAATTAATTAGGTTTAGATGTGTTTTAAAATTTAATTGAACTAATTATGTAATTAATTAATCTATTAATCCTTAATTAATTTTTCTTGAAAAAACTAAAGGAAATTTAGGGAAAAGATTAGGAGAGAAGCCCTAATCTAATTCCCTAAGTCTCCTCACTGTCAAACTGTGATAAATTATCCAATTAATTAAGCAAGTTACTATTCATATGCTTAATTATCACTTAATTAAGTTAAGAAGGTAATGAGGGCTTAATCAATCAATTTATCCAATTAATTAACTAATAAATCCTAAGAAAAAATAGGGGAGGTAGAGGTCATCCCCCTAGACAATCTCAAAAAGTTTGAGGTTAATTAGTTAATTAATTAAAGAGTAATTAGGGTGATTAACTTTTTAATTAAACTTTAATTAAGCCTAAATTACTATTCAAAATTAATTAAGGATAATTTTAATGGATTTCTCCCTAAAATATCTTTAAAATAAGCCTTTGTTTGTATTTTTCTATAATTTGTTATAAATTATGGAAGTTTCAGCCTTAAAAACTAACTAATTAGCCTTAATTAAGCCTAATCCCATCAATGCCACATGGCTGGCTAATGTGGTGTGCTTTCCACATGGCACCACGGGATTGGCTATTTCAGTAGTCACATCGGCAGCTAAATCAGCTAGCAGCGGGACAAGATATTGATCTCCTTCATTCGATCTCGGTCGAAGGTGCGGATCAAACTTCGCGATTAATAATTGAATCAAGCGACTAGCATGATCTAATCTGGCCCATTCTGATCATGTGAAACAGACGATGTATAATTTATCACCTCATGAGCGATGAATGATGGAGCTCGTCCACCATTGATCACTTGATCCGAGCTCACCCGAGTTCATATTCACTCCAAAGCAACCCCATACCTTCACGCGAGGGATCCAAAGATCCAACGACTAAGATTGGCTCACATGCAAATTTTCTTCAAAAAGCTGCAACACATTTTAAGCTAAAGCTCAATTTCAATGGATTTACCTCACCGAAACTAAGATCGGTGGTTTGCACGCTTGAGGAAGCTTCGTCTAGTTGAAATGAAGCCCTGTTGAGGTAAGCCACTTATACTATACACTACTATATTAGACAACTCCCTTGGCGCTTTGTTGGCCCAAGCCAATGACAAAGGGAAAGAGAATGCACTCTACTACCTCCCATCGTCTAATCCTTATTGAGGCAAACTATCCACCCATTGAGAAGCACTGCCTAGCTTTAATCTTTGCATTCAAAAAACTGCAGCATTACATGGTTTCTCATAAGGTGAACTTGATCTCCAGAATCAATCCACTGTAATATCTCATAACATGGTTGATGCTACTCAGAAGGTTGGCATGTTGTTCCATAATTTTGTCGCAGTTTGACATTACTTTAGTACCCCTCTATGTAGTGAAAGGACAAGCACTAGTGGATTTCTTAGCAGCACTCTCACTTTCAACTGATTCTCTGCTTAATGATGACCTCACCAATGAACAAATCATGAGCGAGACACTAGCATTCATCCGAAGATGTATTTAATGGTGCGGTTAAAGATACAACCATGATCTTAATCCAAAGGTAGGTAGGAATATTTCTCCTAACTTTGGACGATGATGTGATGAGATTCTCATATCATCTGTCTAATCCTTGCAGCAAGAACGAAGTTGAATATGAGGCTTTGATTACTAGTCTGAAGTTAGCCATTACTTTGAGCATTCAGAATATCAATATCTTTAGGGATTCTCAGTTAGTCATCAACCAAATCGTTGGGTCCTACAAGGTTCTAAAGCCTAAGCTCCATAACTACCATAAGTATGCCATGGAGTTGTTGGCCCAAATCCCAGAGGTTACCATTTACAAGATTCCTCGAGGAGAAAATGTCATAGCATATGCCCAAGAAGTTGGCGTGTCTGGAAGATGAGTCCATATCGATAAGGATCAAAATAGACAAGTCTTATCCCTTATTGATACTGAACTCATCAAGAAATACTCTCTTGAAGGGGAGGTTGACATTACCAAAAAGGATGATGAGTCAGATTGGAGGCAGCCATTCATGGATTATCTAAATATAGGCAAACTATCTCAAGAGAAGTCACTAGCCCATCAGATGAATGAGAGAACTTTCCTATTCTCGTGGAGGGCACCTTGTATCGACGATCCTTCGATCATATGTGGCTATGTTGTTTGGACAAACACGAAGCCTATAAGATCATGATCAAGGTACACTCAAGTTTATGTAGAGTGCACCAATCCAGTTCAAAGATGAAAGCCAAGATCAAGAAACTAAGATACTTCTGGCCATTGATGATCACAGATTGCATGGACGTGGCTAGGCGATGCCACCAATGTCAGGTAAATGGTGTGGCCTTACACCAGCCACTCAACATCCTACATCTTACATTGGCCTCATGACCATTCGAGTGTTGGGGGTACTGACATAGTGGGTCTGATTGATCCTCCTTCTTCCAAGGGTCATCAGTTTATCCTAACTACCACCGACTATGTTTCCATGTGGGCAAGGCAATTCTACTCAAAGAGGTCACAGCTCAGCATGTGCTCCAGTTTTTCAGGAATCATATTGTATATAGGTTCGGGGTGCCTCAATGAATTATATTTGATAATGACACTGCATTCAAGAGCACCAAGATCAACTATTTTGCTCGGAGACACATCATAGATTGGAGATACTCTACCATCTACTACTCGAGGGCAAATAACTTGGTAGAAACTTTAACAAAACTCTAATCCAAATATTAAAGAAGACACTTGATGACAACAAGCGATAGTGGCATAAGTAGTTGGTTGAAGCCTTGTGGGCTTACCATACTACATATAGAACTCAATCAATCTACCCCTTTCTCCTTAGTGTATGGGTCCAAATCCGTTCTACCATTAGATGTCTAACTCCCATCATGAAGATAGTTGTGGGTAGCTAGATCACAATAGAGCAGAACATCAAGTTGTGGTTAGAAGAGCACCATGCAAGAATCTTGAGTTGTATAAAGCCAAAATGATTCAAGCTCACAACAAGTTGGTTTGTCCTAAATTTTTTCATGTAGGAGAGCTTATTTTAGTTCTAAGGAGACCAATTGTTGATTATCACAAGATGGGAGGCTAGTTTGAATCCACTTGGGAAGGCCCTTTTGCCATAGAGAAGGCCTACCAAGAATAATCTTATCTGCTAATAAATCATAAGGGAGTGCCGATGCTTCCAATCAATGGGATTTACCTAAATAAATATTATCCATAAATCATGTTTGGAAATAATTATTAATGAAAATTTCATCTCAAATTTCATCTATTCTATGTTGGAAAACATCTTTGCTTGTGAAATCCACCACGATATATTTAGGGTAAGTGTAAGAGAACCTGAGCGACATCTTATTTCCTTTAACATAACACAAACACATGAATAAACACAAATCTTTTCTCTCGGGCTACTTTGAGTTGGGATAACGCCCCCAACGGTACACACTCAGTAGCTGCTCTAGGTTGGGGTGACATGCTACCCTGCTAGTATGTCACCCCAATGGTCTTCTTCCTTTGGAGTATGTAAGTCTAATATGCTTTCCTTCTTTATTTGGCCATTGCACACCGACGGGCACCCTGTTAGTTTGGTAGGTCTTACTGACTGATAAACTACCCCATGATGACTTCGTTTAAAGATATAAGTCTACCACGCCTTCTTCTTGAACTAGTCATCACGTGTTGACTAGGTTGAGTATATTTGAGGTTTAGGATAAGTCCCCCAGCAACTACTTTCCTCCTGATTACTTTAAGTTTGGGTCTATTCCTTCTTTGTGCCTCCCTACTTAGTAGTCTCCCTTAGGTCAGGTCAACTTATTGTGCCAACAATAGGTCACCCCAGTGGTCATCCTAGCTTTAGAGATATAAGTCTGCTATGCTTTCTTCCTAGCACGACCGTTGCACACTGATGGGCAGCCCTAGGTCGGATAACATCTGTCGAGCCGATGATAGACTATCCGGGCAATCAATTCAGCTTTAGGGAGATGTAAGTCTACATGCCTTCTTCCTAGACCGATCGTCGCACACCGATGGAAACCTTAGGTTGGTTGGTTCTTGCTATATTGATAGCAACCCACCTGGTGGATACACCACTCATGGTAGATGTAAGTCTGCTTCGCTTTCTCCTTGAGTTGGCCATCATACACCTACAAGCTTTCTTATTTACAGGGTTGATAATGCCCCTAGTAGAACCTTCCATGTGGGCACTCTTCTTGGATCACATCCTTTGTGATCCCATTTAGACACTACCCAGGTTACTCTTGGATTGGACAGTCCCCCTTTCCTAGTAACCACCCATGTGGTTGGACATTTTGTTCCATGGATGCATAGATTCCCCCTTAGTCCAGTAAATATGAGATATGTCAAGGCCGACATAGGTCCTTCTTAGTGTGGTCCCTCGCACACCAATAGGGTCCACAATAATAAATAAATAAACTATATATTTACTTGTGGATTAGAAGAATGTTCCCAGTGGAACCTTTGCCAAGCAGGCATCCAATCTTTAGTGCAGTGTCAGCAAAACTCCCTATAGGAATCGCCTAACAACTCTTGAGTTCAGATAAGACCCCAGCGACACTCTCTTAGTAGTCACCCTTAAGTCAGGTTTGACTTGTGCCACCAACAGGTCACCCCAATGGTCTCCCTTGCTTTGAAAGATGTAAGTCTACTATTCATTCTTTATACCACAACCATTACACATCGACGGGCAGCCCTAGGTCAGTTTGATTTGTTGTGCTACCAGCAAGTCACCCCAATAGTTGTTCTTTGCTTTGGAAGATGTAAGTTTGTTATGCCTTTCTAGCATAGCCATTGCACATCGAAAGGCACCCCTTAGGTTAGATAGTCTTACCATTTGGTCGATAGACTACCCCTTTGGATCAGTAAATCTGAGATAGGCCCAGGCCGACATAGTCCCTTCTTAGTGCGATCCATTGCACACCGGGTCCATCAAATTAAAATGAAATTAACCTTGACTACTTTGAGTTGAGATAAGTCCCTAGCGGCACTCTCTCAGTAGTCACCCTTAGGTTGGATAGTCCTACCTTATGGCTAGTAGACTACCCCTTTGGACTTGTAAATCTAAGATAGGCCAAGGCCCCCCTGGCCCCTCCTTAGTGGGTCTGGCGCACACCGACTTGGTCCATAAGCCAAATAAAAAATTAAAGCACATCAAATTAAACGGAGTTCACAACCCCAGTGGATATGACCTCAATTCAAAATCATCCTCCCTAGTGGAGCCATAATAATTTAAACCAACTCCCCTAATGGAGTCTAAATCAAAGAAATATAGCTAATCTCTTATCCCCAGCAGATACAATCCCAAACAAATCTATAAAATCAAACTCATAAACTCTTATCCTCGTGGATAACGTGAACATGCTTCCCTAGTGGAAGGTTCATACAACCATCCCTGGCATATTATATTCTAATCCCCAGTGGATCTTCTTTCCATAAATCATGTAACTACATCCAACCAAACCCTTATCCCCAGTGGATAGCTTGAACCTACTTCCTTAGTGGAAGATTCATACACTCAATCCCTCAGTGGATTCCTCCTTCCTCTTATGCCCTTGGCATAAGTTAAGCTGCATTGCACTAAGATCATGATTCTATCTACCTCTCAGTTTAGGTATAAATCATTTTTGATAGTGCTTATGATCTTTTGGACATTGTTGATCATCTCGGTCAATGCCAATACATGCAGTGTGCCTTGTTAGTTACACCACACCTCTTGAGGGTCCTTTTATTGACCTAAATTTTGGGGTGAGTCCTCTTTCTCCTCTATTTAGACCTAGGAGTCTTGTAGACATGAAGACTTCCTTAGTCATAAGACACTTCTAGCAATTAGGTGAATACTTAATCTAAGCCTAGAGACTTAGAAGGGTTAAGCATAGGATTAGGCTATGCCTTAAAGACTTAGGACTTAAGGAAACTTACCTACCCTATAGTCTAAAACCAATCCATGTTCACCTTCTCAAACCAAACCTCAAATTCAATTTAAATATCAAAATCCAAATTCAAATTTAAAGTCAAACTTTAAAAATTCACAATCAATACCATAATCAAATTCAAACTTAAAACTCTTCCTAAGCTTATGATTGAATTCCATGGACTTAGCCCTAGCCAAATCCAATCCAATTCAAATTTAATTAATTTTCTCTAAGATCAATTCAATCCCTCAAGAAATTCAAATTCAAATTCAACTCCAAATGATTGAAACCCAAGATCAAATCCAAGCTCCAAATCCCTCTTAAGCCATGTGATCCACTTTCATAAGCTTAACCAAAATCCTATTCAAATCAAGTCAAACTCAATTAATTTTCTTATAACTCAATTATTCCATCAATTATCTTCCTAAATATAAATTAAACCTACATTCAAATGATTAAACTAAATCAAATTAAATCAAGCCAAGTCAAGACCCTTCCTAAGTGATATCGACCTACCTCCATGAGCTTAGCCAAATCCAAACCCAAATCAATCCAAAATCAATTGATTTTCTCATGAATCAATTATATATTCAATCATCTTCCCAAATATGAATGAAACCCAGATTCCAATGATAAAAATTAAATAAAACGAAATCAAATTCTCTTTTAAGCCCTTTTGACCAGCTTTCATGAGCTTAGCCAAATTTACCTTCAAATCACTTCACACCCAATTGATTTTCTTATAAATCAATTATTTATTCAATCATATTCCCAAATATAAATTAAATATACATTCAAATAGCTAAAACCAAATCCAAAAATAAATTAAATCCCAATCTAAACCCTTTGAGCTAATTCCTTGGACTTAGCTAAATCCTATATGAATTAAGCCAAAATCAATGGATTTTCTCTTGAATAAATCATTCCTTCAATCATCAATCCAAATATAAATGAAATCTACAATTATCAAGCCAAATTGAAATCAACCCAAGTCAAGCCCAACTTAGCCCTTTTGACTTAAAAATTCCATATGAACCAAAACTTATCATAACCCAATTGATTTGGTTATTTTTCAATCCTAAACTCATATATAAATTAAACTAAACCTTAATCAAACCAAAACTAAGCCAATTAACCCATTTAGGTCCACTTGACCCAAAGTGACCTAAAGAACCCATTTGAACGAAGTTATAATCCAACCTAAATTGGATTGAACCAAGCTATCCAAACATTATACCACAATCATTGATCACCTTATAATGATCAATTACCTTAAATTGGGTCAAACAAAGTCAACTTGGTCATTTACAAAGTCAACCCTTTAGCCCATGTGAACCCAAACTAGCCAAAACCTACCCTACACCAAATCAATTGAAACCATTGATTCACATCAACCCATAATCGATGATTGAACATGACTTGACCATCAATTAAGCCAAACCAAATCAAATTGGCCATTTGACCCAAGTTGACCCAAATTGACCTAAATGACCTATTGACCTCACTTTTGGAGCGAGCTCTCAATTTCCTCATCATAGATCTAGGACTCTTATAGACACTAAGAGTTCCTTAGTCTTAAGACACTTCTAGTGATTGTGAACCCAAACCTAGAGATTTAGAAGAGTTAGCCATAGGAATAGGTTGTGCGTTGAGGATTTAGGAGGACTTGCCTACCCTATAGCCTAAACCCAATCCTTGCTTTCTTCTTCCAAACTATAAAATCAAATTCTGAAATCAAATTCAATAATCAAATGATTGAAACCCATGATTAAATTCAAACTCCAAATCCCTTCCTAAGCTGTTTGATTTTATCTTATGGATTTAGCCTTAACCAAATTCAAATCAACCCCAATTCAATTAATTTTGTCAAATATTAAATTTAAAATCAAATCCAAATTCCAAACTCTAAGTGATTGATACCCATAATCAAATTCAAATTCCAAAATCCCTTCTAAAGCCATATGAACCACCTTCATATGCTTAGCCAACAAATTTGGTTGATTTCTTCGTAAATCAATCATGCCTTCATTTATATACATAAAAATAAATTATGTACAAGTTCAAACCCTACAAATCAAATCAAAATAAATCAAACTAAATCAAGACCCTTCTTAAGCCTTATGGACCCACCTCCATAAGCTTAATCAAATTTACTTCCAAAACACTCCAAAATCAAGTGATTTTCTCATGAACCATTTATATATTCATTTATATTCACAAATATAAATGAAATATGAATTCAAATGGCCAAAACCAAACCCAAATCTAATCAAATTCCCAATTTTAGCCCTTTTAGAAAAATTCTTGAACTTGGCTAAATGATACCCAAACCAATTCAAAACTCATGGATCCCCTTCATGATTCAATCATTCCTACAATCATTGACCTAAATATAAACATAAACCACTATTATCAAACCAAATCCAAATCAACCCAAGTCAAGTCCATGTTGACCTCTCTTGACTTGAAATTGTCATATGAACCAAAACCCATATGGCTTTAAACCACTTGCAATTGGATTTATATTTCAATCCTAGGCTCATGTGTGAGTTCAACAAAACTTGAATCAAGCCATGATCAAGCCAATTAACCAATTTAGGCTCACTTGATCCAAAGTGGCCTAAAAAAACCTTTTTGAGCCAAGTTCTAATCCAACCCAAATTGGATTGAACTAATCCCTTCTAAACCTCATAACATAACCAACAACCACCCTAGGGTGATCAACTCCCTTAAATTGGGTCAAACCAAGTCAACATTTAGTCTAAATGAAACCCAAACTAGTCAAAATCCACCATATGCCAAATTTATTAAAACCATTAATTCAAACCCACTCATAATCAATGATTGAACATGACCAAACCTTCACTTAAGCCAAACTAAGCCTAATTGGCCATTTGACCCAAGTTAACCTAAATTGACCTGAAAAGCCAAAATGGGTCAAATCATGATTTGATTCAAATTGATTGCAACCAATGGCTCAAGTTCATTCCAAATTGATTATTAAACTTGACCAAATCTATAATTGAGGCCAAGTTGACCAATTGGTCAACTTGACTTAACCTTGCCCAAATTGATCTAAAGGGTCAAATTGGCCAAAATCAAAATTAAATCCAAATTAAATCAAACCAAAGCCTACAATCATTTTCAATTAGCCAATTGAACTTGACTCAACACATAACCCAACCCAATTTGGTCAAATTGGTCAAATTGGTCATCTTGACCCATTTGACCTATATGAACCAAAATGAGCCATAATCAAATCCAAAGCAAATTGAATCAAACAAATGACACCAATACACTCCAATTGGTCATATGAACTTGACCCAACCCTTGGTTTGACCCAATTTGACCAAATTGTCAACTTGACCCACCTAACCCAATTTGACCTAAATAAGTCAAATCAAGCCAAATCAAATCAAACAAACTCCAAACCACTTGAAATTTGGGCTAACCCACTTTTGACCTATTTCAAATTTGCCCAAATCAAACCCATAACCAAATAACAACTTTTCCCTTGAGTCTAGGGCATCCCATGAGATAAAAACATACATATTTGGTCATTTCCTCCTCTTGGCCACTTGGTACCCATTCATAGGCCCACTTAAGCACCAAGGACCATGGCTCAACAGGGCTTCATTTCTTAAATGAGCTTCATCAATCATTGGAACCACCGGTCACAAGCTCTGATGAGGTATGCCATTAAAATCGATCCTTACATAAAAATAGGTTGGTCTTTTGTGAATGAAAGTTCTATGTCATGCAATTTCCACTGTTAGATTTCTTTGTTTTCTTCCCCAAAGGGGTGGGATAATTTTCATCTCCATCATCGAAGTGACAATGATGGATGGTATGTCTTCTTTCGAGGGAGATCCGTTGTCCATTTGTGATCAGGGTGGATAATTTTTATATGATCATGTGTTAGATCCTTTGATTTCTTTTTTAAATGATTGAATCACGTCATCCAATATTAAATTAGATGATCCATGGAGAAACCTCATCCGCCTCCATCCGAGTTAGCCGGATGTGACAACTTAAATAACCACTCACATCGTGCCACATGGAAAGCGCACCGTGTCAACCGCCACGTGGCCCGACGGGATTAAGGCTTTAATTAGGGTTAATTAATCTATTTTTATGCCTGAAACTTCTAAAAATCATAACTAACCCTAGAAAAAATCCAAAAAAATATAAACTTGGGCTCATTTTAAAGATATTTTAGAATAGAATATAGGAAAATTATTATTAACTAATTTTGAATAGTGATTTTGGCATAATTAAAGTTTAATTAGAAATTTAATTAGCTTAATTATTCCTTAATTAATTGCCTAATTAATCTTTAATTTTCTGTGGATGTTTGGGAGGATGACCTCTATCTCCACCATTTTTCTAGGATTTTATTAGTTGCTTAATTAGAAAAATCAATTGATTAAGCCTTAATCAGTTTTATAATTTAATTAGTGATAATTAGTGAATGAATTATGGTTTAATTAATTTGGCCTAATTATCTCTCTTTGAGCATTGGGGAGCTTAGGGAATGTGGTTGGGATACTTTTCCAATTCATTTCATAAGTTTCCTTCACTTTTTTTGATTAGTTAATGATTAATGAGATAATTAATTAATCTCCAAGATAAATTAGAGCCTGGTGAGTGTTTGAAGTGACTTAGGGGTTAATGATTGAGGCCTTGTCCTTGATCACTTTCCCTAAGTTAATTTCATCATTCTAATTAAAATATAATCAAAGAATTCAATCAATTAATCAATAAGCTTGATTAACTCAATCTAAAATTCACTTCATACCTAAGCAACCTTTAATTAATCTTGGTTAACTCTTTGGGTGTTCAATAACCCAAAATGGGAGATAATAAAATTATGGTTAACTCACATGTGTGAGAAAACCATAAAAGTAATTGAGTGAGATCCTTAATTGGCTTAATTCATACCCTAACCTAATTAAACCATAAAATCTACTTAATTACTTCTTCATTAAACCAAATTAACTCACATAGTAGAAATGGGATTAGGATTAGCAAACCTCTTTCATTTCCTAAATCAAATCAAACTCAAAATTAAAATATCATTAAAGAAATTTAGTTTATTTTAAATAGCCTTATTTAGAATGATCGTCCTTAGGAATTAATTGAAATGAATGAGATCATGTGCTTATGTTATTTTATTTCTTTCCAATCATGTTAAATGTTATTTGCCATATGTAATCATGCATTTATTTCTTTTAAACTTAACTAAATAAAATGGTTTCTTTTATGTTAAATTGCATGAGTTGATTTAAATTAAAAATAGGTGTGACTATTATTACTATTAAATCAAAAGTTATCTTTAAAAGCCCATAAATCAATTATAATATATGGAGTGATGTTAATTACAAATATCTATAAGTTTGCATGTGTTGATAATACAAGATATGCAATATGAAGCTCTCTTTCTTACCTTATATATGGATTTGCATGGGATTTATAAATGTATAGTTCATTTGAAAAGAACACAACATTTGTCTAAATCTAATTCTATGCATCTCCATGTTAAGACTTAGGAAGAATTTCATATCACATATGTAAATCATATAATCAAATCAAATATGACTTCTTGCATAGCTTCTCATTCTTGTGGTTCTTTTTTGTACATTCACATGTATCTGAGAAAAGTGATATATTAGTCTGGACATCCCGGGGCTATGAGACTTTAAGCAGCCCTAAGTAGGTCTCATACCTTACACCTGTCATAGAACAATGGCACCATACTCACTTAAAACTCTTATACATAGGTATGTATGATATGACCAATGAATAAGAATCATAAATCAAAAACAACTTTTGCATGGGTTTTTCTATTCTTATAGTTGCTTATACATCTATATGTACATAAGAAAGTGGTATATTAGTTTGGACATTTTGGGGCTACGAGGCTTTAAGTAGCCCTAAGTAGGTCTTGTACCTTACGACCGAGGTGTAGAACAATGCCAATGTACTCACTTAAAACTTTTATACATGTGAATGTGTACTTAGCTAATGGATGAAAAATCCATCCTTTCTATTAAAAACACATGCCTTCATAATTCAATCAAATGAAATATTTTAATCCCACAACACACTTCTTTGCATTCATCATTTAAGTGTGCTAAGACATACATTGTATGTATTAGTATGCTTAGGATTTAATCATATGCAAGATATACATGATGGAAATAAATGAATAAACATATGTTATGTGATATTAATTCATTCTAATTAATCTTAAGATGCATTTCTTATTGAATAAAGTCATTTCCAGTGAACCTAAACTTAGGATTGATTAAAATATATAATAAGCCATTCACTAAAGGAAATTGATTAATTAACTTGCTTTAGAAGTGACTTAAGGTAGTGATGCAAGAGAGGTTCCCTCTCTTTATTCTCTTTATAACACTTAGTTGTTAAGTGTAGGCCATATGAAATAAAAGAAAACATTAAGTAAAATCTTCAAATCAATTAAATCACTTAAAGAGAAATCAACCCTTTATAAATTAAATATTTCACATTTAGCAAAATTACAACTCTAAGGCCTAGTTAGGACATACCACACAAGCTTTAATGCACACACATTAGACTAAGTCACCACTTCTAGCTTTGTGTTAGGGCAGTGTATGGTTTGATATATGCTTATTTTGTGATGTATTATGTAGACTGGATGTTAGGGTGTATATGCGTAGTTTGGATGTTAGGCCGATATTATCCTAATCATGCTTTCTATGGAGGGTTGTGCTTATGAGGTTGCTAAATAAAAATATAAATGCTTTTTGCTGTACAAGTTGCTTATGCTCCAAGTTAGGACAGGTGGGCTTGGTTACCTTGCGGGGTGCTAAGCCCAAAATTTTCATATAACTACTTGGGTTGTATGGTGTGTTTAGCTGATATTTATTATGCAGGTGTAGTAAGATTTACTTTCCTTATTTTAATGTAATTTTGCATTAGGATTATGATAAGTGTTATGGGGGATTAGGATGAGCATTGGTTATAAGACCAAGTCTTATGTACCATGCGATGCCTTTGGAGCAAGAACATCCAAATCAAGCCAAAAGGAAGAAAGAAATGGAGCAAATCAAATGAAGAAATGAAAGAATGAAGACCCCCATAACATTTGTCATTTGTAATTGTAATTATTCTTTTATAATTCGGGTTGTATAAGGGTAGTGCTCGGCTTCCTACATTTTTTTCAGGTTATACGACGGTACCCGATCGCATCAACCTTTTATTCTTTTGCGATAGATTTATAAAATTATTTGATATTTTGTTTAGCTTGTGCATTAGAAAAAGTATGTCATTTCATAGTTTGTTTATGATTGGTGATTGTTGTATGGCCTCGATGCAATTAAGCTCCTAGGAGAAAAAATTAATTTTCTATCCAAACTAACAACTCATAATAAAACCTTTAAAACAACTCATAACCTCATATAAAAACATAGGAACTAAATCAAGATAATAAAATATTTATCAACCACTTAGCTAGATGTTATATGTTTAATCTCATGCATAATCATCTTATTTCACTCTTGTTAAGTTAGGGCTTCCATCTGTTCTAGATAGTAAGGGCTTAACCTTTGAGAGCTTATGATGGAAGAACACCTCTTTCTCTTTTGATTTGGCCCATAACCAACTTCTCATGCATTTAGACATATAAAATCCTATAGCATGTGTCAAAATAAAGAGTCAAATTAAATAAAATTTGATAAAAATTTGCATTAGATTAAGTCATTATTCATACCCCTCATACTCTAGTCTCTTAGGGAGTGGGTTTAAGGACTTAGTTTCTTTTCTAAATAATAACAACCTAGCCATGTTAAAAAGCATATGACTTGCCTACATGGATTTAAAGTGTAGGAGGAGTTAATTGGCTATCACTCCAAGCAGTAATAAGTCCAATAGTCGGGTGATTTACTCTCTCTTGTGGAGGTAAACTATATACCCACTTTCACCTTAGATTTAGGTCATGCTTTGGTCCTTGCTAAAGCTCCCTAGATTTAGGATATGAGGTTGTTATTTCCTGTGGGCTACAAGCATAAATTCTTACCTCTCAGGCATTTTCACAATCTTGTATTGTGAAATTATAAGTCTAAAATTCAAATAAAATTTCAGCTCAAATAAATGAATCTTCTCAACTTCAAATATATAAAGCCCAATCATAAGATAGATTGTGTGCTCATTAGGCTTCCTAATATCATGAGCGTTCCCTTTTGATCTCCTTTGGTTTCGATAATAACTCTTTCCTTTTGATCCATCCCACTTGATTTTTTAAAACATAATCAATTTATTGATAATCCTATCTTTGAATTCTTTGGAGACAACAATCGCCTACTTTAATCGAGAATATTTTTAAGGGATTCATTTTCCTTAAAATATAATTAACTATGGGGGCATGCCCCATAGGGAACTTTAGAACCTGATCTAAATAAACCCTACTTTATTCATCCATGTAAAGTAGGGGAAAAATCTTTATACAGACATCATGCCTTAGAATCCTTATTGGGTGATTAGGTCCATTATAGGGTAGTTGCTTCTATCTTTCGATATAGTATACTATTCTCAATGTCTAATCACCTTAAGTACACCCTTAGATCTATCCCCCCCCTCCCATACACATGAATCAAAATAAACACCACAGATTTTTTGCGACTTTGATTGTTCCTCTCTCCATCTCTAGTAGACGATTGTTGTCTCCAAGCATCGATAGTGGACTTATATTTTATGTGAGTTTGAGACTATCTTTCCTTTCATTGGCACTTAGCTTATTTCATTGTTAAGCAAAGTTAGCCAACATCCTTTAAGTTTTAGGACCTCACTCCGTGTAGGTCTTCAACCCCCTATTGGGCTCCCCAATAGGTGAAAAACAAAATTCATCAATGAAGGGAGAGATAATAAAAATCTAGAACCTCCTTACCACTAGCTTGCTGAGGCGAGGTTGACCATAAAATTTAAGAAAATAAATTCTTTCACAAAATGACACTTTCCAAAGCACTTTTTTTTTAAAATAGCTACCTTCATTCAACATACTCAAATTTGTTGAATGAAGATTCTATTTTTGAATCATAACATAAAATTTAAACTCCACTCAACATATTTCACATATGCTAAAGTTGAAGTTTCTCTCTTTTAAAAATTAAGAAATCACGTACATGGCATCAAAACATATCATTGAAATCTATTTAACATACTTAAGATTTGTTAAATGAATTTCACCTTTATTTTAGAATCTTATTTGACATGCCACATTTGTCAAACAAAGAATTCCCCTCTCTTTCCAAAAAGAAAAAGAGCACATCAAATATATTTGATTCCCACAAATATCAAAGTTGTTAGGAGTCATTTTTTCAATCTCAAATGTATTATCAATGAAGATATTATCTAGAACCTCTCACTCCATTTGAGGTTGACCATAAAAATTTAAGAAAATAAATTCTTTCACATGACTTTCAAAGCATTTTTTTTTTTAAAATATTCCTTCATTCAACATACTCAAATTTGTTGAATGAAGATTCATTTTTTGAATCATAACATAAAATTTAACTCCACTCACATATTTCACATATTTAAAGTTGAAGTTTCATTCTTTTAAAATTAGAAATCGCATTTGGCATCAAAACATATCATTGAAATCTATTTAACATACTTAAGATTTGTTAAATGAATTTCATTTATTTTAAATTTTATTTGACATGCCACATTTGTCAAACATTTCTTTAAGAAAAAGAGCACATCAAATATATTTGATTCCCACTTAACATATCAAATTTGTTAAGTGAGAATCTTATTTTCATGCATTTGATTCCACTTAACATGTCAATTATTAAGTGAGAATCTTATTTTCATGTCACATTTGATTCCACTTAACATATCAGAGTTGTTAAGTGAGAATCTTATTTTCATATCATATTTGATTATACTTAACATATCAAATTTGTTAAATGAGAATATCACTTTCATATACATTTGATTCTGGCTTAACACATTAAATTGTTAAGTAAGAATCTCATTTCCATGACATATTTGTCTCCCCACTTAACATACAAAATTTGTTTAAGTGAGGGTCTCATTTTCATGTCACATTTGACCTCCACTTAACATATAAATTTGTTAAGTGGGAGTCCCATTTTCAATATATCAATCATTTGACTTTCACTTAACATACCAAATTTGTTAAGTGAGAGTCTCATTTTCAAACATTTGATTCTACTTAACATACCAAATTTGGTAAGTAAGAATCTCTTTTTTCAAATCACATCACACTTGGGCTTTCACTTAACATACCAAATTTGTTAAGTGAGAGTCCCATTTTCAAAGAAAAGAAAACATATATCAATAACATTTGACCTCCACATAACATATCAAATTTGTTAAGTGGGGTCCCATTTTCAAATCATTTAACTTTCTCTTAACATACCAAATCATTAAGTGAGTCTCATTTTCATACACATTTTATTCCTACTTAACATACCAAATTTGTTAAGTAAGAACCTCTTTTCAAATCACATCACATTTGGGCTTTCACTTATACCAAATTTGTTAAGTGAGTCCCATTTTCAAAAATCAAATTTATCTCACAATCTGACTTTCATTTAACATACCAAATTTGTTAAAGTGAAAGTCTCATTTTCAAACACAATCAAACACATGTGGCCTTTAAGATACCAAATTTGTTAGTAAAAAAATTCATCACACAACCAATCATCACAAGCAAAAACAAATCAATCACAACCTCTTCTTATACCCAAATTTGAGTAAAGGTTATTTGAAATCATCAATATTTTCAAACAAGATACACAAAATATAAATATCTCCAACAAAATCTCTCCTCAAATTTACAAACCCTACCCAACCTACCTAAATTGGTTGAGTATGGGTTCTAAAATTAAAATCAAATGGAAAAGACTCTCCTCAATTTCAAAATCTCTCCAATGAACCCCACTTAACACATTTGAATTATTATGTGTGGGTTCAAAATTCCAAATCAATATAACTCCCTTGGGATAAGTATTAAAGATGAAATTTGACTCAAGTTACATTTTAACACATGAAGAGATATAGTGCAGATCGATCATTGTAGTTTATTTTCACAGTCAGTACACATGGATTCCCAAAAGTTCATCTTCACCTTTCCATTTGGGATGGATTTGTCCTTGGATCGGGCCAACATCCCTTCGACTGACTCCACCCACCTAGTTTTCTTTGATTGAGGATTCGAGGGAGCACGTGCTACTTGTGAGGGGGAGACCCTCACTACTGCTAGTCAAGATGAGGTGGTTGGGCAAAATCCAGTCATCAGGACATGCCCTCTGATTTTGAGTACCCTCCATTGAAGAGGAAGGTCGGTGGTTCCCTCATTCAATGATAGTTTTACGCCCATCCATTTATCCCTACCATTACTCGGTACTACCTCCTGGTTGATCAATCTAAGGGAAGACTATTTTAGCCTCGAGATAGTCTCCTCAGTTTCAAGGTATCTAGTTTTTGCCTTGTTCACTACCCAATGCCATAATAAATTGAAAGATTAGCAGGAGCAGGTAGCGAGCTTGAGGTTGCATCCCATGTAGCCGAGGAGAGTTCTCCTTGTGAGGACTCTCCACTTCTGACCAGCAACAAGTTCCACCCCCTCTCGACCTTAGATAGAGAGGAAGATTATCGAAGGATTGCTGCTTCTCCTCCACCATCATCATACTATGAGACACTGGATAAGGAGCATAAGAGGCCCTATGCTGGACTTAGGACTATCCTATGCTAGGTCGTGAGCATATGGGCCTTCAGTCGAGGTTTGAGCATCTATTTGAGCATGAGAGTGATAGAGGTATCTTTGGTAGTCGGCGACCTCACTCGATGGATTTTCCTTGTCTCCATCAAGTGATCATTCATATAATTATTCTTATCACTACTTGCCTCAGAGATCTCATTGAGGCGTCGGTGTTGCCTTCACACCATTCCCTCATCATCCACCATCACCCTGTTCACCATATCCACCACTCACCAAGATTGAAGCCCCATCAGGGACCTTCCCCTTTGGTGATCCGGCTATGACCTAGGGATCCCACTCCCTCCATCCCACCTGTTGAGGTGAGATCAAACTCCTGCTCGACCCTTTACCTCGGTATGGCTGGCGGGGGTGGCAGCGGCATCGTGGCACCACCACCACCACCAGCATCGTAGTGGCAGCAATAGTTATAGGGGAAGAGGACAACTTTACATTTTCCATGGCAGTAGATCTCCCCAGGAGCACCACCCCACTAATGTGCAATCATGAGCATATCTCTTCCAATGAGCATGACCCTCCTAGAGCTAGCACTCCAGTGGCAGGCAGTGTTAGATGTATCTCTGTTAGTGAGCACAGTCCCTCTACTGGTCATCAACGTGTGTTTGTACCAAAATAGTTAGATCGCTCCTTAGAAGACATTTTAGCATAGTACTTTCGAGAGGGAACTCTTAGGCATTGATCACATAGATTTGAGAATGAGAAGATAGAATTTGATCTTGATGAGGATGACCTTCTTGAGGATTTGGCCGAAGTCCATGTGGTCAATACTAGGATCTCCCTCTATAGAGATCAACATAGTTAAGAAGGTATTGTAGTTGAATAAGATGACACCGTCCATTCAACTCAGCACCTCCTCCACCATCTTAAGCAAAAAGATGATCACTTTGAGAAGATGGGAAAGAAAATTGAAGAGTTGATGGCAATGGTTTCAAAATTATAGAATTCAGCCCTAGTTTTATAGCCTTCTCCCATAGTGGATGACAGAATAGAGTTGGCACATACCTCGGATCATCTTAGATACATTCCTGCCGAGAAAGACAATGGTAGGTTGCATAAGAAGGTGGTGGATAGCACCTCCATGTATGAGAAAGACATTAAAAATATGATGGAATAGTAGATGAGGGATGCATTGGCAGAAGCCTGAGGTGGCTCATATGTTCCAAAGGGTAGACCCTACCAAGAGGAATTTGATATTGTTCAATATCCTATAAGTTTTGTACCTCCTTCCTTCAAAATATTTGATGGCAGTGGGAACCCTCACTAGCACATTGCACACTTCAGGGTCGACTGTTGCAATGTCGAAGGTAGCGACACCCTTCTTTTCAGATTGTTCATCAATAGTCTAACAGGTGTTGCATTTGATGGGTATGCTGAACTACCCAATGGTTTGATGAGGACATTTGTTGAGTTAGAGCACCTCTTCATTAAGAGGTTCACTGGAGCTCAGCAAAAGGTTACTGTAGGCTACCTCGTTATGACCAAGCAAAATCTAAATGAGTCCTTTATTGATTACATTCTCAGGTGGCAAAACTTGAGTATGAAATGTGAACCACAACTATCTGAATAGCACACCATTGAGATTCTCTTGAAGAATATCCATGGTCGGGTCATTTTCATGCATAAGGGGTTTACAATCAAAACCTTTGAGAAGCTAATCAATAAGGCGGCTAGTCTACAAGAGAAAGCCATACAATTTCCTTTCCATGACCAGTCATCCAAGCCCAAACCTCAAAAGGCATTTGAGAAGAAGCGGAAGTTACAGTTAATGGGAAGTAGCTAGTTAGTCAGGCCGGGCCTGAGCTCAGCAGTCTCCTCTACCACCACCTCAGTCATCATATCAGCCACCTCAATTTCCATAGCGGCCTCCGCTGCCACCTCTTCAACAGTATCCTCAATAATATCCTCATCATCATCATCAGCAGTGTTCCTACCCACCATGAGGTAGCTATCATTTACCTACTCTTGTTGATAAAATGAATAAACCTTATTTATTCAAGAGGGAGGTAGTCAGGAAGATCGTTAAGAATCTCTTAAAGAAGCCTGATTTCTAGTTATCAGAGCCTAGGAGGTCGGAGGAAGTGGGCAAAAGTCACGATCCAAAATATTGCCCCTATCACCACATGCTAGGACATGTCTTTGAACATTTCTTTACCTTTTAGGACTAGCTTGAGTGTAGCTATAAGTTAGGTGCCATTGTCATCCCTAAGGAATACATACTAGAACAACCCTCTAGTTATGTTAAGGTAATCCTTGGGGATACACATGATCTTATTAAGATAGAGGAAGGTTGGGATATCTCCCTATCCCGAACCTCCAAAAAAACTATTTCTAAGATCAAAAAGTTACCCTTGCAGGTTCCTGAAGTAGATCAAACCTCCAACTCTAAGGAAGGTTTGCAAGTTGCTAAGGACAACTTGAGGGAGGTAGATGCCCAGTAACAGCAGCAACAACCTCCACTTATCCTAGCATAGTAGTGCAACCATCGATCGAGTCCAACACTCCTTCCACTTGTAGCTACAGTTCCTCTTGCCAGCTCTTCTTTTAGCAGCCATATTATATCAGCGGAGGGGGTGCCAAACCCCACACTCTGCTTACTTTACTTGATTTTTATTTTGTACCTCCATCAAAATTTAAGAAATCAATGAAGAATATCGATTCCACTTACATCTGTGTCACTTCTAATGATCTTCCTGAGTTTATTCCTTTAGATAGCTCTCCAAGTCTAATTAATAATAACTCTTAGTTCTGATCACTCCTCTTCTTCTGATTTAGAAATAGATTTTCCCTTCCTGAATCACTCGGGTTCACCCATTGAGATTGATTTGGAGTCATCCGACTCTGATGATCTCATAGGAGTAGCTATAGGTGAACCTGATGAGCAGATAGAACTTTTACTAAACCATCTCATGAAGTCATTGAAGTTAACCTCTATAGTGGCAAATTTCTACCTCTTAGGGTAGCACCTCAGGATAAGGGTAAACAAGTCATTGCTTTAGTGATCAAGAAGCCCCTCCATAGGATGTTTCACCTATGTATATGCTTGTGGAGGACCAGCCTAGAGTTGACTATAATATCCTCGCTCACCTGAGAAAGTTTCTATTTAAACTAAGCATATATGATGCCCTTGTCTTATCCAAAGAGATGAGAGAGTCATTGATCAAAGCTTTTCTTGATCCAGAAATATGCTTAGCTCAACTGACCACTATTGAAGATGATGCATGCTATTCAAGAAAAGCCCCTAGAGTTACATTCATCGATGAAGACCTTCTTTTGAGGACAATAGAGCAAAATCATCCCCTCTACATCATAGTGGACATGGGCAGTTTCAGAATCTTCAGGTGTTAGTTGATCTAGTGCATCAGTGAACATTATGAGTCTAGAGATCCTTGCCTACTTGAGGATTGACATCACTAAACTTCAAGGAGATCAGATGATATTGAGAGGATTCAATAAGCAAGATGAGGGCTTTAGGCTCTATATTATTACCATTGGGGATAGATGACTGGAAGATAGAAGCCAAGTTCTACATGATCAATTCAAATACATCTTTCACTGCTTTGCTCGGTAGGCCTTGGATACATGGAAAAAACATGATTCCATCTTCTTTACATCAGTGCATCAAATTTTGAAGAGGTGGAATCGAGTATTGTGTCAAAGGAGACTTGAAGCCATTCTCAGCTAGAGAGGTCAAGATATATGATGATGCAGCCTACTATCTTCCTCCAAATCAAAAAGTCTATTCTCAAAACTTGGTGAAAGTTCAAAATAAAAGAAAAAGAAATAAAATAAAAAAGAAAAAAAGGAAAAGAAATGAAAATACAAGCGAAATGAATACACCCAGAAAGAAGTAGAGCAGATATTAGATTCTACCCATTCTTCTCCATATGAACACATGGGTAGGATGACTCAACCCCACCAGTAGTGAGGCGTAGATCTAGAGATAGTTGAGGTGGAAGACCTCCTCCCGGTGGCTAGGTGAGCTGCTCATGAGTACCGCCATCCACATAGACTTAGAATCTAGTTTGAGGATGAGTCTCATGGTAACCAACCCCTCTCAGGTCCCTTTGAGGTTTTTCAAATGATGATGAAGACCGTGCCTCCAAGCAAAGCATGAATGTATCAATCACTATTATGTAGAATGGCGTTAGAACCTTAGCTCTAACCTCACTTTTTTTCAAGAAAGTTGAAGGTTTAGTAGTTAAGGAGATGCCCTAGTCATCCACAAATGTCAAGCCAAAGAGATTTTTGTTGGGAGCATCATCCTCACATTAAGAAGTCAATGTAAAACTTAAAGATGATTCATATAAATATTTAATACAATTACCTTTTGATTGGTATTTTCCTTATGTTCTTAACTTACAAAGAAGGGATTAATCCCACATGCTTGGTCTAAACACAGGTTGGATTACTTTGAAAGGTTATGGGACAACTAAAGTAGACATTCTCAATCAAGACTAGGACTATGATTTAGCACAGTAGGTCTAGTCGATGACGATAACCATTTCCTAGTCATCACCACTCATTTGGAGTCTAATAGATTCTTCTCAAATTATGCTAACTCTTAAGAAGATGTATGTTTAGAAACTTTAGAAGACCCTGAGCTTGAAGTCAAAGATGCACCACCAAAGTTTGAAGAAGAGATCAGATCAACCATCGACAAGCTCAAAGAAATCAACTTAGGAACCGAAGATAAACCACATTCTACATACATCAGTTCCTTATTAAATGAAGAAGAAACTAATAGATTAGTTAGGATATTAGTTGAGTTTAAGGACTGCTTCGCATAGAGTTATGAAAAATGCTTAGTTTATCTCCTAATGTAGTAGTCCACAAACTAGCAATATAACTTAATGCTAACCCTATCAAGCAAGCTCCTAGATGCATGCAATTAGACATTGAACAGTAGGTCAATTCTGAAATCAAGAAATTGATCGATGCTGGCTTTATCAGGGAAGAAGCACATCCTACCTGGTTGGCCAGTGTCATCCCAATTAAGAAAAAGAATGGCTAAATTCGCATATGTGTCAATTTTAGGGATCTAAATAAGGCATGTCCTAAAGATGAATTTCTACTTCATATACCAGAGTTAATGGTGGACATTGCCTCATCTCATGTAGTATTCTCCTTTATGGATGGGTCATATGGCTACAATCAAATCAAGATGGCCCCCGAGGATGAAAGAAACACTGCTCTTTGAACCCCAATTAGAATCTATTATCATAAGGTCATGCTTTTCGGCCTTAAAAATGTCGGTGCTACATACTAGTGGGCCATGACCCGGATCTTCAATGAACTCATTTATCATCAAGTTGAATGCTATGTTGATGATCTAGTAGTCAAAAAGCAAAGAAAAGGAAGACCATCACTTCAACTTGAGAGTAGTTTTTGAACGATTAAGATAATTTAACCTCAAAATGAATCCCCTGAAGTGTGCATTCGGAGTTGCTTCAGGGAAACTCCTTGGGTTTATTGTCCGACACTGGGGAATAGAGATCAATCCAGAAGATCAAAGCTATCTTAGAAATTCCACCCCCTAAAAGTCTAACTCAACTCAGATCATTCCAAGGGTGTTTGTCATTTCTAAGATGTTTCATTTCCAACCTATCAGGAAGATTCCAGGCATTCTCAACACTTGTCAAAAAAGATGTTGTCGTATTTATTTTTATGTTTGGGTGTGTTTATGTAAGGGGACATCATATATAGATGTACTCATTAGGGTGATTGGGTATGACATTAAGGAATAGTGTACTATCTCTAGAGATAGGAGTCACTATCTAAATCTAAGGCGAAAAAGGGTATATGGTTTACCTCAACAAGAGAGGATAAACCACCCGGCTGCTAGGCTTATTACCGCTAGAGTGAAGCCGGCTAACTCCTCCTATGCTTTAAATTCATGTAGGTAAGTCATATGCTTTCTTGCAAGATGGCGTTATTTACTTAGAAGAAACTAAGTCCTTAAACTCACTCCCTAAGAGACTAGATCATGAAGGGCATGAGTCATGACTTAAATCTAATGCAAATTTTGTCAAGTTTTATTTGATTTTTGGACTTTTTATTTTGACACAAGCTATAGAACTTATATGCCTAAATGCATGAGAAATTGATTGTGGGCTAAATCAGGAGAGAAAGAGGTGTCTTTCCATTGAAGGCTCTTACAGGTTAAGCAATTATTATCTGGCACAGATGGAAGCCCTCTCTTAACAAGAGTGGAAGAATATGATATGCATGATATTATTCATTCATTCATCCGGCTAAGGGGTTGCTAAAAATTTTATTATCTTGATTTAATTCCTAGGCTTATATGTGAGGTTACGAATTATTTTAAAATTTTAATTATGAGTTGTTAATGAGATAGAAAATTTATTTTTATCCTAGGAGCCTAATCACATCCAGCCATACAACAATCACCAATCATAAAGAAACTATGAAAGACATGTTATTTCAATGCACAGCGTAACAAAATATCAAACAATTTTTTTAAAGCTATCATAAAAAGAATAAGAGGTTGGGTAAAAGAAATATGGGTAGCTCAATACATCCAGACAATGAAAGAATAATTACAATTATGAAATGATAAGTGTTATGGGGGTCTTCATTCTTCATCCTCCATTCTTCACTCTTCATCTTTCATTTCTTAATTTTTTGATTTGATTCATTTTTTTCTTTCTTTTGGCTTGAGTGAGATGTAGCTTGCTCCTAAAACATCACATGATATATAAGACATGGTCTTCGAACCAATGCTCATCCTTAGTCCCCATAATACTTATCTTAATCCTAATGCAAAAATTACAGTAAAAAGAATGAAAGTAAATCTAGCTATACCTATAAAATAAATGTTAGCTGAACACACCATTAAAACCCAAGCAGTTATAGGAATAATTTGGACTTAGCACCCACAAACCAAGTCCACCTATCCTGAGGGCTTAGGGGCTAAGCAACCTACGCAACAAAAAGCATTTATATTTTTATGACATCAGCCCCTTTAAGCATAGCCCCATACATAAAATATGATTAGGCTAATATCGGCCTAACATTCAGGCTTCTCACATGCACCATAACATCCAGTCTAAAATAATACATCATAAAACTAAACATTCATCAAATCATGCACCGCCTTAACATAAAGCTAGAAATGGTGACTTAGCCTAATGTGCATGTGTTAGAGTTTATGGGGTATGTCCTAACTAGGCTTTAGGGTTATGATTTGCTAAGTGTGAGAGATTTAATTTATGAAGGGTTAATTTCTCTTTAGGTGGTTTAGTTGATTTGGGGATTTTCACTTAGTATTTTTTTTATTTCATATAGCCTACACTTAGCAACTAAGTGTTTAAAAGAGAAGAAAGAGATGGAGAATCTCTCTCTTTTATCTCTACCTTAAGTAATTTTTAAGGTAAGTTGATTAATGAATTTTATTTAATGAGTGATTTATTATGTGTTTTAATTAACCTTAAGTTTAGGTTCATTCTAAGTAGCCCTATTCAATAAAAAAAAAAGGCATTTTAGGATTAGTTAGGGTGGATTACTATCACATAGCACACGCCCATTCATTTTGTTCCATCATGTATACCATGTATATGAATAATCTTAAGCATACCTATACATGCAATACAAATCTTAGCATACTTTGATGAAGAATGCAAAGAAGTGCTTTGAAGTTTAAATATTTCATTTGTTAATTGAATTATGAAAGCATGTCTTTATTATGTAGAAGAGGGATTTTTCATCTATTAGATAAACACATCACATGTATAAGTTATGTGAGTACATGCCATTATTTTCTACAGGGAAGGTACAAGACCTACTTACTACTTAAAGTCTCGCAGCCCTAGGATGTCCAGACTAATATACCACTTTTCTTAGATACATGTAAATGTATGAATAATTATAAAAATAGAAGAATCCATGCAAAAGTTATATTTCATTTATTTGATTATTGATTCTTTATTCATTTGTCACATCATGCATTCATATGTATAAGAGTTTTAAGTGAGTACGATGCCATTATTTTCTACACCAGGTAGAAGACCAACTTAGGGCTTCTTAAAGTCTCGCAGCCCCGATATGTCCAGATTAATATACCACTTTTCTCAAATACACATGAATGTACAAAAAGAACCAAATGGGTAAGGAATCACGCAAGAAATTATGTTTGATTTGGTTATACGATTTACATGTGTAATATGAAAACCCATCCTAAGTATTAACATGGAGATGCATAGGAATAGATTTAGGCAAGTATTGTGTTCTTTTCAAATAAACTATACACTTGCAAATCCTATGTGAATCCATGTGTTGACCTCATTTTTAGAATGAGCTCTCAACCTTCATCTTAGACATAGGATTCCTCTTAGACACTAAGAGTTTTCATAGTCTTAACACACTTCAAGTGATTAGGTGAACACTTAACCTAATCCTAGAGACTTAGAAGAGTTAGCCATAGGAATAGGTCATGCCTTAGAAAATTTGCCACATAGCTTGAACCAAATCTCACTTCTTTCAAGTCAAACTCCAATTTCAAATCAACCTTGAACTTAAATCAACTTCAATTCCAAAACAAACCATTCCAATGAATTTTCTCAAATCATTAATCAATTAAATAACTGAAACCATGATTGAATTCCAAATTCTAAGTCACTTTGATCCCATTCTTGAACTTAGCCAAATCAAACTCAAATCATGCCAAACCCTTATTTTTTTCTTCATGATTCAATCAATCCTACAATCATGAAACCAAATATAAATATAAACTTCAATCATCAAACCAAAACTAAATCCAAAAAATCAAACCCAAGTCAAACTCATGTTCACCCTTTGAACTTGAAATTGTCAAGTGAATCAAAACCCATTGGACTCCAAATCACTTGCAAATGGATTTATATTTCAATCATAAGTCCATATGTGAGTTCAACCAAACTTGAATCAAGCCTTGATCAAGCAAAATAATTCACTTAGGCTCACTTGACCCAAAGTGACCTATAGTATCCCTTATGAGCCAAATTCTTCTAATCCTACCCAAATTGGATTGAACTAACCCATATAAGCCTCACATTGTCAGCAACAATCATCATGAGATGATATCACCAAATTGGTCAAAGTCAAACCTAAGGGTTGACCAAGTCAACACTTAGCAAAATGAAACCTAAACTAGCCAAAATCCACCATGGGCCAAATTGATTGAAACCATTGATCAAAACTAATTCATGATCAATTTGAACTTGACCAAGTCATCATTTGAGCCTAACCTAGCAATTACAGGACCCAAGTTGACCCAACTAACCTAAAAGTCAAAATATGTCAAATCTTGATCTAAGCCAAATTGATTGCAACCAATGGGTCAATTTTATTCTAAACCACCTATTGAACTTGACCAAAGCCTCAATTGGCCAACTAGACCCAACCTAGCCCAATTGACCATGAACCCAACTTGACTTAAAAGGTCAAATTGAGCCAAACTCAAATCAAACCAAAATTAATTAAAACCAAAGCTTTCAAAATATTTCAAATGGCTAACCAACCCATGACCTAACCCAATTAGGTCAAATGGGTCAAATTGGTCAACTTGACCCATTTGACCTAAATGAAATCAAATGAACCAAAACCAAATATAAATCAAATTGAACCAAACCAATAATGCCAACACATTTCAAATTATCATATGAACTTGACCCAAGCCTTGATTTGACCCAATTTGACCAATTGGTCAACTTGACCCAAGTTGACCTATTTTGACTTAAATGGGTCAACATGAGCCAAATGACATCAAATCAACTCTATATTTCTTAAAATTTGGACCAACCTAATTTCAAACTATTCTAAATCGCCAAAGTGAAATCAATGCCAAATGTCCATTTTAGCCCTAGGTCAAGGGTAACCTAGGGCCAATTCCCCTTGGAATTTGGTCATATCCTTTTCATGGACACTTGGCACCCTCTTAGTGGACCAAGTGGACACTAGTGGGTGTGGTGCACATGACCCAATGGGCTTGGGTTAGCCAAACCCAACCCATGGCCAAAATGGACCACCCCACTTGGAAATGAGCACATGAGATCACTCCTCCACCCATTTCAAGCACATGGGAGCTTCTCCACTACCTCCCTTTGGCCAAACCGAACCACATGGTGTCCAAAATAGCCTAACCAACTCAACCCATAGGATCAATTTGATCAAAATGGCATCTACATGCTCAACCGTCTGATCCTCCTAGGGGGAGATATACTTCCCCTAATTTCATTTCATTTTCACTCTCTTATGTTCGATTAAGTGATAGGAAGCTAGAGCAAGCATTCCCAAGCTCCTCCAAGCTTCCTAGAGCCATTTGGATTTCCCCATTCTCATGCCTGGGAGTTCCTTGGAATTTCCATCTCATTCAATCCTTCACTAAAGCTAAATTCATCTTTCAAGCACCTTGAGGGGACCTAATCGAGCTCACTCAAACTTTCATCCAAGTGTTTAAGCCACGAAGAGGGGTCTAGACCAAAGCTGCAAGCTTAGGAGGAGGAGTTTGGCCAATTGAGCAATCCACTTCATCCCAAAGCTTGAAACCTTCAGCAGGGCTTTGTCTCCATTAAATGAAGCTACCTTGATGGTTGGGAGCGCCGGTGATAGCCTCTGGCGAGGTATGGATCAAAACCAGCTTGCATTGAATTTTCTTGGCCCTTTTCGAAGGAAAGTTTCACCCCAAGTGAAATTGACTGTTAGATCTTCATCCCCTTGCATGATGATGGTGTGGGTTAAATTTGAGCTCAACCTGAGCTCAATCAAGCTTGAATCAAGCCCTAAGGAGTGGACGGTTGCCCTCTCCGGCAGACGAGCTCAGTGACGGATCATGGACCGTCCATCCCGCATGTTTTGGATGGACGGTCCTGATTTATCCATGTAGGATCCTTCATTTATCCTTTAATAACTGAATGTAGAAAATTCAAACAAATATAAAATAAAATGCATTGTGAAGATAATTCAAAGGGAATAATCTAAAATTAAGTTTGACGGATTTTGAATTGAAAATTTTATGCAATTTGGGTTTTATTGGGAATGTAATTATGTTAATTACTCCTTAATTATTATGCTGATTAATTCTAAACTTCCTAGGGTTGATTAATGGGATGACCTTTACCTCTCATGATTTTCTTTATTAAATTTAATTAGGTAATTGCTTGATCCACTCTTAATCACTCCTTTAATCAATTAAGTGATTAATTAACCTATTAAATAGTGATAAATTAAGTTTGCTAATTACCTTAGAATAGTGAATGGAGGGAATAAGATTAGAGTCCTCTCCCAAATCTTTTCCCCTATTTTATATTTGGATAAAAAATCTAATTAAGGTGCAAATTAATTAAATAGTTTAAGCACTTAATTAAATGGCTTAATTAATCAAAATTTTAAAATAAAATCAATTTGAACTCAATCATATCCTTCTTGGGTAGATGCTTAGGTGTTCAATAACCTAAGTAGCTTAAGGAAATCAAATCTAACCCATATGTGTGGGAAGGGTTATGAAAGTACTTAAATTAAACTCTTTAGCTTAATTAATCATTAATTGTGAGCCAAATGCATTAGACCCCTTTCTTTCTTAGGTGCATTGTTGAATTAAATTCTTTGTGGTTTTATGTCATACTTTGGCTCATAATTATTTGGTTAAATATGTTAAAGTGGTGTAGGTAAGGGGTAATTAATGGACTTAATGTACACCTTAACTTAAACAAAGTATAAAATCAATCTAATGGTTTAAATTAAACTAAAACAACATACACATGTGGGAGATGGGTTAGGAGACTATCACATTTCTTAAAATCAAATCAAACTCAAAATAAAACAAAATCTCTTTAAAATAATGATTTGTTTTAAATAATCTTATTTCATAAGATTGTCTTTAGAAATTAATTAGGGTGAATGAATTTACATACTTTCATCACTTTATTTCTTTCTAGCATGCTAAATGTGTATGTCATATGAAAATCATGCATTCATGCAAAAAAATCAAATTAAAATGAAATGTTTCCTTTATGTCAAATTGCATGTTTTGGTTAAAGTAAGAATATGAATGGCTATTATGACTACTAAATCCAAAATTATTTTCAAAACTTATAAATCAAACATCACAATTGAAAAGTTGCTACTTATAATTATTTATAGGCTTGCATGCCGATATAATATAAGGTGTGCATTGTGTGACTTTCCTTCTCTTCTCTTTTAGCATAGTTTTGAATAGGATTTTGCAAAATGTATAGTTCAATTGAAAAGAACACAAAACTTGCTTAAATCCATTCCTATTCATTCCTATGTTATCACTTAAGAAGGATGTTCACACTTGCATATGTAAATTGCATAAACAAATCAAACAAACAAACATAAACTTTTTGCATGACTCTTTTTCTATTCATTTCTCTTTGTACACACTTATATTTAAGGAAAGTGGTATATTAGTATGGATACCCCGAGGTTGTGAGGCTTTAAGTAGCCCCAAGTAGGTCTTGTACCTTATGCCCCTTGTGTAAATAATAGTGTTGTACTCACTTATGCCTTTCATACATGTAAATGTGCATATGAAAAATGGATAAAAGAATCCCTCTTTTCTACTTAACAAAATCATGCATCATAAAAACATCCAAATTTCTTAAACAAACTCTCTTATCATTCATCATTAAGGTGTGCTAAACACTTCCATTTGCATGTATAGATATGCTTAGGATTCATCCATATGCATGTTACACATGTTGGGAAAGAAATGAAGTGTTGTGTGTTTTGTGATAGTATTTCACTTTACTTAATCTTAAAATGCCTTTCTTTTTGAATAACTTTGTTTAGGGAAAATGTAAACTTAGGATTAATAAAAACACATAATAAAACATTCACAAAACAAAAATATTTAATGAATCTACCTTAGAAATTACTTAAGGTAGGGAGGAAAGAAAAGTTCTCTTCTCTTTTCCTCTCTTTACAACACTTAACAATTAATTCTAGGTTCATTCAAGCCTAACCAAATCACAAAATAAAATCAACCAAATTAAAAAAAGCACTTAAATAAAATCACCCTCTAAGTTGAACATTTTCATACTTAGAAAACTTCAACCTTAAAGCCTAGCTAAGCATACCACACAAACCTTAAATAGCACACACATTAGGCTAAGTTACCACTTCTAGCTTTAGATTAGGGCGTTGCATGGTTTGATGTTCACTTTTATTTTGTGATGTAATATTTTAGTCTAGATGTTAGGGTGCATGTGTGTAGACTGAATGGTTGGGTGATCTTAGTCTAACTATTGCCTTCTACATGAGATTATGCTTAAGGGGTGTGCAATAAAAATATAAAAATGTTTTTGCTATGTAGGTGCTTATACCCCTAAGCATAATCCAAAAATAGGCCAGGTGGACTTGGGATTAGGTCCATTGTAGGGTGGTGACTTCTATCTTTTGAGATAGTACACCTTTCCTCAATGTCATACCTGATCACCCTAATAAGAATATTTGCGGATCTACGTGGTGTCCCAACAAGGCGATATATATATATATATATATATAATATAAATATATATATATATATATATATATATATATATATATATATATATATATATATATATATATATATATATTATATATTTATTTTCATTCATCCTTTCCAAAGGGATAGATGAAGGAAAGAATATATATATATGTTTTTACCATAGATTTTTCTTGTGACTCTGCTGGGGATGGTTCCTCTCTCCATCTTTAGTAAATGATCATTGTCTCCTAGACTATCTTCCTTTTTCGTTGGCACTTAGCTTATTTCATTCTTAAGTTAAGCTAGCCAACATCTTTAGGTTTTAGGATCTCACCCCGTGTTGGTCTTAAACCCCTTGTTGGGTTTCCTAATAGGTGAAAATAAAAATTTAATAAAAGAGAAATAACTAAAGACTTCCTTCTAAAATTTTTGTGGTAAGGTAAGGTTCATCCCAAAAATAAAGAAGAATAAATCCTTTATGAAAACATCAATTTCTAAAAAGCACTTTTTCAAAATGCACATATTAAAATGTTTGCACAAAAATTTTGCTAAATCACCCTCATCTAATAATCTTCATGATTGTTATATATTGGATCCTTTCAAAAATTTAAAAAAAAAATGAACAATCTTTTTTTCCAAAAGCATAAATGAACATCTTCACTCAATTTATTTTGATGAAGATTTCATTTTCAAAATATAATTTGAAGTCATGTTTACTAAAAAGCACCAATGAACATCCTTATTTAATTTATTGAATGAATATTTCATTTACAAAATAAAACCAATAACCATCTTTTCAAAAATTCAAAACAACATTTGGATCTTTCATTTAGCATACCCAAATTTGCTAAGTGAACATCCACCTTTTAAAATCAGAATCACAAACATGAAACACATTTGTATCCTTCATTTAGCACACTCAAATTTTCTAAGTGAAGATCCACTTTTCAAAAATCAAAATATCAAAAATCAAAACACATTTGGATTCCCTTAGCATACCTAAATTTGTTAAGAATTCTCTTTTCAAACAAAAATCAAAACATGAATCACATTTAGATTTCTTATTTAGCATACCTAAATTTGCTAAGTAGAAATCCTCTTTTCAAAAACAAAAAAATAAAAATCAAAACACATTTGGATTCCTTTAGCATACCTAAATTTGCTAAGAATCCTCTTTTCAAACAAAAATCAAAACATGAATCACATTTGGATTTTCTATTCATCATACCTAAATTTGCTAAGTAGAAATCCTCTTTTCAAAAACAAAAGAACAAAATCAATCACATTTGGATTTTCTTAGCATACTTAAATTTGCTAAGAATCCTCTTTTCAAATCACAAAAACATAAAATACATTTGGATTTTCTTAGCATACTTAAATTGGCTAAGAATTCTCTTTTTAAATCACAAAAACATAAACACATTTGGACTTCCTTAGCATGCCTAAACTTGCTAAGGATCCTCTTTTTCAAAATAAAATTAAAAACAAAAGAAACATATTTGGATTTCCTTAGCATACCCAAATTTTCTAAGGATTCTCTTTTCAAAATCAAATAAAAAACAAAAGAAACACACTTGAATTTCCTTAGCATGCCTAAATTTGCTAAGGATCCTCTTTTTCAAAATCAAATTAGAAAAACAAAAGAAACATATTTGAATTTCCTTAGCATACCCAAATTTTCTAAGGATCCTCTTTTTAATCAAATGAAAAATAAAAGAAACATATAGGATTTCCTTAGCATACCTTAAATTGCTAAGAATCCTCTTTTTCAAAAATCAACCAAAAACAAAACACACTTGGATTCTTCATTTAGCATACCCAAATTTGCTAAATGAGGATTCCATTTTCAAATCACAAATGATTCACAAAATAAGCAAACAAAAGAAAAAGAAGAAATTGTTTTCAAACACCTCACCCAGCATACCCAAATTTGCTAAGTGAGTAAATTCCAAAAATCACAAATCCAAAACAAAATTAATTGACCCTTACTTTAACATACTCAAATTTGTTAAATGAAGGGTCCCCAAACAATCAAAAATCAAAATTAAAATATGAACTTATGAAAGCATCTCTCCAAAAATATTTGCACCCATTTTCAACATACACAGATTTTTTGAAAATGGATTCTAAATTCAAAAATTCCCTTTCCAATCAATCTCAAAATCTCTTTAAATTCATTTGAGCCCCACTTAACACTTTCAAGTTGTTGAGTATGGGTTCAAATTTTAAAATCAAATTCAAAAATTGATAAAATAAAAATCTAATTCAAGTTTATTTTCAACATTACAGACTTTCAGTCACCTTCATTAGTTTTTAGTCAGTTCATTGTAATGGCAGCGCAGAAGTATGTGTTCACATTTCCTCATGGGATGGATTTGCCTTGGATCGGGCCAGCCTTTCATAATCTGACTATGTCCACCTCATCCACTTTGGTGAGGCTTTGAGGGGGTTAGGATTACATGTAAAGGAACCCCCCTCATGATAGTTAGCAGGAGCATGGGGACCGGGCAAGAACCGGTCATCCGGGTTGACATGCCATCTGATTCAGAGATCCCCTCACTGAAGAGGAAGGCTGTGGCAGTTCCCATAGCATCAGTAGCAATGACAGCACCAATGTGTCGGGTTGTTCCCCTTGCTACCCTAGTTAGGGCTAGCACCCACTCATTGGCTCTCTTTAAGGGAAAGGCTCCCCTAATTCCAAGGATTGTCTCCCTTGACTTCAAGGATGGATCTAGTTCCTACACTGCTTGACCTACCAGGAACCAACGCAAAAACAAGAACTGCATGATCAAGTGGTATCACACTCGCATTGCTAGGGAGTTGGAGGTAGCTAGTCAGTCTATTGTAGAGGGATTTCCTAGGATGGTTTTTCCATTGGTTATAGAAAACTAGTTCCACCCTCTCTCTAGATCTGATAGAGAGGATGTTTGGAGGATTTCTTGCTTCACCTCCGCGGTTCAATTTTATGCACCTATTAGTGATAGGAGGAGGTTGTACGCTATCCTTCAATCAATTTTATGCCAAGTAGGTGGAGCCTACAAATAATCAGTCTAGGGCTCAATTTGATTTGAGATCAGTTATCCCCCATAGTGTGGGCAGGCAGATTAGGCAGGAAAGGGCTAGAGAGGCTTGTACATCAATTCATATCACTAGCTAGGAGCACCGGAGGTATAATTCGATAGTCGGCCTCCACTTATGGACTTTCTGATGCATGAGTCAATCATGATGTCTTATCACAGGGACTACACATCATAGGAGAGGAGCTCCTATCCTGAGAGAGTCGATGGTGCCTCCACCACACTGCTCTTCTCCATGCTTGCCATCTCCTGTACATGTTCTAGCATCCACTATTCCAACCAAGGCCATGAAGGATGCATCGAGGGAGAAGAGAACCCCATTGGTGATCCGGCTATAGCCAAGAGATCCCGTTCCACTATGTCGCTATTGTGGTGAGATCGAGCTCTCCTTGACCTTCTGCCCCAGTTATGGTGAGGAAGGAATGGTGACCTCAGAGTATCTTAGTTGTCCTATCACCACCATCATCATAGCAGGCTATGGAGATAGTCACAGATTGAGGGAGGAGGAGACAGTTTAGTCGCTTTATGGCCATAGATCCTCCTAGGAGTGCCACGCCGCCTAGATCTAATAGTAGTCAGGAGTATCTATTCTAGTGATCATAGCCCTCATAGGGTTAGCTCTCTAGCAGCATCAAAGGTGAGGTGCCTATCTGTTCATGACGGTGATCCTACTACCGATCAGACCCGATCTTTCATGCCTGTTCAGTTGGACCGATCCCTAAATGACATTGTAGCTTAGTATCTAGTGGAGAAGAAGGAAATATTAGGATATGTCTGGTCTAATTTAGAGGATGAAAATGAAAACTTTGATCCAAATGAAGATGATTTGTTAGAGGATTCAATAGGGGTACACATGGTAGATACCTGGGGTTCCCTCCTCCATGATCAGTAGGGTATGGAAGGTACTGCGGCTGAGTAGGAAGACATAGCCTACTCAACCCAACACCTCCATCAGTAATTAAAATAGAAAGATGAACAAATAGATAGGATAGGGAAGTAGCTTGAGGATTTTCTAACAGCTATTTTAGCACTTCAGAACTAAGCACCGACAGTTCATCCTACTATTACTGAGACTAGTCAGAGTTGGTGCATGTCTTGGATCCAGCCAAGACTTTACCTACAATAGAGCAGGGTAGCACTAGCCTATATAGGAAGGTAGGGGATAGTACCTCCACACAAAAAAAGGACATCAAAACCATAATTGAGCAGCAGGTAAGAGAAGTGTTGGCTCAAACCCAAGGAGGATCATCAGTTTCAAAGGGTAGACCCTACTCAGAGGAATTTGATGCCAACCAATATCCTAAGGGTTTAGTGTCTTTCAGAGCTTAGATGGCGGTGGGGCAGATATTGCACTCTGAGCCGGTTGTTTAGCGGTGGCGTGATTCTTTATTATTCTGACTCTTTATATGTAGCTTAATAGGTGTATCCTTTGATTAGTACGATGAACTCAATAGTTCAGCAAACACATTTGCTGAGTTGGAGCAACTCTTCATTAAGAGATTTGCTGGAGCTCAACAAAGGTGACTATAGACAATCTCGTTGTGGCTAAACAACATCGCGGTGAGTCCCTAGTTGATTACATTCTCAGATGCCATAATTTGAGTATGAAATATAAACTGCAGTTGTTTGAACAGTATGTCATTGTGATTCTACTTAAGAATATCCATGGCTCTATTGCCTTCATGCTCAAAGGTTTCACCATCAAAACATTTAAGAAGCTAATCAATAAAGCAGCTAGCTTATAAGAAGAAGCCAAACAGTTGCCTTTTCCCGATCAATCTACAAAGCTAAATTCACAGAAAGCTTATGAGATGAAACCAAGGGTAGTGATAGTGGTAGATAAGGGAAAGTAGTCAGCCAGAGAGCAGTATGAGACACCTTGTGCTCCATAGCCATCACTTCCACCTCCTCACCAGAGTCCTATCACCACCACGGCCTCCATGGCATGCGGGCCTCCTCTTCATCCATAGCATGCGTACACATACAAGTAGCTACAGTTCTACTCTTTTGGATAAACTTAACAAGCCTTATTCATTTAAGTGTCGGAAGATCTTTAAGAATCTCTTAAAGATGCCGATTTCCTTAGAACTTAAGAGGCCGGAGGAAGTGGGTGAAAGAATGATCCTAACTTTTGCCCTACCGCCACATGCTTGATCATGTTCTGGAAGATTACTTTACATTCAGGGACTGGCTTGAGCATAGATTTAAGACCATTGTTATAGTTATTCTAAAAGAATACCTTATGGAACAACCATCCAGTTCCATTAGGGTAATTCTTATGGATACTTGCAATTCTTCAAAAACTAAAGAAGGTTGGGATAACCCCTTATCCCATAACTCTATGAAAATTATCTCCAAAATCAAGAAACTTTCCCTCCAGGTGCTTGAGCCAGCTCAACCTCCAACATCAAGGAAGGTTTCCAAGTTGTTTAAGAAAACTTAGGGAAGGTAGGAGCTCAGCAGCAGCCTAAGCCAGTCCAGGATAGCCAAGTAGTGCACCATGAGTCCACCTCCTCCAGCTCTTACATGTGAGCACCTCACTTGACTAGCTCTTCCTCTAGTAGACATCTTGTATCGGTGGATGAGATCAAATCCCTCACCCCACTTACTTTACTTCACTTCTATTATGTACCTCCTTCAAAATCTAAGAAACCAAGGAATAAAACTAGTTCGAATTATATCTTTTAGAAAACTCTTCAAGTCTAAATAACAATTATAATAACTCTGATCTTCCTCTTTCTAATTCAGAGTTAGACTTTCCTTCTCTAAATACTACAGGTTCACCTCTTCATATAGACTTGGAATCATCTAATTTTGAAGGTCCCATAGGAGAAACTGTAGGTGAGCTTGCAGTAGAATTTCTAACTTAGAGATCACCGAAGTCAACCTTCGTAGTGGCAAGGTTCTACCTCCTAGGGCAGCACCTCAAGATAGAGGGAAACAATTCATTGGTTTAGATGATCAAGAAGGCCCTCCACAGGATGCTCCACATACAAACTTATGATTGAAATATAAATCCATTTATAAGTGGTTTGGAGTCAAATGGGTTTTAGTTCATTTGATAATTTCAAGTTCAAGGGTGAACATGAGTTTGATTTGGGTTTGATTTTTCAATTTAGGTTTGGTTTAATAATTGAAGTTTGTTTTTATATTTAGATTTGATTGAAGGATTGTTTGAATCATGAAGAAAAATCAAGGGTTTGGCTTGATTTGAGTTTGATTTGGATAAGTTCAAGAATTTGACTTGAAAGGCTTAGGTTGAATTTTGGTTGAATTTGGATTTAAGTTTTGAATTTAGTTTAATCATTTGAATTTATATTTCATTTATATTTGTGAATATAAATGAGAATATAAATGGGTTATGAGAAAATATTTTGAATTTGAGTTGATTTGGATTTGATTTAGGCTAAGTCCATTTGATGGGATCAAAGTGACTCAGGAAAGATTTTGGATTTAGATTTCAATCATGGACTTCAATCATTTAGAATTGATTCATGATTTTAGAAAATCCATTGAAATTGATTTAAGATTTGGTTTGGAATTGAAGTTGTTTAAGGTTGATTTCAATTTTGAGTTTGACTTGAAAGAAGGAAGTGAGGATTTGGCTCAAGCTATATGGTAGGAAAATTTTCCTAACACCCCTAAGGCATAAACTATTCCTATGACTAACTCTTCTAAGTCTCTAAGGTTAGGTTAAGTGTTCACCTAATCACTAGAGGTTTCTTAAGACTAAAGAACTCTTAATGTCTAAGAGGAGTCTTATGACTAAGATGGAGGGGTTGAGAGCTCATTCTAAAAGAATAACAATCAACACACCGAGAGCCAATATGCCCATATCCCGTGATGTGAGGGTTGTGCTCATTGTCCCCAAGAAGGTCTTCATCGGTGAATGTAACTCCAAACTTTTCTTGAAAAACATGCTTCCTCTCTAACAACGGTCAGCTGATCTAATCATATTTCTAGATTAAGAAGGGCTTTCTTAATGACTCCCTCATCTCTTTGAATAAGATAAGGGTATCAAATATGCTTAGTTTAGCTGGAAACTTTCTCAGGTGAGTGAGGACATTATGGTCAACTCTGATTTGGTCCTCCACAAGCATATCCATAGGTGGAGCATCCTATGGAGGGGCATCTTGACTGCTAAAACTAATGACTTGTTTACCCTTATCCTGAGGTGCTATCTTAGAGGTAGAACTTTTCTACTATGAAGGTTGACTTTAGTGACATCATGAGGAAGTTTAGTGGAAAGTTTTGCTTGCTCATTAGGTTCACCTACACCTTCTCCTATAGGATCATCAGAGCTAGATGACTCCAAGTCTATCTCAATGGGTGAACCCGAGTGATTTAAAAATGGGTAATCCATTTTAAAATCAAAAAGGAGTGGATTGAAATTGCTATAATTATTAGTACTTGGAGAGATTTCTATAGGTATGAAATCATCAAGGTCATCGAAAGTAGAGAGATTGAAAGCTGAATCAGTCTTCTTCTTCATTGATTTCTTAGATTTTGATGAAGGTACAAAGTAGAAATCAAGTAAAGTGAGCAGAATGAGGATTTGGCACCCTATCGCTAATATAGTATGGCTAGAAGAAGAACTGAAGGAACTATGGCTACAACTATGGAAGGAGTGTTGGACTCGATCGGTGGTTGCACTAATGTGCTATCCTGAGCAAGTGGAAGCTATCACTGCTGCTACTGGGCTTCTATTTCCCTCAAGTTATCTTTAGTAACTTGCAAACCTTCCTTAGAGTTAGAGGTTTGAGCTGCTTTAGGCACCTGTAAGGGAAACTTTCTGATCTTAGAAATTATTTTCTTGGAGGTTCGAGATAGGGAGATATCCCAACCTTTCTTTGTCTAAAGAAGATCGTGTGTATCCCCAAGGATTACCCTAACAGAATTAGAGGGTTATTCTAATAGGTATTTTTTAGGGATGACAATGGCACCCAACTTGTAGCTATGCCCAAGCTAGTTCTTAAAAGTAAAGCAATCTTCCAAGACATGTCCTAGCATACAGTGATAGGGCCAAAAGTTTGGATCATGACTCTCGCCCACATCCTCCGGCCTCTTAAGCTTTGTTAATTGAAAATCAGGCTTATTTAAGAGGTTGTTAAAGATCTTCCTGACTACCTCCCTTTTGAATGAATAAGATTTATTCATTTTGTCTACAAAAGTAGGTAAGTGATAATTACCTGGTGGATAAGAATATTGTCATCTGGATGGAATCTTGTTAGCGGTGGAGGTAGTTGTCCAGGGGAATATGATGGCGGTGGTAAAGAGGTGATAGAGGAGGCTCGAGGTTTGTTTGAACTAGTATGCTTCCCCTTCAACTCTTCACTTCCCACTTTCTCAATGAATCCTTTAAGCATGAAGGCGATCAGGCCATGAATATTCTTTAGTATAATTTCAATGGCATAATGTTCAGACAGTTGTGGTTCTAATTTCATACTTAAATTGTGCCATTTAAGGATGTAATTAATAAGGGACTCATTGGGGTGTTGTTAAGCTAGAACGAGATCGCCCATAGTTACCCTTTGTTGAGCTCCAACAAATCTCTTAATAAAAAGCTGCTCTAACTCATCAAATGTATTTACTAAACTTTTATTTAGTTCAGCATACCAATCAAAAGTGATGCATGTCAAGCTACTAACGAAGTGGAGAAATAAGAGTGCATCACTACCCACGGCATTGCAACATCTGGCTCTGAAGTGTGTAATATGCTGCCGGGAGTTCCCACTACCATCAAAAATTTTGAAGGATGTAAGCATGAAGTCCTTAAGGTATTAAACACCATCAAATTTTTTTTTTGGGTAGGGTCTACCCTTTGGAATCGATTAGCCACCTCGGGATTGCGCCAACACATCCCTCGTATGTTGCTCCACCATGTATTTGATGTCTTTTTCATGCATGGAGGTGCTATCCACCACCTTCCTATGCAAGCTACCATTGTCTTCCTCTATAAGAATGCATAGGATGATCTAAAGTGACAATTAGCTCAATTCTATGAGAGAAGGCTATGGCTAGCTAAATTCTACAATGCGATTATCATCAACTCTTCAATATTCTTCCTCATTTGATCAATATGATCATCCCTCTGCCTAAGCTGGTGGAGGAGGTGCTGAGTTGAATGAACGACATTACTACAATACCTTCCTGACTGTGTTGATCCCTCTAAAGGGATCCCTTAGTATCGACCAAGTGAACTTCGGCTGAATCCATAAGGAGATCATCCTCATCTGGATCAAAGCTAACCTTTCCCTCCTCATAATCTAATCGATCACTCCCTGTAAGCTCTCTTTTTCTGTAAAGTATTGTGCTAGAACCTTATCTAGGGAACAATAATCATATGTCGATGAATACTGTCGATAGAGGCTATGCTCGACAAAGATGCACCTAACACTACCTGTCACTGGAGTGCTAGCTCTGGGAGGGTCATGATCCCTTAAAGAGATTTGTGGGCTATAAGCATAAAGCCTAGCCTCTTAGGCATTTCAACAATCTTGTATTATGGAATTATAAGCCCTAGATTCCTAATAAAAGTTCAACTCAAACATATAATTCTCTTCAATTTCAAAAATATAAAATCCAACCACAAGATAGTTTGGGATGCTCACTAGGTTTCCTAGTATCATGAACATCCCCTACTTTTCTCCCTTTAGTTTTGATAATAACTCTCTCCTTTTGATCAATCCCACTTGATTTTCTAAAAATAACCAATTGATTGATAGTCCTATATTTGAAATCTTTAGAGACAATGATCATTTACCTTAATCGAGAGTATTCCTAAGGAACCTCATTCCTTAGGATGTAATTAACTATGAGGGATTTCCTCCATAGGAAACTTAACGAACTCGATTTAAAATAAACTTTACTTTACTTTTTCATGTAAAGTAGGAGAAAGATCTCTGGTACATTCGAAGACTCATTAGCCTTAGGAGTCCTTTTTAGGTAATTAGGTCAATTGTAGGATGGTGATTTTTGTCTCTCGAGATAGTACATCATTCCTCAATATCATACCCGATCACCTCAATAAATATCCCCCTAAGATCTACGTGGTGTCCCACCTCATCATAATGAAAAATAAACACCATAATATGCTTAAGATTATTCATATGCATGTACATGATGAAAATAAATGAATGGGTGTGTGTTATGTGATAGTAATCCACCCTAACTAATCCTAAGATGCATTTCTGATTGAATAGGGCTATTTAGAATGAATCTAAACATAGGGTTAATTAAAACACAGAATAAACCATTAATTAAAAGAAATTCATTAATCAACTTATCTAAAAAATTACTTAAGGTAGGGATAAAAGAGAGATTCTCTCTATCTTTCTTTTCTTTATAACACTTAGTTGCTAAGTGTAGGCTATATGAAATAAAAGAAAATACTAAGTGAAAATCCTCAAATCAACTAAACCACTTAAAGAGAAATCATCCCTTCATAAATTAAATCCCTCACACTTAGAAAATCATTACCCTAAAGCCTAGTTAGGACATACCCACAAGCTCTAACACATAAATTATGCTAAGTCACAATTTCAAACTTTATGTTAGGGCGGTACATGGTTTGATGAATGTTTAGTTTTGTGATGTTTTATTTTAGACTGGATGTTAGGGTGTATGTGTGTAGCCTAAATGTTAAGTCGATATTAGCCTAATCATATTTTATGCAGGGGTTGTGCTTAAAGGGGCTGTTGTAATAAAAATATAAATGTTTTTTTTTACAGAGCTTAGCCCTAAGCAAGCCAGTTAGATAGGTGGGTGCTAAGTTTAAATTATTCCCATAACTGCTTGGGTTGTATGGTGTGTCTAGCTAACATTTATTTTGTAGGTGTAGCTAGATTTACTTCCCTTCCTTTTAATGTTATTTTTACATTAGGATTAGGATAAGTGTTATGGGGACTAAGGATGAGCATTGGTGAGAAGACCATGTCTTATACACCATGTGATGCCTTTGGAGCAAGCTACATCTCACTCAAGCCAAAAGAAAGAAAGAAATGAAGCAAATCAAAAATGAAGAAATGAAAGATGAAGAGTGAAGAATGGAGGATGAAGAATGAAGACCCCCCATAACACTTATCATTTCATAATTATAATTATTCTTTTATTATATCAGGATGTATAAGGGTAGAGTTTGGCTACCCACATTTTTTTTTGGGTTATATGGCGGTACCAGACCGCACCGGCCTCTTATTCTTTTGCAATAGCATTATAAAATTGTTTGATATTTTATTTAGCTTATGCAATAGAAATAACATTCCTTTTCAAGTTTCTTTATGATTAGTGATTACTGTTTGGCTTGGATGCGATTAGGCTCCTAGGATAAAAATAAATTTTCTATCCCATTAACAATTCATAATTAAAATTTTAAAATAATTCATAACCTCACATAAAAGCCTAGGAATTAAATCAAGATAATAAAATTTTAGCAACCCCTTAGATGGATGAATGAATGTATAATATCATGCATATCATATTCTTCCACTCTTGCTAAGAGAAGGATTCCATCTATGCTAGAGAAAAAAATACTTAACCTGTAAGAGCCTTTGATGGAAAGACACCTCTTTCTCTCCTAATAGCCCACAACCAATTTTTCATGCATTTAGGCATACAAAATACTATAGCCTGTGTCAAAATAAAAAGTCCAAAAATCAAATAAAACTTGACAATTTGCATTAGATTTAAGTCATGACTCATGCCCTTCATGATCTAGTCTCTTAGGAAGTGAGTTTAAGGACTTAATTTCTCTGCTAAGTAAATAATAGCCTAACCATCTTGCAAAACATATGACTTACATGGATTTAAATTGTAGGAGGAGTTAGCTGGCTACCACTCCAGGCGGTAATAAGCCCAGCAGTTGGGTGATTTATCTTCTCTTTTGAAGGTAAACCATATACCCATTTTTGCCTTAGATTTAGGTCATGCTTTGGTCCTCACCAAAGCTCCCTAGATTTAGGATCTGAGGTTGTTGTTTCCCTTTACGGGCCATAAGTATAAATCCCTATATTTTAGGCATTTTCATAATCTTGTATTGCAGAATTATAAGTCCTAGATTTCTAATAAAAATTCAACTCAAACAAATAAATCTTCTCAAATTCAAATGTATAAAGTCCAACCATAAGATAGATTGGAGTGCTCACTAGGCTTCCTAGTATCATTAGCACTCCCTACTCATCTCCCTTGGTTTCAATAAGGACTCTTCTCTTTTGATCTCCCCCACTTGATTTTCAAAAATACAACTAATCCTTTGATAGTCCTATCTTTGAATTCTTTAGAGACAATAATCGCCTATTTTAATCAAGAATATTCTTAAGGGATTCATTTTTCTTAATATGTAATTAACTATGGAGGCTTGCCTCTGTAGGGAACTTAACGAACCTGGTTTAAATGAATCTTAATTTACTTTTCCATATAAAGTAGGGGAAAAATCTCTAGTATATCCGAAGACCCATCATGACTTAGGAGTCCTTATTAGGCATTAGGTCCATTATAGGGTAGTGACTCCTATCTCTTGAGATAGTACAATAGTCCTTAATATCATACCTGATCACCTTAATGAGTACATCTGGATCTGCGTGGTGTCCCCTCACATAAACACACCCAAATACAATAATAAATAGCATAGATTTTTTCTGTTGGGGATGGTTTCTCTCTTTATCTCTAGTACGAGTGTTGTTTCCAAACATCGATAGTGGACTTGTATTTTATATGAGTTCGAGATTATCTTTCATTCTGTTTGCACGTAGCTTATTTCATTCTTAAGCAAAGTTAGCCAACATCCTTTAGATTTTAGGACCTCACTCCATGTAAGTCTTGAAACCCCTGTTGGGTTCTCTAATAGATGAAAACATAACTTATCAATGAAAGGGAGATAATAAAATTTAGAACCTCCTCACAACTAGCTTGGTAAGGCAAGGCTCATCATAAAATTTAAAGAATAATTCCTTTCACAAAAATGACACTTTCAAAAAGCACCATTCAAGAAACTCACAAAATCACAAAATCAAAACCCCTCCATGATTGCTACAAGGAGGTTCTTTTCAAAAAATCAAATCATGTCATGTTGATACCCACTTAACATATCCAAATTTGTTAAGTGAGGATCCCTATTTGAATCAAACATAACTTTAACCTTCACTTAACTATTTCAATTTGTTAAGTGAGGATCTCTATTTGAATGAAACATAAAATTTGGCCTTTACTTAATAATTTCAATTTATTAAGTAGGGGTCTCATTTTCAAAACATGAAATTTGACCTTTAATTAACAATTTCAATTTGTTAAGTGTGGGTCTCATTTTCAAAACATGAAATTTGACTTTCATTTAACAATTTCAATTTGTTAAAGTGGGGTCTCATTTTCAAAACATAAAATTTAGCTTTCACTTAACAATTTTAATTTCTTAAGTGGGGGTCTCATTTTCAAAATATAAAATTTAACTTTCACTTAATAATTTCAATTTGTTAAGTGGGGTCTCATTTTCAACACATGAATTTGATCTTCACTTAACAATTTTGATTTGTTAAGTGAGGGTCTCATCCTCAAATATGAATTTGATCTTCACTTAACAATTTCAATTTGTTGAGTGAAGGTCTCATTTTAAGAACATAAAATTTGACTTTCACTTAATAATCTCAATTTGTTAAGTGAGAGTCTCATTTAAAACATAAAATTGACCTTCACTTAATAATTTTAATTCGTTAAGTGGGGGTCTCATTTTTAAAATTTTAAATTTGACTTTCACTTAACAATTTCAATTTGTTAAATGAGGGTCTCATTTCCAAAACATAAAATTTGACTTTCATTTAACAATTCCAATTTATTAAGAGAAGGTCTCATTTTCAAAAAAAAAAAACATTTAGGCTTTCATTTAGCATATCCAATATTGCTAAGTAAGAGTATCATTTTCAAAGCATATGTTTGGTTCTATTTAACATATCAAATTTGTTAAGTAAGAATCACATAACCATGACATATTGGATTCTCACTTAACATACCAAATTTTTAAGTGAGAATCCCACTCTCAAGTCATATCATACTTTGATTTCCACTTAACACACCAAATTGTTAAGTGAGAATCTCACTTTCAAAAATATATCAAACACATTTAGGCTTTCGCTTAACATGCCAAATTTGTTAAGTGAGGGTCTCTTTTCAACGCACATTTGATCCCTATTTTTAACATACCAAATTTGTTAAATAAGGATCTAATTTTTTACAACCACACTTGAGCTTTTACTTAACATACCAAATCTATTAAGAGAGAGTCTCATTTTCAAAAAGCAACAAATCTATCTCACCAACACATATGGCCTCTACTTAACATACCAAATTTGTTAAGTAGGAAACTTCATTTCGAATCAAAATATCACACAATTAAATCTTCACAAATATATATATATATATATATATATATATATATATATATATATATATATATATATATATATATATATATATATATATTTTCAAACACATAATCACAACCTCTTCTTAGCATACCTAAATTTGCTAAGTAGAGGAACTATCCATATTTTCAAACAAAAACATAAAACACAAACAATCTCCAAAAAGAAAGAAATCTCTCCTCACATTTTTGAACCTTACCCAACCTACCTAAATTGGTTGAGTATGGGTTCTAAAATCAAAAGAATCAAATAGCAAAATACTCTCCTCCAAAAACATTTAAATCTCTCCAATGAACCCCACTTAACATATTTGAATTATTGAGTGTGGGTTTAAAACTCCAAACTTCTATTAATGTGGAACAAATATCAAGGCAAGAATCTGATACAAGTTATATTTCAACAAATGCAGACATACAACTTAGAGCAGTTAGTATAGTCTTTGTAGTCTTCACACATGGCCTCTCAGAAGTTTGTGTTCACTTTTTCGTTCGGGATGGATTTGGCTTTGGATCAGGCCAACCTCCTTGAGCCTGACTCCACCCATCTAGTATTTTTTGGCCAAGGATTTGAGCCGCATCACAGAGACCCTCACCACTGGAGGGATGAGGTGGTAGGCGGCCGATCATCGCATCGACTTTCCTTCTTGAGTATCCTTCCTTGAAAGGAAGGCAATTGAGTTCCAGTCGATCCCCAGTTCTTGCTTGGATTAGTTGTTCCCACTTCCCCTCTAAGGAAGACTATCTAGGAGATAGCTTCTCTACCTTCAGTGATCTAGATCATTAATGTGGTACTTAGGTACTTTACACAGTAGACTGTCATTTCGTCTTTGAGAGATGGATGACATCCCACATTGTAGAGGAGGTTCTCCTCATGAGGTTTCCCATTAAATGAAACCGTTCCACCCCTCTTTGAGCGAAGAGGAGGACAATTAGGATATTTTCCTACATACCATGGTTTGAAAGGAAGTCCATGTTAGTCTACTATTATTAAGGGGTACACTGAGTCATACATTACCTGATCATCCTGTTACCAAGCACATTCATGAGGAAGCGAGTAGCTTAAAAGAAGATGAAGGTTTGCACTGGCCTCCACCTAGTTGATTTTCCCATCCTCACCAAGGCCACGAGATAGCATAGTAGGTACCACGATCATAAGGGAAAATCTGATGGTAGAGTCGGTGTTATCTCCATGGGATTGACCATCAAGTTAGTCCATCATCCCAAAGGGAAAATAGTATCTAGAGAAGAAAATTGGCGATATACAGAAAGGATTCCACATCTATTAGGTGAGATGACTTATCTTGACCTCCTGGGTCTTGGTGAAGAAGAGGTGACCTGGTTTATGCACCACCACCACCACCAGTGAGCCTGATAGTAATGCTATAGAAGAAAATAGTTCTATATCCCCATGGTAGTGGATCTCCTTAGGGAAATGGGTATGTGGTTTACCTCCATAAGAGAGGATAAACCACCCAATTGTTGGACTTATTACAGCCTGGAGTGGTAGCCAACTAACTCCTCCTACAATTTTAAATGCATATAAGCATGTCATATACTTTACAAAATGGTTAGGTTGTTATTTATTTAGAAGAAAAACTAAGTCCTTAAACACACTCCCTAAGAAACATATCATGAAGGGCATGAATAATGACCAAAATCAAATGCAAATTTTGTCAAGTTTTATCTTGATTTTTTTGGACTTTTATTTTGACATAGGCTATGAGATTTTACATGACTAATGCATGAGAAGATCATTTATGGGCCAAAATCAGAAAGAATGTGTGTTTCCACCATGCCTATCAAAGGTCAAGCCATTTTTTTTGACAAAGGTGGAAGCCCTCCATTGGCAAGAGTGTGACAATATGATTTATACGTGATATGAGACATACAACATCAAGCTAAGGGGTTGCTAAATATTTTATTATCTTCATTTATGTCCTAGGATTTAGGTGAGGTTATGAATTATTTAGTTTAATTTTGAATTGATTAATTTGATAGAAAACTTATTTTTTTCTAAGAGCATAATCACATCCAGGCCATTCAGCAATCATCAAACAATTAAAAAATTAGGAAAATTATGCCATCCTAATTACGCAATCATAAACATAACATCAATCAATTTATAAAATTAGCATAAAAGAATAAGAGGTCTATGTGGTCGGGTTCCAGAAATGTGGGAAGCTCTACCCTTATACATCCTAGTATAATGAAAGAATAAATTATAATTATGAAGTGACAAGTGTTATGGGGTCTTCATTCTTCATCCTCCATTATTCACTCCTTATCCTTCATTTATTCATCTTGGTTTGCTCCATTTCTTTCTTTCTTTTGGTTTGACTTGGAATGTAGTTTGCTCCAAGGCCTCACAAGATATATAAGACATGATCTTATAACTAATGTTCACCTTAGTCCCCATAACACTTATCCTAATCCTAATTCAAAAATTACATTAAAAGGAGAAGTAAATCTAGCTACACCTGCAAAATAAATGTTAGCTAAACACACAATACAACCCAAGCAGCTACAAGAATAATTTGGACTTAGTACCCCACATATAGGTAACTAAGCCCATATCTAATTTGGGTTATGCTTAGGGGTATAAGCTACACAACATTTATATTCTTATTATAATGCCCTTTAAGTACAACCCCCTATAGAAAGCATGATTAGGCTAATATCAGCTTGACATCCAGACTACGCACATACATCCTAACATCCACTCTAAAATAATATATCACAAAACCAAACATTCATCAGACCATGCAATTCCCTAACCAAAAGTTAAAAATGGTGACTTAGTCTAATGTGCATGTGTTAGAGCTTGTGGTATTTTCTAGCTAGGCTTTAGAGTTATGATTTTCTAAGTGTGAGAGATTCAATTTAGATGGTGGTTTCATTTTAAGTGATTTAATTGACTTGTCAATTTTAGTTGGTGACCTGATTTGGTTTGAATGAACCTACACTTAATGATTAAATGTTATGAAGATAAGAAAAAAGAAGAGAGCTCTCCTTCATACCTGCCCTAAGTGATTTCTAAGGTAAATTGATTAATGAATTTTTTCTAGTGAATAATTTATTATGTGTTTTAATTAACCCTACCTTTAGATTTGCTCTAAATAGCCCTATTCAATAACAAAGGCATCTTATGATTAGTTAGGGTGAATTACTATCACACAACACATAGCCATTTATTTCTTTCCACCATGTATACCATGCATATGAATAATCTTAAGCATACCAATACATGCAATGCAAATCTTAGCACACTTTGATGATGAATGCAAAGAGATGTGATTTCAAAATTTGGATATTCCATTTGTTAATTGGATCATTAATGCATGTCTTTGTTATGTAGAAAAGAGAGATTTCTCATCCATTAGCTAAATGCACATCCACATGTATAAAAGTTATAAGTGAGTATGACACCATTATTTTCTACACCATGGGCGTAAGGTACAAGACCTACTTAGGGCTACTTAAAGCCTCATAGCCCCGAGATGTCCAGACTAATATATCACTTTTCTCAAATACACATGAATGTACAAAAAGAACCAAATGGATAAGGAATCATGCAAGAAATTATGTTTGATATGGTTGTATGATTTACATGTGTAATATGAAAACCCTTCTAAGTCTTAACATGGAGATGCAGAGGAATAGATTTAGGCAAGTATTGTGTTCTGTTCAAATGAACTATACACTTGCAAATCCTATGTCCAACCATGTTAAGAGAAGGAAAGAGAGCTTCATGGTGCAATCATATACTATCATCACATGCAAGTTTATAAGTATTTGTAATAAGCATTACTTCATTTGTAATAATTAATTTATAGGTTTTAAAAATAGTTTTTGGTTTAACAGTGATAATAACCACTCATATTCTTAATTTTAGCCAATCACATGCAATTTGACATAAAAGGAAACATTTTAATTAATTAATTTTCAAAATAAATGAATGCATGATTTCATATGGCAAACAATATTTAGCATGATTAGAAAGAAATGAAGGAGTGTAAACACATGATTTTATTCACCCCAATTAATTTCTAAGAACAATCATATCAAATAAGGTTATTTACAATGAATCAAAATTTTTTAAGGACAATTTTATCTTTGAATTTGATTTGATTTAAGAAATATGAGAAGGGTTTGCTAATCCTAACCCATTTCCCCATGTGTGAATTAGTTTGGATTAATGAGGAATATTTAAGTTAATTTTATATTTTGATTAGGTTAATGTATGAATTAAATGAATTAATTATCCCTTACCTATATCACCTTAGGTTAATTAACTAATTAATAATAAGCCAATATGATATGCAACCACATGAAAAGTAAATTTGCAATGCTCATAGGAAATGAATGGGGCCTAATGCAATTGGCTTATGATTAATAGCTAAATGAGCTTAAGGGATCTCACTTAATTACTCTTATGATTTTCTCACACATGTGAGTCAATCATAATTTCATTATCTCTCACCTTGGGTTATTGAACACCGAAGGAGCTACCCAAGATCAATTAAAGGTTGCTTAGCTGAGGATGAATTGATTTTTAATTTTTATTTCATTATGCTTTTAATGAATTGATTAAATGTTTTAGTTAAGTCTTAATTTGAATGATAAAGTTAACTTAGGGGAAAGGAATAAGGGCAAGGCCTCAATCCTAATCTCTAAATTATTTAAACATTCAATTAGATTTTGATTTGCTTATTTTGAAGATTTAATCACTTAATTAATTAACTAATCATTCCATTAACCCATTAATTAATTTGATTTATAAAGCTAAAGAAGACTTAGGAAAAATATCCCCAATCACATTCCCTAAGTGATCTTACTGTTTAATAGGGATAATTATGTTCAAATGATTAATCAAATTACAATTCATCCCTTAAATATAATTAATTGGATTAAGAGAGTGATTAGGGCTTACTCAAATGATTTCCCTAATTAACCAATCAATAAAATCTCAAAAAATTAGGGAGACTGAAGTCATCCCCCTAAACATCCACAAAAATTTGAGATTAATTATGTGCTTAATTATGGTGTAATTAATTAGATTTTTGATAAAACCCTAATTAAGCCAAAGTCACTGTTCATAATCAATTAATCATAATTTTCCTAGATTCTCCTCTAAAATATCATCAAAATAGCCTAAGTTTGTATTTTTTTTATTTTCTACAATTAGTTATGATTTTAGGAAGTTTTAGGATTAAAAATGAATTAATTAACTCTAATTAAACTCATAATCCCGTCGGGCCACATGGTTGCTGATGCGTCGTGCCTTCCACGTGGCGTGATGGGATTGGTTATTTAAGTAGTCACTTTCATGTGCTAACTCAGTGGTGACGGATGCGCTTTCTCTATGGGACGGCCTCGATTTAATCCACGGTTTAAGGGGTAATTAAAGATCTACCATTGGATTTGATCAGAGTCGTTCATCTAGATCACGCGAGATGGATGGCTCGTGTTCTATGCCATTCACAAGCGACTAAAGACGTGCACCATATGTCTTTCTTCATTCAATCCAAGCTCACCCGAGCTCAGATTGGGATTAAATGGATTCCACACCATCTAAAGGAGCATACACTCACATCCAATGGCTAAAATCCCTCAACATAGAGATTCCTTTTACAAAAGACCAACACATAGAGGCCTAAGGCTACAAATTTGAGGAATTATCTCATTGGAGCTAATGTCTGGCGGTGCAACATCAGAGGTAGCTTCGCCCCTTTTGAAGAAGTCCAAGCTCAATTTGGCCTAGGTGCTCGATTGACCAATCCACGCATGCACATTCCTGGGCTTCAATCGAACTCACACATGTGATGCTTTGGAAGGCTTGGAAATGGTTTTTTTGGCTTTGATTGGGTATGGGGATGGTGTGGGTGCAAGGAATTTGGATTTGATTGAGTGGAGAGGGAGTATTGCTTGAGGGAAGGGTGTCTGTTTCAACTTATGCACAAGAATGGCAATGGTCAAACAGAGAGGGCTTGGGGATCCTTGGTCTTTCTCTGAGGAGTTTGGAATGTTCTTAGGGACTCACACGAGCTAATTATGTGAAATTAGCTTTTAATTGAGGGGGTATACCCCTCAATTTTCCATCATTGATGGAGGAGTGTGCACACACTTTGCCCTAGCTCACTACTCTCTAGCCACCGAAGTCATCTCCATTAAAGTCAGATTGCATGCCAAGGATGGGGGAGTCATGGGAGGAGTCTCAAGGGCTGGTGTGTAAAGCTTCTTCTTCCTTTGTCCATGGGGTGCTTGATTTGGCTTGGAGGTGAATCAACTCACCTCCCAAAGGTTCTTAGCCAACCTATAGTGGGTTAGGTGCAATAGGTGGGTCAGGGGAAGGTTCCATGCAATGTAAAGGAGCTATTATGGGGATGGGCAAGTTGACTTTAGCCTTGATCCATTGGGTTTAAGGTTCAAATCCTATGGTTTGATGGCTAATTCCCTTGGTGGGTCCACTTATCTTTTAGACTAATTTAGGAGTGAAATAGGGCATGCTTGGGTCAGGTTTGACTAAGCCCTAGGGCCCCATAAGTTGATTTGGAGGAATTTGGCTTCATTTGGTCAAAATGTGTTCATTTGGGTTAAGTTGGGTTGGGTTGACCAATTGGTCAAATTGGGTCAAACCAAGGCTTAGGTTAGGTTCATATGATAATTCGAGATGTTTTGGTTCAATTAGTTTGGATTGGTTTAGTTTGATTTGACTCATTTGATTCAAAGGGTCAAATTGGTCAAGTTGACCAATTTGACCAAATTAGGTCAAGGTTTGAGTCAAGTTCAATTGGTTAATTAAAAATTATTATTGGTTTTGGTTTTAATTTAGAATTAATTTGAATTTTGGTCAATTTGACCTTTTAGGATAATTTGGGCTACGTTGGGTCAAGTTGACCAATTGGTCAACTTGAGCTGAATCATGGCTTTGGTCAAGTTCAACAAGTGATTTAGAATGAACTTGAGTCATTCATTGCAATCAATTTAGATTAAATCATGATTTGACTCATTTTAGCTTTTTAGGTCAATTTGGGTCAACTTAGGTCAAGTGGCCAATTAGGCTTGGTTTGGCTCAATTGATGGCTTGGTCATGTTCAATCATTGATTATGAATGGGTTTGGATCAATGGTTTCAATCAATTTGACATATGGTGGATTTTGGCTAGTTTGGGTTTCATTTAGGCTAAGTGTTGACTTGGTCAAAGGTTAGGTTTGACTTGGTTTGACCCAATTCAAGGTGGTTGATCACCTCATGATGATTATTGATCATGATTGAGGTTTATATGGGCTTAGTTTAATCCAATTTGGGTTGGATTAGAACTTGGCTCAAAAAGGGTCCTTTAGGTCGCTTTGGGTCAAGTGAGCCTAAATGGGTCAATTGGTTTGATCAAGGCTTGATTCAAGTTTGGTTGAACTCACATATGAGTTTAGGATTAAAATATAAGTCCAATTATAATTGGTTTGGAGCCAAATGGGTTTTGGTTCATATGACAATTTCAAGTCATAAGGGTTAACTTGGGTTTGATTTGGGTTGACTTGGTTTTGATTTGATAATTGTGGTTATGTTTATATTTGGATCCAGGATTGAAGGAATGATTGAATAATAAAGAAATCCATGAGTTCTGAGTTGATTTGGGTTTCATTTAGTCAAGTTCAAAATTTTTGCTAAAAGGGATAAAATTAGGAATTTGATTTGATTTGAGTTTGTTTTGGTCATTTAAATTTATATTTCATTTATATTTGTGAATATAAATGAAGATATAAATGGGTCATGAGAAAATCACTTATGTTTGGAGTGATTTGAAAGCAAATTTGATTAAGCTTAGGGATGTAGGTTGAAAGGGCTAATTTAGGTTTTGATTTGGTTTGATTTATTTTGATTTGATTTGAAAGGTTTGAATTTGAGTTCCATTTACATTTATGAACATAAATGAAGGAATGATTGATTTATAAAGAAATTAATTGAGTTTGAGTTGGTTTGAAGGGGTTTTGGTTAGGTACATGAAGGTGGTTCATATGGCTTAAGAAGATTTTGGAATTTGGAGTTATTCATGGATTTCAATCATTTGGAATTGATTTATGATTTGGAATTTAATTTGGAACTGGATTTGATAATTGAGAAAATCAATTGGATTAGGGTTGATTTGTATTTGGTTAAGGCTAAGTCCATAAGATAAAATCAAAGGGCGTAGGAAGGGATTTGGAGTTTGAATTTGGTGATGGATTTCAATCATTGGATAGTTGGGTTTAATTTTGAAATTTGAATTTGAATTTGAGGTTTGGTTTGAAAGAAGGAAGCAAGGATTGGGTTTGGGCTATAGGGTAGGCAAGTCTCTCCTAAATTTCTATGGCACGACCTATCCCTATGGCTAACTCTTCTAAGTTTCTAGGGTTAAGTAAAGTGTTCACCTAATCATTATAAGTGGCTTAAGCCTAAGAAACTCTTAGTGTCTATAAGAGTCCTAGACCTATGATGAAAAAGTTGAGAGCTCACTCCAAAAGTGAGGTCAACAAAGGGCGCCCAATAGGTATGGTGTGATTAAAGGCATACCTCATGTATTAGTATTGATCGAGATGATCAACAATGTCTGAAGGATTGCAAGCACCAACAGAAATAATCTACTCCTAAACCTGAGGTGTAGAAGGAATCAAGATCCTGGTGTGATGCAACTCCACTCATGCCAAGGGTATAAGGGAGAAGAAGAGATCCACCAAGGGATCAGGCATGTGAACCTTCCACTAGGGAAGTAGGTTCAAGTTATCCACTGGGGATAAGAAGTTGCATTTGGATGCAAGGTATGATTTGGGTAGAGTATCCGTTGGGGATTAGGATGCATAACCCAACAAGGATAGATGCATGAACCTTCCACTTTGAAGTAGGTTTAGGTTATCCATTAGGGATAAGGAGGGTTGGGATTTTTTTTGAAGGTGCACTCGCTAGGGAATGCAAACTTGAATTGGGTTTGATTGACTCCACTGGGAAGTCAAGATGATTGATGTCTCACTGGGGAGAAATCAATTGATTGTTTGTTTAAGTTTTGAATTTTAAGATGAACCTTGTTGGTTTGTGATGGATCATACTGAGAATAGGCTATGTCGGCCTAGGCTTATCTCAGATTTACCAATCCAAAGGGGTAGTCCACCAGCTACATCGTAGAACTATCCGACCTAAGGGGTTACCTTTTAGTGTACAATGGTTGTGCTAGGGAGAAAGCATAGTAGACTTACATCTCCAAAAGAAAGGGACAACCATTGGGGTGATCTGTTGGATGTAATAAATCGGACCCAACTTAGGGAGACTACTGAATAAATGCCTCTGGGCACTTATATCAACTCAAAAGTAGTCAAGATAATATCATTTGATTAAATTTATTTTAATTTGATGGGTTCCCTCAATTTACGATGGATCCACTAAGAAGGAGAAAATATCAGTCTAGACCTATCTTAGATTTAACAATCTAAAGGGATAGTCTACCAGCCGTGGGGTAGAACTAACCAACCAAAGGAGTGCCTTTCAGTTTGCAATGGTCAAGTTAGGAAGAAAGTGTGGGGACTCATGTCTTTCTAAACAAGGAACCACTGGGGTGATTGGTTGCTTGTACAATAAATCAGACCTGACCTAAGGCTACCCGTTGGTTTGCAACTGTCGTGCTGGAAAGAATGCATAATAGACTTATATTTTTGAAAGCAAAGATGACCGTCGGGGTAACTCATCAGTGGCATAACAAATTGAACCCAACCTAAGGGCGACTACTAAGAGAGTGTCGACCTGGGGACTTATCTCAACTCAAAGTAGTCAAGAAATTCCTATAGGGTGTTTTGCTAATACTGCCTAGATATGATGTCTGCTTAGGAAAGGGGCCACTGGGGGGGCTTGTATTCCTAATCCATAAGAGAAGATATATTTTATTTATTTTATATTTGCATGGACTCGACAGGGACCACACCGAGAAAGAGCTTATATCTTTATATCTCGACTCGATCAAGGGAGAATCTGATCCAACAGATTCTCCAACCAGTGGTGGCTACTAAGAAAGGGGATTGTCCAATCTAAGAGTAATTGGCAGCGCCTAAATGGACATGATCCAAATAGAGTACGTGGGATGTCACCGGGGAGTTATCCAACCTCAGAAAAGAAAGCATGTAGGTATTCAGTGGCCAACTCAAGGAGAAAGCATGGGGACTCACATCTTCCAAGAGTGGTGTATCCACCGGGTGGGTCACTGTCAACATGGCGATAACCAACCGTGCCCATGGTATAATAACCTAGAAAGAAGGTGTGTAGACTTATATCTCTCAAAAGCGAAACTGATCGTCGGGATAGTCTATCTTCGATTCGACAGGGGCTATCCGACCTAGGGTGACTACTAAGTGGGGAGTCCTGTGTAAGGACTAAACCCAAGCTTGAAGTAGTCAAGAGGAAAGGAGCCTCTAGGAGACTTACCCTAAATCTCAAATATACTTGACCTAGTTAGTGCATGATGGCTAGTTCACAAAGAAAGCATGTAGGCTTACATCCTCTTAGACGAAGTCAACATGGGGTAGCTTACTGACTGTGCGGTAATACCTAGAAAACAAACAAAGAACTCCCATTGGTTTGCAATGGTCAAGTCAGGAAGAAAGCGCAAAAACTCACATCCACCAAACAAGTGATCACTGGGGTGACATACTAGTGAGGTAGTATACCAACTTGACCTAGAGTAGCTAATGAGTGAGTGTCATAGGGGGCTTGCTCCCAAATCAAAGTAGCTCAAGACAAAAGATAGGTGTTTGTTTGTGTTGTGAAAAATGGAATAGGATGCCGCTCGGGTTCTCTTACACCTATCCTAAACACGTAGGAACATCACTCCACTAAGAAATGATGCCACTTGGGTTCTCTTACACATAACTTAATTATACTAGTCAAAATATGATGCCTCTTGGGTTCTTATACCTATCCTACTAGCGCTGGAGGATTGAATGTTGTTTGTATTTGTATTATAGAGGGATAGGATGCCACTTGGGTTCTCTTATACATACCCTAAACACATCATGGCAGATATGCAAGCAAAAGATATTTCTAACACATAAGAGATGGAATTTGATGTGAAAAGAAGTTTTATTGATGATTATTTTCAAACAAAATTTTATCGTTAATATTTCTTTAGATAGAGCCCGTTGATTAGAAGCATAGGGCGCTCTCCCTTATAATTTATGAGTTGATAAGATCCTCATTGGTAGTCTTTTCTATGGCAAAAAGGCCTTCCCAACTGAGTACAAACTTACCTCCCATCTTTCGAGGGGCAACAATTGGTCTCTTAGAACTAAAATAAGCTCTCCTACTTGAAAAGCTCTAGGACGAACCAACTTATTGTTAGCTTGAATCATTTTGGCTTTGCACATGCCTCGAGTGTCTCTCCTCCAAACCTTCAAGCTTTCTAACCACGGGCATTCTCTCAGTAAGTAATCTCACGCCTATCCTTAGTGATGGAATTGGACTTCTAATGGTAGAACGACTTTGGACCCATACACTAAGAAAAATAGAGTTGATTGAGTCGGAGTTCTGTATGTGGTGTGGTAGGCCCACAAGGCATCAACCAACTGCTCATGCCACTATCTCTTGTTGTCATCGAGTGTCTTCTTCAATATTTGGATGAGAGTTTTATTGAATGCTTCTAGTAGATTATTTGCCCTTGGGTAGTAGATGGTGGAATATCTCCAATATATATTGTCTCTGAGCAAAGCTATTGATTTTTGTGCTCTTGAATGCAGTACCATTATCAGATATAATTCATCGAGGCACCCTGAATCTATATATGATATGGTTTCTAAAAAACTATAGCACATGCTAAGTTATGATCTCTCTAAGTGGGATTGCTTCCGCCTACTTGGAAAAGTAGTCGGTGGCAGCTTGAATGAACCGGTGACCCTTGAAGAAGGAGGATCGATCGAACCCACTACGTCAGTGCCCCAACACTCAAATGGCCACAAGGCCAAAGTAGGATGTAGAATGTTGGGTGGCTGATGCAGGACCATACCGTGCACTTGACATTGGTGGTATCTCCTAGCTACATCCATGTAGTCTGTAATCATCGTGGGCTAGTCATATCCTAGTCTTTTGATCTTAGCTTTCATCTTCGGACCGGACTGATGAGCTCCACATAAGCTTAAATGTACCTCAATCATAATTTTATGGGCTTCATATTTGGCTAAATAGTGTAACCACATATAAAAGACTGTCGATAGAAAGTGTCACCCACGAGAGCATAGGAGAGGGCTCTCTATTTCACCTGATGGGCTAATGACTTCTCTTGAGGTATTTTCTTATGCTTAGGTAATCCATGAACGGTTTCCTATAATTTGACTCATCATCCCCTTAGCAATGGCAACCTCCCCTTCAAGAGAGATCTCTCGATGAGTTCAACATCAATAAGGGATAAGACTTGTCTATTTTGAACCCTTATTGAAATAAACTCATCTTTTGGGCATGGCAACTCTTTGGCAAGTTTGGCCAATGCATCTACTATAGCATTATCTCCTCGAGGAATTTTATAATTAGTGACCTCTCAGATCTGAGCCAACAACTCCATGGTCTACTTATGGTAATGATGGAGCTTAGGCTTTAAAACTTTGTATGACCCAGCAATTTGGTTTATGATAAGCTGAGAATCCCCAAAGATGTCGATGCTTTGGACACATAATGAAATGACTAACTCCAAGCTGGCAATCAGAGCCTCATATTCGGCTTCATTGTTGGTGCATGGATTGGATAGATGATATGATAATCTCATCACATCATAGTCCAGAGTTAGGAGAATTATTCCTACCCCTGCCTTCTCTGAAAGAGTATATCATGGTTCTTCTCCTTTTTGAGAGGAAGCCACACCATCAAAATACATCTCCCAACAGTGGATGCTAGTGTCCCCTAAGTTTATGATTTGTTCATCGGGGAGGTCATCACTAAGTGAGAATCAGTAAGAAGTGGGTGTGTTGCTAAGAAATCTGTTAATGCTTATTCTTTCACAGCATGGAGGGGTACCAATGTGATGTCAAACTGTGATAAAATCATGGACCACCGTGCCAACCGTCAAGATAATGTTGGTCATGTCTTGAGATATTATTGTGGGTTGATTCTAGAGATCAAATTCACCTTATGAGAAAGCATGTAATACCTTAGCTTTTGGGGTGCAAAGATTAAGGCTAGGCAATGCTTTTTAGTAGGCGGGTAGTTTCCCTCAGTAAGAATTAGACGACGACTGAAGTAGTAGAGAGCATTTTTTTTCTCCTCATTATTGGCATATTGGAAGATGAGTCCATTCCAATAAGGGTCTAAAATAGACAAGTCTTATCCCTTGTTGATGCTGAACTCAAGAGACTCTCTCTTAAAGGGGAGGTTGTCATTGCCAAAAAGGATGAGGAGTCAGATTGGAGGCAACCATTCATGGATTATCTAAATATAGGAAAACTACCTCAAGAGAAATCACTAGCATCAGGTGTTACAGAGAGCCCTTTCATATGCTCTCGTGGATGGCACCTTGTACCGATGGTCCTTTGATCATATATGGTTACGTTACCTGGACAAACACAAAGCCCATAAAATCATGACTGAGGTACATTCAGGTTTATATGGAGCGCATCAGTCTAGTCCATAGATGAAATCCAAGATCAAGATACTTGGATACTACTGGCCTTCGATGATCACAGATTGTATGGACGTAGTTAGAAGATGCCACCAATGATAGGTACACTGTGTGGTCTTACACCAACCACCTAACATTCTACATCCTACATTATCCTCATGGCCATTCAAGTGTTGGGGTACTAACATAGTAGGTCCGATTGATCATCCTTCTTTCAAGGGTTACTGGTTCATTCTAGCTACCGCTGACTACTTTTCCAAGTGGGCAGAGGTAATTCCACTCAAAGAGGTCACAGCTCAGCATGTGTTGTAATTTTTTAGGAATCATATCATATATAGGTTTGGGGTGCCTCGATGAATTATATCTGATAATGGTACTACAATCAAGAGCACTAAAATTAATAGCTTTTCCCAAAGATATAACATAGATTGGATATTCTACCATCTACTACCTGAGGGCATATGGCTTAGCAGAAGCCTTCAATAAAACTCTCATTCAAATATTAAAAAATATACTCAACGATAATAAACGATAGTGGCATGAGCAGTTAGTTGAAGCCTTGTGGGCTTACCACACCACATACAAAACTCTAACTCAATCTACCTCTTTCTCTAAGTGCATGGGTCTGAAATCATTCTACCATTAGAAGTTTAACTCTTATCATTAAGGATATGGGTAGTAAAATCACAATAATGTAGAATGCCAAGTTGTGGTTAGAAGAGCTCAAAGGTTTGGAGGAGAGATTCCTCCGGGCATGCCAGAACCTCGAGTTGTACAAAGCCAAAATGATTCAAGCTCATAACAAGTCTCATTCTAGAGCTTTTCAAGTAGGAGAGCTTGTTTTAGTTCTAAGGAGATCAATTTTGCTCATCAAAAGATGGGAGGCAATTTTTAACCCACTTGGGAAGGCCCTTTTTTCATAGAGAAGAACTACCAATGAGGATCTTATTAGCTCATAAATTGTAAGGGAGAGCACCCGATATGTCCAATCAATGAACTCTACCTAAAGAAATACTATCCATAAATCTTGTTTGAAAATAATCATCAATAAACTTCCTTTTCATATCAGATTTCATCTCTTATGTGTTAGAAATGTCTTTTGCATGCAAATCCATGACATATTTAGGATAGGTGTATGAGAACCCAAGCGGCATCCTATCCTTCATAAACACAAACACAAACTACACACAACCCTCCAGTGCTATTAGGATAGGTGTAAGAGAACCCAAGAGACATCCTATTTTGACTAGTACAAATAAGTTAGATGTAAGAGAACCCAAGTGCCATCCTTTCTTGGTGGAGTCATAATTGCCCTATCACCATTTCATCCATTATGCAACGTATTTAGGATAGGTGTAAGAGAACCCAAGTGGCTTCCTATTCCCTCTTTCACAACACAAATGAACACATATCTTTTATCTCGAGCTATTTTGATGTGGGAGCAAGCCTCCGTGGCACTCACTCATTAGCTGCTCTATGTCGGCCGATATGCTGCCTTGTTAGTGTGTCACCTCACCGGTCACCTGTCTGGTGGATGTGAGTTCCCACACTTTCTTTCTGACTTTACCATTGCAAAATAATGAGCACCTTGTAAGTTTGGTAGGCCTTACTGCGCTGCCAGTAAGCTACCTCATGTTGACTTTGTTTAAGAGGATGTAAGCCTACACGCTTTCTTCTTGGACTAGCCATCATGCTCTGATTGGGTCGAATATATTTGAGGTTTAGGATAAGTCCCCCAGTGGCTCCTTTACTTCTAACTACTTCAAGCTTGAGTTTAGTCCCTACACAAGACTCCTCGCTTAGTAGTCGCCCTAGGTTGGATAGCCCCTATATAGTTGAAGCAGATTATCTCAGCAATCAGTTCCACTTTAGAGAGATGTAAGCCGACACGCCTTCTTTCTAGATTAATTATGGCAAATCGATGGCACCTTAAGTTGGTTGGTGTTCACTATACTAACAGTGACCCACCCGATGGATACACCACTCTTAGCAGATGTGAGTCTATGCTTTCTCCTTGAGTTGGTCATCGTATACCTATAGGCTTTCTTTTACAGGGTTTTGGATAATGCCCCCAGTGGTACCTCCCTTGTGGGAAGTCTATTTGGATCACGTTCTTAGTGACCCCATTTAGACACTATCTTGGTTACTCTTAGATTGGACAGCCCCCCTTTCCTAATAGCCACTCTTGTGGTTGGAGAATTTATCTTGCGGATATGTAGATTCTCCCTTAGTCAAATAAGTTTGAGATAGGACTAGGATGATATGATCTCCTTCTCAGTGTGGTCCCTCATAAACTAATAGGGTCCATAATAACATAAAACAAAAAAAAATATATTTGCTTGTGGATTAGGAATTCAAGCCCCAAGTGGCCCCTTTCCCAAGTAGGCTTCCTATCTTTAGGGCAGTGTCAGCAAAACTCCCTATAGGAATTGTCTGACTACTTTGAGTTGAGATAAGTTCCCAGGTCGACACTCTCTTAATAGTTACCCATAGGTCAGGTTCAACTTGTTGTGCCACCAATGAGTCACCCCATCGATCATCTTTGCTTTGAAAGATATAAGTCTATTACGCATTCTTTCCAGCGTGACCATTGCGAACCGACGGGAAACCTTAGGTAAAGTTTGATTTGTTAGTGGTCCTTTATTTAAGAGGATGTCAGTCCCCGTGCTTTCTTTCTAACTTGATCATTGCACATGGAAAGGCACCCTTTATGTTGGTTAGCTCTACCCCATGATCGGTAAACTATTCTTTTGGATTTGTAAATCTAAGATAGTTTAAGCTAATATTAGCCCCTTCTTAGTGGATCCATCATGCACCAATGAGATCCATCAAATTAAAATAAATATAATTTAATCAAATGACATTATCTTGATTACTTTTGAGCCAATATAAGTCCCCTAGTAGCATTCACTCAATAGTCGCCTTAGGTCGGGTTTGATTTATTACATCCAACAGATCACCCCAGCGATTGTCCTTTACTTTTGGAGATATAATTCTACTATGCTTTCTCCCTAGCATAGCTATTGTACACTGAAACATAACCCCTTAAGTCAGATAGTTATTCCATGTGGCTGTTGGACTACCCTTTGATTTGGTAAATCTAAGATAGGTAAGGAAACATAGCCCCTTCTCTGTGCGGTCCATCGCAAACCGATAGGTTCATCTCAAAATGTAAACTTAAAATAAACAATCAACCAACTTCTCCCCAGTGGAGTCAATTAAATCCAATTCAAACTTACATTCCCCAATGAGTGCACCCTCAAAGAAATCTCATCAAATCCTTATCCCTAGTGGATAACCTGAACCTGCTTCCCTAGTGGAAGGTTCATGCATCTATCGCCGGTGGGTCATACATTCTAATCCCCAGATACTCTACCCAAATCATATCTTGCATCAAAATTCAAATTTCTTATCCCTAGTGGATAACCTGAACTTGCTTCCCTAGTGGAAGGTTCACATTCTTGATCCCTTAGTGGATCCCTCTCCCTTATGCCATTAGCATGAGTGGAGTTGCATTACACTAAGATCTTGATTCCTTATACATATCGGGTTTAGCAGTAGATCATTTCTATTAGTGTTTGTGATCCTTCATTGTTGATCATCTCGGTCAACACCAATATGTGTGGTGTGCCTTATCAGTCACACCGCACCTATTGGATGCCCTTCACTTTTGGAGTGAGCTCTCAACTTCCTCATCATAGATCTAGGACTTTTATAGACACTAAGTGTTCCTTAGTCTTAAGATACTTCTAATTATTAGGTGAACACTTAACCTAACCCTAAAAATTTAGAAGAGTTAGCCATAAGAATAGGTTGTGCCTTGGGCATTTAGGAGGACTTGCCTACCCTATAGCCTAAACCCAATCCTTTCTTCCTTCTTCCAAATCAATCTCAAATCAAATTCTCAAATCAAATCCAACTATCAAATGATTGAAACCCATGATTAAATTTGAACTCTAAATCTCTTCATAAGCCTTTGATTTTTATCTTATGGACTTAGCCTTAACCAAATTAAAATAACCAATTCAATTGATTTTCTCAAATATTAAATTCAAAATCAAATCCAAATTCCAAATCATAAATTGATTCCAAATTCCAAGTGATTGAAACTCATAATCAAATTCAAATTCTAAAATTCCTTCTTAAGCCATATGAACCAACTTCATATGCTTAGCCAACCTAAATTTGAAAAATAAATTTGCAATGCTCCTAAGAAATGAAAGGGGCTTAATGCAATAGCTCATGATTAATAGTTAATTAGGCTTAGGGGATCTCACTCAACTACTTTTATGATTTTCTCACATATGTGAGCTAACCATAATTTCATTATCTCCCACTTTGGGTTATGGAATATCCAAAGAGCTACCCAAGATTAATTAAAGGTTGCTTAGGTATGAAGTGAATTTTAGATTAAGTTAATCGAGCTTATCAAGTAATTGATTGAATTCTTTGATTATATTTTAATTAGAATGATGAAATTAACTTAGGGAAAGGAATCAAGGACAATGCCTTAATCTTTAACCCCTAAGTCACTTCAAACACTCAATTAGGCTTTGATTTTATCTTGGAGATTAATTAATTAATTAAGCAATTAATTACCTCTTTAATCATTAATTAATTAAATACCAAAAAGTGAAGGAAACTTAGGAAAAGCATTCCAACCACATTCCCTAAGCTCCCTTACTATTCAACAGATAATTAGGCTTAAAAATTTAATTAAATCATAGTTCATTCACTAATTATCACTAATTGAATTAAAAAAGTGATTAAGACTTAATCAATTGATTTCACTAATTACGCAACCAATAACATCCCAGAAGAATGGGGTAGATAAAGGTCATCCCCCCAAACATCCAAAAAACGTTGGAGATCAAATGGGTGATTAATTCAGGAATAAGTAAGCTAATTAGATTTCTAATTAAATCTTAATTAAGCCAAAATCACTGTTCAAAATTAATTAATAATATTTTTCTAGATTTTACACTAAAATATCTTTAAAATGAGCCCAAGTTTGCATTTTCTTGAATTTTTCTAGGGTTAGTTATGATTTTTAGAAGTTTCAGGCTTAAAAATGGATTAATTAATTCTAATTAAAACATTGATCCCATCGGGCCACATGGCGGCTGATGCGGTGCACTTTCCACGTGGTGTGACGAGAGTGGCTATTTAAGTTGTCACATTCGAAGGCTATCTCGGATGGTGACGGACGCGATATCTCTGGACCGTCTGATTTAAGATCGACGATCGTGATTTGATCTGGGATTTAGAGGAGAAATCAAAGGATCTAATGCATGATTAGATCAGGACTATCCATCCCGATCATGTGGAATGGGCGATCTGTGATCTATCTCCTCTCGAGCGGCAAGTGATGGATACTGTCCGTCGATTGTCGCACGATCTCGAGCTCGGATGGATATGAAAATTATCCCACACCTTCGAAGCAAAATAAAGAAATCTAATGGTGAAAATATCTTGACATAAAACTTTCTTTCACAAAAGACAAACCTATTTTCATTTAAGGATCAATTTTAATGACTTAGTTTCTTTTCTAAATAATAACAACCTAGCCATCTTGCAAAAAGCATATGACTTGCCTACATAGATTTAAAGCATAGGATGAGTTAGGCACGCCACTCCATGTGATAATAAGATCATTAATCAGGTGGTTTACTCTCTCTTGTTGAGGTAAACCATATACTCACTTTCTCCTTAGATTTAGGTCGTGCTTTGGCCCTCGCCAAAGCTCTCTTGATTTATGATCTGAGGTTGTTGTTTCCTATGGGATACAAGCATAAATCCTCACCTCTCAGATATTTCCATAATATTATATTGTGAAATTATAAGTCCTAGATTTCTAATAAAATTTCAACTCAAATAAATAAATCTCCTCAACTTCAAATATATAAAGTCTAACCATAGGATAGGGTGGAGCTCACTAGCTTCCTAGTACTCCTCATTTTGTTTCTATAATAACACTTCCTTTTTGATCCATCCCACTTGATTTTCTAAAACACAACCAATTTATTGATAGTCCTATCTTTGAATTCTTTGGAGACAATAATTGCTTATCTTAATCGAGAGTATTCTTAAGGGATTCATTTTTCTTAAGATATAATTAACTTTGGGAGCTTTCCCCCATAAGGAACTTTAGAACCCGGTGTAACTAAACCCTACTTTATTCATCCATATAAAGTAGAGAAAAAATCTCTAGTATACTCGAAGGCCCATCATATCTTAGGAGTCCTTATTAGGTGATTAGGTCCATTATGTGGTAGTGACTTCTATCTTTCGAGATAGTATAATATTTCTTAATATCATATTCGATCACTCAATAAGTACACCCTCAAATTTGCATGGTGTCCCCTTACACATGAATCAAAAAATAAATACCACAAGGCCAAAATAGGTCAAATCATGATCCAACCTAAATTGATTGTAATCCAATGGGTCAAGTTCATTCCAAATTAATTATTGAACTTGACCAAAGCCATAATTGAGCCCAGTTTGATGAATTAGACCCAATTAATCAAGTTAGCTCAAATTGTCCTAAAACTAAATTAAATCTAAATTAATTCAAACTAAAGCCTATAATCATCTTCAATTAATCTGAATTTAAACTAACACCTAATCCAAGCAAATTTGATAAATTTGGCCAAATTGATCAACTTGACTCATTTGACCTATAAGAATCTAAATGAGCCAAAATCAAACCTAGGCCAGATTGATTGAAACCACTTAAACTAAAAATCTTCAAATCATCATTTGAACATAACCCAAGCTTTGGTTGACCTAATTTGACCAATTGGTCAACCTAACCCAACCAACCCAATTTGACCTTTAAGGGTCAAATTGAGCCGAACCCCTTTGAACCAACTCTTGGCCACTTGGAACTTGACCAAACCCGACCCAAACCCATCTTGGGTCAGCCCAAATCTAATTGAATCCAAACCCAATGAGATCTCCTTTGATATGCCACCCCACATGAGATTTTGCCTAAAATAGTAAAGTCTACTCTTATATCACCTTTGGCAGCCATTAAACACTCCACTTTGGGGTCTAACCTAGCCACCTAGTCCACCCTAACTCGGCTAGGCTTGCCATCGACCAAAGGGAGGTGAGTTAACTCACCTCCCTCCCAAACCAAAACCCATTGGATCCAAGCTTGAGGGACTTCTTCCTTCAGCCACCTCCCAAGCCTTACACCAACTCAATCGAGCCATGTGGAGGTGACACCTACCTATTTGGTGCTTTAGCGATGGCTGGCCGGGCGAAAACCAAAAGCTCGATTATTTGTCTATGTCTATCATAGTGAATTGATGGATATATGCCCCCCCCCCCCTCATTTTTTTCATCCAACACACACACCCTCAGAATTGCCCTAAAGCCCAAAAAAAACTCCCCAAGCCTCCACAGAGCACTCCAAACATCCCACAACTTCAAATTTCTCTATTCCAAAATAGGGAGCCATCTCTTCATTCCAACTCCCTCAATCCCTCACCAAAGTCAAATTCCTCTTGCACACGCCATCCACGCACCTCGTTGAAGTCAAATGAATCCTTCCCAAGGATCTACGATCATCGGAGCTAGGAGTTTGATAATGATCAAGCTCCAAATTAATGAAATTTGATCTTCTAAGTGAACCACTTAGAATTAATCCAATTACTGCTCAATAGGGCTTTGTCTCAACCTAACGAAGCTTCCTCAAGCATGCGAACCACCAGTCTTAGCTCTAATGAGGTAATGCCATTAAAACTGAGCTCTTATCAAAAAAATTTTGTATCTTTTCAAAGAAAATGTGAACGCCATGTGATCTTGACCATTTGATCTCCTCCAATCATTTTCATGAAGGTGTAGGATCCATTTAGAGTAAATCTGAGCTCGGGTGAGCTCGAATCATGAGGGCAATGGCGGACGGCTTCCGTCACTCATCGCACGCATGGAGATAGATCATGCGCCATCCATTCTGAATTATCAAAATGAACGGTCGTGATTAGATCCATTAGATCATCTCTTTAATCTTTTGTTAGCCGCATGATTAATTATGGTCATCCAATCTTAGATCGGACGATGAACGAGAAAGCTCATCCCGCCGCCAGCTAACTCAGTATTTGATGGTGACAACTTAAATATCCAATCTCATGGTGCCACGTGGAAAGCATGCCACGTCAGCATGACATGTGGCACCGGCAGGATTAGGATTAATTAGAATTTAAGGTTAAAACTTCATAAAAGCATAATAAATCATAGAAAAATCCAAAAAATGCAAATAAATGCTCATTTTAAAGGTATTTTAGAGAGGAATCCATTAAAAATATATTTAATTAATTTTAAATAATAATTAAAGCTTAATTAAGTTTAATTAAAAAATTAATTAACCTAATTACTCCCTAATTAATTAATTAACCCCAAAATTTTTGAGATTATTTAAGGGGATGACCTCTTCCTTCCCTAATTTTCTTGGGATTTATTGATTAATTAATTAGAAAAATTAGTTAATTAAGCCCTAATTACCTTCTTAACTTAATTAAGAGTTAACTAAGCATGTGAACAGTAATTAATTATTTAATTGGGCTCATTAATCACTGTCTAACAGTGGGGAGGCTTATAGAATTGGATTGAAACTTCTTTCCTATTCCCTTTCCCTAAACTCCTTTCACTTTTCAAGAAACATTAATTAAGATTAATTAACTAATTAATTACTTAATTAGTTAAACTTAACAAATCATATTATATTTTGCTTAATTAAGTGAGGAGACTCATGTAATAGGATTGTGACCTCTTTCCCAACCCATTCCTTAAATTCATTTCATTTGGATGATAATAAATCAATTTGGCAAATTAAGAGAAAATGATTAATTAATTAATGATCTCATTAATCAAATTAAAATTACAATCATATCTGATCTTCCTTAATTAATTCATGGGTAGATCTTTAGGTGTTTAATAGCCTAAAGAGAGTTAATGAAATTATGATTTACCCATATATATGGAAAAATCACAAAAGCAATTAATTAAGTTATTTAATCTAATTAATCAATAATTATGAGCTAATTGTATTAGGCCCTTTCATTTCATAGGATCATTGCTAATTTACTATTCAATTCATTTGTATATCATGTTAGCTCATTATTATTAGGATAATTACTTTAATGCAACATGGTAAAGGTTAATTAATGAACTTAATGCATATTACGACTTAATTAATCCATAAAATTCAACTTAATGTATCATTAAACTAAATTAACTTATACACATGGGGATGGGTTAGGATTAGCAAACTCCTTCTTATATTCCTCAAGTCAAATTGAACATGAAATTAAAAAAATGACATTAAAAAACTTTTGGTTTATTTTTAAATAGTTTTATTTGGTATGTTTGTCCTTAGATATTAATTTGATTGAATGAAATCATATGTTTATGTTAAGTTATTCCTTTCCAATCATGTTAAATGTTGCATGTCATTTGATTCATACATCCATCTCTTTTTGAAATTAATTAAATCAAATAGTTTTCCTTTATGCTAAGCTTGCATGTGTTAATTTAATTTAATATATGTGTGACAATTATCACTACTAAACTCAAATGTATTTTTTAAAAGCTTATAAATGAATGGTAATATATGTTGTGATGTTAGTTATAAATACATAGGATATGCATTTGATTATACCTTAAGTGTATGAAGTGAAGTCTCTTTCCTTTATTCACATGTTGATTTACATAAGCATGAATATAATGGGTATATAGCCTAGACATCCCAGGAATACGAGGCTTTAAGTAGCCCCAAGGAGGTCATTTGATTATCTCACTTCCCAAGTTTAAACAATAGCACGTACTCATTTGATTTCACTCTTATGTATCTTTAACATAAAATTTTAGATAGAGCTTTAAATCATATACCTAAATAATTCTATTAAAGAAAATATAATTTTTGCATGATTTTCATCTTCTTAATAATAAATACATGTGTATGTACTTAACAAAAAATGGGTATATAGTCTGGACATCCCGGGAATATGAGGCTTTAAGTAAACCCAAAGAGGTCATTTGATTACCTCACTTTCCTAGTTAACAAAGGCACGTACTTGTTTATGTATTTTATGCATATATGTGTGTGTACTTGATTAGAAGATGATAATCCTCTTTGTTATCTAAAAATACATGCATTCATAATTTCCTAGTCATTGGATTAACTAATCATGTAACTTAAAGTTTGCTTTCTTATATTCTTACATACAAATTTACATATAATTAAATGTAATGGGTATGTATTTTGGACATCCCAAGAACACGAGGCTTTAGCTAGCCCCAAGGAGGTCATTTGATTACCTCACTTCCTTGATTAACAATGACACCTGCTTATTTAATTTCATCCCTATGTATTTTTGTATAAGAATTTAGATAGAGCTTTAAACTATTACGATTAAATAATTCAATCATACATAAGAGAATATAAATTTCACATACACATACATTCATCATTTAAGTATGTTAAAACATGTTGCATATATATATATATATATATATATATATATATATATATATATATATATATATATATATATATATATATATATATATATATATATATATATATATATATATATATATATATATATATATATATATATATATATATATATAATTAAATGCATATTACATGTGATGGAAAGGAATGGTTTATCATATGTCATATGATGATAGTAATTCAATTGAATTAATCTTAACATGCCTTGCATGTTAAATAAAATCACTTAAAGTGAACCTAAATTTAGGATTAATTAAATCATTTAATAAGTCAATCACTAAAGAGAACTAAATCAAATTAACATGCTTTATAAAGTGACTTAAGGTAGGGATGAATGAGGGTAATCTTCTTTCTTCTCTTTATAACACTTAGTTGCTAAGTGTAATCAAATGAAATAAAAAAACATAAATTTAAATTATCAAATCAATTAAATAACTTCAATTGAATTCAACCCTTTATGTTAAATTATATCTTTCTATGCTTAGAGAACTACAACTATAATGCTTAACAAGACATACAAGTCTTAACACACATATTAGGATTAAGTCACCACTTCTAACTTTATGTTAGGGCGGTGCTTTGTATGATATATGTTTTATTTTGTGATGTATTGCTGTAGACTGGATGTTAGGGCGTATATTTTGTAGAATCGATGTTAGGTCGATATTAGCCTAACCATATTTTTGCAGGGGATTGTGCTTAAGGGGTGCTTAAAAATAAATATAAATGCTCTCTTTTGCAGGTTGCTCAAACCCCTAAGCATAATCTAAGTTAGGACATGTGGGTATGGTTACCCATGTCCAGGGTGCTAAGTATAAATTATAAATATAATTGTGTGGGTTGTATGTATGTTTAGATAAGACTTATTCTACAGGTGTAGTTAGATTTACTTTTCAATATTTAGTATAATTTTACATTAGGAATTAGGATTAGTGTTGTGGGGGATAAGGATAAGCATTAGCTAGAAGGCTTTGTCCTAGATGCCCTATGATGCTTTCAAGTGGAGTAAACCGAATCAAATGGAGATACGAAGATAAAGACATGAAGCATGAAGAATGAAGAACCACACACATAGCATTCATTCAATATAATTGTAATTATTCTTTGTAATTCCATGTTGTATAAGGGTAAAGCTCGGCTACCCATCTTGTTATAGGGCGGCACCTGATCGCACCGGACTATTATTCTTTTACACTAACTTTATAAATTTATTAATGTTATGTTTAAATTATGCATTAGAAATAACATGCTTTTCTTAGTTTCTTAAACGAATGATGCATTAATGTGTGGTTTGGATGCGATTAGGCTCTTAGAGAAAAATAATCTTCTACCCAACTACAACTCATAATTAAAATCTAAACAACTTATAACCTCACCATAAAGTTTAGGCTATAAATAAGATAAGTACAATATTTAGCAACCCCTTAGCTGAATGCTGTATGTTTCACATCATGTATGCATCTTGAATCATTCTTGTAAAATGAGAGCCTATGTCCTTACATGTATAGCGATCGTTTGACCTATGAGAGCAATCCCTACTGACGGAGCTTCATCCTCTTTCTCTTTTGATTTAACCAACAACTTTACTTCATCATGCATTTAGGCATATAAAAATCCCAAAGCCTTTGTCAAAATGAAGTGTCAAAAATCAAATAAATTTTGAAAAGATTTGCATTTGTAGATTAAGGCATTACTCATACCACTCATACTCTAGTCTCTTAGGGAGTGTGTTTGAGGACTTTAGTCTCTTTTTAAATTAATAACAGCTCAACCATCTTGCAATTCCATATGACCAATCTACAAGGATTTAAAAAATATAGGAGGAGTTAGGCTACCACTCTAGGTGGATATAAGTCTAGCAATTGGGTGATTTACTCTCTCTTATGGAGTTAAACATTATACCCATCTCCAGTTAGATTTAGGTTATGCTTTAGCTCTTACTAAAGCTCTCTAGATTTAAGATCCGAGGTAGCTGTTTCTCTCGCCTATAAGCATAAATCCTCACCTCTTACACATTTTCACAACCTTATATTGGTGGATTATAAGCCCTAATAATCTAATAAAATTTTAACTCAGATAAAATAAATCTCTTCAACTTTAAATATGTAAATCTCAATTATAGGATAGATTGAAATGCTCACTAGGCTTCCTAATATCATGAGCATTCCTTACTTATTCCCTTTGGCTTCCAAAAATAAGTCTTCTCCTTGAACTTTTCCATTTGATTTTCCAAACATAACCAATCATTTGATAGTCTTAACTTTGAAATCTTTGGAAACAATAATTACCTGCTTTAATCAAAAGTATTCCTAAGAAATTCAGCTTTCTTAAGATATAATTAACTATGGATGCTTGCCTCCATATAGAATTTTAAAACCTGATTTAATATAAACTCTACTTTATTTATCTATATTTGAAGACCCATCATATCTTAGGAGTTCTTATTAGGTGATTAGGTCCATTATAGGGTGATGATTTCTATCTTTCGAGATAATGCATCATACCTCAATATCATACTCGATCCGTAATAAATACCTACGATGCATGGTATCCCCCACATTGAAAATAAGACCGAGTCATAAGTTAAGTCGAGCTCACGGGATGAATTTGATGAGATTCATATCTCATATTGAAGTTAAAATGCACTGGACATCGCCAAAATTGGTCAAAATGATCTATGATCGATGAACGAACTTTGTCACATTCAGAATGTCGAAATTGATCATGATATACATATTGCACAATTCGATGGTTGATCGAACAAGGAAAAAAATCCGTCGATGCGTCTACGCGCATATCAAGGTTGGGAGGCCGCAATGACGCCCAAACGACCTCCATTCATAAAATTAATCATGTTATTAGCATTGAAATCAAAATTTATCAAATGAGATTGTCCACGATCGATTTGGACAAGTCTACGAGCGTCGATCGATTAGTAATAATATCGTTTTTCGAAGTTTAATTCATCTGAATTGATCAAATGATCTCCTCATAAAACAAAACGCAAATCGTTCATTTTACCTAAAATAGATATCCAATTTGACTAAGCTTATTATGCTTAAAATTTCATCAAAATTAGTACATATTTTAAGATAAATCTATCTAATTATCTCTTAATCATATTCAGTCAATGCCTTGAAACTCATAGCTATCTATTCTCACGCCTCCACCTCCCATTCTACCTATAATAAGCTACCACATATGGTCATCCCGTGTGCAGTCGAACCCCTTCTATTTTACCCCCTCTTCTCATTCGTCTCAGAGGACACACGCAAAGAGAGCGAACTCTCCCTCTCGTGCGATCCTCTACATGGAATTCCCATTCGAGCGCGACAAAACTCTTTCCTATTTCAGTTCCCGAGCGAGCAGCCGAGATCCATCCGTCCGGAGCTATCGGCCAAACACTCTTCCCTCCAAGCCGAGTTCATCCGTCCAAACCGAGCGAACCCTTCCTCTCTCGTCTGTTCCAAGGATCGCACAGCAATACCTCATTCTCGCAACTCCCATTTCTATCTCCCTACTGTCCGAACGAGCAGCTTTCCTCCATTCGAATCCCGCCACTCCTCCCAATAAGCAAGCACGGTCATTGAAGGGATCGGAGCTACAGGCACAACTTACTCTAGCACGGGAAGACCTTAAGAAGGTGAAAGAAAAAATTGGAAGGCTCGAGCTCTTGTAGACTAAAATAAATACAAATTGTTATCAGCTCAACTCGGGGAAGATACCAAAGCCTGAAGCAGAAAGTTGAAAAATGTGATCAGAAATTGCAAGAGCTGAAGACTGATAAGCATGAAAGTGAACGGATGCTCGATTCTCAGAGACTATGCAGATTCTTAAACGGCTATTTTCTGGGATCCATGGTTGGATGACTGAATTGTGCAAGCCCTCATAGGAGAAGTTTAATCTTGCTGTTACAGTTTCTATGGGCAAGTTTGTGGATGCTATAATAGTAGAAGATGAAAATATAGGAAAAGAGTGCATTAAGTACTTGAAGGAACAACGTCTCCTCTCCTTGATCTCACACCAGCTCTTCCTTGCCAACAACCAAAGACCACTTGCACTCCCTCACTGGTTTCTTTTACAACTACTTGTCACAACCATGCTCTCTTAGCTACATGAGAGAAGCTTCTAGAGGAATATAGAAAAGAAGGAAGACCCTGGAGGGCTCCAGAAGGTTCTACCAAAGTCTAGAAGGCCTAAGAAGATGAATCTCTTGAGAGTCTAGAATCATATGGAATACTCTAGAAACCCTTTATATGCTAAGTAGTGTAATACTCTAGAATCATGAATATTTTAATGCCTCTAGAATGTTCTTGTAGACCATGGGAGGGACTATAAATAGGGGACCTCCCCTCCCATTTGGATCCATCCAAGAGTTCTCAAGCAACTTGTATTGTAAAAGTTCCTTTGCTTAGTAAAGTATTTTCCTTACTCTAATCTCTCTTCTCCAAAATAGTTTTCAGTGTTCTTATCTTGCATTGCGAAAGTTAGGCTGACTTAGCGTCAAGGGAAGAACACTAAAGCCGCACGGGTTACTTGAAAAAAGTATCCCCGTGAGTCCGTGACATACTGCTGCCTTAACTCTGGAAATTGCTACTTTAACCATGTCCGTGACACTGTTGGCAAGCTACTTTGTAGGTCACGTTTTCACCAATGGCATGCACAACATCTGGCCTCACCCTCCACCTTGCAGCTCACCTACTTCCACTCAGGATTGCTTTACAGCTGCACACTGTAGAACTCAAGCCTCAAGTCATTACTGTGCTCCAAAGCCTTGATTGGATTCCTTTCTTTCAATTGAGAGGGAGATATCTACAGCACAACCCTTAAATTCATTTTTTTTGAGAGGTCCGAGATGTTAGAATGCATCAGTAGCATTGGATGAATCTGTTTTAAATAATCAAGTTGAAAATCCTTAAGTTTTGTCTGAGTAAAGAAGGCATGGAGTTTCTCATGAATTACACTTGAGATAAGGGAAGCATCGGTAAATGTCAATAGTTCTTCTTAGAGTTGATGAAAGTTCCTTACGTAGAAGCCAAGCTAAGAGTGTTTTGTTTCAAGATTCAATTTAATGCTCAGAAAATAGATATTAAAAAGAGCTTCTACACTATAGTTTTTGCATATGAAGAGAATCAAAACAAAAACAAGCTAGAGGAAATAATAAAAAAAATTCTTTATCTCAGAAGTCTAATAAAGGAACTACAAGGGGTGTTTAAGGATCGAAGTTATGAGAGTCATTAAGTTTGAAGACCCCATGCTCAATAGAGCTAATGGGTAGAAGATCATAGGTGTCAAAGATCACCATTATACTCAGAAGACGCGAATGAATAGACTCACGATCCTCTATATGGGAAAGATGTCAGGAGACTACCGAAATTCAAATTGACAGAGGACTTAATTAATTTAACGTAAAATGAACTCTAAGCTCAAAATTAAAATCTGAATTGAAATTGCAGGTGTTTGAAGACCCTGTTATGCTCAAGAGCTAACTAGAAGATTATAATTAAAGGTAAGACACTAACCGCTATGCTCAGGACGGAAGGTCAAAAACACGCACTCTTATATTGGGATGACACCAGGAGGCTCTTGAATTTTGGACTAACAATTAACTCAAAAGAGCGTATGTATAATCTAAACATAACTTAAATAAAAACTTGAGCAAGATTCTACAAACTAAAAAAGAGTATAATAATGACTGGAGTTAAAAAAAACAGAGAATCTGTAAAATAAAATGAATTTTGAAAAAATAACTTACCAGGGGACTTAGAACCTTACTCCAAAAGATAAGCAGAACCTCCTTACACTCAGAGCCTTCAAAAACACTAAATATAACTAAATAGATTTGAATACAAATGAACTAAATAGCATGTCTATTTATAGACAGGAAAAGATGTTATATGGGAGACCACTTAAAATAAAATAAGTTATATAAACATGAATTTTGCTATCCAAATAAGTCTAAAATTTTTGAAAGAGCATCTTGCTAGGAATCTAAAATGGAATCGAGTTAAAAGTAATACTTTAATTTCAAATCTCTTATGCCACCGAATCCGCAATCCACATATACAAGGGGACAGAAGGTGTTAAGCATCAAAATAAATATCGCATGTACTACAAGACTAATATTCTTGCAAATATTGTGTCTAAAAGTCTATATGAATACTTAAGTGGAATAGAACATGCATTCTGAAGTAATGTCACACTTGATTCAATTACTTTGAAATATGTGCAAATGTTTGAATGAATTAAATTCACCACACAAATTGCAAAGCAGACTCTCACTCAAATCAAGTATTTTAGATTTTGTGCTAGCAATCAAATTAGATAATTTATGCATATATATGACAATTAAAATATGCACAAGTGCTTCAAAAGACACTAAATGCTTTGAAGTTTCATATGGACACTTGAATTGAAGCACCTGCATGGTCCCGACACTACGCTGAATGCTTAAACTTGGTGTCTGAGGATGCTGCGTGAGTTGATTCCTGGTTGGGTCTTAGGACCCAGTTCGGGTTAACTAAACCTAAAAATCTAATGATGCTATTATAATATTTTCAACTTAATAAAATATCTGATAAGCTAATTATTATATGACAGTAGATCTGATCTTCTATTATTAAATTAATAGAGTTGACAGAATTTGAAATAGTAAAATAATACATCTACCCCAATAATAGTCGAGTTGATTGAAGATATCAATTGGAGGGGTCATCATTATCAAAAATATTCAAGATATTTATATTCTATAATCTCAAATTCAAAATTCTCAGAATATAATTCTAAATCTGATCCTTTATTATTAAATTAATATAGTCGACAAGATCTGAAACAACAAAGTAAATGATCAATACCCCGATGATGGCCATGTTCATTGAATATTTCAACCAGAGGGGTTTTCATAATTAAAAAATCTATTCAAATTCTAATGTCAAATTATTATATATTCAAATTCAAATCAATTATAAAATGATCAAATATTTAAATTAAAAATTATAAATTAAATAAAATTAATTATTTAAATTTAAAGTCTACCCATCTGCAACCGATCGCCGAGGGTGATAAATCAAGAAAACTTTTGCTCACAAAGAGCAAATGTCAAATCAAATACATAATTATTTTTATACTCAAATAATCTTAAGCCCGCAAAAACGTGGCTCGTGTCCTTGTCAACGTGATTTTGTCGCAAAATGGCACCACATAAATGGCGGTTACGACCAGAGCCCTCTGACTTGGTGGTTTGTCACAAAATGACGCCACTAAGTTACGGTCACAGCCGCAGCCCGTATATTCCTCAATGGCTTTGCTTTTGAGCTGTGAACTATAGAATGTGTTTGGATTGTGCAAAAAATCTTATGTTAGCTGAGATGGACTTAAACTTGTCTCCTTAGACAAACACTACCCCAAGTCTACAAGGATTACTTAGACGAGGCAACCCATGGTGGCTGACAAGGATTCTTCGATCAGGTTAGGTTGACTACCTCCTCTGACTAAGTAGACTTGGGACCAAGACAACCCAAGATGATAGAATCATGAGATCTTGATCGGAGTGTCATCGTTCCCCCAACCATCCGCTTTAAGTTGAAATGATGAATTTCATAAATTTATAATTTTAAACTCCACATGTGTTATATCTTATATGTATGCGATCAACGCCTTAATCGAAAGTTCTCTCTCAATATTGGGAGGGGTAATTAACTATAGGTGCTTGCCCCTATAGGAAGTCTAGAACTAGATCTAAAGTCCTCACAAAATGATGGCGAAATCTCTGGGTAGTGTCTTATCTACTATTCCATCTGCCTTCTGAAAATTTCATCGACACTTAAACCATGCTCTCTTAATCAAGAGGTCAGTAGTGAATTTTCAAAGCTCACATATTCTGAGCAAGATGGGTAGGATGTGATAGAGTAGTATAAGAGCCTATGTTTTAATCATATAGGTTGTCTTAGTAAAGTTTTTTTTTTTTGGTAGAGCTTTGATGTGCTTGCAATTTCTATTTTATTATTGAGGCATAGATATCAATATATAAGAAATTAAAGTTTTTTTAATTATAGTGTATATCCAAATATACGAGCAGACCTGACAAGTATTCACTGTTAGTAATCATCAAATGAGTTTGAACTTCGAATCCATGCAAGTGTGCTACCGGCAAAGATTTGCCACAAATATGGTGAGTGGGGGAGTGAGTCTCGGAACAAAGGTAAGACATGAAAGCCGGCCACAAGGATGAAGATTTGCCTTTGGATAGACGAATGGACAAAGAGACCGATCATGCTATGCAATCGAAGTTTTGCAACTCGCCCACATGCAAATTATCCTATGTCCAGAATACACATTAGATAACTCACTTTGACAATTCAGAGAACTTCAACCAGAGGACTCGCCGGTGTAATTGACTTGTCATATGTGTACTTATCATATGTAATGATCTCCCTCTCCTCCAACTTTATAAAAAGAATGATCTTCAAAGGGGTTGGGACCTTTTCTCTTATTACGTTCTATAGACTTCCCCTAAGAAAAAACCTATTTTGTACTGAAATCTTTTGAGATAGTGAAATTTTGGATTTTTCATCTATTTCTTTTATTTTCTTCTACTCTACTTCTCTTAACCCTACTTCCCAGGTATCTACGGAGGTTCTGCTTCGTTCCACGAACAAATTTAGATTCAATATATATGTTCTTGGTATTGATGTTTAGGGTTTGGATGTTACTATTTGATTTACTGGTTATATGTTGAAGATGCAGGTATTGATTCAATTTAGTAATATGATAATTTTTGGGAGGATTTATATTTGAGCTTTAATGGTATTGGAAATTTTACTTGACCTTTCATGAAATTTGAGATTTATAAATATCAATATAATTTTAATATGTTTTGAGTTTTTAAATATCTTGAGTGTTTTATAGAGGACTTAATGATCCTTAAGCGTAGAAGAATCAAATTAATTATTTGGATTATTATTGGAGCGTTGAACTGATTGGATTATTTTATGGGGATTGCTAATATATATTGGTGTTTACATCTACTAAGATTGCATCATGCATCTCTAATTAATTAGCAAGGAATATAGGCAGCAAACAGCTTTTCGAATTTTCTGCTGGAGCAGCAAACAGGAAAGAAAATAGAATTGGGCAGCGGCCAACACAGGAAATAGCAGCAATACAGACATAGCTGCAGGCAATGTCAGTTTACAAGCAACAGGGCACTTGGTAGAGCTACAGTACTCATGAAGCTGCCGAATACGGGAGAGCATCAGCTTAAGGCTTGCCACAGCACCTGTGACTGTAGCTGCGGTTTTGCTACAGTACCGGGAAATAAACGACTGCTTGTGAAGGAGCTGCAGGATTTCAAAAAGAGGAGAAAGAACAGGAAGGTTTTTGGGTGAGATTTTCATTTTTGTAGAATGTTACAATTATTAAAGTTCGTTCAAACTAAATGGTAACTCCTATAGGCGTTATTATAATTTGAACTTAAATTTTATTTAAAAAAATTATTTAAATAAGTTTGAAATTTTAAATTATTTTATCTAATTTTACTATGAATTTCAATCCAACAGTCCTGCTTTGAGAGCTTTGGTTTCTTAAACATAATATTGGATTGATGATTTGATCACACTTATGAACTCTTGGCTAATGGGAGGGTGAGCGACTACACACACACGCAGACAGTATTCCATGTTCTCTTTTTCTCTATTCCATGAGCATTAAGTAGCGGACCACAGAGTTGTGCCAAGCATAGGGCCTAAGTGAGAAGAAGGAGAAGGTGAGGAAAGCTAGTTTAGTTTTGCTAAGAGGTAGAGAGAGAGAGAGAGAGGGAGAGAGAGAGAGAGAGAGGTTTCTTGGGCTTTAGATTGTCTTTCTTACTTTCAGATGCGGTTAGACCTTACAGAGCGTCCTACATGTATTATTACAATAGATATAGAGGAACTTGGACTATTGGATAAGGGTGCTTCCCTTCCATTCGCTTCCACTGTTGGTTCTGCAGAAATAAGATTAGCATATGACAAGGAGTTTTGATTGTGCTCTTCCCATTATCAAATTTGTAAGAACAATAATGAAGCGGCAGTGTGACACACCACAAAGACAAATTAATATAATGAAGCCGCAGAGTGGCGGCTCATGAAATCCTGTTATCTTTAACTTTCATTATATATTGAAATCATTCATTTATCTTTACTACATCATTCTTTTACTATAAGTATATGTTACAGGTATTTTTTTCATAAATATTTATCTGGAAGTGCTCTCCAACTGGAAACCAAACAGAGATCAATCTCTGAACTCCAAAGCACAGCATTTGTATCCCTAATATGGCAGTCCAAAACATCTGATGTGGCTGAATTATTTTTAAGCAAAGGGCAGTGAAATCGATCAATTTGTCTGCCATTTCAGAAACACTACAGCTGTTTACAAAATACATAAGTTTTCTGTCAATACAAACAACAAAAGTGACGAGCTTAAGGCCAAAATTAAGAAGCTCCATTAATATTTAACTCTATTGCGAGCCTATTTACATACCTTGTCTTAAATGCCATTTCTCTTGATGACTTCTTCTTTAGCTTCCAAGAGGTCAAATTGTTCCTTTTTTATTATGAATTTTTATTTGATTTTTATATTTTGACCATTTTTTTACTGAACTTGAGTGATTGCCATATGGACAATGGAGATGGCCTCATCCTATTTTGATTCCAGCCAAATCTGGAATGCAGCTTCTCTTGCCAATTGTAAGTTGCATTATATATATATATGCATAGAGAGAGAGAGAGAGAGAGAGAGAGAGAGTGAGGGGGATTTACATACATACCCCACAATTCTTATGTATTTATATATCTAACACCTAAATTTCAAATTTTACATATATATAACATCTAATATTCAATATCACATCAAAAATATCATAATCACTCACTTTTTAAAAGTGAAATGCATTTTTTTAAGCACAAGAAAGTATTAGATAAGTAAATATCTAATTTTAGATATTAGATATATAAATATATCAGAATTGTGTGGTATGTATGTAAATCTTCCATAATTATATATAAATATAGTCTTAACTCTTAAACTTCAGCTCCAATTGGATCCCAAATGGGAATGAAGCTTTAGCTAAGATACTTAAGCTTTGAAATAATGTATTTTTTGCATTATTATTAAAAGGAGCCATCAAATAATGCGAATTTATTGAGAACTTCACCTTCAGAAGATCTCTCGAACCTTTAAAAAAAAAAAAAGCTTAATAAAATTATCTGTTTATATACTTTTGCTGGCATCTTTTTATATAATTATTTATTTCATTATTGTTATCATTCCAATTGTATTTCATCATACTGACATGTAACAGGTGGGATTTGTAAAAAAAGGAAAGAAGTGGTACTCACATGTCAAATGGCATTAGGAAAAAATAAAATAAAAAATAAAACAAAAAAATCATTTAATTTCTTCCTTTCTCTACTTGCCTGCCATATCACATTCAAGTAACAATCATATAATATTTCTTGATTTTATGTGAAAAATACTTAGTAGATATCACACATGACGAAGTATTACGTATGAAAATTAAAAAAATAGAGAGGAAAATAGACTGAAAAAAAAAACATAATTCTTATATATTTGTATATCTAATATTTTAGTTTTAAAATTTATACATAGGACATTAAAATCTTTAACATCACTTCAAAAATATTAATATTAATATAATAATATTATTATTATTTTAAAAGTGAATGTTTCTTTTCATATGTACTTGTTTTTTAAAATTCTTTTAATACATAAGTGGTGAAATTTGAATATTAAATTTTTAATGTTAGCTATATAAATACATGAGAATTATGTGATATATATGTAAATCTTTCAAAAAAAATATACTCGTTCTCTTTATGTCATTTTAATATTTTTATTGGGATTAGTAGGGATTCTAATTAGAGGTTTGATTGAGTAAAGTTGGTTCGGGCTTAATTCCATAAATATCATATGACCTAAATTTTATTAACTAATATATTAAGTGTGAGTAATCTTGGATTCATTTGTAAACTCTTAAATCGGTTTATTTAAAAAAATCATATAAAATCTAATTAATAAAATATTAAAAAATTATATCTATTCTATCAATCTCAATTATTATTATTATTATTTATTTATTATTTTAATTAACATTTTTTATAATAATTATGTTAGCTCTAATCCATAGAATTAGGCTTGAGTTTGAGTTTAAATTTGATTAATTAATTAAGCTTAAATAAAAGATGAACTAATTTAAGCTCGACTCTACTACTTTATGTCTTTAATTTGAAACTTATTTAGGTCATTAGTTAATAAGCCCTCTCATGGGGTACCTTGTTTTTCAATATCATATTTTAATTTTAATTTGTTAGAAAAAAAAAATCACACTAAAGCATGATGTATAACCTCACCTTTTCGACTTTATTAGTGGCTTCCTTGACCTTTTTGACACTGATTTACATATCACCTCAGTTACTGCTACCTTCAACAAAAGGAGGGTCATCCTTGTCATCTTCAGTGATCTTGCTAATCGTTTAACATTGCTTTGTCTGTCATTGTAAGATTATGTTGATCTCTTCTTCAAGAGGATTAACCCAACAATCATTTTATAACTTTCAACAGTATCACCTCATTATGGGCTCCAAAAATTCATCACTGACCTCTCGCAAATGAAGAGAGTTTGATTTAAATGTCAGTGAAATTTTCAGAAGGCAGATGGAATAGTAGATAAGACACTACCCAAAGATTTCATTCTCATTTGGTGAAAAATTTAGAACTGGTTTCAGGTTTCCTATAAGTGCAAGCCCCTATTGTTAATAACCCCTCTCAATGCTGAGAGAGAACTTTCGATTAAGGCTTGTCATTAGATCGCTGAATGCATAGAGTATAGTAGCGACATAAAAAGTTTTAGAATTTGAGTTTTAGAATTTATGAAATTCATCATTATTAGCTTGAAGCGGATGGTTGGGGGAATGATGACGTGCCCGATCTAGATCTCATGATTCCGTCATTTCGGGCTGTTGTGGTCCCTAGTCTACTTAGTCATAAGAGGTAGTCAACCCAACCTGACCGAAAGATCCTACATACATGGGTTATGTCCCAAGAAATCTCAGAATTGGGGTGGTGTTTGTCTAAGGAGATAATCTTAAGTCTACCTTAGCTGAAAGAGAGTTTTTTGTCCTATCAAGTATACCATATGATTCACAACTCAAAGGGCAGATCCATTGGGGAGCATATGGGTTACAGTCGTGATCGTAATATAATGGTGTCGTTTGACGACAATCACCCGATCAGAGGACTCTGGTCATTACTACATCATATGTGGAGTCTACTGCCCAAGTCACACAATCAGAGGACAGGGGCCAAGTTCTTACTGGCGTGAGATTGATTGAGAGTGAACATAGTAGAACACTTGATTTAATTTTGGCTCCTTTGTGAGCTAGAGTTTTTTTAATTTGTCACATTTAACAAATAATTGAGGAAGGTGGGTTGGATTTTAGCATTAATTTTTTAGAAATTGAATTTTATTTAAGCATTTTTAGATTGATACTTAATTTGAGTTAATTTGATTTAAAATTAGAATCACATTTTGATGAAAGTATCCCCTCTAGTTGAAATCACCATTCAACATAGCCATCATCAGGGTTTATGAATTTGCTTGAGCATTTAATTTATTGTTCAGATCCTATCGACTCTATTAGTTTAATAATATAAGATCAGATCTACTATTATATGACAGAATTGATATCTCAGATATTTCAATAAGTTGAAATTCTTATAATAATTGGATTTCTATGTTTTGTTAACTTGGACTCGGTCCTAAGATCAAACCGGGAAGCAACTCGCACATCATCCTCAGACACTTGAATCTAAACATTCAGCGTTGTGTCGGGTCCCATGCAGGTGATTATAATACTTGTACAAATTTTTGGAAGCTCAAATTAAATTGAAGATTGCTTTATATTTTGTACAAGAATTCATTTCTTTCAAATGATTGCACAAACTCTGAAGCACTTGAATTGAGTAATAGTTGGCTCCATAATTTATGCAAAGTTAATACATTTGAAGTCTATTCAGAATTTAAGCCAACGCCTTCTATCTACTTGTACAAAGAGTTGCAGATTCGGTGGCGTTGAAGACATTTTCAATTGTTCTAGCAGTTTACTAGATTCTTTGGAAATAATATTTGATTGTTTATTTTCCCCCTTTTTTATTCAAAGTTGTCTAATCTTTGAACCTTCAATAGATTCTCATTTATATCTGTTAGCAATCATCAGACTCATTAAGAGCTCTATTCAATTTCTCCTTGATTCACTCCAAGTATTTGATAAGACAAATAACATGCTTCAAATATTTTCCAAGAATTCCCTTAAACATGAATATTTGCAATCTTTCAATTTCATTAGGGATCTCCTATAGATTCTTTGATTTTCTTCAATTTATTTGGATGTATTTGAAGAATATATCTTAATTCCAAGGGGTTCTCTTATGCTTCAATTTGACGTTCAATGGATTCTTACTTAATTTAACATTTAATATGATTCTCCAATTGTTCAATTAGTTTTATAATTACTTGTTTGTGAATTTAATACTTTAAGTATTCAATAAGAAGCTATATTCACATAAACAAACATCAACTCCAATATCCCTAACTCCACATCAAGTTTCATATTTATTGAATAACTGGACTTCAAGTTTGTTATAACTCTTTTATGAGTTTAAATTTGACTCCCATTTTAGTTAAAACTTATTAGTCTCTCTCTCTCTCTCTCTCTCTCTCTCTCTCTCTCTCTTTGCTTGAGGAATTTGCAAGAACATAGACTCACTTTATTAAGAAGTTAATTTTTAATAAAAATGGGTCCCTCATTGCTTTCTTTAATCCCTATAAATAAGGCTAAGAGAGAGCACTTGCTTGAGTTTAGAGCACTTGAGAAAGAGGGGGAAGGATTTTAGTTCAAACTTTGGGAGGGCTTTCAACTTGTTTAAATAAGTTATGTAAGTGTTTTTCCTCTTTTGTTTGATGTCCATTTTTCATATTTATCGTGTATTTTCTTATTTAACTTAAGTTTAGAAGATTTTAGTTTGAATTTGTTTAAGTTCCGAATTTCAATCAAAATTTCAGCAGCATTCCGACATAGGGGGTCGCATATAGCAGTTTTGGAGGCCTTCCCATCACACCCTGATAACTGTGATGGTCGGTGTTTTACAACACTTCGGCCAATTTCCATCTCGTCTTGCCCTGATGAGCATGATGAGGTCTTCAAACCTGTAAAAAAACAAATGTATATGCATATACATACAATCATTTTCACGCATTCATCCCTACACATCCAAACTCATTTCATCTCTATTTTTTGTAACAAATAATGCAGTGATCAACAAGCATAGATAAAGTGGAAGGAATGATGGAAATCATGAAAACCTAGAGAAGAACTCGTCTGATGATAGTGTTCTTTCTCTATTTTCGTCTCTTGCTAGGAAGGAAAGAGGAGTTGTTTGGCTGCAGGAATAATGAAAATGCAGGAAGCCTAGAGGAGAACCCACCTGATGATGATGTTCTTTCTAGATTTTCATCGCTTGCAAGGAAAGAAAGATGGGCTATTTGGCTATGGGATTTGAGCATGATTTAAGATGGATTCAACTTAAATCCAACCTCAATCCTGTTGGTAGGTAGATTTACGGGATACAAACAAAGCTAAACCATTAGGAGTTCTATAAATGAGAGATGAGGGGAGACGGGATGTATTCGGCCTTCAATGGGTACTGTAGTAGATTTCGGCTGAGAGGGAAGCTTATGCTTGGGCTAGAAATAACCAGGGAAAAAGGTGGTTGTGGGTACCTACAGTTGGGCTGTCAGGAAGAAGAACGAGGAGGAGGAAGATAAGCTAGCTGGCTGATACTCACAAGTACAGCAAGAATCGAACCCTTTTCTTGCTCGACTATGGTTCGATGCTCAATCGAAAAGCAAGAGCGACTCCTTCACCTAGAGGACGAGTGGTATTTGTTTGATTGTCGGACAAATGAATGAGAGGAAAGAGTCGAGGTTGTGCCTCGAGGAGACAACCGAGAGGAGATCCGCTTGAGGAGACGAGGAGAATGACAGCAGCCCTCGAAAACTTGCATGCCTTCAGTTATATGCGATCGAACGAGGGAGGATCGAGGCTTGGAGGGAACGTTTGCCATTTTCTTATAATTGGAGGAGGTGAAGCCGAGTAGTTGTTGTCGTTCGATCAGGAGGAGCCAAGTGCGAATAGGAAGAGAGAGGGAGATCGCACGACGTGGGCTTGGGTCATGCGGTTTGGGAAAGAGTCGAGGGTCAACAAATGCCCTCCCAACATATGTGATTAATGCTTGGAGCGAGTCACGTTTATTGAAAAATGGTTGACCCTTTGAGCTGGTCACAGATCTTGACTCACTTCATCTTCAATTTCAATAACCTATAGAGTTTTCATGAGATTTGTCATTAATATGATGCCTTATTTTGGACATGTTAAATGATAGGATTAACTGATTTGTCAAGATCGACTCATCGGATGGATAAAAGTTCTTCCACCATATATTCTCTACTTCAATGGCTTTGCTGAAGATCTCTTTCTTTTATGTCATTGTATATTTGAGTTTTCTCCGACCCTAACTTCATACTTGCTCAGGTTTGATGGAGGAATTGGTTTGTTTATTTTGAGATTTGAAATTCCTTCCATCCTAGCTTTAAGCTTTACAAACTTGATGAATGATTGACCTGATTTATCCATATTATCTTGTCAGGAAGTGTACGTATATATTCAGCCGTATTCTTGCTGCTTTGATGGACTTATTGAAGGATGCATACAGATAACCTAGCCTTCTGGCTCATATTAGGTCAAAATATTGAGTTATCAGTCAAGCAATGCGTACTTTAATAGACTGAATAATTACAGAATTCTTTTAGTTTGGCCATCAACTTTATATGAACTATGGAATTGCTTCCTCGGTCCTGTGCTTTCTACTTTCGGACTTGATGAGGAGATTGGTTTTGATCTGTGCTTTGTACTTTATCAAATTGCTTGAAAAGAGATTGAAATATCACCTTACAAGCTATATAGGGATTAATTTGAGGCTGCTCTGAATTTAGTTATTTTCTTAGATTGTCTTGGTCTATCGATCAGGTAGAAAAATCTCTTGGATTAGGTTGCTATAGTCCTGTCGATATATAGTTTGAGATTGATTATCATCATTGACCGACGGGGGCTCTTTCACTAGGCATTTTCTTATGGCTTGTTGAGTGAGGAGAGCGTCAGCAACTCGACCATTTTTGGGTTTGTTGAGTTCTACCTTTAGAACATACTTGAGTCTTTGACTTAAGTTGTGATGGGTTGGTGGTTTTATCATCAGACTGATGAAACGGAGGCTCTTTCACTGTGACATTTTCTTACTGCTTGTTGAGTGAGCAGAGCGTCAACAACTCGACCATTTGTGGGCTTGTTGAGTTCAACCTTTAGAACCCACCCAAGTCATAGACTTCAGGATGTAGAGGTTGATATTTTTTCAACTCAATTGATTGAAGCTTCCAAAATTGGGAGTTCTTCTGCTTGATCTTCAGGATTTGACAAATCTGAGAGATAAACTTTTGATATTTAGGAGTGTATTTTCATACGTAGTAATAGATTCTTTTTATTCCTATAAGAACCTGCAACTCTAATAATAATAATTATAGATATATTCTGGGATCTCGGCATAAAGCTCGATGTCAACTTGAATGTATATATAAGAATGTCTCATGTTTCACAGGAAAGGATTGAACAACTTTGATTATAAAAACTAAAAAAAATGCCCCGTGTAACGGGAGAATTTTCACAGAAATTTTTTTTATATTGAGTAAATATATTTATTTAGAGATCTCAGCATAAGCACGATCTCGACCTAAATATATATACTAAAAAATACCCCTGTCTTGTAGGGGGATTTCAATTGTACCTTAAGAATGTATTTATTATGTATAATAGTTTTTAGGTATCGACCATTAATTAGCGGCATTGGTCTTTCACCCTTTAAGTCAATGAGTTGGTATGCCCATCCTTGATACACTTTTCAATGACAAAAGAGCCCTCCAAATTAGGCTCAAATTTACCACCGAATTTTCAATTATGAATAATTAGTCTTCTCAGCATCATGACCAATTCTCCTTTTTTGAATGTTCGAAGTTGCACTGTATGATCAAAATCCCTAAACATCTCTGCTCGATAAACTTTCAGATTTTGATGGGCATGCAATCTAACCTCATCAAGCGCGTCAAGCTCTTCCATCCTTAGACGGATATTCTCATCTTGAGTGAGATTGTATTGAAAGACTACTCGGAGTGAAAGTAATTCAACTTCAAATAACAAGACTGATTCAGTTCCAAATACTTTGGCATAAGAAGTGAATTTTGTGAGAGTATAGTCCAGATGTCACATCACTGCCTTTCGTTAAGGCAGTTTCACTTCGAGGCTCTGGCCTCCAAATATGGGTACCTTTTTTTCAGGATCATTTGATGGTAGATTCTTGAACCTATGGTCCAAGTTTCACACCTCGATGCTCACCATGCAAGACTTGAATTAGTCAACATCTTACCAGGGTTGTAGAAGGAGGTCTCTTTGAAAGAGCAACTCTAACCTCCATGATGATAGGACCTTCATATTTTCTTTTTATCAATCCTTTCTCCTTAGCAATTTTGAGGACCTGACGCACTCTTGCATGTACAATATTAAATTTTCTCACTAGAGAAGTTCGGATCTGACCTTGTTGGGTCCAAAAGAACTATTTGATTTAACCAACAGAGTTGTTTCGTTTTACCCATCTTAAGCTGTCAAACTGGTTATGGGTCGGAACAGTCACTTCTTGTTCCACAGCTAGTTGCATAATGTTTTGGTTTAACCATGACTATTGAGCACACATTTCAGTATTTCTCTTTCTCCGCTGTCTCTGGGTTAGCTTACTTCCAGATGAAGAAGCTTTTGCATTACTACTTCTTCTCGAAGCTTCGGCCTCCATATTTGTTTTCCCTTTTGACGGGACCTTTCGGTAGCGAATTCTCAAACACACAAAGCCACGCCTGATGTTCACTTGTCGAATTACTTAGGACGGTCTTGAGCATTACTCAGTGAGAGTAGCATCTTTAGTGAAGCTTTCTCATTTTCTCTGATAATCTGGCCTTAATACTTTTTCTTCATAAGACCCTTCTCCTTAATAACTTTCAACACCCTATGCATTCTAGAGGATAGAGCTTTAGTATGCCTCCTTTGTGAGATTATAGTTGGGTGTCATTGCTCCCAGAATGATTATTTCATATCACCAGTAGAGTTGTTCCTTTTCACCAACTTGAGATTTTCAAACTTATTGTGAGTGACTCTCTTCTGGTATCAAGTCTGGTCATATGGCTAGTGATTCAGGCAGCGACTGCTGAGCTCACAGTTCAGCACTTCTTCTCATTTTCCTTCTACTCAATTTTTCTCTAGAAGAGGAAGCTTCAGTATTATGCCTTCCTTGTGCGAAAGATTTGATTGACAAAGTTGTCTTATTCTGGAGAACTAAAGTAACAGTTCTCCAAATAACTTTAAATTTTAATTTTATTATATTCCACTACTATTATAGCTTAGATTCGACTAGCCAAAGATGGAAAAAGAAACCTATCCCCAGTGGAGTCGCCATAAATATGTGGGCTCCAAAAATTCTTCACCGACCTCTCGTAAATAAAGAGAGTTTGATTTAAATGTCAGTGAAATTATTAAAAGGTAGATAGAATAGTAAATAAGAAACTATCCAAAGATTTCATTCTCATTTGGTGATGACTTTAGATCTAGTTCTAGATTTCCTATAGGCGCAAGCCCCTATAGTTAATTACCCCTCTCAATGATAAGAGAGAACTTTCAATTAAGGCTAGTCATTAGATCGCTGAATGCATAGTGTATAGTGGCAGCATGTGGAGTTTTAGAACTTGGGTTTTAGAATTTATGAAATTCATTATTATTTGCTTAAAGCAGATGGTTGGGAGAATAATGACGTACCCGATCTAGATCCCATAGTTCATCCCATCCGGGTCCCTACTAATGAGGAGGTATAACAACTTGACCGAAGGATCCTAATCAGCAACATATGGATTACGTCATTTAAAAAATCTTTGTAGACCTAGGGTGGTGTTTGTCTAAAGAGACAATCTTAAGTCTACTTTAGCTAACAGAGGGCTTTTTGCCCTATCAAGTATACCCTATGATTCACAACTCAAAGGGTAGAATCATTGGGGAGCATACGGGCTACAGTCGCGATCGTCATATAATGGTGTCATTTGGCGGCAACCACCCGATCAAAGGACTCTAATCGTAACTACATCATATGTGGAGCCTACTGATCAAGCCACACAGTCAAATGATATGGGCCACATCTTTACTGGTGTGAGATTGATTGAGACTGAACATAGTAGAACACTTGATTTAACTTTAGCTCCTTTGTGAGCTATAATTTTCTTAATTTGTCACCTTTAACAAATAATTGTAGAAGGTGTGTTGGATTTTAGCTTTAAGTTTTAAGAAATTGAATTTCATTTAAGTATTTTTAGATTGATACTTAATTTGAGTTAATTTGATTTGAAATTAGAATGGCATTTTGATGGAAGTATCCCCTCCGATTGAAATCACCATTCAATACAACTATCATCAGAGTTTATAAATTTGCTTGATCATTAAATTTATTATTTCAGATCTATCGACTCTATTAGTTTATTAATAAAGGATCATATCTACTGTTATATGATAGAATTGGCTTCTCAGATATTTCAATAAGTTGAAATTCTTATAATAATTAAATTTTTAGGTTTTGTTAACCCGGACTCGGTCCTAAGACCAAATCAAGAAGCAACCCGCATAGCATCCTTAGACACTTGAATCTAAACATTCAGCGTTGTGTTGGGGCCCATGCAGGTGATTAAAATACTAGTACAAATTTTTGAAAAGCTCAAATTGAATTGAAGATTGCTTTATATTTCATACAAGAATTTATTTCTTTCAAATGATTGCACAAATTCTGAAACACTTGAATTAAGTAATAGTTGGCTCCATAATTTATGCAAAATTAATACATTTGAAGTCTATTCAGAATTTAAGCCAACGCTTTCTGTCTGCTCGTACAAAAAGTTGCAGATCCGGTGGCGTTGAAGGCATTGTAAATTGTTCTAGTAGTTTACTAGATTCTTTGGAAATAATATTTGATTGTTTCTTTTCTCCCTTTTTTATTCAAAGTTGTCTAATCTTTGAACCTTCAATAGATTCTCATTTATGTCTATTAGCAATCCTCAAACTCATTAAGAGCTCTATTCAATTTCTCCTTGATTCACTCCAAGTATTTGATAAGACAAATAGCATGCTTCAAATATTTTTCAAGAATTCCCTTGAACATGCATATTTGTAATATTTCAATTTCATTAGGGATCTCTTATGTATTCTTTGATTTTCTTCAATTTATTTGGATGTATTTGAAGAATATATCTTAATTCCAAGGGATTCTCTTATGCTTCAATTTGACGTTCAATGGATTCTTACTTCATTTAACATCTAATATAATTCTTCAATTGTTCAATTAGTTTTATAATTATTTGTTTGTGAATTTAATACTTTAAGTATTCAATAAGAAGTTCTATTCACATAAACAAACATCAACTCCAATATCCCTAACTCCACATCAGGTTTCATATTTATTGAATAACTGGACTTCAAGTTTGTTATAACTCATTTATGAGTTTAATATTTGACTCAACCTATTTTAGTTAAAACTTATTTAGTTCTCTCTTTTTTTTTCTTTTTTTTTTTGTTTGAGGAATTTGCAAGAATACAGACTCACTTTATTAAGAAATTAATTTTTAATAAGAATGGGTCCCTTATTTCTTTCTCCAATCCCTATGAATAAGGCTAAGAGAGAGCACTTGCTTGAGTTTAGAGCACTTGAGAGAGAGGGGGAAGGATTTTAGTTCAAACTTTGGGAGGGCTTTCAACTTGCTTAAATAAATTTTGTAAGTACATTTCCTCTTTTTCACTTTAGTTTGATGTTCATTTTTATATTAATCGTGTATTTTCTTATTTAACTTAAGTTTAAACGATTTCAAATAATTTAAGTCAATTTCAATCAAAATTTCAAGATTCCAACATAAGGGGTCGTATCTAATAGTTTTGGAGGTCTTCCGTCCATGCGATGAGTGTGATGGTGTTTTACAACACGCTAATTTTCATCTCATTCAATGATGAGCATGGTCTTGAACGCAAAAAAGATAAATGCATATGCATATACATACAATCATTTCCACACATTCATCCCTACACATCCAAACTCATTTCATCTCATTTTTTTGTAATGAATAATGCGGCGATCAACAAGCACAGGTAAAGTGGAAGGAATGATGGAAATGACGGAAACCTAGAGAAGAACTCGCCTGATGATTGTATTCTTTCTTGATTTTCTTCACTTGCAAGGGAAGAAAGATGAGTTGTTTGGCTACAAGAAAAATGGAAATGCCAAAAATCTAGATGAGAAACTGCCTAATGATGATGTTCTTTCTCGATTTCCGTCGCTTGCAAGAAAAGAAAGAGTGGTTGTTCAGCTGTAGGTTGAGCAGGATAAAAGCCGGATTTAACTCAAATCCAACCTCAATCTTGTCGGTAGGCATATTTACGGGATTCAGACAAAGCTGAACCATTAGGAGTTCTGTAAACGAGAGATGAGGGGAGACGGGATGGATTCAGCCTTCAACGGGTACTGTAGTAGATTTCGGCTGAGAGGGAAGCTTGTGCTTCGGCTGGAAATTACCAGGGAAAAAGGGGGCTGCAGCTTGGAATTTCGATAGAGGAGCAGTACCTGCGGTTGGGCTGTCAGGAAGGAGAACGAGGAGGAGGAAGATAAGCTGGCTGGCTACTGCTCACAGATACAGCAGGAGTCGAGCCCTTTGACTGCTCGACTACAGTTCGATGCTTTGAACCGAGCAAAGAGGGGGGAGTCGAGCAGCTGCTCCTTCGACCTAGAGGGACGGACAGGGTGTTTGTTTGGCTGTCGTGTGGACAAACGAACGAGAGGAAAGAGTCGAAGGTTGTGCGGCTCGAGGAGGACGAACTGAGAGGGGAGATCTGTCGCTTGAGGAGACAGGGAGAATGACAGCAGCCCTCGAAAACTTGCGTGCCTTCGGTTATATGAGATCAAACGAGGGAGGAGGGAGCAATTTTAAGGGAGGATCGAGGCTTGGAGGGAACGGTTGTCATTTTCTTGTGGTTGGAGGAGGCGAAGCTAAGCAGTTGTTAACTTGTTATCATTCGATCAGGAGGAGCCGAGCGCGAACAGGAAGAGAGAGGGACATCGCGCGAGGAGGGCTCGGGTCGTGCGATTTGGGGAAGAGCTGGGGGTCAACACTCATTCATCATATCATGGTTGTATTGCCTTTCAACTTAAAGGAGGATCGTCCCGATCATTCTGAATCACCTCCCTTTTCTTAGTCGTATTCAAGTTTCACTTGTTTTATAGTAATGCCTTTGCTTGAGTATGCAAAAGAATGATCAATTGTAACTTATATTTATTGGGAGAGAGAATACATTTGAGAAAAATCAGAGCAAAACTCCGAACAAAACAAGCAAAATTAAAAGAGTAAAAAAAATGCTAGAATTTATGCAGAAAGCTCAAAAATGAAAAAAATTATAGTCACATCACATTAATAAATTCAATATTAGAAAAATTATGAAGATTTGTAAAAAATGAGCAGTTATAGTAAGATTTATAATATGAATACCTTTACGCTTTGCAGAGATGTAAGGAGTCATTCTAGGATTCCATTTATTAGTACCATGACCAAAATGAACTCCTGCTTTCATCATTTCTTCCAAATTAATGTTCCAATATCGTCTTCCCATTTTCCCACACTTTCTCTTTTTCTTTTTTTTCAAAGAGATCCAGTACTCTATGAAATAAATAATTGTTCCGACGGAACCTTCTACCAGGATTGACCATTGATCTATGACCCAAATAATGAATTTCATTCTTTATTTTTTATTTCATTGATCACAAAATACATAATTAGCCCGGAGAGTTAAAGTAAAAAAGAATGAACCTCTTGTTAAGAATTAGTAAATTACATTACGTAAATGATTGGTCTGATGTCTCATAGAAAGTGTTTGGGGCAGAAGAACAAAATAATTCTCTATGATATAACAAAATATCTCTCATTTCCAACTCGAATAGATCCTTCCTTTTAATTTTCAAATGAATGTTTTGTCTTGCTTTGAGCGATGTACTAATTTGTTGAATCCACAACCAGATAATCCCCAACAACGTTCTTCGTGCCTTTCAACCAATCAATCGACCAGAAGCGACTTCCGCTAAAACTCGGCGCTTCTTGAAAACTCACTTTGGATATGAAACTTTGAGTATTCAGAGATTCGTTATTCCCAATAAGATTGCCCATAATAGATCGCTTCATCCAAAACGCCTTGCATAAATAAGTAAAAAAATATTAGGCATTCCATCTTCAAACCAAAACTCTTGATGTTACTTGTACAATCTCTATGTCTATTATAGATCTGTACCCTTGGGATCGATAAACCTTTTGGATCTTATTAACCAAAGAGATAGTACTTTGGGCTATGGTTAGCTCAATCAAGAATCCCCAAGGGATCCCAAGACTCCTTTAGATACGCTCGTCCCAACCTTCAACTCTTCTTCATCGATATTGAATCAATTGAACAAACTTCTAAGATTTGTTCCACTTTTGGAAGACCTTGCGTTATGTCACCAAATCTGTTTTCATATATAAATGTAATTAATGTGTCTCCTTGAAAAGATTTCTTCATAATGGCCATGGAGCTTGCTCTGAGTGACCAAATATGGGATGATCTTATAACTAAAGAGTCAACCTGAACAATGAAAATTTGACCATTTTTTATGTGATCCATATTTCAATAGACATGCATTTTCACAAAGGAATTGTCCAAGGCTAATTATTGTCCATGCCTCTTCACAAGAATCGTGATGGAGAAAACACCAATTCAAATGGAATGAATTCCAAATGATGTTCTGCATGGATCGGGATTATAAATCCTACTATTTTCATCTAGGAAGATTGAAATGGAAGTACTTGAAGCACTTGGAAAGTCTATTGAAAATTTTCAAGTAAAAAATATTTCTTTAAAAAGACTTGATTATAAGTTCTTAAATAGTAAGATGAATGAAGATTTACTATTTTAGGCAAATAATAGTACCTAAAGGACCCAACAAATCCCTAATTGTCATGGGATCCTTTTGTCGCATTATTATATCTCGAAGTATTAAAGGGACCAATTCGAGAGCAATTGGATGATGACAAAATTATGAAAGATTGACATTCCTTATTTTGATTCAACAACGTACCAAGAGTTCCCTTATGTTGGGGAAATGATTGAATCTTTGCCTTGGAATCAAAATGATTTCTATAGATATGATCTAATTTATTATTGGAAATCAATCAACCTGTATCATTTTTTTTCAAGATTATCAAATAGTGGACTTTACTAACTCAATTGGATGAAATCAAAGCGAGATCATTTGCCCATATTTCAACAAAAGAAGCATGAACCTCTTCTATAGAACTCTTTTTTTCCCAAGTCAATACTAAGCAAGCGAACTAATTGAATACTTGTGTTAGAAATTCTCGAATTGACTTGCCATTTCCATAAAGTATATAATTGACAATAAGTTGTTACATTATCCTTTTCTTGCAAGAGATCCCGAAAGAAAAGTGTTGCTAAATTTATTCCATCATATTTCTATTTATATGATATGACCAACCAAAACAAAAGACTTTTTTTTTGGTAGGTGTAATCGTTGGACATAGATCCAATTTTTCAATTTTTTGATCCTTTAGAATCTTTTTTTCCCATTCTGGTGGTATCAAAATACTGCCTAGATATTTTATCCACCTCTCCAGAAAAATAAATATCTCCTAAAAGATTTTCAGTTCCATACTCTTTTTTTTTTCTCCACTCGGACTAATCCACCTACTCGACTTCTTGTATTTATATTTAAAGCAAGTGGTGTATCTGCTCCAATGATACTATTGTTCCGGACCATTATGGGCAAAGATCCGGGTAAGATATGCACTTCCTCGATAAGGAAAAAAATCGATCTACTTTAGTTTGCATTTGGTATTTTGAACTCAATTCTTTTGCTCCTCGATACTCAATCAAATTCTCTTTTTTTTTTTTACAATTGAATCTACTTCGTAAATCCCATATTTAGTAATTCTAACTGCTTTTCAGTATCACGGATCATCAAAATAAAGAATACTATTTCTACGTAAAATACCATTTATAGGTATTTTAAAAATACCAAAACAGGGTCTTAGCTTTTTTTCTTGTTCTTGATCATATTGTAAGGGAATCACGAATCTATTCCTTCGCTTTTTCGCCAGGGAATTCTCTTGAAGAATATAAGTAGAAAGCTCTATGAGATTCCAATGACCCTTGGTCCGATAAGGTTTTGAATAGTCAGGAATTTTCCTATCTTTTTTACCAAGAGTATCCAACAATTTATGTTTTACTTGATCATGAGTGAGTGAGAGATCAAAGATATATATCTTTCTTCGAGAGAAAAAGAATTAGTATTAAATTGATCTTGATCCTTATGGAGTGAAAAAGACCCTATCTTGGATCTGCATAGACCTCCTGCTAATATCCATAAATGACTTATTTTTGGTAATAGATGAACATTACTATATGTATATTCGCATGATAGCCATGCTCCAAAGGTGCATTTCTCTTCCCAATAAATATGTTTTGAACCCTCTCTTTAAAATGAAAAGTGGGCGTCCGCACGAATCTCGGCAATCACTTGTTCTAATTCTACATATTGATCATTTTGAACTAAAATCAAACTTTCGTTGGAATATTCACATTATGTATAATATCTCGACTCTCAATAGTTACATGTGTCTATAAAATATAGAAAAGCGGATGCCCATGAATAATGCGGGATGAACCAAATCCTCATCAAATTTTATTTTTCCATTAGAGGGAGCTACATATTACTCGCGCCTTTGTGAATACTCGGTATGAAAATTTCTTAATGTTAGTTGAGTCCCGGTTCCCCGATTGATTGACTGCCTACCGCAACGCCACCCGTCACCATGAGTAGGACTCATAACATAATTGATGATCCAAGATGTACTCCGCAAGTAAAAGGGTTTGAATATATATTGGGTGTGCTCGAAAGGTTATGAATCGATTAACAAGACCAATTCCAATATATTTTATTTCAGTGGCAATGCATCGTAGACTAATATATATGCTTAATACAATGACCAATTAATGTTTGGACAAAATCTTTTCGTCATCCAATTTTGAGGACTCACGGAAATACCTGGATAGTACCACAATCCGTTCTACGTAAAGAATGTGTTGAACTACTTCAACAAGTCTACGTGTGAGGTATCCGATCATGTTCGTGCAAACAAGATCTAACCCCTTTGCGGGCTCCATAGCAAGAAATTATATATTACGTCAAAGAAAGCCCTTCAGTAAATTGCTTTGAATGGGTAAATCAATCATTTGTCCTTGAGGATCCGACATTAATCCTCTCATACCTACTAATTGGTGTACTTGAGATGCATTTCATCTAGCCAAAAGGACATTAGATGGATATTAGAGGGATCAATCATCCCAAAATTAGGATTCATTTCTTGTCTCAAATATTCACTTGTAGCATACCATATCTCAATGGATTAACGTAATTTTTCTACCACATGTACATTCCCATAATGATGGTTTTCTCTAAAAGAAAACTTTGTTGTTCACTTGGACTAACCATCCCTTAGAAGGTATTGTTAAAAGATCATCAATTCCAAATAGATGTAGCGGTGGCATTTGGAAACCCAAAGCCTTCATTTGATCCAGGGATATGTGATGTATATGCCATAAATGATCTATTAATCTACTAATAAGTCATTTTATAGCAATTTCATCTATCACTTTATTGTGAAAGACCGATCGTTGCTCGCCATAAGAACCTCCATATTCCGATGAGTAAGATTCCACAATGGCACGGGTCGAATTCAAGACTTCTTTTCCTCAATCTTAATTCAAGAAATTAAGAAATTATGATACTAGAAATTGGAGAGACCCAAATTTCCAGGTATGGGCATCACTAATAAAATTTCTTAGTTTATATATATGGAGCATGAGTTAGATAGCCTATGAGTAGCTGCCAAAACAGTATGGTTTCTTCTATTTCTCGATAAAAGAAAGATGACTAGAATATATATACAATGAATTTCTCTTTTTATACTTCCTATTATTCGATAGTGCTTATAAATCTCATTATAATTACCAAAAGATTCATATTAAACTTCGATGGGAACTTACACTCTAACAAGTTTCTATTTTACTCACTCTAGGTCACTCATTCTCAACTTACACTCACAAGAGAATAATGAAAAGACACTTAAAAATTGCTTAAGGCGAACTCTTCCGCATTGTAGCATTGCTATGCCGCAAAGTTAATTCCTAAGCACTGGTGGCTCTATCATTTTGCTCTGGTGCTTGGATTCTAGTGTTATGGTGCTGCTTGTCGTAGCCTTAGTGCACTAGCCTTCTATCTTCCTAACGAATTCCATGAATCTTAGTGCCACGACACTAACCTCCTAGCTTCGAGGTATTGTCTTCTCTGTCTCTGAAGCCAAGACATTCATTGCACAACGTCGAGGTGGTTTAAATACAACACCAAGGCATTATATACCGAAGAAATTGAGGGCTGAGTCAACAGTACATCTCCGATTGATTAACGCAATCAAGTTCCACAAAATAACAATATTTTTTATTAATGAAAGTGTTATAAATGTCATAGGAGTGTGTATTCAATCAATTTGTTTGGAATAGTTGACAGATTTGACAAATTAATTAAACTTCATTAAATTATTGATAGAACCAAACAGATTAAATAATATCTATGATAAAAATCAAATCAAATCGTAATATAATTTAGTTTCGTTTAATTAGCATTTAAAATCATAATAAAAGGCTGCGTATTCAATAAACTCGGATGAATTGATTGACGGATTTATTAAATCAATTAAACCATTCAAACTATAGATAAAGAAAATGAAAAATAATATGTTATATATTTATTATCAAAGACTTAAAAAAGGAAATGATATTTATTCAATTATAATTTAAGTTTTTAGTTTAATTGAAAGTCTTTTTTTCAAATTGATTCAACAATAGAAATCTCTATTGATTTAAAATAAAAAAAATCAAACCATGATTTTATATACTGAACTAAACAAATTAAATATGTTTTTCAATTTAAACTAATTAATACACCCCTAATACTTTAGACCGTGTGATTTTCCCTTTATTGAATTTGTATTCCCCGCTTTATTTATTCTTTTGATTGTGTTAAATAATTGAAATCTCTATTGATTCAACTTCTAGCATCCAACAATAAGAACAAGTGTATTATATATTGATAGAACAAAGACAAAACTCATCCTCATTGCTAAATTTGTATAAATCATTGAAAATTCATTTAATAATTTCTTCTTCTCAATTTCCTCTTGCTCTGCTGCTGCTGACATTTATTATTATTTATTCAAAGAGCTCTCACAAAGCTAATGGTGGATGTCATCTATAGCTTTGGACTAAGGGCGTAAACTAGCTGAGCTGAGCCCGAGTCACTCTTGGGTTGAGCTTGATTAATTTATCGAGTTCGAACTCGAGCTTTATTTTATGAGTTTGAGTCACCTCTCAAGCCGGCTCATTTAATATAGAAGAGATTGAATAATTCTAATTCAAGTAATTATTATGATAAAAATAATAAATAATTTAAAATTAATAGAAAGATAAAAAAAATAACTTCATATATGAGAAAATAAGTTTTAAATATTTTAAATAAATTTATACTTAACTATTAAATTTTAATATATTTTATATTAATATTTTATTAATCGAGGTTGCTCATGAGCTAACAAGTCGAGTCGAGCAGGCTTGAGCTTGGCTTGGCTCATTGAGCTCGGCACAAGAACAATTTATCGAGCAGAGCTCGAGCCACCTCACGAGTCTACTTAACTCACTTAAACCTCTACTTTATACTAGGGGATTCTATGACGGACGGTTTTAATTTGCTAATCGGGTTTGAAATTCATAATCCGAAAATCCAATCCGTATAAAATTTAATATAATCCGAACCAATCCAATCCAAAAAAAAAAGTTTGGATTTTCGGTTTGGTTTTTAAAAAACCGAAAATAATTAAAATAAAAAAATTAAGAAAATGTTATTTAATTAAAATGATATATTTCAGAATTTGTTTTATCGTTTATGATTTATATTTTTTGAAATAGACATACTCATATTTTTTTGAAAAAGGTTTATTTTTTTGAATTCTGATTTGAAAGACTTTGTCACTTTGTATTTAATAAAAAAATAAATATTAAATTTATTACTTAAAGGGCACTAATTAACTCACACAACACCTGTAATGTAATAAAATATATTTCTTAAAGAAACTGTTTCTTCAAATATCTTTTTCTTTCACACCATTTTAAATAGCATAACACATTTTTCATTAAACCAATAAAATTTATATGCTAAAACAAGAAAATTTTTAATTGCAATATTAGTATATTACAAACATTCATAAACATTCCACATTTAAAAAGAATTATAATTACATATCGCAATAAACATTCATGAACATTCATAAACATAAAATATTCATAAACATTTTCAATTTATCTAATTCTCTTCCACATTTACAAAAGGAAGCATGATCAAGATTGTCCGCATTCGATAAAAGAGTTTCATTTTAACCTTGATATTTCTTTTCAAATTTAAAATGATAATCTACAAAGCACAGGTATAAGTGATTATTAAACTTTGATAAGCAATAATATTAAAAGATTTAAAGATCTAATCATCTGACCTAAAGAGGTGGAAAGCAACAAATATAACAAATACATAAATAAAAGAACTTTTAAGAAAAAAACCTGACCTGAAGTTTACCTGTGAGGCTATGCTTAATGCTCACAGTTTCTGATTAATGGCTTGAAATATTAAATTGTTTCTGATTGCAGCTAACTCCACAAATGTTCTTTATGGCAATTGGAACAGGGGTGACATATTTTATTATGATTAGAAATAGGAGATTAAACAAAAGATAGATTAAAAAATGAAAATAAAATTCAAAAAAAAAATAAAGGCTCAGGCTCAGTAAAAAAATTACTAAGAGCAACAGAATATGTGAGCATCCAAACCTGATTGAGGGTTACCACATACAATGCTACTTGTAGTAAATAAAATATAACATCAAAGCCATCATTGCCGAAATCGCCGCCAAATATTCCCAAACTGTACCGTGCATTCACTGAAAGTCTAAAATAGGCTAATAGCACATCCTGAAGTAATTAATATTCAGAAATATCACCTCACTGAGCTCACTCAAAACAAAATAAGCAATACCAATATAACAGAAACTACATAACTTGCCTCCAGAATAGTAAACAACTCTCCAAGTCACTAAACGAGAGTTACGAGAAAAATAGCCAATGTAGAAGCATCAAACATCCAAGGCAAGATAACAACCAATCCCAAGTCACCAAGCCAGAGAGATTGAGAGAGCCACAACCAGTCGAAATCAGGAAAAGGAAAACAACCAAACAAAATTGAAAAAAACCAAAGCTAAGCAAATCCTTAAGAGGCCATTAAGTTTAGGGTAAACAGCAACAACAGTAGGCTAACTTGTACTATTTTTGGTAAAGAGGAAATAGAAAAACCAAAGCTAACCATTAACATTGTTAACATGGTGGAAGATGACTTTAACATTCAATACCAATAGCAAAATAAGTAAGACTATAAGAGGGATTCAATACCAATAGCCATTGTAGAAGCATCAAACATCTAAGGCAAGATAACATCCAATCCCAAGTCCCCAAGCCAGAGAGACTGAGAGAGCCACAACCAGCCGAAACCAGGAAAAGGAAAACAACCAAACAAAATTGAAAAAAACCAAAGCTAAGCAAATCCTTAAGAGGCCATTAAGTTTAGGGTAAACAACAACAACAGCAGGCTTGTACTATTTTTGGTAAAGAGGAAATAGAAAAACCAAAGCTAACCATTAACTGCCACCTGACAACCAACAACAGCAGGCAGCAACTACTACTTACTAATTATCAAGCAATAATAAAAAAGTAAACCAGGAAAAGGAAAAACCAAAATGTATCATTTCAGTATAGCATGTACTGATATATATGATATGAGTATATATGTTACTCTGTAATCTGTATGAGTGTATGACTGTAGTTTGTATTCAGATATCATGATCAGATTATCAATTCTTTACCAAAAGGTTGGATCATCTATAACCTTTGATAGATCTGAAAGAAAAAGAATTAATGCATAATATAGTACGGTAGTGATGTATGGCTGAAAAAAAAATGTTGTAAGTAATTGGAAAAGTCTAAAAGATATAACAATACCTTCATCAAATTTATCAATATCATGAATGTTCTCCTCAATATTGACTGGCTCATTTGTTCACTTTGCTCTCATCCAATCTTGGGCACAAATAAGAGCTTGCACTATTTTTGGAGATAAAGAGCTCCTAAAAGCATCTATAACACACCACCGATTAGTAGACTCAAAAGCTTTGATATAGGAACAACCAAAATATCTCTAGCCATTTGAGATAAGATGGGAAACCTTGGAGCATTAACCTTCCACCATGTTAAAATGTTAAAGTCATCTTGCATAATTTCAGAGTCTTCAGCCAAGTATTTATTTAAGTCTATTTTACTCTCAAGATCATCTCTTCCATAATTATGCCTCTTGAACTTCTCAACCATCATATACTTTCTCCCCCCATCCCTTGGATCATGATGGCTTTCAACAATATTTTATCTTATCTGAGGAGAAATTTCATCTCTATTCCTGTTAACTAACTTCATCTTATAATCATAGAACATATCGTAGTAGCTAGACCTTATTGCTCGTGCCAAATTAGCCCCCTCCAAGCCAGGATACATATTCACTACAGCAAATTCAATATATCTAAGTTTGAACCTAGGATCAAGTACAACTACAAGATAAATATTCATATTCATTTTATCAACACATCCCCAATACTTATCAAACTTTAATTTCATTTCCTTTGTCATGGTACTAACTTCAATATCATTATGTGATTCCCAACTTTGAAGCACACATTGGACCTCTACAATCTCATGAAAGAATGTATTTGAAATAACATATAAGGAATCAGAAATGTGCAGAGTTAGCTCATAAAATCTTTCTAAGAATGTTACAAGCCTTCTTGCATTCTCCCAATCACCATCACATGGAACTCCACCTCCACCATGATTTGCATCTACTTCCTTCTCCAACTCTATTCTAAATTGAGGATCAACCTCTTCATATCTCTCAAAAGGTTTTTGAAACTGAAGTGCTGAATTTAACATCAGATATGTAGAATTCCACCTTGTAGGTACATCCAAATACAACAAGCTTTTGCTTTGTATTTTTTCAATTTTAATGCATTCTTTGAATTTTTTAAGTCTTGATGGTGATGTACCTCCCTCGCTTCTTACACAAGCAGTGATCTACCAACCTCCTTAATTCCATCTTGAACAATAAGATTTATAATAAAATACATCTATGTAAGAACTTACAATCAAAAATACTTCCCTCCGGTTTAGAAAATTTCTTCGCAAATGATTGATAATACCATTATTGGAGCAAGATATCAATCGTGATTGTAAATACCGCATTAATACCCCAATCAATCAAATATTTCTCTACCTCCTGCCCAACAATCTCCCCTCTATGACTATATATGGGACAAAAATTAATGACTCTTATTTAACTTTTAATCTTCATCAATATAGGGCACAGTTAGACACATGTAATTAATTCTCTGAATTGATGTCCATGTGTTGTCAAGCAAACCCTAGTAGTTGAATCTCGTAATATTTTTTCAAAGCATTCTTCTCATCTAAGAAAAATTCAAAGCAGTCACGAGTGAGTGTCCAACGGGAAGGTATTTTAAACATTGGGCAACATTGAGTCATAAAATATTTGAACCCATATCCTTCAACATGTTTGAATGGTAATTCATCTATAATAACCATGGTCGCTAAAGCTTTTCTAACGCCTTCTTGATCAAACTTCCAAGCTTTGAGACCTCCGATTTTGTTCACCTTTGTCACTAGGTTGCAATACTAGTAGAGTTTGATTTTTTCCATGTTATGAGGATTCTTGACATACAGAAAGATGTGTCCGTAAAGTTGTAGTACCATTAAGCTTTGTATCACTATGATAAGTCTTCCCACAATAATTACATTTACTCATCTTTTCTCCAATGGAACTATTAGATTTAGTAAAATGATCCCAAACATCTGATCTTGGTCGGACTGTCTTTCTTGTTCTCTTTTCAAAAGATGACTTGCTACTTGAAGCACTTGCAATACAATGGATATTATCTTGATTGATAGGTGTTTGATTTTGGAAAGAACCAATCATGCTAGAACTCTCTCCACAATGAGACATCTAATCAAAGTGTAAAGAGATCAAGTAAGAATAAGTCAAATGGGAGTACAAAAACTAGAAATTATATATGATACACCCGATCTTGATTATACCAACGTTAAACCTATCATGAAAAAACAAAACCACGTAGTAACTTTGGATCGCCCATGTAGCAATATAAACACCATATAAATATTCTTTGCACTCCATATTATTTCTACTAATTATCCTAGGCTAGCCTTCAAACATAAATGCAATCCAAATAAATTCTCCAATGAAATATAAAGTCTTAGCACAAATGTGAAATGTAAGTTGCAACTTGCAAGAACTAAACATTTAAATGAATCTTCCACCGATTATCATAATTAATAAGTTTCAATAGATATTTGGATCGCATTATGTTGTGCACCAAATGAGCAAAAGAATTTGATTCGAATACAATAATCATAGTTTCAAGAGGTTGCGTGATGAAAATATGATACAAGTTCAATGTGGAAGAGAATTTGGATTAAGTTTGACAGCTCACCTCATACACAATGAGAAATGAGAATGTCACTCAATATATTGTTAATAAATGCAAATGAAATTTATACAATCTACCTTCAACTGGAGAAAGAACACTTAGGTTGTGTAGATGAATGAAGAACTAAACCACAAAGGATGGGAGAGCTTGCTCACAAGCATAGATGAATCCTCATAAACGAATGAAGAACTAAACATCTAACTTCCATGTTATTTTACTTCAAAGTTTCAAAACGGAAGAATGAAGGAAATCCAAGATGAATCCTTGCATGCATTTCGAAGCAACCAACCAACCACCCCTTTTAACTTAATTGTTTTGAAATATGTGTGAATTGTGATCACTTTCAATGAAATGGATTCATATTTTATTACATGCATTTTGAAATTGTTTTATACCCCATTCTGCCATTCATGTACTTCAAAACTTATGTCATTTTCTAATAAATAAATAATCTAAAAAGATCGAAATATTTCAAGCGTCATGAGGTAACATCAATGCTTCAGCCTTCAAGCTTTCAACTCTAATGCTTTAACATTCACATTTAGAATGCATTTTCCAAAATATAGAGAAACATGCTTTAAGAAAAATCAACTATCCATTATGTCAAAAACAGAGCATGTTGTCTTATTAGTGTAATTAACATCTATTCTTCCCCTTTCAGCATATCAGAGAATATTTACCAGTAGTAAGCTTGGAAGTATTTATTGCTCCAAATAACTCAAGAAGACATCATTGTTTCAGCAAAGTTATCATATTTTAACATTCACAAAGCGTTTAAAACTAAAAGAGATATACATTTGCATAAATTTTGAAACAAGCAATCTTTTTGCTATCCTCATTAGCCCTAAACAATATAAAAAATAACAAAAACACTAAGACAGAAGTTCATAAACTGAATTTATAACAAAACTCACAGAACAAATCAGCCAGCAAACATAACAAAATAATCCATTACTCTATTTAGATTGCGATAAGAAATAATTAACCCGCCGACCCTCCCCCTGAATCAATAGTAAACAATTCCAACTCCAACTCTCCAAGTCTCCAAACTTCCAAAGCAGAAGCCACAAACAAAACACTAAACAAAATAAAAAGAATCCATGAGAATCGAGACAAAACCTGCATTGCTGAATTTGAGAAGAAGGGAGAAGTACTTCTAGCTAGACGACGAGAGCGAAGGGAGAAGCCGAGAAGAGAGCAGAAAATAGATGAACAGAACGAAAACTTTCACAGTTGATAGCCTTACAACGAATAGTCGAACAGAACAGAAGTTGAAGAGAATTAGAGAAGTAGCCAGTAGGGATAAGACCATAAGACTGATAAGAGAACCAGCGCTCGACCGCGGTCGCGGGGAATGCCGGAATGGGGATTGCCATTTGCCGATTGCCTTTGCCCTTTGCCTTTGGAGTTTGGAGTTTGGCCTTTGCCCTTTCGCCTCCCTAGGACCCTAATCGATTTTTTGCACGGGGCACGAGCCGCACGAGCACGAACGCGATGGCGCTAAGGCCTTCCGAGTTCCGACATCCGACTATCCGAGTTCCGGCTAATTTCAGATTTTTGGTTTTTTGATATAATAAATTTTTAAATCCAATCCATAATCCAAAAACCGAATTTAGCTAAAATTAAATCCAAAATCCAAAATAAAATTAAAAAACTGATCCAATTTAAAAATTCCGGTTCGGTTTTAAACGGATTTTCGATTTAAACCGAATTATGCACAACCCTACTTTATACTATATTTTTTTACTTTGAAAAACATCTAATTTATTGTGAGATTTAAATATTCTCTAATTATCATCATAATTAGACATTCTTCTACTCAATTTTTTTAAAAGGTTGAAAAAAATAATTATTTCAAAACTATTTTAATTTGATTTTAAGAAGTTGGATGGATTTAAATTCATCCATCCAAAATCAATTAAATAGTTAAATTTTATAAATATATTTTATATAATCATCAACATTCCTCTTTGAGACTTTTTTATATTATGTTTCATATTTTAATGAGTGTTGATGCATAGGAGGAATGGATCCAACATAAGGGACGCTTAGCATCTAAAAAATGAGTTATAAATATATTATTCATTGTTTTATTTTATAGAAATAGCAATCATAATATACCTTTGATATTTTACTTATTTAATGGAATGTGCATTAAATTCATTAATTACATTTCAAAGAAAAATATAGATCAATATAAGGTGTTATTTGAGAATGAACATACTATTTTATAAATATAAATTAGTTTAATATTAAGAAAATTATTAATTAATGGTGCATTTGGAACAGCTTTCTAGTTGATTTATTTTTCATAAAGCAATCAAAGTTGTTTTTGGCTACTAGATTTTTGACTGCTTTTCAAAAAAATGTATGGTAACAAAGCAATTTTAAGGACCACAGCTGTTAGAGTGTGGTGGCTGTTAGAAAATTGTTGTTCAAATTTAAATATATATATATTTCTAACACTCGTAATAGTTTTAAAAAAAAGCTATTTCTCTCACAATAATTTTACAATCAATTTTATTAAAAATAAGAGCTGCCCCAAATGGACCTTAAAAAAAGGAGTGTAAACATGTAATATGATTATGATCATATGCTCATCATATGAAGTTATGACAAGATAATATTCTTTTATAAAAAAATAACATAAAACAAACCTTAATGATAAAATGATATTATTAAACATTAGAAACTTTTTGAGTGAATGTTGGTGGCTTTGTGATATGAACCCATATCCACAAGCCAACAAAAGAAAAAGAAGAAGACCACAATGGTTAAAGGATTTCACTGATATTCCCAAACTACAATAATCAGTATGCAAAGAAGCCTAAGAGAAAAACAAGGCCAAAATTCTATTACAATAAGGGAATAAAAGATTACAGATATTACAAATAAAAGATCGACTTTACAACATATAATATACTCATTCAAGAAAGAATAGTAGAATAAATGTAACAAGGCTAGAATGAATGAAGCTAAATGAAGTTGGTTACAAGATATGCTAAAACTAATGATCCATAACAAGAATAACGGCCAGAAGAAGCATAGAACAACACGATGATAAACAAATGTAAATCAAGAAAGACAATATACGGAGGCAAGACAGATAATGAAAATAAATGAAAACTTACAAGAGGTAGAACAAACATGATCCAAGAAAGAGTATAAATAGATCGAGAATGAAAAGAATGAAAAATTATCTCAAGAAACTCCTTCGTCTAGCTTCTTCTTCTTCTTCACAAAGTAGTTCCACTTGATCCTCACTGGAAGATCTCTCCTCCGCAAATCACCGAACTCCTCTGTTCCTCTCTTCCCCTGCTCGAGCAATTCACGCTCAACGCCGAATAAACAACTGAAATAGAAAGAACAAGGCAAGTATAAGGTTAGGGTAATTCAAAAGCTTCATCCAACGATCAAGAACAGCTGAGCCGTTTTCAATCCACGGATCAGATTCAACCCCAGATCAAGCCGCTCACAATACAACACCTGTAATCCACCCAGATCAGAAAGAAAGAAAGCCGCGTGATCAAAACAAGGATCCAAGGGCTAATCAGATAACAAGGTAATCCAACGGCGCAAGATTCAACCCAAAAGAAACACCATCCAAGTGAGCCCATCCAACGGCCGAGCTGAAAGGCGCTAGATCCAACGGATCAGAAGGCACCCGCAAACTCTTCTATCCTTTCTATACTCAGCCGGGTTAACTCAATTGCTGGGTTAACTCATTGTATTGACTCAAGCCAAGCCGGGAGACTCCAATATAGGGAATTCAAACCCAAACAGAACCGGAGTTAACTCAATCAGAGCCAAATTTCAGATATTAAGACCTAATTACAGAAAATAGCTTATATCATTGGTGCTCTCGTTGATTCCCACAACTCAAACAATGGCAGATGGCACAATATACACATCCAAAACACTTGAAGAATGTGTTACCGTGCAATAAAAAATGAAGAGCAAATGACCCCACTATGGCATTGAATGAAATATCAAAGAGATTGACAACAACAGAAAACAGATTGGAAAAACAACCTCAAATCCAGGTATGTGATGCATCCCATTCAGAATCCTATTCTCCAAATAGACCACATACACACACACCCATGTCAATGCCTCTTAAAATAGATATGCCCGATTTAATGGAGACAACCCTAAAGGTTGCTCAAAGCACCAAGATTTCAATATCACAATTTATCGGAAGAAGTTCTTAATTGCCTTATTTTACATGGATGGACTGCACTTGGCCGGTATCAATATATGCATCTTAATAAACAAAAACTCATGGACGTAATTTAAAGAACAAGTTATGAAGAGATTTGGCCCATCTTTGAGATTTAAGGGTGAACTTGCTAAAATACAAATGAAAATACAAAGAATTTTATAATGACTTTGAGGAATTAAATCGATATCGTATTCCACGAATTATTACAGATGTTTTGAATGGTTTAAGGCATGATATAAAAGGGAAGTTAGAGCATCAGCTTTCACTACATCAAGCCTTCAGCTAAATTGATGGAGGATAGCTAATGATGTAACAATGCCAAGAAACTACAAAATCACCAACCTCCAAAGACTAAAACAAGCAATTACAATAAATGCACCGCTTCCTCCTTCCACAAACACCAATCAACAAAGCAGCAATCCAAATAAACAGCCAATAACAATTCAGAGGCTAACACCTACTCAATTAGAAGAAAGAAGAAAGAAAGGATTGTGTTTTAATTGTGAGGAAAAATATCACAAAGGGCATATATGTCAAGCTAACTTATGTGCCTTCATGATGGTCAATGAAGACCAAGACCATCAACTACAACATGATATTCCACCAAATTCGGGATACAAGAAGAGATTAGATACAAGCTTAAAATATCGCAATTCATAAGGCAAATGACATAGAGATTGTATAAGTATACACATTATAAATACTGCTAACCAATAACTTAGCTTAGATTTTATGTCAGATAGAACCCAATTATATAGAATAAGATAGCCTATATTAATAAGTCAGCTGGCACAAATCTTTTACCTCAGGAGGGACAAACAGAGCGTGTCACATAATCCACCACAAAGGAGCTTTTATTTTGATAGGTTGAATGAACCATATAAATCGAAGCTCAAAACCAACATGAAACAAATGGCCAATACAATAGAAGAGAACTTCAATCCAAGACTACTACAAAACAGACAAGCTTTTACACTACAACCAGTGAAATTATCAGCTCAGTTCAGAAGATGGGCAGATAGTAATCAAGCTTGTCAAAAGTTTTAGATCACAGAGAAGTCCAGGGAGAAATCCTATCAAGTGATGCTCCTAAGGTAGGAATTCAGCCAAGACTGTTACAGTTTGGATCACAGAACAGCAATACAGAGAGATCAACACATTACAGAAACCTTAAAACAATGGAAAGGAAATTTTAGCCACAAATGTTCCTTATATGCCAAATAAAGAAATACAGAAAGCATCCCCAGAAGTTGACCTTGAGGACAAGGTCAGTGTGAGGAGGGGAGTAATGATATGAACCCATATCCACAAGCCAACAAAAGAAAAAGAAGAAGACCACAATGGTTAAAGGATTTCACTGATATTCCCAAACTACAATAATCAGTATGCAAAGAAGCCCGAGAAAAAAAAGAAGACCAAAATTCTATTACAATAACAGGAATTAAAGATTACGATATTACAAATAAAAGATCACTTTACAACATATAATATACTCATTCAAGAAAGAATAGTAGAATAAATGTAACAAGGATAGAATGATCGAAGCTAGCCAAGTTTGGTTACAAGATATGCTAAAACTAATGATCCATAACAAGAATAACAAGAAGCATAGAACAACACGATGATAAACAACGAAAATCAAGAAAGACAAAGAATATACGAGGTAAGACAGATAAATGAAAATAAAAAACAAGCAAAGAGGTAGAACAAACATGATCCAAGGCAGAAAGAAGAGTATAAATAGAGATCAGAGAGGAATGAAAAGGGAATGAAAAATTATCTCAAGAAACTCCTTCCTCTCTGTCTAGCTTCTTCTTCTTCTTCTTCCACAAAGTAGTTCCACGGTTGATCCTCACTGGAAGATCTCCTCCTGAAATCACCGCGAACTCCCTCGTTCCTCTTCCCCGCTTTCTCTGAGCACGGCCAACGCCGAACTAAACAATCAAAAGAACAAGGCAAGTATAAGGTTAGGGTAATTCAAAAGCTTCATCCAACGATCAAGAACAGCTGCGCCGTTTTCAATCCAGGATTCAACCGAGCCTACACTGTAATCCACCCATCGAAAGAAAGAAAGCCGCGTGATCAAAACATCGATCGGCTAATCGATAACAAGGTAATCCAACGGCGCAAGATTCAACCCAAAAGAAACACCATCCAAGTGAGCCCATCCAACGGCCGAGCTGAAAGGCGCTAGATCCAACGGATCAGAAGGCACCCGCAAACTCTTCTATCCTTTCTATACTCAGCCGGGTTAACTCAATTCCTGGGTTAACTCATTGTATTGACTCAAGCCAAGCCGGGAGACTCCAATATAGGGAATTGCACCCAAATGTAACGAGTTAACTCAATCAGAGCCAAATTTCAGATATTAAGACCTAATTACAGAAAATAGCTTATATCACTTTGTGACACATATTATGATATATGTGATATTTTAGGAAGAAAAATATTTTCATTTTGCCATCCTTAATAAAAGAAAATAATATTAGAGCTTTTTTTAGGGTTTTAAAAAAATTAGTGCTCTTAAAGATATAATATAGGGCCGATTTAATTCCAGCTCAATATTAGCTCACAATTATTCATTTGATTTGATTTCTAGTTTAGTCAAATATAATTAAAGTTGACTATCCAATAATGATTCATATTCGATATTGAATGTAATAGAGAGTAGCTTAGAGTAGTATTTATTGAAGCTAATAAAATAAAAAAAGATTTGGATCGATTAGACATATAATAATAATAATGATAGAATTTGATCCAAAAAGATAAATTAAATTAAAGTAACATTAAATGTATAGAAATAAAAATGGATGGACTAATTATAATATGAATACAAATAAAACAAAATTATTCAAAATAATTCAACATCTTTAGTTTTAAAAAAAAGGAATTTTTAATGAGGAATTTTGAAATTTTAGATTTACACTAAGGATAAATGTAAATATTTTGGAAGACTAAGGCAGGATGGTGATATGATGTATCAGCATTATTTATAAGTGTTATATTCTGCATTTTGAGAAATCTATCAGTTGTATTTTTTAACTCAATTTACCTAGACAGATTAGAATTGATTATTATAAAATAAATTAAAAATTATATACACATCATAGCTTCTAAAAACAATAGCTTTCTCCACCCATCTTAAATAGGTCCTAAATCTCATGTGTTGCATCATCACCATATTACAATTCTAAATGTTCAGAACTCCAAAAATAAAAAGTAAATAAATAAATAAATAAAATCCTTAGATAAAGCTGAACTCTCTCTCTCTCTCTCTCTCTCTCTCTCTCTCTCTCTCTCTCTCTCTCTCGTCAAACTCTCTCTGTGACTAGTTAATTAGAAACAAGAATCTGTGTTACTGGGGAAATTCGAGGGAAGCTTCCTACCAGAGCTGGTTCTTGAGTTTCTCTTTGTTTTCTAGCGTTCACAATCAAGGACAAATGTTTTTTTTATTTAAAATTTAACGATTAAAGACAAATGTTTCTACTTAATGGAGGCGTTGGTGTCCATAGCTCTTAAAACTCTATTACCAGCGACAATTGCTTAAGACCAAATCATTACTTCTAATTAGGCTTAAAGCTTTGAGGTCCATTTGTCTCTCATAATTGTTTCCGCCTCCACAAGATTCCTTCTTTTTGTTTTAACGTTTGACTTTTCTATTGAAAATATTATAATAATCTTCTACAATCTTAATGAGTCAAGTGATTAACTAAGGCAAAATATTAATTTTAAGTGTGAAAAGCCAAGTCATATAATGAAATAATGTCATAAAAGCATGAGTAAGGTCATAAAAAATTATGAATGTTCTCATTTAAAAGATCAAATATGTATTGATTTTCAATGTAGACATTCCAATTGAATCATGGATATTAGATTGAATTGTGTCTTTTAAATCTTTCTTTAACAATGAACTAATGTCAAATTACATTGCCAAAAATAATGTAAAGGTATTTTTTTTGTTAAAAATGAGCCCATAAATGTTATGGACATCATTGATATAGTAATAAAAAAAATATAAATAGAGCCACCATAAAAGTTACATAAAGTGAAACATATCTTTGACAAGCAAAGGAACTTAATCTTTATAAGTTAGCTTGTTGAAGAAGGGTTCAACAGTACTTTATCAATTAACAATGATAAGGTTACCCGATGAGCAATTGTGTCACATAATGTCATAAGATTATCCCTCTTAATACAATTATAATTAGTTAATAAGAACTACAATGAGCTCAAGTGTGGGCATAGAGATCTCATACCAAAAGTTAGGCTATATTAGTGAGGAAAGTCTTAAATCATTCACTATAAAGATAAATTTCATGATCTTAAATCTCAATTATTTAACTTTTGCAAAAATAACATTCTTGCAATGTAAAGGTGAATCAATTTCTCAAAGATGAGAAGAAAATTTTGAACTATAAAGTTGAAAGTTGCATAAACACATGCATGGGGTAGGCTTTATTGCATATTTAATCGCTTGACAGACTAAATTATTTTCATAAATGTTGATTCTATAAGTCCATATAACTCGTGTGTCTCACTGTTGGTTTGATGATAGTAATGTATTTCAAGTTTATCATTTTATAGAAATCGTGAAGATGATGTTGAATGCACTAGTGTAACTTGGAGGATAGCTCACATGGAGAACATGTTTAAGGGACTCAAATGAAAAATCAAGGTCTAAGTAGCTTACTGTGTACACGACATTTATAATTCAGTATATTTGCTTGAATTTAATTTATCATAGTCTTAAACATGATGGGCACTCTAACAAAATAGGTTAAAAATATAAATAAATGTTAAGATGGAATTTTTTTTTCATGACAACTTGGAAGAAGGAAGGCATCTACCTAACTCAACCTAAAGATTTTATTAATGCATCTAAATTAAACAATTATTCATAAATTCAACAAAAACCGTTATATTGATGGCCTTATACATGCAATCGATTTTTATAAATATAATACATATAGATAATTGTTGCTTTATAAAAGTCACTAGAAAAATTGTACGATCTTACTTTTATATATTAATTATGTGTTAAGGATTCTTGGACCGAGAATTGACCTCAACATATAAGTAATATTTTAAACAAATCATAATCTCAACACATTTAAAAAGGTGTTGGATGGATCTAATGTGAGGAAAGCAAAACCTATAAATATTATCTTAATTTGTAAACCACTTCAAGCTATAAAATGAATAGTTATCCAAAGTAGATAAAGAGACAGACTCCATGCTTAAAGTACACTATGTCTAAGTCATTGGTTCTCTAATTTGCACAATTATTTACACAAAGCTAAATATTACTTATGCAGTGAGAGCTATTAATCACCTCTTTCATTTATCTTTAGACCTACCTTTTCCTTAGATCCATTCAATAACATCAAAACTCTAAGATAAATATTACAATTTTAATTAGATTCTCATTAATAATAGTCACATTCATGCTATTAACTAATAAACAATACTTTTACATTAAAAAAAAAATGAATTTCTAGTTTCAAGTCATATTTGAATAATGGAGGAAAGCTAAGAAGGTGCCACATGTCATCATATCATCGCTATTTAAATTAAAATAGAGACAATGCTTATTATATTTTTCCTTTCTATTTTAATATTAGCTTTTTTTTTTTAATATTTTGTACTCTTATCTTCAAGATAATGGCTACCATGATTAAAAGAAATAGAAATAAAATAATAGATTTTTTTTTTCAATTTTCAAGATATTATATTTATCATGATCATTATGTAGCATCTCACAAATTAATTAGAAATGCATGACAATAATAATAATTAATCTTATTTCACTAATTATTATTGCTTGATCAGTAAAAAAGCATTATGTCAATTTAAAATTTTAAAATTCATGTGTAGTTTAGTGCTAATGCTTCCCTATTCCTTCATTCACCTAGTTTGACCAAGCCAATGAATCAATGATATCTAATTAGAATTTAGTTGTAATCAATTACCCATTTTACCAACTAGAAACTGTTAATTTACATCTTTGAAATGGTAAATTTACTTTAAAAAAGTTTTTTTTTCAAATTTTTTTTTATTAATTAATTTCTAAAGCTTCGCGTAAATTTGATATTTATAATCGACATTATATCAAGTTTATATATTATAATCTGTCTTATGTTAACTTTATATCTTTGCTAATTATATACAATTAGTGAAAGATGAGATAGATTTTTATCATAAAAAAATTAGTAGCACTTAAAAAATCTATCTAATGAATATTAAGAAAAGCTCATTTTTTTTTGCCTTCTAAAATATTCTAATTTCTAACCTTCAAACTTATTAAATAACCCATTGTCAACCTTTTAGGTTAGGTACAAATAAATGAAATAGAATAAAATTTTCAAAATATCATCATCTAATTTTTATTAAAATAATCTAAGAATTTACTCATTTTTTTATAATAATTATTCTTTTAACTATATATAAATATCTTAGGAACTATTTGAGATCAATTTTATTTCATATTTTTTTTTATTTTTACTTTCATGTTTATTTTTAGAAAATATTTTTTTGAAGTGTTTTTCATGAGTTATTTTTAAAAACAAATGATATTAACTTTTAAAAACACTTACAATAATTTTTAGATGTTTTGAATATTTTTAAATAAAAGTGATCCCAAATAGCCTCTTATAATTTACTATTTTATTATAAATTTCACAACATGAATATGCATAAGTTCTAAATTTATGTACAATAAAAAATTATATAATTTCACATCATTTAAAAATCACAAATATCACATATCAATTATTTCAATCAGCCCAATCAAAATTAAATTAAAATGTCCCAACCCAATATTTTTTTTCCAAATAATAAATCCCTCAGATCCCTCCATATGTTTTACTAAGATACCCTCACTCAAAAATAAATAAATAAAACACTCTTAAGAACTTATTCAAGGCCCCTCTCCCTCTCCACTATAAATATCCCTCTTCTCTTCTCCACCGCCGGCAGCCAATCACACAAGCCGACCATGGCCCGTAAGCGCAAATCCACCAAAGCCGACGACGCCGAAAACTCCTCCTCTACTACAGCTGCCGCCGCGGCTACGCCGGGAGATGTCGCCGCCACCCATAGAGTGCGAAAACGATTCGTTGGCGTGCGCCAGCGCCCATCAGGCCGTTGGGTTGCTGAAATAAAAGACACCATACAGAAAATAAGAGTCTGGTTAGGAACTTTCGACACTGCTGAAGACGCCGCCCGCGCCTACGACGAAGCCGCCTGCCTTCTTCGCGGCGCTAACACCCGCACCAACTTCTGGCCTTCCACCACCACCCCCGCTCTCCCTTCCCGCATCACCAGCCTTCTCCTCCACCGCCTAAAAGCCAGAGGCACTGGTTCCACCGTAGCTGATCAGGAAACCCAAACCCAAGACCAAGACCACTTAACTCCAGTTCAATACGAGAACCCGCAGCCTCAACCGCTAGTCAAGGAAGAAGAAGAGGAAGAGAGTGGAAATGACGAAATACCGTTTGAGTATTTCTTAAACGAGCCGTGTGAGAGCACTGATGTTGTTTCAGGTGAGGTGGAAGAAGAAGGGGAGGAGAAGATGGGAGTTGATTTAAACGAGATGGATTTTCAGTTTGGAGGGAATTATTACTCTCCTTTCGAGATAGCAGAGGGGATGGGAGAAGAAGAATGGGGTGGTGGTGATGACGGTTCATCGATGCTCAGCGCCGCCATGAAAAGGATGAAGTATGAGAGGAAGATTTCAGCTTCGTTATACGCTTTTAATGGAATATCGGAGTGCTTGAAGCTGAAGCTAGGTGGGAGGAACGGAGGTGGTGAGGCCATGACTGAACAGCTTTATAGTTTGACTAAAGCCTGCAAGAGACAGAGAGTGGAAGAAATCGCAGAGAGGTTAGAGATGAAGAATGAAGGTTCAGATACTGTTTCTTCAACTATACCTCCGTCTTCTTCTTCTTCTTCTCCCACATCCTCTTCCTCCTACAGCTCTTCTTACATGAAGAAGACGCCGCCGCCAGCTCTGAACACTGAAGTTGAGTTGTCGATTTGGAGTTCACTCGATCTTTCTCCAATATGTGTGGCTTCTAATGCTATCAAGCTGTGATTTTATTGTCCACTATTGGAAGTTTTACTCTCTGTGAACTTTTTTTTTTTTTTTTGGATCTGAAGTGATCAAGATGTTTCTTTTATCAGTTAGTTGCTTTTTATCAGATTATATAAACATAGAAGATTACATAGCAGGGAAAGATCTAAACTTGCCTGATGAAACTCAGCTGAAATCGTCACTTGAGATTGTTGTCAGAGAAGAAAACGCAGAATCTTTAATTATGATGAATTGAGTTTAGGAGAGTGATCAGCTCTCTTTGGCTTTGACTTTATTTTTCATGTATTTATTATTTTATATTATCTCCAAACAAAAGTGATCACTATTCATTATATGCCGACATCATTGCAGCTATTTATGACTTAAACTTTATCAATATACTAATTAAATTATGCATTAGGTAATATGAGCAGTATTAAACCCACCAAATATTATTACGGTATATAAGTGATATTCAACGAGCTATTTGGCCACTGGATTTAATAAATCACGAAGGAGTTAAAATTTAAAAGTTATCTGACAGTATGTCTATTAAATTTTATTTGTTTCTAATAAATAAGTTGAATACTTTGTTAAGAATATAAGATTTATAAGAAAAGAAATTCTTATATCTATTAAATCTTGAAAAAGATGTACAATTCTTCAACTTAACTAATAACTAGACTGAAATGAGATTTATCAAAATAATAATATTTGAAATTCTCAAAATTTAAGTTAGATTTTATTTAAATACAACCCACAAATAAGACACCAAACAGCTCAAGAATTATCAAAAAGAACATTTTGTAATCATAAGAACTGCGTCTAAAATCACCATGGTAGAGTAAAGTTTTACTTCATCAAATCCAACACACTAGGTATTTAAAGATGAACAACAAAACTCCGAATTTTTTTGAAAAACCTCGAAAAGGAAAAATCACGTCCGACAAGAAAAGCTTTCACTATGATTCTGTTTGAGTACAAGATCTTCCCGAGGATTACATAATTATATATGAACAAGCTTATGACAACGATCGAGTTCTAACATGCTAGTAGTAGCAGATGAGTGAATCAGACGGAAAGCAATCACCGGAAATGCGGAAACAATTCTTGGTAGAATGCAGAACAATCAGGTATAAGTCATCATGATGGAGGTCAGTGAAATTGACGATGGCAAGGATCAACGCGGCTGGCGGCGCCGTGGCGGTGGTTTGACGTGGCGAGGAGACGATCTTTTGGAGGATCTTTAGAGCTCTCTCCTCTTGCTGCCCTCTCCTCTTTGGCCCCTCATGAGGAATGAAGGTAATTTATTGGAGAGTGACATCAGAATACATACAAAATTGAACCACTCTCCATCTCGTCATGATGATTCCCTGATCATATGATGTATTTTGTGTATTTGAATGCTCAAATGATTTGAATTATGATATGCTTGTTAGACTGGATCACAAGACACTGATTATAAACACTATTTAAGAGTGATTGATAATAAATCTTGATCTCTGCTTGATTCACGATCAGATTGCTTTTTACGTCAAGATTCGTGCTTCGATTAGTGGAATTTTCAGGGTCATATCAAGAACGATGATTTTTCTCTTGAATTTCTCATTTTTTCATCTATTTTTTGAAAAGATATTACATGAGGAGTGACTCCGATTAACTTTTACGTCTAAACTCTCATAGCATATAAAATATCATATGATATTCAGTTAATACATAACTATCTTAAAATAGTTGTCTATATAAATATTATAATTACTGTATAGATAATATTACATTAATACATAATAATATATAACACTTTACAATCAATATACAATAATTATATATTAGCTGAGCATCATATGTGTTATATTATTAGAATCTGGACGTAAAATTACATCCATATTCCCCACTTAAAAATCTCTCATAATTTTTTTAGCTCGTTAAAAAAGAGAAGCCCACCATTCCGGAACAACAGAAACTCTCATATACGACGAATAAATGAAAATTTTGAATATACCAACAAATTACATTATATTAAATGAAAATGAAAAAGCATTTTAATTGTCTGCATCTCATACATTATGAAATAATTATTTAATTAATATTTTAGAATTTGTATCCCATAAGCCATAGTTGTCGCTTTCAACCTGTAGCCCCATTCAACAACTCCAAAGTTGTGCGCTCGACTAGTTTAATTGTTAATTATAGATGGGGCTACACAAGAAGATGAACTCGTTGACATGATCCTCATCAAATTATTTGTTTATTTATCTTCCTGTTCTGTTTATACAAATATTAGGTAAACGGTAAGCCACCATTGCAATATTGTATGATTTATTTATTTTTTTATCTATATGGACAAGCTCCGTATAGACAAAACGGTATAAAAATCAACTTCATTTAGGCTTAAAGGAATTAATAAAAAGGGTGCCTCCAAATGTAGAAATTATTACGTCCAGAGTCAGGGCATAAAGTTACGTTCGGATTCCAATAATATTGCTGTATCGAGCATATACATAATCTAAATTATGTATATATTTTATATATTATATGCATATATTATGATGGCAAAAAAGTTAAATCACAAAAAGTATCTTTACATAGTTTTTGCTGTATGAATTTTTGGCAACATTAAATAAAATTTGATCATTTAAAAAAGAAACAAACGACAATTATTTAATTATGAGGACAACAAGAATCGAGGCCGAATATAAGATCATTTATGCATCTGGAATCTCTCATTGTTAATGGTAAGTATCAACCAAATAAGGATATATCTATTGAATATCAAAGCTGAAAGAGATGTGTTACATGTCATAATAAAAACACAAATCTTAAAGTCATTTAATTTCAATTTTATGCTATATAAGCATCATTAAATCTTCAAATCTCAAAATTATCTTACACTAATTTGAGATGACGTAGTTCTTTTTATACTAAATTGATTAGGTTAAGGTAATTAATTGTGACCCAAATAGTAGTTAGATTGAGGATTTATATTTTGTTTATAATATAAAAATATATTTATACTCATAAAATGATAAATATATTTATATAGATTTAATATATTTATTATCAAAAGGGAATTATCCTAATTTATACCCCCATAATGAAGACGATTAAGATGTACATTATACTAATTAATAAAATCTATTTTAACGCGTTTTTCTTGCAATATATTCTCATTTCCATCATAGACACTCAATTGATATTTTAAGTTCGTCAAATATAAAATAATTCTATTAAAAGTAACATTGATCGACTCTATTTCTGGGTGCAAGTCGTCATGCGTTTTGTTAAATCTCACGATTATAATGAAATGATGAAATTATTTATAGTGAGTGATGAACATAACATGTTAGGCTTGCAAATAAATAACTATTATTTGAATGAAATGATAGAACAAATTATTACAATAATGATTAAAAAAATACCTTCCAGAATACCTCTGGAATAATCAATTAAAATAAATTTTGCAACATATACCCAATACAATCCCTAAATTGCAATTGAAAAAAGAAACATAATTTCTTAAATTCATCATTAAATTGAATATCATTAGAATCTGATACGATTGTTATTACATAATTACAGTTATTGTATGATTACAATTAAAAAAAATCAAGAATATAATTGTTACAATCTCATGCTTTCTCTTGCTTCACTAATTACTATAATAAATCAACTTATCAAAAAAAAAAAAAGCATACTCTCATCTGAACAAACTAATAATTCTGCTATATAAAGAATTAAAGAATAGTGGATTGGGATTAGCTTTGTACAAAGGTGTGAAGGTTGGCTGGAATAACCAGAATGAATCAGTGGATTACCCAAAGCTTTCAATAACACCTGCAAATAAAGAAGAAATTGGCATCAGCATGACAAATAAAGCTTGAATTGTAAACTATAGGCATCATAAAGAAAACTATATAGTGATGTTGACTTACCGAAGCCACGAGTTCTTTAGATGTTGATCTTGGTGTCATGTTCTTGTTAGAAGGTAATACCATAAATGGTGAAAATTTCTTTTTTCTTGAGCAAGAACATATTAATTTTCATTTCATGTTGGGATTGCTTTTCAGACTTCATCTTCTAGATCTCACAAGCTTGCAATTCTCTTCGTGTGCTCGTCGGAACATTCGAACAAAGTTCAGAAGGGTGGTGATAACTGCAATGTATGGCAGGATCTCAGGTGGCAAGAAAATTAGAATGCGCTCAAATATGAAAGAACAGTAATGGCATGCTTTAGTTATAAGCCTGATCAAAAAAGCAAAAATGCTGCAAATATGAAGCTGTTATTAGAGGGAAGTTATAACACCTTTGTTTACAATTGTTCATTTTGTTTCATTTCTCATTATATGCGAGGAAGACAATTTTGTACGCATTTGTCAATCATGCAATTATATAATTATAGTCTTAACAAGGAAGAATTATTCCTTCCCGTATACAAATATCTTTCTCTACAGCTACAATAGTTGTTGAAATAAAAAAAAACATATGGTGCTTCAATTTTGATGCCCGATGAAAGGAAAAACAACATTCAATGTCCATGTATATTGGCATTTACGCATTATGCTGTTACAAAATTAGAAAAAAAAAGGGGGGCTAAATTCATGGTCTAACCTTTATACAATATTGAGTTATTAACTGTGAAGAGCAGCACCTGATTGTTATTTTCAATACAGTATAGTCATTGGAGCAAATAGTTAACAGCCAACAGGTACCCATATTAACTTTCAAACCTCACGTGCTCTCAACAAGAATATTATTAGTGTAAGAAAAGAGTCATATAAAACCAATTGAAAAGAACTAGTTGCATCTAGAAAAAGTTTCAATTTAGCCTAAAGACTGGATAAAGTAAAAGTATCGAATTTGCTTGCACAATGTTAGGGTTATATGGCAAGAAGATATGATGGTGATGGTAATCTCCATTGACACTTTATTTCAATCCTGCATTCATAGATTGATGAACTCAATACGGAAGGACCAGGTACACTAAAATTTGGTTAACATAATCGTTGAACCAAAATTGTGAATTAGAACATCTAATTACAGTTTTCAATATTGATGAGATGGGCAGACTGTGTGCAAATATTTATTGCAATAACGGATACCACAAAAGTTCTAAGAATTATACAAAAAATGTAAGAAAAATTAGGGCATCATCATTAGCCATATCCTAATTACTAAGCATTAACTCTATGAATCGTCATTAGCCATTCACTCAAATTGAGTGTCGTATAAAATATTTAACACCATTTTATAGAGAAATCTATTTGGAGAACTTCTATCCATGTTACTTTTGGCCCATCTATTTTTCTTCTTAATCCCTTCACATTGATTTGATGTAATCATACTTTTGGGTCAATATTTTATCCATAATTACATCACCAAACTACAAAAATCTATTTTCAAAATTTTCTCTCTAATAAATGCTACTCTCATCCATCTAATATAAATACTTCTCAATATATCCATCATGGCTTTGTCACACATTCATATATTCTCATTTCTATCACACTCAACTTAATCACCTAGTCTTAGACTAAGAAGTTTTATCATCATCTAAACTCTTCCAAAATAACTTTTTACCATTAGCAATAAACTAAAATCTCCAACAATTGAAGTCAAATGTAGTATGAGCACCACATGATATAGATGAAGTTAAAATACATATCAGAAAAACAACCAATACAGTGAACAAACAATTGTTCAAATAAATGGAGATAACATTTCTACATAGATGTCGTTCAAATTTTCTTATATCAAACAAAAAATACACTAAACAATACTTTGAAAAAACTGCATGCTTTAAAAGTTTCATGAAAATTATGTAAAATTATATCCAAATAGGTCAACTGTCACCAGGTTATTCAAAAATAACGTTAAGAGAATGTATGAAGTTGAATAAATCACTGTTAATGGAAGAATTATAATTCTGTTAAAAGAATGATATATCGGGGACTAAGCTTAAAAATTACCTAGTTTGACATGATGCAATATAGAGATAAGATTAATTCAACAATAGAAATCCCTACAACTTACCTTGTTCAAAGGAGCAGCGTGCAGGGTCTTCACCAAAATAAAGAGCAAGACCATCTGCATTTTTACCCTACGAAAAAAGGGGTGCGAGGTGAAAGACAGAAATATTTTTTATCCAAAATTATAATCAGTAAAATTAACAAAATACATTCCTGAAAATTTTAAAAAATAACTACCATACCACTGCATCATAAAGCACTGTTAGTGATCGAACTTCAGCTCCAGCAACCACAATAAAATCCTTCAAAGTCTAGAGATAAAGTAAAATATAGATATGTAAGCAACCTGCTATGAATAAAACATGAATGCCTATAAGATATAAATAGGCCCACTCGATAATCTGCTCTAAAAATTGAACTAAAAAGAATAAATATAGCTTAGATGAAGCAAATGAAACTATTTGTAATGAAATGATAAAAAGTTAGTAGCCATGTACTATATTTATTATTTATTTCATACTTATTTTCCACAAAATTGTTAGTTAACCAAACAAACACCTAGCTCTTAAGAGAACTATACGTTCCCGCACATCCCACTTTGAAATCCTCAAAAAGGGATCTATGGAAGCTCAATAAGTCCTACACATGGATTAATTAAGCGGCTAGAAACAAATAGAGACAAAGGAGTGGTCATTTACAGGTAATCGCCCTCATCCTGACTCCTGAGGTCACCAGGAGATAATATCATGGTCACCTGATACACATTGGTCTGCCTTCCCCAACATTTTGCTTCATCACCAGGCTGTCGTCTGTTTTACTTCTGGACAACACAATTATTTCGCTCAGTGTCAGCTGCTGAACTTGACAAGTCTAGCCACTCTTCTCCTTCAGTTTATCCTCTCTACTTCTTGTCCCCTTTAATTTGACACTCTACACAGACACACGTCTCTATTTCAATTTCTAACATCTCTGGCACCAACATCAAGCTTCACTCCAATTTAAAATTGCCATCAAACTACCCACTAACCTCTACTGACCACCTTCCTATAGGCTCCGAAAATTCGCCGTCGACCTCTTGATGAAGAGAGTTTGATAAATGTCGATTAAATTTTCAGAAGACAGATAAAATAGTATATAAGACACTACCCAAACATTTCGCCCTCATTTTGTGAGGATTTTAGATCTGGTTTTAGGTTTCTTATAGGAGCAAGCACATATAGTTAATTACCTCTCTCAATCCTGAGAGAGAACTTTTGATTAAGGCTAGTTATTAGATTGCTAAATCTGTAGCATATAATAGGAGCTAGGGGTGTCAAAAATTGACCCAACACGATAACTCGACACGAACCCGACTCGACAAATCCAGGTTCGGGTTGACCCGAAAAATTTTCAGGTCGGGTTCGAGTTGAAGAAATTGACCCGATTTTGACCCGGCAACTCGAAATTGACCCGCGAACTCGAAATTGACCCGATTTTTACACACGAACCCGAATTTGACTACATTTTGACTCGATTGACTTAAAAAATATATATAAATAGATCATTCGGGTCGTTTCGGGTCAATCGGGTTTGAAGTCGAAGTTGAGTTTTGACCCATTTAATAACGGCCGGGTTGAATTCAACCGTAGTCAATTTAGTCAAACCAACGACCCATCAACCCAAATTGACACCCCTAGTAGCAGCATGTGAGGTATAAAATTGTGAATTTATGAAATTTATCATCATTTACTTGAAGCGGATGGTTGGGAGAATGATGATCACGATCGAATCTGGATCCGTCATCCTGATCTAATTTACTTCGGAGGAGTAGTCGACCACAAAGAAAGATCCTTGTCAACAGCCATGGGTTGAGTCATCCAAGAAATCCTTGTAGACCATGGGTGATGTTTGTCTAAGGAGATATGCTTAAGTCTATCTTAACTGACAAAGGATTTTTTGTCCTATAAAATGCACCCTTTGGTCCACAACTCAAAGGGCATAACCATTGGGAAACATACGGGCTACAATCGTGACCATTATATAATTGTGTCATTTGGCGGAAACCACCCAATCAGAGGACTCTGATCGTAACTGCATTATATGTGGAGCCTACTGGCCAAGCCACGTAGTCAGAGGACACAAACCATGTTATTGTTGGCATGAGATTGATTGAGAGTGAATATAAAAATACACTTGATTTGACTTTAGCTCCTTTGTGAGCTAGAATTTTCTTAATTTGTTACCTTCAGTAAACAATTGAGGAAGGTAGATTGAGTTTTAGCTTTATTTAGGTTGATGCTTTTCAATTAATCATTTATAGCTTAATGACATATCATATATTTCATTTAGTTTGATATTTAACTTATATTAACTTGACTTGAAATTTTGAATATATGTTGATGATAGTATCCCCTCCGATTGAAATCTCTATTCAACGCAGCCATCATCGGGGTGGTTTATTATTTCAGATCCTGTCGACTTATTAATTTAATAATAAAAAATCAGATCTATTGTCATGTGACAGAATTAACTTCTTAGATGTCTTATTGAGTTATAATTCTTATAATATTATTCTTAGATTTTTAAGTTTTGTTAACCCGGACCCGGTTCTAAGACCCAACCAGGAAGTAACTTGCGCAGCATCCTAAGACACTAAGTTTAACATTCAATGTAGTGTCGGGGCCCATGCGGGTTATTCAATTTAATATTAACTTTAAGAGATTTGAATAATATTATTTAGAGTCTTTATTGCAAGTATAAGATTTTAGATAAAATTTTGACATCATTTTGACAGCCTCTCGACATCATCCCCACATAGGGAGCTGAGCCTGCCCACCATGCCAAGAAAGACATGTATAGGTAATGTAAATACCATGATCAAATGTTTCACCCACCATGCTAAGAAAGACATGTATGAGTCTCTAAAGCACCTACATGTAACACAGATTTTTCCGCCACGCTAAGAAAGACATGTACAGGTACTTATATACTTGTAATGTCAAGTTAAAAATTAATTTTATAATTGTGGTTGCATTTATATTAAGTTGTTTAGGCATCATGTTGATGTAAAAATTTGGCAGCATTTCGATAACATCCCGACGTCGTCCCTATGTAGGGGGCTACCTCAGGTATGCTGGGTCTTTTCACTATGTCAAGAAAGACATGTATCGGTGGTATAAATACTACGGTCAAATGTTCCTTCCCACCATTCCAAGAACGGCATGTATGAGGCTCTGAAGTATCTGCGTGAAACAAATTTCCCTGTCACACTAAGAAAGGCATGTACGGATACTTATACACATGCAATGTCAGTTTAAACAATAATTTTATATTGTGACTTGGCTTTATGTCAAGCTGTTTAGGTCTCCTAGCGGTGTGAAAATTTGACAACATCGTCCAGGTGTGAAATTGCCAGTATCTTCTGGCCAAGAAAAACGTGTATGGGTGGTATAAACTACATACCTGAATGCGCCTTCCCACCATACTAAGAAAGACATATATGGAGCTCTGAGACACCTATAAAGCAAACACAGATTTCTCTGCCACGCCAAGAAAGGCGTGTACGGGTACTTATGCACCCACAAGCAAGTGCAAATTTTCCCACCATGCCAAGAAAGACATCTACGGATACTTATAATCAACCAGGAGCTTGAGGAGCAGCATGGGCGCACATGAGGACAGATGTATGAGCAGAGCGCCTGGTAGGGGAGTTGGGTGTGTGGTCGAGTGCCTGCGCGATCTGAGATCGCGCGAGATGGAGTGGGAAGGACAGGCGCTTCTCACCTGCGGGTGTGTGCGGGAGACTCGCCGGAGGACGGGTACTATAGCACGGACGGGAGTTTCGTTCCGTGCGTGAGGGAGCTCGAGAGCGGCTATGCTGCTCGGGTCGCACGAGAGGGAGAGGGAGAATAGAAACTAATTAGGGTTAGGGTGATAAGAAGAGTATTTATAAGATTTTTTTTTATTTTTTAATTAGGCATAATTTGGATTTTTTGTGACGACATTATCAGATAAACAATATATATATGTCGATCTTAAGTTATTCTGATGTTCCAGACGCAATGGCACAGTCCGTTTGATGATCGGAGGCCGTTTGGTTCAAGTCGACGTCGAATCGGGGTCAATTTCAGTTCAAATTTGCGTATCGTCACTTCCGATCGCTCGATATTTGAGCAGACTCGTCCGAATTGAGCGCGAACAGTCTCATTTGATAAATTTCGATGTTTTCATTCTAACGGTGCGATCAATTTTACAAACGGAGGTCGTTTGGGCATTGTCGCGGCTTCCCGACCTCGATATGCTCGTAAGCGCTTCGACGACCCCCCTTCTTGATCAGCAGACGTCCAATTGTGCAAGATGTATATTCCGATCAATTTCGATGTTCTGAATGCGATGGCGGAGTCCGTTTGTCAATCGGAGGTCATTTCGACTGATTTTCGCGATGTCTAGTACATTTCAACTTCGGTTTACGTGTTGTTGTATCCGATTGCTCGATATTCACGTATACTCGTCTGAATTGAGCGTGAATAGTCTCATTTGATAGGTTTCGACGTTTCGATGCTAATGACGCAATCAATTTCACCAACGGAGGTCATTTAGGTGTCATCGCAGCTTCCCGACTCCGATGTACGCGTAGGCGCGTCGACAGACTTCTTTCTTGATCGGTCGACCGAAGAATTGTGCAATATGCATATTCTGATCAATTTTGACATTTTGAACGCGATGGTGAAGTCTGTTGGTCGATCGGAGATCGTTTCAACTGATTTTCGGGGCCGTCGAGTGTATTTCAGCTCCGATTTGTGCGCTGAAGCTCGTCAAATTCACCTTGTGAGCTCGACTTGACTTATAGCGCATGCATAGAGGTCAACACTTCCGCTCTCCTCCAGTAAAATTTGGACCATTCTTATGCTGCTTTAACACTGCTACTATTACTCAATTTCATGAACAGTGACTATGGTCAGAATCAAGTTGAAGACATCCATTTGAGCTTTGTCGGGCAGTTTGAAAGTCAAAGGAAAACTCTTTTGCATGAACTAAACAAGATCTTATTAGCATCAAAACCCTGTTTATCAGTGCTTAAAGTAGCCAGACCTTTTGATTTTTTGGTAAATTTGTCTTGTTAATGGATGTAGGTCTTGGGTGAGCTAAGTGCCTGGTTGAAATATAGACTGGCATGATAGAGCGAATTGTTCTTAAGATAATCACATTTGAAGATATGCATCTTCATATAAGTTTGCACTTAATCATCAATAGCCGCTCAGACTGCTACACAACTGTACCACAATCATTATCAAAGTGTCCATAACTGTTTTGTATCTTCTGCATGATAAAAATGTGTACATTTCATGTGATAATGCTTGAGCTATCATCTCGGAATTAATTTCTTATATTATTTCAATCACACAAGATTTCATTCAAAAGATAGTACTAAATAATGAAGATCTCAAAGTCCAGCTAAAATCACACCCAATATTAATCTCAACGCCATCCTATGACTTGATTTCAATCATCAACCGCATATACCTCAAGGTTAAAGGCCTCATTCAACAACACCAAGGAAAGAATGGTCCAGCATGGATCTTAACACCAAAGTGTCTTCTCATCATTAACTATCCCTTCTACAAATATTCCCTTTCAAATGAAATGTAAAGGACCAAAAAATCTCATTCTCACCACACTTAATCATAAATGAGAAGCTCGATTGAATTAGTATTAGTACTTGTTTTGCTGATTTTGTGCATGATAAAACAATGAGCACAAGATGATTCACTAATCCAGATTCTATTGGCACTCACAGATAGTTCTAGGCACACGATAGTTTGAAGTCATGTATTAGAAACAATCCCATTATTGTTGATCAGTTTAATAAAAATCAATAACTGTGCGCCTCTGTGCCAGGATCGACCATCCTTGGTGAACTTTTAAGAGCGTTGATCTCCTCCTCAACAAGGTCCATGCTTCTTTCTCATTCCAATAATCAAGAACATCAAAGAACTTGTGAACCTTTTGTCAAGTTTTGGGATCCGAGATGTTCCTGGCTGGTCAAGGGATTCAATTACAAGGTACAACAACATCAATGTGCTTGGTTGTGGACTTAGTATTATGTTTAAGCTCTGTTTGTGCTGATTTTTCCAATCTTTTGTTATGAATGTGCATGCATGCTAGCCTGGAACCACTTCAACACATTCTCAGTGAAAAGATGTGATTTTTGTTTATATTTTCTTTGCTCGTATGTATTTTTCTTTTAGATTATAGAATTCAAACCTACACATTAACTCATTAGCTTTGCTACTAGATTGTACCAAGTTAGAGCAAACCACCGCATAGATCCAATGTATGAAAACATTTATATGCTAGTCTCAATCGGTATTTATGTTTGTGTCAGTGACTATGTGTGGATGCATATGTATATGTTTGTGTTTGGGCAGGTGTGTGTTTATTGATTGAAGATAAATGAGCAAGTGTAGGACAAATTCATAGAAATGAAGCACGGTGGGAGATAGCATCAAATGAAAAGTATAGCTGAAACTACAAATCATTAAATTCATAATATACCTTCCGAAAAGTCTCAGATACTGGCCCATCGCTTTCTGAAGCAATCAGTTCCGTCTCAACCTTCTCTAATCCATTGACCACAGCTTGTTGTTCTTCAGCTAAAGCCTTTAATTGTACCTGTGAAGCAATGTATCATGCATGACTGCAATTGCAAGATTCAAGATCAATAAATATAGAAGAAAATAGAATTAACCTTAGCTGCTGCTTCTAGGCTGATAAAATCTTCGTGAAAATCCAGCAGATGTGGTGACCTTGAAGCGATGACCTGATGACCAAAAACAGCATCTCAGATAAAATTAAAATTTTGAATTAAGTAGAATTAAAGTAAATTGTTTTTTTATTACACGTTAAGTTACAGTTGCTTATGAGAATGATAAGTCAAATGAGGTACGAGTGTGGCCTGGTTTTCTCACCAATGGATCCTATGAAAAGGAAAATTTACCCATTTTTGCAATAGATATTATAGCCAGTCAGCACAAGAAAAATTTACAAGGGCACCTTTTGTTAGATTCAAGAAAGGATAACAAGTCTGAGTGTTAATCACTATATTAATTTACTAAAAATTTTCAGAAGAGTACATTTTAGCAATTAATTGAGAGATCAATAACGGTTATTTATCACTTTATTGAGATGAATATTGTATGGTATTAGAAAGGAGTTTAATGATCTTTAATCAGGTATTTAAGAGCAACAATTTGTTCCAAGCAATCACAATACATAAAGGAAAGAAACCTTATTTGATGTCCATACAAAATATTAGCCTTTGATTAAGTTTGACCATCTGCTTAATCATGCCAAGATTTTTAGTTTTGTGATTTTTGTGCAACAAGAGCAAGTAGCATCACTTCCAAATCTTGATCATCGAGTCGAAAGTACGACTTCATGCACATCAACGTCGGGAGGCCTCGACGATATTCAAATGACCTCTATTCACGAAATTGATTGCATCGGTGCGATTGAAACGTCAAATCTATCAAAAGACATGATTGACAATTGATTCAGTCGAGCATGGTGCGAATGACGAGCTTCGGATATGACTTTGCACGAATCAAGTTGAAATCACCTCGATCAACACTAAAGTCGCCCAAACGACCTCCAATTGCAAAACAAACTATCTTGTTGCATAAGGAGCATTGAAATTACCTCGAATAAACACCCCTTATAATTGTGGTACAAATTTTTTTACCAAAATTGACAAGAATTTCAAGAAAATACTTAACTAACTCACCTAATCACCACCTAATCCCCAACCAAGTCAACTCCTCAAACCCTGTGGTTGCCCACTCCCATACCATATAGGGTCAAATCCCATACATCCCCTCTCCCTATCTCTCTCTTTTTACCCGCACACACTAAACTCCCCTTCATCCCGTACCCAACACTCCCATTATCCAACTCAAGCCTAGCCCTACCATTCTCATCTCCAGTGCATAGCATCCCTATTTGATGTCCTATTCCTCACCCAAGCAACCGACGAACTCCTCTCTCTCCTTTGCTCTTGTTCTTGTCCCACAACACCAAACTAAGAACTCTGATTTCTCGTGCACGTAGTTGTACACGCGAGCTCCACTAAGGCCGAACTCACCATCTCTCTCTAATCTCTTGTGTTCACACGTCACAACAAGTCGAAGCCCCACTCTCTCTCCCTGTTGTCATGAACACCTCTAGCCCAACTCTGATTCTCCTTACCCAAAGCCCAGCCCAACTCAAATCCTCTATCGGCATCCCATCCAAAGCCCGATTCCCCTCTTCCTGTCTCTATGTCGCATGAACAAAACCGCACACCACCCAACCTTGTCACTTATTTTCTTGAACAACAAGCTTGAGTGCACCACTCCAAACCAAACACTCAACATCTCTCTCGATTTTATGCAAGTACCCCATGTACAACTTCCTTGGCATAGTGGAAATTTTGGCTATTTCAGCAATGATGTCTTACGAAAATGGTCATGTGCACCTTTCTTCGTGCAGTAGACAAGCTCAAACTCTCGATGTAACCCCCCACGTTGGGACGCCGCCAAATGGCTGCCTAAATTTAGATTTATGTACAACTTGAACAAGGACTTAAAAGCATTCCTAAATACAATTTAACTTAAAATTAATCTCAAATTGAACTTAAGTTAAACATTAAATCAAAACTAAATTCAAAATTAAAAACTTAAAATCTATGAATAAAAAATGAGTTTACAAAATCAAATTCAAAAGAAACTCACAGGAGATTTGCAATTGACTTGAAACCTCTCTCAAACAACATGCAGGTTCTCCTCACACTAAAACCTTAAGAATAATCAAAGAAATTGAATGAATTTGAATGAACTGAGCTAAATCAGCCCCTGTATTTATATTTGAAGCAGATGACTTGTGGGGCTCACTAGACAATATTTAAGTCATGTAAAGACAAAAATCACCGTCCATGAGTAATAGACAAGTATGAGATGAGGTTTGGTTGATCAATCTATCACCAAACCCATCACTCACCCAAGTACACAAGCAAAAGAAGTCATTTCAAAATTTCAAAAGCATGGCTTTTATGCGCCTCTTAACAACACAGGTCCAATGCAAATTTGCCAATTTTGAACTAATGTGAGAATCACATGAGGTCTAAGAACTTATTTCAACTAAAATAAACAAACATCAGATCTACAACACACTTATAATAACATATGGAAACATTAATAGATGTTTTAAATTAAATCTTGCACGTATTATAGAGCAGCATTATGTTTAACTTAAACTCACTGTAATTTGTGCAAGAATCCAAAATAAGAGAAAATATTGCACGTATCTCAAAACAATTTCAAGCTCGAGCTTACTGCATCAATGAATATCATTAGGTTGTTATAGTATACTTCCTTATATTAATGTTGGAAAGCCAAGGAGAACCACATATCAATTGAGATTTGCATCCAGATTTCCTTCAACGAGCATCTCTTGTTGAAAAATCAGGACAACCTTAAGAAGATATAATTTGAAAGTATTTTAAAATACTTCAATTATAACGCTAATCCTATTTTCCAAGTATGCACAATTCCTATAGACAACAATTTGACATAGGTCAATGATTGTGCGCTATCGACCCTTTAATTGAAGGTTGAAAATAGTGAAAATTTTTCTTCTAGAAATGATCAATGAAATACCAATAATAAGAACTAAAATGAATTGTAATCAATAGGACACACCCGCATTGAATGTTCATATTCAAAGTCAAACCTAAACTTATTGATCATAAGCATTCTTCATCAGGTTGCTTTACCTATATGACGAAGTTGCATGTCTCACTTATCCAGTTTGATCCTTATTCTTCTCATGAGGATAGACAATAACAAGATTGATTATAAGTTAAATGCTCAATCACTAAAAAGATCATTTAATTTTACATTTGTATACAACTATCAAAAAATCTTAATTAAGAAATTTCATATTCAAAGTTATAAATTTCTTGTTTCAAAGTAACAAATGGATCATAAACTCTAATCATAGACGAATTCTTTGCAAGCAAACGTGCAAAGTTGACAAAGTCTGAATTAATAAAAATTAATTAATCAAATACTCAGATGATGACTATGTTGAATGAACATCTCAATTAGAATGGACATTACCATAAAAAATTATTTAAGCTCTAAATTAATTCACTATGAAATCAAAATTTTAACTAAATATAAAAACTTAATAAATTCAATTTAAATTAGATTAAATCTTTAATAGCTAAAAGTTAAATCTTTCCACCCATTGACATCTATTTATTAGGATAAAAAATTTTAAAAAAAAATATTCTAGCTTATAAAAAAGCCAATGTTAAATCAAATAACATGCTATGCTCATACTCAAATGATCTCACGCTAATAAGAATGTGATCCATGTCCTCTACCCGCTTGATTTGCCATCAAATGACACTACATAAACATGTGGTTACAACCAAAATCTCTGATCGGATAGTTTGCCGCCAAATGACGTCATTATATTATAATAACAATTATTGCTCGTACATTCCCAATGGCTTTACCCTCTTGTGTTATGAATAAGAAAGATTAATTTGATAAGACATAAAACCCTCTGTTAGTTAAGGTGGACTTAAATTTATCTTTATAGACAAACATAAACCTAGGTCTACAAGATACCTTTAGATGAAACAACTCATAACTGCCAAAAAATATCATTCGATATGATTATATTGACTACCTCTTCTGACTAAGTAGGTTAGGGACCATAACAGCTCGCGATGATGGAGTCATGTGAGTTTGATTAGGTGCGTCAAACATATGATTTAAGTAAAAAATGATGAATTTCATAAAATTTTAAACTTCATTTACTACTATATATTACACAATTAGCGACCAAACGACTAGCCTTAAATGAAAGTTCTCTCTCAACATTGAGGGGTAATTAACTCTAGGTGTTTGCGTCTATAAGAAACCTGTAACTAGTTTTAAAGTCCTCACAAAATGAGGATGAAACCTTTGGATAGTGATATGTCTATAAATACATTTGCCTTCTAAAAATTTGGTCCATTGCAAAAATAAACTCTCTTAATCGAGAGGCGAGGCATGAATTTTCGCAGCCCACAAGAACCATCATGATCTTGGGAATAATGGATGAATCAATGGAGACCTTTGCTCTAGGAATTGGCGGTGAGAGATCTTAGTTTAGACAACTGCATATATGTTGATGGCTTAAAAAAGAGAGCTAGATTCTATGGATTTGATGAATGTGTAATCATTAATCTTAATGCACTACAACACTATAAAGGTTGAAGGAACATTATTCATCCATCCATCATTATGTTGAGATGATGACAATATGAATTTCTACGTACTTGGTTGGACAGTTGGAATCAATCAAAAGACTTCAATATTTGAAAGACAACAACAACAACAAGCCTTTATCCTACTATGTGGGGTCGGCTACATGAATCATTTTTCTGCATTATGTCCTATTATGTGTCAAATTCTCATTTAATTCAAGTATACTAAGGTCCTTTTTTATACATCTTAACCAATTCTTTTTAGGTCTACTTCTTCCTTTCTTGACATAAGACAAATCTAAAGCATCTACTCTCCTAACCGGCTCATGTAACGGTCGATGTTTTATGTGGCCAAACCATCTAAGGCGACTCTCTCTAATCTTATCTGCCACTGGAGCTACTCCGACTTTTTCCTAAACATACTCATTTCACAGTTTATCTCTAAGAGTAAAGCCACTCATCCACTTGAGCATCCTCATCTCTGCAACACTTAACTTAGTCTTATACTTCTCTTTTATTGGCCAACATTCTGCAGCATAAATCATTCCAGGTCTTATCACTGTCTTATAAAATTTTCCCTTAAGTTTAAGTAGTACTTTTCTATAGGGTTGAGAAATTAGCCCGAAGATCGTGGCTCGCTCGAAAGTCGACTCGAACTTGGGCTCGAATCGAGATCGACAAGCAACGAGATTTTCGAGCCGAAATGTGGCTCGAATTTATTTCAGACGACTTCGAGCGGGTTCGCTCGGGTTCGCGAGATCGAACGGGCGGGCGACCCGCCCGGCAAAGAAGCCAAAACAGATCGCCGTCCGATTAATTCGACGGGCGAGATTAATTCCCTAACGAGCCAACGAGAACGAGCCGGCGTTTGCATTTCGAGCCGTTCGTTTGGATTTGAACCGCCATTGATTTCGAGCCCGCCATTGAGGATCGAGCTCGAGCTCGAGATCGACTCGGCTCGAACTCGAAACTTCGAGCAACGACTGAGCTCGAGCGAATTCGAGAGCGATTCGAGACTATGGCTCAAATCGGCTCGAACACACCCCTACTTTTCTATCACACAATAGGCCAGATATATTCCTCCACTTCAACCATCCAACTTGAATTCTATTAATAACATCTCTATCTATTTCACCATCATTTTGAACAATAGAACCTAGATATCTGAATCGCTCACTCTTTTGAATGACTTGTTCACCTAATGTCACAACACTACCACTAGAACTTCTACAACTAAAATTACACTCCATATATTCAATTTTAGATCTACTTAAGGACACATCAAATCAAAACATAACTTTTAATCATCCAAAACATTTGATACATAGGGACAGTATAATTATAAGTATTTAGAATTCCAGTACATCCTAAATGTAATGCAAAGTAAATTTATTATATTTAAAATACTTTCTGAAAATTAGGTAGTTATAAAATAAATTTAGGAGAATAAATTTTTGTTTTTAGATTATTCCAAAGAAAACCAGTTTTTGTTTTTATTTTTTGAGTAAAATTTTTTTCTAGGGCATTGAGGGCAACCGACGGCAAGCAGTGGAAGCAGTGTTGGTATATGGGCGACAATAGGTGGTAGGCGGTAAGTGGTGGTGAACAATGGCTAGTAGAATAGCACCATGGCCTCATTTCAAAAAACATGTTTAGCATCTCATTTTTTTTATCATAACCAGAAAGGAAAAAAAGAATCAAAATTTACTAAGTAGAGGAAGCTAACTGCATCAATACCTTACATAGATAATGCATAAGAGTCGTCCTGTTGTTAGTAGCACGAGTCTCTGTTAGTTTGGGAAGGCTATCTAACCGGAAACCAACAGCAGAACCTGTTATGAGGAAAGCATAATTAATAATAATACGTATTAAGAATAGCAAGGGAACAGTACATTATAACCATGAAGATGAGAATGGCAGTAGGATAAAATGAAAATTATTTTGAAGAGAATTAAAGCTCATTAGTTAAACATATTTATCCAGTAAAAATGCTTCTATGAGTAAAATTCTCGCATAAGAAAAGAAATCTTCCTAATTTATGGCCCAAATTAATTAAAAGAATATTTTTTAAAATTGATATAACAGAGATTACGAATATACTTAGTTGTTTGATATCCAAATTGAAGAGTGATAAATTTTAACAATCAACAAACAGCTAGCCATTGACTGCTTGCTGCCAAGATGTATGAAGTGAAAATAATAACTAATGCACGTTAAATGATAAAGCGTAAAAAAAAATAACTGTGATTTTTAAATTGGACCCATTAGATAGTTTGGGACTAAATGGCCCCCCATAAATAGTCTAGTGACCATTTTAATCTTTTCATTTTATGTAAGGGAAGGTTTGGATATAAAGGAGTTCCCTCCAATTGTAACATTATTTAAAAGTGTTATCATGCATGAGAAATTATTTACTTAAAATTTAAGGGCATTTCATGATAGGATCCTTTCCGATTCAAATTACATGGCAACTCGATAATCATTAGCGAAAGATTGCTTAACATGAGTGATCCTTTCGATTATATTGTATTGTCACGACACTCATTGTAGGGGTACAAAGTTGATACTTTACTAATGTTCACATATTTTGTTCCTATGAATTTGTCACTCAACTTTTTTATTACAAAGAATCGAGTTTGTGATTCACTAATTATTTCAGTTTATTTATATTTTCATTTTGTTGCATACTTTGCTTGCGCTACCCCTATGTATAAAAAATCAAGTCTATGAATTGAACTTATGGTCTATGCTACAAGCAAGGCTCAAGAGTTTTCATTAAAAAATATATTTTATTTGTGAATGATCTTGAAGGCCTTATGAAACTTAAGAAATTTTAATGAGATCTGCGCTCAAGATTATTCCCAACTCATGATAACGTGATCTTGTTTAATTAGATTGTAAGGAGAAAATTTTATATCAATCTTTGGCCCTGCATGTTTTGAATTTATTAAAAAAAATGTTTATTGGGGATATAAGTTTTGTCGATTGCAATCCTTGGAATGTTGAGGATTAAAATATAGAATTGGACCTTACAACTTTGCCATATAAGCAGCGGCTAGTGAAATGTTTGTTAAAACATTTGAACTTTTAATAGTAGGGGCATGAGACTTGTCAACTTTTGAAATGTTTGTTTTTATTGCAATTTTTTTCACAGCTTCACAGGATACTTCAAAACACACCTAAAAGTATGAAAACCCCTTAATAATCAAAATAATGGGAACCATTCTATAATTAAATCAACCTCATAGCATAATAGTCATACTTCCAACCACTTCTAATAAACTTTGTACACAATACTTTGAACCAACTTTATATCTTATTGTGTTTTCAAAGCCTAGATTGGATGTTAGCACACTTCAGGTGATCAACACCACATTTGCCTGAAAAAAAATTGATTCATATCAACTAGAGTAATTAGCTACCAATGATCATCTTATTGTTGGGAATGTTGGTAATCCAAATTCTCAGCCTGTTGATTATAATGTTAGTATTTATAATACAGATGAATTAGTGGACAAAAGTTTTCAAATCCTTTATGTTAGAAAGGCATATATATATATATATATATATATATATATATATATATATATATATATATATATATATATATATATATATATATATATATATATATATATATATATATATATATATATATATATATATATATATATACCATTGTTCTCAAGATTTGCTAGACTTTAAGCAAATTGTTTTAAATAAAAACTTGTGTTATTATTTAAAAAAAAACACTTACTTTGTTTCTATCAAGATGTATTTTGATTTTATCTTTCCAACTAGCAATTTTCTTCAATTGTTTGGATTGTACTCTTTTCTTTGTTTGATTATAAAATTTTTACTCAAAAAAAAGCTAAATTATATTGATGAATCCAAACCCCAAAAGGAGTCCATCAATCCCATCCCAACTACAACCAATTGCAGTTCTAATCACAAGATGAAATATCATTGGAGACCATAGCATAATTGTACCAACAAGTACAATAAAGTTTTTATGGTACATCCCCATTTGAAAAGACATAATTATACAATTATCCTATCCAATCGTATGCTAACATAAAGCACAATTAACTATGAGATCCATGCTAAAGTGCAAAAATGCTACTTTTGGCCCCAATAATTGTGCGGTGAAATGGGTATTACATAAATAAAAAAGTCCCTTAGAATAGGGCATCAAAAGGAAAGAAAATATAAAAGTGTTAACTCCATGTTCTCAACTATCATAAAATCCACCAACCATGTAAAATGTGCCTCGTGAATCTATTTCAAGTAGACAGAAGTTCAAAAAGACATCATTATGTAACTAAGTCTACTATGCTTTTAAGCCTCAAATATGCTATATCAATGTAATCAAATTAGTCATTTTTAAGTCTTTGTGCCACTATCAATCAATGTTATTCCCCTTAGCATTAAACAACCATATGAGCTCCCTTTGGCCAAGTTGTCTTTTTTACTTAACCTTTTGGCCATATTTTTAAGCCTAAAAGTCACCTAGTCTATTTGATAGAGCACTGCTTTTTATAAGATAAGGTTTTGCCATAAAAACAAGTCTCTTCACACATCTTTTCACTCGTCATCCATTGGAATCCATGGCTCCAAATAAAACGTTCAAATTTTGCAATGAAATGATAAGTTTAAAAACTAGGGTCACCAAGCCCATCTTAATGTATTAACCATATCATTGCCGAGTCCCAAGCGCAGGATGAGAAAAGTAGATTATTGCATTATGCAGTTGACAACCAGGATAAAACTTGTTGAAAAATTATGACTATACATTGTATCAAAGCTATGGTGTTTCCTAGAAGAGTCACATTATATAGCCTAAATACAATGAAAAGCGTGCAAATATTGTTGCATCAATGCTTGGGTGTGTTGAACTACATGTATGCACCGGCGGAGGGTGGGGCACCGGGGCACGTGCCCCACCGGATAAAATATTTAAAATATGCGAACTTATGCGAACGAGAATCAGACCTGAAAGAATTAATCATATTGCTTTCAATAATATATGAGAAACGTTTTGGTGCTTCCGGTCTCTCAAGCTCTACGGAAAAAAAAAATTATTATATTTTTGATTCATCTACTCTATTATGCTTATGATGTCGAGACCTCAAAATTCTCGACTTTTCTCTCACCGGTGTATTTTATCTAAATCTCCCTCTCCTCAGTGCATTTCACCACATACATCAATTTAATCCTCCGCAAGATAACCCTTATTTTCCCTCGTAGTATTTTGCCCTCCTTGCATTTTTACAAGTTAAGTATTGTTTGGCTAGATTTGAGCAAGATTTAAGCTGGATTTAACTTAAATCTAGCCAAACGATATTTTTGGACAAGTTAAATCGGGTGCTTTTGCAATCGCGTTAAAACTGCTTTCAAGTTAAACCGATTTGTTAAATCGTAAGCGGTTTACTGGGGTTTGGCGTGAGGTTGGGAGGGACGACGAGGATTGCCTTCGGGATGCCTCCCTTCTCTTTTTTGGGTAATAGCAAAATGAAGGATTTCAAACGCTGAAATTTCCTCAATCTCTTCCCTTTTATGATTTATTAAATTTATTTTGATTTATTTTTAATTTAATTTTATTTTATTTAAATAATGATTAATTAATATATATTATTTTAGATTAATTATAATTTAATGAAATTAGATGTAAATGATATAGACTTATTATTTTATAATTGAAAAATAGATTTATAATCAATTGGTGTATTATATTATGATAATTATATTTAATTAATTTACTTGATTATATTATCTTTATGTAAATAAATTAAATAAAAATGAGAATAATTATAAAAATATTAACATTCTTGTCTCTTTATATAATATTTTTTGTAAATTGAATATATATTTAAGATAGAAGAATAAAGTTTTAAATACTTATAAAGCGTAAGTTAAATAGTCAACTATTATACAAAAAATTTTATTTTATATATATCCTTCAAATATTAATTTTTAAAATATTTTCTTTACTTTTAATTTATATTACATAATTTTAGAGGAGTAGAATAATCAAAAATATCTTTAAGTTGAACAATCTTTACAATCGATTAATGTATACAAATAATTTTTATTTAAGAGTGTTGATAAAGAATTGATTGTACAACGATTTCGTAAAGGAGAGAGAAGTTATAAATGTAATATGTAAAAAAAAATTATATTATTATGAGATTTTATTTTTTTATTTTGTTATATGAGATATTTTATTTTATATAAAAGTGAATTATTTTTTATCTTATTGTGCCCCCACTAAAATAAGTTTCTGGATTCGCCCCTGCATGTATGCTCCATTAGTCATGTCGAGCTCACAAGCCGAATTCGACAAGCTTCGGATGCGACAACGCGAAAATCGAAACTGAAATACACCAGACGTCGCCAAAACCAGTTGAAATGATCTCCGATCGACGAACGGACTTCACCATCACGTTCAGCACGTCAAAACTTATCAAAATATACATATTGCCTAATTTGAAGGTCGACCAATCGAGAATCCGATCGCTACATCGAGATCGAAAGTCGGCGACGATGCCCAAACGACCTCCGTTCACAAATTTGATCACGCTATTAGCGTCGAAACGTCGAAACGTCGAAACGTCGAAACCTATCAAATGAGATTATCCGCGCTCAATTCGGACGAGTCTACGCGAATGTCGAGCGGTCGGAAGCGATGGCGCGCAACTTCGAACCGAAATTGACTCGATTCGGCGCCGACTTTACCCAAATGGTCTCCGATTGCGAAACGGATTACGCCGTTGAACCCGGAACGTCGAATTTACCTAGAAATGACACCCATATTATGTGAGTTTGATTTTGGCAAGATTCACAAAAATTTTGACGTGATATTGTGAAAATGAAACATCCAATTTAATTAAACAAAGTTCGATTTAATTTTAATAATTAAATCATAATATGATTAAATCAAGATTTTCATATGAATATGGATTAATGATCAGATTATATTCTTTCCATAAATACACCTTAATGACATTCGAAATTGGACTCTAATTTTGAAAATCCCGCCTAAATATATAAGAAAAGTAATTAACCAGCAATTATGGCTCCTAATTCCCGATTTTCCCTCCCAAGGCAAAGAGGCAGCCAAGAGTTTCTGCACACACATGAAACCTCTCCTTCTGGTCCTCACAAAAAAAATCTCGCAAGCCACAACCGGAAAGACCCTCCTTCTGCATAGTTGGAATTTGTCGGAGTGGTCCCGCGCTGTCTTCGATTTTCTAAAGTGCCAGATCCCCGAGTGATCGATGGCGGGCAGCATCTCTTCGGTTTATCTCCAGGTGATTGAAGATGTCATCAGCAAGGTCCGTGATGAGTTTATCAATACGGGCGCCGGGGAGAGTGTCCACGCTGAGCTTCAAGCGATATGGGAGGTGAGGATGATTCAGTGCGGGGTTATATCGCCTAACATGGAATGGCCCTCGCTCCAGCCGGTCCGATTACCCCTGTGCATGACCTTAATGTGCCGCCCGCGGAGGAATATGAGACCCCTACGGCTGAGATGCTCTTCCCTCCAACTCCTTTGCAAACTCCAGCGCTCCAAACTCCATTGCCACAAACCCCAATTCAAACTCCATTGCCTGGACTAGATCAAATGTATAACATACTAACTGGACCATCTGATTATGCTCTGGCTAGTGATAGCAGGAATGACGGTGATGTGAAACCTGGAAAGCCAAGTCCATACATGCCACTCCCATCTCCCTGGATGAATCAAAGGCCTCTAGGAGTTGATGTCAATGGGGCTTATGTTGAGGGTCGTGAGGAGGTTGTTAGGGGAGTTTCTCATCAGCCGATGATCCAAGATTTTTTTTTTTTTTTTTATGATTTCTACTGGGAAGCGCAAAAGAGATGATTATGCTTCTCATTTAACACCTGGAGGTTATATGCCTCAACAAGATGGTAGTGGAGATATGGAAATAGAGTTTGTTCTATCAAAGGAAAGACAACTTTCATCCATTGGAGTTTCGAGAAGAATCACAACTGACGCTCAATCCAATTTGACATTGGAAACTGTAATGCTTCCTCAGCATGATGGTGCTCATAATGAATATGATGAATTGTTCCATTTCCAAGGAGTTACAAATGAAGATTACAACACTCCCGCACCTGCAGAACATGATCTGCGAGCACCTACCCCAATAGTTGGGTACTCCAGAACCAACCAAAAATGAAGCTGCAGAGGATGATAAGCCAACATTAAATGAAGATGATGATGATGAGGATGATCTGGATGATTTTGATCAGGGTGAGGAAGAGCTAAACACACACCCGAACTTCGTCGAAGGAAGAATCGCTCTACTTTCCGTCTGTTCCCAGTCCACTGCAGGAAATGCTCTCATACTCCCCCAGCAACCTTCAACTGGAAACCTATATCCCCCTCTGAATCTTCCTCATTCGGACCCCTCGTTTAGACTAGCAAATCCGCAACCCAAAATCCGGGCATCCTCTTGCCGTAACCGAGAGGTAACTCCGTCATCAGGCGGGTTCCTCTCGGTTCCGACTATGGTGTCCCTTGTTCCCACTATACCCGACTTCTTGTGCGCTGCCGAATCACCTAGCCAAATGAGTTGGCTATCCCTTTTCATAAATGACGGAAACAAGAAAGAACTCCGCCTGATCGGGTTACTCTCGATTTCCGACATCTTCCTCCTCCTTTCCCTTCCTCTCGGCATACATTTCCCAATGTCCTACCCCGATCATCCCCTTTGCTACAGCCAAGAGGAACTCTGTCATCAGGCGGGTTCCTCTCGGTTTCTGACATTTCCCTACCTATTCAATCCAAATAATCAACACTCCAATACCTCCTATTCAATCCCTGTTAGCCGAACTCATGCAAAATCATTAGTGTTGTGGATTGTGGATGTATGAAAATATGTGAAAAATATATGCATATGCTTGTGCTTCTTTATGCAGGTTTGAAGGCTTCGTCGTCATCGGCTGACGAGATGAATTGTGGTGTAGAGACACCACTGCTACGCTTAATAGGCAGATCAATAAACCAAAATTATTAGATGCAACCCCCTTTGAATGTGTAGAAATTGCATATATATGTTTGCTATATGCAGGTGATCCAAAATCCCACCAATGCTCAATATGACTTAGTGGTATGAAGACTCGGCTATGGTGTCGAAAGACGCCGTCCGCTAAGCTCAATAGGGCGTACCGGGTAAGCCAAAACAGTTGCGATGTAACCCTCTACGCCGAGATGACGTCGGAATACTGCCGAAATGCTACTAAAATTTTGATTAAATTTTGGACTTAAAAAAGGGAGGAAGAATAAAGATTCATTTAAAAAAGAAATCAAGCACATCGAAAATAAATAATATAAAATTAAATTTGAATGATTTGAAATTTTATATATATATTTTTCAGTAATCGACCATTAACGAATAGAGCTTAGTAGTTGACTTGACTTTGAGAGCTCTCAACCCCACTCTTAGACTTAAGAATCTTCTGACACTAAGATTTTCTTATATAAGACACATCTAGAAAAAGGAGTTAATATTGGTTATATTCAAGTCATTAAGGATACTAGAATATTTACTTGTGTCCAAACACAAGGAGGATTGACAAAATATTTTCTTATTTCTGTTGGATTACATCAAGGATCAACATTAAGCCCTTATCTTTTTTACTTTAGTTATAGATGTTCTTACGAGGCATTTACAAGAAAATGTACCTTGGTGTATGCCTTTTGCTGATGACATTCTTCTTTTTGATAAGACTAGAGAGGGAGTCCAATAGAAACTTGAATTATGGAGGTCAACTTTAGAGTCTAAAGGTGTTTAAGTAGATCTAAAGCGAATATATTGAGTGTAATTTTAGTTGTAAAGTTTTAGTAGTGTTGTGGCTTTAGGTGATCAAGTCATTAATAAGAGTATTGATTTAGATATTTAGGCTTTATTGTTCAAAATGATGGTGAAATAGATGGAGATGTTATTAGTAGAATTCAAGTTAGATGGTAGAAGTGGAGGAATGCATCCGGCTATTATGTGATAAAAAAAGTTCCACTTAAACTTAAAAAATTTTATAAGATGGTGGTAAGACGCAATGACTTATGGGAATGTTGGCCAATAAAAGAAAACATAAGACTAAGTTAAGTGTTACAGATGAGGATGCTCGTGGATGAGTGGCTTTACCCCTTAGAGATAGAATGCAAAATGAGTATGGGAAAAAGTTGGAGTAGCTCAGGGTAGATAAGATTTGGAGAGTCGCAGATGGTTTGGCCACGTTGGCCATCCGACATCCGACAGAGAGAGTAGATGCTTTAGATTTGCCTTATGTTAAGAAAGGTAGAGGTAGACCTAAAAAGACTTGGTTAAGATGTATAAAAAATGATCTTAGTATCTTGAATTAAATGAGAATTTGACACATAATGGACACAATGGACTAAAAGATTCATGTACCCCACCCAAGTAGGATTAAGGCTTGTTGTTGTTGTTGTTGTTGTTGTATAAGACACATCTAGTGATTAGGTGAATACTTAACCTAGCCTAGAGACTTAGAAGTGTTAATCATAAGATTAAGTTTTACCTTAAGTCTTAAAGAAGTTACCTATCTTATAGCCTAAACTCAATCTAGATACACTTTCTCAAATCAAACTTAGATTCAATTCTCAAACCAAATCTTAAATTCAAATTCAAATTCCAAATATAATTTTAAATTTGACTCCAAATGATTAAAACCCAAAATCAAATTCAAATCCTAAAACTCTAAACCCTAAGCTAATCAACTATCTAATGTATGAATTCAAAATACAAACCGAATTTTGATGAGCATGACAAATGGATGTGATTAAAAATAAAATCATAATTACAAAGAATCAAACCCAATTAAAATTAAAATAAAATCTCAATTAATCTAATCCGATCAAACTACAAATAAATGAATTACAATCAAATTAAATAAACATAAAGTTAAGTCACATAACCATAATCAAAGAAAAAAAAATAGATATTAATTTAAAAGGATATTGAATTATCAAGATGCAATTATAGAGTGGATTGGAATGCTCACTAGGCTTCCTAGTATCATGAGTATTTCCTACTTTCTCCCTTTGGATTTCAAAAATAAGTCTTCTCCTTGATCTATCTCATTTGATTTTCTAAAATAGCCAAATTTGAATATTAGGAGGAGGCTCATGAGAGAAGGATTTTCTCTTATTTATAAGCCCCTTAGCATGAGGCCCAAAAAAAAGAGAAAAATAAAAAAAATGAAAGTGATACTTGTGTCATCCCATTAATTTCTTTTCCTTTATATCATTTGTCATAAGCTTGCATGTAAGGAGGCGAACTTTGTTTTGTCATTTGTCTCCTAATGACATATGACATGCACTTATATCTTTGGCATTCTCCTTTATCGTTATATCACAAAAATGTAGATCTAAGGGGAGATTAATTTTCTTTCTATCATTTTTTTCCTAATGACATTTGACATGTATTTGTGTCTTTGTTATGAACTTGCACGTAAGGAGATTAACTTTATTTGACCATTTGCCTCCTGATATCATATGACATATACTTCCTTTGAAAGATGAATGAACACCCTCTTATGAAACTTAGATTTGCAATGGACTTTGTAAGGAAAAAGAGAGAAGTGGGTGGGAGAGTAAAACTTCATGAGAGAAGGATTCTCTCTTATTTATAAGCCCCTTAGCATGAGGCCAAAAAAAAAAAAAACCAAAAAAATTGAAAGTTAGACTTGTGTCATCCCATTAATTTTTTTTCTTTTATATCATTTGTCATGAGCTTGCATGTGAGGAGATTAACTTTATTTGATATGTACTTGTGTCTTTGTCATGAGCTTGTATATAAGGAGGCTAATTTTGTTTTGTCATTTGTCTCCTAATGACATATGACATGCACTTATATCTTTGGCATTCTCCTTTAATGTTACATGACAAAAATATGGATTTAAGGGGAGATTAATTTTTTTTTTGTTATTTTTTCCCTAATGACATTTGATATGTACTTATTATGTCTTTGTCATGAACTTGCATGTAAGGAGATTAACTTTGTTTGATCATTTGTCTCCTAATATCATATAACATATACTTCCTTTGAAAGATGAATGAACACCCTCATATGAAACTTAGATTTGCAATGCACTTTGTAAGGAAAAGAGAGAAGTGAGAGTAAAGCCCCATGAGAGAAGGATTCTCTCTTATTTATAAGCCTCTTAGCATGAGGCCAAAAAAAGGAGAAAAATAAAAAAAATGAAAGTGGGACTTGTGTCATCCCATTAATTTTTTTTTCTTTTATGTCATTTGTCATGAGCTTGCATGTAAAGAGATTAATTATGTCTGATATGTATTTTTGACTTTGTCATGAGCTTGCATATAAGGAGGCTAATTTTATTTTGCCATTTATCTCCTAATGACATATGACATGTACTAATATCTTTGGCATTCTCCTTTAATGTTACATGACAAAAATGTGAATCTAAGGGGAGATTAATTTTCTTTTTGTCATTTTTCCCTGACATTTGTGTACTTTGTCTGAACTTGCATGTAAGGAGATTAACTTTGTTTGGCCATTTGTCTCCTAATATCATATGACATATACTTCCTTTGAAAGATGAATGAACACCCTCTTATGAAACTTAGATTTGCAATGGACTTTGTAAGGAAAAAGAGAGAAGTGGGTGGGAGAGTAAAGCCTCATGAGAGAAGGATTCTCTCTTCTTTATAAGCCCCTTAGCATGAGGCCAAAAAAAATGAAAAAAATGAAAAAAATGAAAGTGGGACTTGTGTCATCCCATTAATTTCTTTTCTTTTATGTCATTTGTCATGAGTTTGCATGTAAGGAGATTAACTTTGTTTGACATGTACTTGTGTGTTTGTCATTAACTTACATGTAAAGAGACTAACTTTGTTTTGTCATTTGTCTCCTAATGACATATGACATGCACTTATATCTTTGGCATTCTCCTTTAATGTTACATGACAAAAATGTGGATTTAAGGGGAGATTAATTTTCTTTTTGTCATTTTTTTCCTAATGACATTTGACATGTACTTGTATCTTTGTCATGAACTTGCATGTAAGGAGATTAATTTTGTTTGACCATTTGTCCCCTAATATCATATAACATATACTTCTTTTGAAAGATGAATGAACACCCTCTTATGAAACTTAGATTTGCAATGGACTTTGTAAGAAAAAAGAGAGAAGTGGGTAGGAGAGTAAAGTCCCATGAGAGAAGGATTCTCTCTTATTTATAAGCCCCTTAACATGAGGCCAAAAAAAAAAAAAAAAAAAAAAGTGGGGCTTGTGTCATCCCATTAATTTCTTTTCCTTTATGTCATTTGTCATGAGCTTGCATGTAAGGAGATTAACTTTGTTTGATATGTATTTGTGTCTTTATCATGAGCTTGCATGTAAGGAGGCTAACTTTATTTTGTCATTTGTCTCATAATAACATATGACATGCACTTATATCTTTGGCATTCTCCTTTAATGTTACATGACAAAAATGTTGATCTAAGGGAAGATTAATATATATATATATTTTTGTCATTTTTTTCCTAATGACATTTGACATATACTTGTGTCTTTGTCATGAACTTGCATGTAAGGAGATTAATTTTGTTTGGCCATTTGTCTCCAAATATCATATGACATATACTTCCTTTGAAAGATGATTGAACACCCTCTTATGAAACTTAGATTTGCAATGGACTTTGTAAGGAAAAAGAGAGAAGTGGGTGGGAGAGTAAAGCCTCATGAGAGAAGGATTCTCTCTTATTTATAAGCCCCTTAGCATGAGGCCAAAAAAAAAAAAAAAACCAAAAAAATGAAAGTTGGACTTGTGTCATCCTATTAATTTCTTTTCCTTTATGTCATTTGTCATGAGCTTGCATGTAAGGAGATTAATTTTGTTTGACATGTACTTGTGTCTTTGTCATGAGCTTGTATGTAAGGAGGCTAACTTTGTTTTGTCATTTGTCTCCAATGACATATTTATCTTCTGCATTCTCCTTTAATGTTACATGACAAAATTGTGGATTTAAGAGGAGATTAATTTTCTTTTTGTCATTTTTCCCCTAATGACATTTGACATGTACTTGTGTCTTTGTCATGAACTTGCATGTAAGGAGATTAACTTTGTTTGACCATTTGTCTCATAATATCATATAACATATACTTCCTTTGAAAGATGAATGAACACCCTCTTATGAAACATAGATTTGCAATGGACTTTGTAAGGAAAAAAGAGAGAAGTGGGTAGGAGAGTAAAGCCTCATAAGAGAAGGATTCTCTCTTATTTATAAGCCCCTTAGTATGAGGCCAAAAAAAAAAAAAAATGAAAGTGAGACTTGTGTCATCCCATTAATTTATTTTCCTTTATGTCATTTGTCATGAGCTTGCATGTAAGGAGATTAACTTTGTTTGATATGTATTTGTGTCTTTGTCATGAGCTTGGATGTAAGGAGACTAACTTTGTTTTGCCATTTGTCTCCTAATGACATATGACATGCACTTATATCTTTGGCATTCTCCTTTAATGTTACATGACAAAAATGTGGATCTAAGGGAAGATTAATTTTTTTTTGTCATTTTTTCCCTAATGACATTTAACATATACTTGTGTCTTTGTCATGAACTTGCATGTAAGGAGATTAACTTTGTTTGGCCATTTGTCTCCTAATATCATATGACATATACTTCTATTTTTGTCATTCCCCTTTAATGACATGTGACATACATGAAAAATCTCTAACCCTTTGTCATTTTCTCTTAATGACATGTAACATACACATGGATCTAAGGGAAATCTAATTTCTCTTGTCATTTATCCTTAATGCCACATGACATACATATAAACCTAAAGGGAAAATTTTTAACCCTTTGTTGTTTCCTCTTAATATCATATGACATGCACTTGTATGTAGTGTATGTAAAGAGATCTTTAATTTTCCTTTGTCATATTTATGATGATTCGAGAAGGGTTTAAGTTCATATTGTTAAAGAACAAATGTTCACTTGATGTGAAAGTAGCTGTCTTATCTCTTTCGAACAGATGTATGCTTGATAATCTAGAACAGATACTCGTTCGGTCTGCATTTAGAAATGTTGAATTCAAAAATAGATACATGTTTGATAAAAAAAATAGATCATTACTTGTTTTATAACATGTATTAAAGATGACATGTCATACTAAACATAGCTATTTCAACTTAAACATTCTCATGTCCATACAATAATTTAAAAGAACAGATACCTGTGTGTATGTTGAAATGTCTATAAGATCAAACATTTAGGAGAAAAATACAACCCAAATGCAAAACAAATGAACATATATTACACTTTCCGGTTTGATTTTAAGATCGGGTTCGGGTTAACAAAATCCAAAAATGTCGTATCAAAAATCAAACTTGTAAATTGATATATACACTTTAACTTAGACATCTTAATACACATATAACATTTTAAAAGAACAGATATCTATATGTATGTTGAAGTGTTCACTAAGTCAAAAAAAAAATGAACAGATACTACACTTCCCGGTTTGGTCTTAGAACCAGGTCCGGGTTAACAAAACCTAAAAAAAAATCCATATCAAAATTCATGCTTACATTTTGACGCATACATCATGTCAAACTCACCTACTTCAACTTAGACATTGACATGTCCATATCATATTTTAAAAGAATAAATACATGTATGTATGTTGAAGTATTCATTAGATCAAATATCTAAAAAGATATGCAATCCAAATGCAAGATAAAAATAACAGATGCTACACATCCCTATTTGGTCTTAGGACCGGGTCCGGATTAACAAAACCTAAAAATCCGATTATGATATTATAAGAATTTCAAGCTAATAATATCTGAGAAGCTAATTTTGTCATATAATTACAAAATATGAATCTACTAACATGGCTTCTAAAGTTCAAGTTCTCAAGAGGAAAAGTCCAAAACTTGATCCTCTATGCTCAAGCTAGAGTTGATAAGGTTTGGAGAATTATACTTCTTGATAAATGAATTAGACCGATCTTTGTAAAAAAAGCGAGAATAGCCTATTAATTGATATTAGTCCTATGATCAAGAAAGGCGATTATTATTAAAATTCTAATGATAAATGATCATATATTCAAATCTAAATCAATCATAAAATGATCAAAATTCAAATAAAATAATAAAATATAAATGAAATAAAATTAATTATTTAAATTTAAACTTAAAATCAATCCATCCCTCCGCAACTGTTTGTCTGGGGTAATAAATTAAGAAAATTTTTGTTCACAAAAAGTCAATGTCAAATCAAATGCATAACTATCTTCACACTCATATAATCTCAAACCCATAAGAACATAGCCTGTGTCCTCTGTCCACGTGATTTTGCCGCAAAATGACACCACATAAATGACGGTTATGACCAGAGCCCTCGACCGGGTGGTTCGCCAGATATGACACCACTAAATTACCACGGCCAGTATGTTCAACGGCTTTTCTTCGTAAAATATATAATGTATTTGGATGAAAAACGTTAGTTATTAAGACTTATATTTGTCCCCAGACAAACTCCACCCCAAGTCTACAAGACATCTCTGACGATGTAACCCATGTGTATCGATAAGGATCTTTTCGACTACCTCCTCCGACTAACAGGACCACGCATAGAGATGACAAATCGGATCACGAGCCATCATTCCCCAACAAAATTTTAAATTAAAATAATAAATTTCATAAATCCTAAACTTCACTCATCTATTATATACTCGTTATTTAACTATTCATCGACCTTTTAATCGAAAGTGCTCTCTCGATTGAGGGTACTTAACTATAAGGGGTTTGTGCCTATAGGAAACCTGAAACCAGATCTAAAAAGTTCTCGCAAAATGAGGATGAAATCTCTGGATAGTGTCTTATCAACTATTCATCTACCTTCTGAAATTTTTACCGACACTACTCTTTTCATCAAAAAGAGGTCGGTGGCGAATTTTCGGATCCCACAAGGTGGATTAGTGGCTTTACACTTAGAAAAAAAAATAAAAAACAAAAATCATACGTGAAAAGTTTGGAGTAGTTCCGTTGGCATATATGACTTTAGAGAGCCATCTTAAATGATTTGGTCACATAAAATGTCAGGGATGACTCAAGAAAAATGATTGAAATCTCCATTATCTAAGATATTAGAGAGTTAATTCTTCATAAAGTAGATTTATTTTTATTCAACAAGATTTCCTCAAATATAATGTTAGGGTTTATGTAGATCCGATATCTACTTTATATGGACACAAGCAATAGTTAATTACCCTCTTGCCACCGTAGGAGGGTACTCTCGATTGAGGTTGGATGTAAGTATCAACCTCTAGTGTAAATTGGTACTTAATGATGTTGTGTGAATGACTATGTAGGATAAAGAAAAGTGGTCTCAAACAAGATCTTATGATTCTGCCATCTTGAAACTACTGTTATTCCAATCTACCAACATCTAAGCAATATTAGTCATAATGTTCAGTAAACCTGATTAGCAATGGGTTACCTCATTCCAGGAATTTTGAGTAGACTAAAGTTATTGTGCAAGTGTTTATTGAATTACTTAATCTAAACTTAATTTGTAAGTTTGATCGATCATTTAGTCTTATGACTTCATCCTTTAGATAAAATGATTTAATAATTTTATGACATAGGTAGGATTTGCATCCATTATAGAGCTAGTAAAATAAAGTTTGTCTTGTAGACATAAATTGAGCTTACATCCATTAGAATGCCTTAAATATGATTGAAGTCTACCTTGCAAACACATATTGGGCTAATATTCATTAGAAGGGTATATTCAAATATAGAGTTTGTTTTACGAACATAGTCCAAGCTTACATCTATTTGAAGGCTAATGTTTAAAATATGGGGTCTACTTTGCGAACAATGATCGGTCTTATATCCATTAGAATGTCATTTATTAAATGTAACTTGTTTTATGAATATACATTAGACTTACATCTCTTTGGAATGACAATGTTGATATTATAATCACTTTATAATCAAAGCAATTTAATATTGTCATCTTATTTGATTCTTTTTAGAGAATGATCAAATTGCATTTAGATATTCAATATATTATGTTTGAATAACCGAATGATTGATGCTTATTTATTATTACATTCGAATATATTTTCCTCGTGTCTTTTTTAAGCCAATTTCTTGTATCTTGTGAATTTTGTAAATTTGTCACACGAGCAAATTAATTATGAAATAATTGATATTCTTGAATTCAATTAATGATTTGTTTAAATTTTCAATTTACGATCTTTATTAAGTCTTCTTAGTTTAATGTGAGAGAAAAAGAAGAAGGTTATAGCCCATTTAATTCAATGATTTCTCAATTTTATCAAAAATAATCTAAGTATATATATTTTTATGAAATTTCGACATTATAATGACTTAGCAATAATGCGTTCCGTGAAATTTAATATGATTAATGCTCTTCTCCCATTACTTTGAACCCAAGATCGACGAATGAAAAGATTTCATCTCTTGCTAGATCTAAGATCAACAGTAGAGGTCTTCATAAAATTTTCAATCGGATCCAAAATTAACATGCACATGTTTTCTTAATTGCACACACTTGATTTTTTAAATGATTTAAATTTTGTGCAATTTTATAAACTTTTGGTAGCATAACTGCTTAGCAATGCTATGTTTTATGAATTTTAATGTAATTGTATACTCTTCTCTCTTGCTCTGGACTCAAGATGGATTGTGAAATGATTTCATCTCTTGTCGTACTCAAGATCGATGATAGAGATTTTTGTAAATTTCTCGGCTAAATCTAAGATCAACATACATGAGTCTTCAAAATTTTATGACCTGCAATAAAGAATTTTAAAATTTTTAAAGATTACTAGCTATTATTACCTAATCACAAATTTTCCCAAAATACCCCTTAATTCTTCTTTAAGTTTCAATTAGGGCTTGATCACGCGGTCATGCCATCCCTGTCTCTCGCATGTGCATGTGAAAATCTTAGGTTGACTCCTACAAGAAGCCACCAGCTCCTCTCTCTCTCTCTCTCTCTCTCTCTCTCTCTCTCTCTACACGTCTCAATCGATCTTCAGACGACGCAAAAAAACTCGAATGGCCAATCAATTAGCCTTTTAGAGGCGTCTATCCTACAATTTTGAAATCGTGGATGACTCGAGCCTTCAAGTGGATATCGTGGAGGTCGTCTGTGCAACATGGCTAAACTTAGAGTTTGTGGGTGCTCATGCGTGAGATGAGTTGTTTGGATTGTGGCCGAGCTAAGAGAAAGGGAAGTTGATCCCTTCTCTATCTTCTTTTTGTTTCAATTGCAAATAGTCAGTCGTACAATGACTTACTTAGAAGAGTAGATGTATTTATTAAGAAATATCAAGATAGACCTAAAAAAGACTTAGTTAATATGTATAAAAAATAAAAAGATCTTATTATATTAAAATTAAATGAGAATTTAATACTTAATAAGACATAATAGAGAAAGATTCATGTAGTCGACCACTACATAGTGGGATAAAGGCTTGATGATATTTGTCATTGTATGAAAAAAAAAAGTAAGCTTATAGAGTGTCATTTGAATGATGAGAGTATAATCCATTCACCTAGGTAAGTCTAATGGCATCATTAATTGAAATTTCTCTCAATGAATAATAAATCGTGTAGATAACTGATAAGCAGTAGTTCAGGTGGCATTGCCCCATCTCACAAAGTATGGGATGAGGGATTCAATTCTCACACAAATTAAGTGGTGTCAAAAAAAGCATGAGACTTACATCCATAAAATAAATAAATAATTAAATAATTAAAAAAAAACTTAGAAGATTTAGTCTTTTTAAAAAGTAAAATCACAAGGATGTGTTTTATCCACTCTAATCTGGCTCCTGAAGACAACAAAATTATTTACTACTAGCATTTGGTGGAACAAGCTGGCATCATGAAGGTACAAGAGTGAATTGGTGGAACCAGAGTAATTTGGTTCCCTCTTACCAATTGCTTAAATGTCCTATAGTTTGTATTGGCAGTTGTCCTGCCATATATGCAATGGTATCATGCGTTCTTACATTGTTTGAATTTTCATATGCATGATATCAATTTGATTGATGTTTTGAATCAACAAATTATGATACAATTGCCTGCATTTGGAGTGACAACAGGAAATGATTAAGACGACCACTGTTTTTTTTTTATGTAACTTAAAGATAAATTCAAATGTGGCAACTTACTCATCGTGGATTGGTCTCAATAGTGATTGCAATGAATCATTAAGAACATGGAAATGGATTACAAAATGTATACGACTATACACTAATTTAAGAAACATACTTCACTTGGATATTATTTCAAATAAAAAAAAAAAAACAAGAAATGCCGCACTTACCTCTTGCAGTTCCTTGATTAAGTGTATTTCCTAGATACAGAATTTTCTTCATGATTTCCTTCAGCTTGTTTGAGTTACGAATCTGAAAGGGTAGTAACAAAAATCAGCCACTAAAGATACTTATAATAATCCAGTATATTGTTAAGACAGAATCTAGATTGACCTCTTCACACGCAACATCCACAGCATACAAGCTCTTTCTTATATCAGCCGTCTGGAAACACAAAAAAAAAATGAGAGATACAAAAGCTTATAGACTTTTCAAGGATAACATATTACATATAAAGACAAAAAAATTGGTAGAAAGAAAGCAAAACCTGTGCATTAAACTGAATTTTGAAACTAAAAACTCTTAACTTGGCTTCTACACGAGGAACCTTCATCAATTCAAGGAAGAACTATATAACAAAACAATCATTTGTTATGTTTGAAAATTTGCAAGAGAAAAATATATGGAAGTTTAAACCTAATGGCAACAAAAGAATGCACTTCAATGACATGGAGAGGATAGTTCTAAACAAAAATGACATGCAATCACAGATGCAAGTTGAAGAAGATAAGCTTTCAACTATCTTAATGATCATGCATTGTCTGCATTAATAATGGATAAATTTATACTTTACTAAAGTTTCTCAACTATAGGAAATAGATAACTTTCTAGCACCCTACATTATATTCCCCATCCATTTACAAAATCATCAAGCTTATCAACACTAATCCATAAAACTGTGAATCGATACTTCAATATTATTACGAGAATGACTTTGCTTACCTGTTCACATTTTCCAAGCTTTTCCCGGTCTCCAGTATAGTTCTGATATCCAAATGTTAAGGGTTAGATAACACAAAATTGATGTCCCGGATGAGAGTTATGAACAAAAATATAAAATTAGATGAAGCTATTGTTGACTTTTGCACCTTAAGGAGCTTCATCTCTTCTTTAGTTGGGCAAAATTTGATAAGATTATCAACTTGATCACCATCTAGAAGAGAATCATCCAACGCTAGAGTAGCATTCTGCAGTCAAAAGTGAAATGCATTATGGCAGGAATTTCATATATTGTTGCATTCATATAAAAAAGAAAGAAAGTTTATTTGAACAAAAGAAATTGCCTGTACTTTGTACCTGAAATGAAGTGACAATCAACAGGTCAGTCGATGTATTAATCTAAAAGATGTTGCAAATAGTGTAAAAGTTGTGAAGCTTTACATTCACCTTCTGAAATAGGATTTCTTCTCTTTTTTTTTTCCATAAGGAATTGAACAGAAGAAATCATGCATAAGGTATGTGTTTGGATCTTAAAGCTAAGGAGTCATAAGCAAACAATTGAAAAGTTCAATGAAGAAACTAAGAAAACATAGAATTCACCTTTAATGCCAAAATCCAGGTTCCAATAAAAATCACATAAAAAATTGCTTGCAAGCAAATTACAGCTTCATAAAATAATAGCGGAAGCATATCAATACATAAGTTTTATCAATAAAGAGTATTTATCTAATGTTTCCAGTCATGCAAAACGTCTGTCAGGTCTGTGTTTCATTTCAGGGAAAGGTACATAAGTCAAACAAAAGAGATGAAATAACATAGTGAGACTAGAGCAACCTCTAAATTTCTTCAACATCATAAGATGAAAAGATTCCCCGTTAAACTCCCTAAACTCTCATTGGAAAACTGGGTTCTGCATCACCTCCTATGCTTAACTATCATGCAGAACCATTGAGCAATTTCTAGCTCAAGTCATTCAATGCAATTTACATCTTCGGATCTTCCAAACTACCACATCTAAATTTGAAAATATATAACAAGTTCCAAGATCCTATTGTTCTAGATGCAATATAAGAATGCATAGTTGTACAAAAAACAAATAGTGACAATAAGCTCACCTCTGTAACCTTTTCCAATCTATGATTGTGTGTGCACATCTGTAAAATTAATGCATAAAATTTTGGGCTACCCTCTGTTGGAACCACAACCAAACAAGGTTTGATATCAATTCCTTTGGTTATACTATATGAAAAGCTCTTATTCTTCTCCTCACATAAGCAAAAATCGGGCAGCCTATCAAGCCAACCAGCCAAACCTATCTGATTGATCAGTTGCCGGTTTAGAATTCATTCCTGCTGTTCAAGGCTTAACACGTGATTAACCACCCCATAGAACATAAAAGATATAATATTCAAATGTATATGAGATTATACTCAAAATAATTTTCCTCTCCCCCTCTCCCTTCAGCCCTATACTTATCCTTTGGATGTTTCCATCCACAAGCATTTTTTCATGAGAAATTTGATGCATTGCGCTATCAATTTTAGAGAAAAAGAGAAAAGCAGCCTTACACATGTTTGGTTTGGTCTAATTCAAGTGTTTTAGTGTCATATCAAATAAACGTGACAAGGAATGTTCTGTTTAATGAGCACATGGGTCTCAAAAGAACCTCTATCTATCCTATGAACTTTGAGGTCCTTGAAGTCTTGTAATCAACTCTTACAGTAACATAAGTTAGATAACAAAAGCTACATTTTGAAAAGTTGATCTATGCTAAAAGAGAATCTAACTCTTCTATAAAAAACTTTGGCATTTCATGTAATGAATCAGAGCACACAGAGTTGTCTCATTATTTCTTATCCTCCTATAAAGGAAAAGCATATGACGAGCTGATTGATATTTAAATCAACTGATGAAAGTGATTTTATATATTTTACTAATATAAAAAAGGTCACAAAATGGTTCTATGATCTTTTCTATATTTTTCCAATAACAATTCTAGGCATTCTCACATGTAATCCGGGCTTGAAGTTGTGGCATTGCTTACTTTAAGTCTGGGCAGATAGTATTTCTTTTTCCTCAAATTCCTTGCATTTTAATAAGAGATAATAATGGTATTATTCAACCTCATACATTTTTGAGTGCAGCGGCAAAGATCAAGAATTGCTGTGCATTCCATAATTAAGGTGAAATAAAAAAGTAGAGGGTTTATGAAAGTCAAATATTCAAGTGATTAATTCCCCATGTGGCAAAGATTCTCAACGCATTCCTTTCTTTATTTCAACATTTGTACTATTCGGCTTTTCCTGATCCCAGCTTTTGCTTTTTAATAATGGAGAGCCTTGGCATCACTGTAAGGAAGCCGGTGACATGTCCCTATCTATCCTGTGTTCTCACACAATCCCTAATGAATTTACATATTTAAATTCTAAAATTAATTTTACTTTTAATACTTTTTATACATTTACATATCAGTTTTTTTTAAATAAATAATAATGATATTTTTAATATGATATTAAAAAAAATTAAAAGTTAATATTAAATATATAACTAGAAAAAATTATATGATATGTATATAAATCCTATTTGAAAGTTAAAATTTTTATTCTCTAGATTGTATAAAATTATCTTTTGAAAATAAATTGTAGATTTTTAATTGCATTTATATTAACTAAATGATCTATGAATTTGTACACTGAATTGATCATTTAATTTGGTACCTCTAAAGAGTCTTTTATTATTTTAATTTGGATTATTTTCCCTCATCTTATGTATATTATAACAATCAATCTACACCATATTGTTTAAAATAAATTAATTTGAGAGTATCAAATACAAGTTAATTGTAATACCACTAGAATCCGACAGATGCCTTCTGTTTCTAGCATACTAAATGTCAACATAATTGGAACTCAAAGTAAGATTGTTCGCATTACATTTTGCTGAAAACTGAAAAAAAAAAAGTTTTAATATGTGATAAACTATCAATTCAGAACATCTAACCATAAAACCAGATGATATATGCCAAAATATTAAGGCTTATTTGGGATCATTTAGTTTTGTAATTTTTGTTTCTATTTTTATACTATTTTAAACATATAATTATTAGTGTATTTTTCAAGTATTTTAATTTTTTGATTTAGAAAATAAATCTCATTTTTTTTAAAAGTACTTCAAAAAAAATTTAGATGTTTTATTTTTAAAAATAATTATCACCATCAAATATGTTTTAATTGAAACAGAATAAAATAAAATTAGAAAACTAAAATAGAAACTAAAATGATCTCAAACAGCCCTAGGAGCTATTTAGGATCATTTTTATTTTTTTATTTCTATTTTATTTATATTTTAATTTGAAACAAAATATTTGGTGGTGATATTTGTTTCTAAAAACACTCAAAAGATATGAAAATTATTTTGAGTATTTTTAAAAATAATATGATTTATTTTATAAAATAAAAAATAAAAATATATTAAACAAATAAATTTTTAAAATTATTATAAAAAATAAATAAATAAAACAAATCAAAATTGATCCCAAAACAATCCTAAGAGTTTAATAGGAAATCATGTACAAACAAAAGGTAGTGGCCTCGAATTATAATAAACCAAAACATGGGTTTGGCCTAATTTCAAAAACATAATAGAAATCTCCGACAAAAGTATAATTTAAAGGAAAATTCTATATCTTCATGTGGTTAGTTAGTAAAAATGTGCTTCCAAAAAGAAAAAATACAGTTAAAAAAAAGTTACCAACATATTGGGTAGTGGCATCTTGATTTTTGTCAGCATGATTTCAGTGTTATTTGCCCGCCTTAAATCAATCTAAAACAAAAAATTAAAAAAATTAAAAATTAATCAGTAAAATCCTTATGTAAGAATCACTAGTTCTATTTGATAATTTAAAAAAGATTTTTTTTAGTTTCTTCTGTCAAGCAAGTGAACAAGCTTTATGATGAAAAATAAATTGTTATTTGATAAATTATTTATTACTTTGTCATTAAGTTTTTCAAAAATTGGAAACTCTGAATCTTTAATCAAGATTTCTTAAACTTGCTATATTTCACACATGGCAGTACAGTAAAAAACAAAATAAGGGTTAAGACAAAGATGTTCCAGTCAAGTATAATAAAAGATATTTAACAGAATCGAGTGCAGTTAGGGTTGCTTCAAGAGAACTATAAGATAATCTAGAATACTCTAGAATCATTGAATATACTAAAAGTAATGTAGAACAATCTAAAATATGAATATTTTATTGTATTCTAAAAACTTCGCTTAGCATGGACAGGAGACTATAGATATAAACCCACACCTCTCATTTTAAACCAACCAAGGTTCCCAAGCATTCCTATGTTATAAAGTCTTCTTACTTATTGTAATACTTATTTATTTCAAAGTCTTCCTTACTCTTGTTTAAAGAGCCTTAGTGTTCAGAAGCTCAGTATTACAAGAGTTAGGCTTAGCATTTAGACAAGAGCGCAAAGGTCGCATGAGTCACTTGAGGAATGTCAATCCGTGACAACTAGCTAGCTCAGTAATAATTGTTACATCACTAATCATATCCACCTCAACAACTTTATCTTCCAACTCTATATCCATTGTATTGTATCTCATTTATATTATCAACGGTCACAACATATCATATCTTATAATCTTCCCCAAGGTATTTGGTTTTTTTTTTCTCTTTTTCACTTTGTTTCTTGCAAACAGGCAATATCGATTGTGGACCTCAAATCATTGTGGATTATAAACAATACAAAATTTATGATGCAAATATAAAAATTCATAATAAGGAAAAAAGTAGAAAATAGTATTAAGGTGTCTTGGATTTCATTTTGATTCCTTCAGAAAGGCTATCATGTACGAAAAAACATACCAAGTGAACTTTTTCAGATTTAGTAGTAGCTTTGTTGTGTCCTTCAAATTTAGAGCTATCTGACTTTTTAACAGATGCGGGGAAAAGTGTCTCAAGCTCTGAAACATCAAATTCTGAAGTGCTGCAACCAAAAGCACCAAATAATGATAAGTATTTAAAATTAAGATAATAATACTAAATATATGAAATTATAGAAGTGTCAAGCAAACTTCTTAACACACTTCATCACATTGTCCATCATAAAGACTTTTTTTATATAATCAAAATTCAAAAATCATTAATAATTAAATTGAGTGGAGAAAAATTGAAAATATTAAGATGAATATGAAGAAAAACTATATATGATAAATCAAAGAAAATTTTTTTAACAGAGCAACTATAAGAGTAGTATCAACAGAAGATGAAATAGTGGAAAAGAGACTTTCTCGTTGGACATAAAATAAAGTGAAAATGCATCCATGAAAAGAATAAAAATTAGTATCAAAAATCTGAAAGGAAAAATAGTAAAACTACACTATCATGGACAGAAGCTGTTTAAAAATGTTTGCACATAACAGGTAAGATATCTCATCCAGTAATTAAGTGAAATAATTAGAAAATGAGAATTTACAAAGTTAACTCTAAATAATTAAGATTAATGATGATGATGTTGAGATAGATGAAGATCCTTTTGACCAATTAACGCATGCATTATCTAAAGAATGACATGAATTTAACTACAATTGCATACGCTGTAATAAAAAAAACAAATAAAATAAGAAATTCATTACACCTGTGAGCATCAACGTGCTTTTGTAATTCTGCCCACAGACTTCCTTGCATAGCTCTTGATACTTTCACCCAATGCAAAGGTTTTAAGGATGACTTCTTTACTGCTGAAGCAGGACCAGCTGAACATGCAAGTCCATGTCCTCTTCCCTGTACCGTTGAACGTAATGCTGGTGGTCCTCTTAATCCAGAACTTGGAGGTGGTGGAGGAGCACCTGGAGTCCTTGGAGGCAATGGAGGCGGTGGTACACTTCCTCCAGAGGGAGGCCGTGGTAATAGAGCTCCACCGCTACGTTCATCAGGTGGGGGAGGAGGTGGAGGAACACCACCATGTCCTCCAGAAAATGACGGTGTTGGAGAAGCTCCCATAGATCTGCCCGGGAAAGGTGGTGGAGGAGGAGGAGGAGCTCCTTGTCCTCTTGGCAGAGGAGGTGGTGGTGGAGCATTTCCAAGTCCTCCTGGGAGTTGCGGTGGCAGCATTCCCCTAGGAGCACAAGGGAGTGTAGGTGGTGTCAATGCCCCCTTAGGATCTCCTGTAGGTGATAGAGGTGGAGCTTCATTAATAACTGGAGCAGGAGGTGGGGGTGTTGGAGCTCCACTAGTGGTCAGAGGAGGTGATGGTGATGAAGTTCCTCTAGTAGTTGTTGGAGGGGGTGGTGATGGTGGAGGTGTTAATGGCAGTGGAGCACCACTATTGGTTGGAGGGGGCAGTTGTGGCAGCAATGGTGAAGCTCCACTAGTAGTTAGAGGAGGCGGTGGAGGAGGAGGAGGAGCTCTCTTAGCAGTTAGAGGAGGGGAAACTGATGATGGAGCACTGCTAGATACTGGAGGAGGAGGTGGCGGCGGCGGCGGCGGACATCTGCTAGTAGTTGGAGAAAGGAGTGGTGATGGAGCTGCGCTAACATTGAAAGAAGAGAGAAGTTGGGGTGACCCTATAGGACTCCCTAGTAGAGGTGGAGGTATTAGAGGTGGTGCTCGAAGTCCATCAAAAGTAGGACTGGGCGAAACTGATGCACGTGCAAGTCCTAGAAATGGAGGTGGCAGTGGTGATGTTGGTGGAGATTTTACATTGGAGGGTTGAATTAAATCTTCTGCAAAGCCACAAGATGGAGATTGTGGCAAATTGGAAGCTCCACTACTCTCTTCAAGGAATGGATACGATGGAGCTCCAAGGGGAGGAGGTGATGCCGGATTTGCTTCATAGGAAGCGTATGAAGTTGCAGTGCCTGGAGAGGTAGGAAGAAGGGAAGTCGCCAGTGTTGTTAGCGCTAGTGAAGCTTTGCATAGAGTGGGGGTTAGTGATAAAGCTACCCAATGAGTCAGAGGTGGATATGGTGATGGCGTTGGAGATATGCTAAGAGCTGAAGATGAAGGAACAGAGAGTGGTGAAGCTAGAGCATTTGAAGGAATTATAGACCGTGGAGAAGGAACTGAAGTTTCAGGTAGAGATTCTCCAATTGGGGTGGGAAAGGGTTGTCCTGGAGATGAAGCACGTCTTTGAGGAGGAGGTGGTGGTGGAGGATGAGGAGGAGGAGAAGGTTGTGGCAGAGTGGTAGATGGACCTTTGCAGGATGCTCGAAGTCCCTGAAACAAATGATCAGCAGAACGTGGAGTAGAAATTTCAACACTAAGGGGGTGTTTGGCAACGGATTGGATTTATTTCAAGCAGGATTTACTAAATCCAGTATAACTGGATTTAGTAAATCTGATGTCATCACGAAAAGTGTTTGGTAATAGATTTATTAAATCATAAATCAGGAAAGATGTTTGGTAAGTTATATGAGGATTTAAGTCTACATTTATAATTAAATAATAATATTTTTAAAATATAAAAATAAATAAATAAAAAAATAAAATATTAAAATTAAAATTCATTATTTAACGAAGATATCGTATTTGTTCTGAAATATAAATAAGCATTACATTATTTGGATATAAGAAATTTTTTTCTTGATAATACAATTAAATTTACTCTCCAATCTACATAAACAAATCTTATCACTTTTCTGAAATGATCGATGCATTAAAGGTCTCATACATGCAAAATAAATTAGGTATTTTTTAACACAAACAACATAGAGAATGGTAGAATGAAATTAATCCCAGGATCATAATAGGTGTTTTGGGAATCACAATTTTGAAGTCACGTAGGATTTGCAAATCAATTTACTAAAATTATGATTTAAATTTGCACATAGGATTTAATTCAAATAGAATTTATCAGAATTTAAATTAATTATTTTATTTAATATTAAATAATAAATATTTAGAAGTTTTTTTTTATATTTTTTATCATAAAAAATAATAATAAAGATCAAATAATTAAAATAATAATAATATAAATAATAATATTTAAATTATATATAAATTAAAATTATAATAAATAATATTTAATAGTTATTCCAATAAAATTTATAAAAATATAATAAAAATAATAATAAATACTGATAAATATAATATTCTTAAATATATTTTAAATAACTAATAAAATATATAATTCTTTAAATTCTTCTTTCTATTGAGATAATATTTAAGAATATCGATAGTGAATTAAATAATATTTGTTATTTAGTTTATTTATATAAAATAATATAATTATATTTAAATTAATTAAAATATAATTATCATAATATAATATATAAATTAATTATAAATCTATTAATTAATTATAAAGAGTAAATTTTTATAATTATATCTAATTTTAATAAATTATAATTAATTTAAAATAATATATTAATTAATTATTATCTAAATAATTTAAAATTAAATTAAAATAAACAAAATAAAATAATAAACTGGAAAGGAAAGGATTGATATTTGTTTGAAACCCCTCTTCCCTTTCCTGTACTGAAAAGTGGAGGCGACGTCAAGGTAATCTCGTCTTCTCTCCCACCCTCCTTGGCTTGCTCTCTGGTTGAGGAAGCGGGGAGAGCGAGAAGCTTGCTTTGCGGTTGAGAGAGGCGAACGAGCAAGAAGAGAGGGACAGAATCTCAAACTTCCATCAACAGAGGTTCTTGATCAATGCAAATCCGCATGGTTTAATAAATCAGTTTACAGAGGATTTCAGTTTGATAACATTACTAAATCCTCAGAAGGTGTTTGGTAGGATTCGGGATTTAGATGGCTAAATCCCTAGTAAATCCGTTGCCAAACACCCCCTAAAAAGGTTTGTTGTATTTGTCAATAGCATGGATTGAAATGGTGGATGTGTTGCTGCATGACCTTTAGAAATAATTTCTAGCTGTAGAGGTGGTGATAATGGTGGGTGAGAAGTGAGCAAGTGAAACTCACCATCTATAATATGCAGGCAGGTGTAGAAGGTCTTGTTAGAAGGCCTTTGGTAGCATTTTCAACATTTAATGGGGGTAAGAGAGGAGGTAGGTAAGAAGCAAGTAATTCAAGTGCATTTTGTTTTTCCTTGAAATGGGGTTTTGGAGGAGGAGGAGGAGGAGGAGGAGGAGGTGGCGGTGATGGTGGTGGAGCTTGACATATTTCTTCTCCATTTAAGTTGAAAGAAAAGAAAGACCATACCACTATTTATAGGATCTGGAAAAGAAACATGAATAAATAGATGAACGTGGAGAAAGTGCAGGCAGAAGTATTGAAGATGGTAGTAGGTGGGGAAGGAAGAGGATCAAAGAGTTAAATATGATAGTAGGTTGTAGGAAGAAAGTATATTGTGGAAAATCAGAAAGAAGGTGTCAGATGAGGACAGATGTAATGAAAATATTTACTACTACAGAGACAATATAGGAGGTTCTATAACACAAGAGAGGAGAGGATTAAGCTTGAATTTAAGGAGGAGATATATACTTCTAGTTAAACAGTGATGAAGGTAGGAGGATATAGAGGTGGTGGGGAGTGCTTTAGGGCTGAAGGTAGGAAGAACAAGTGAAATACTCTCTCTCAAGTTGAAAGTGGTGACCGTGGAGCTGGAGGTGTGGGTGGAGGGGATGGACAAGGGGATGTCGAAGTTATGGCAATGTTGGGAGTGGCTGTAGGCAATAGTTCGGGAATCAAGCTTAACAGCTCGGCACCTTCTGATGGAACTTCCACATCTTTGCGAAAAGATGAATCCACAGAGTCACCAACTGTTGCTATAGAATCAAAGCCACAACAAATAGTATTAGAATTAGAAGATATTGTGGGTGATTCATCAGGTTTGGCGTGATCATCAATCAAATTCTGTTGTTCCTCTTTTTGCACATTTATAACTAAATCATAAGGCGCTTCCACGGTAGAAATTCGTTCCTCATGTGCAATAGTGAGCAGCTGTTGCTGAGGCGTTTCTCTACAGGTACCAATCAACGAACTTTTACAAAGAACCTCAAGCAACTCGATAGTCTGAGTGACAACATCATCCGTTGAGAAATCACGGGCTTGGCAATTAAGCTCATCAATTTCTGAACTCCCACTATGAGCAGGCGGGCTACACTGAATTAAGTTTGTGACAGAAAAACCACCACTAACATCCCGGTTGACATGTTCCTTGTCCAAAGCACTTTCTCCAATAATAAGTTTCCAACTCCTAGCCATATCACCAGAATCAATTGGCATAGTGTCTTTTAAATCTTGTTTCACATCATGGACCTCTAAGGGGGTCATTCCTTCAACTTCTGAACTTAGAATATTCTCTGCATCCTCTCTGAGATCAGTCATGCAAGAGGTCCCACAGCTAGCAACATTTTCATCAAAAACAGATCCGCTTTCTATAGACTCATTATCAAGAACCTTCTCAAAAACTTCATTTACTGCACTATCCTCCAATTTATCTTCAGGCAGAGTTTCGAACTTGCTAGTTGTATTGCTTTCAGTACCTGAATCAACAAAGCCTAAAGAATTCACGCCCTGTGCTTCATGATTCAAATAACAAACAGCATTTTTGTTTACATCATGTATGAGGTCGAACATTTTAGGAGTTCTAAATATAGGACTGCCATCATGAAAAGATTGCTTCGCAGTGTCATCATCCTCAGTATACTGTTTGGAAGGTCTGACTTGTAGGTAGTTCTTGCCTTCATCTGCTGATAAACTGACACAAGTGATACTTCTATTCATTCTGGTATCGGTGCTTTCTGATGTTGTTTCTGTAGTTTGCATAATGTCAGCATTGGTGATAACCTGTCGGAGATTTGTAGCTACAGATGCATTCCCCGGTTTGCATACTAAGGCTGCTTTCTCTATTTCAACAATCATGTCATCTGACATGCAGGTAACGTATTTTTTATTCACATTACTTTCGTCATCATCATTGATGAGTCTCAGAGGTTGCTTCCTTGCCATCAAATGCAAATCATTACCATCATCTAAGATAGAAACCTCTTGAGCATAATCAGTCTTAAGATTCCTTACATGGTCATATTTCAGTTTACTACTCAAAACACCATCATCACATTTTGAAATTTCAGGCTGATTGTTATCATGTAGAATAGATCGAGGTGTATGAGATCCATCATGCAAATCAGGATTGCTAAACATCTCTTCTGCTTCAAAAAACTCCTCTGCTTCCAACTCATCATCATCCTCAACTGCAACTCTCTGGCCATTGTCAGAATCCATATCAAATTCTGAGAACAGTACCTGGTACAGGCATCAATACACATTCAATCTCCAAAATATCAGTAACAAACACGATAATCCAAAATAAACTAACATCTACCTCTGCCTTGAAGTCACTAGAGAATCGATCCCCTACACCCCACATTATGTCAATCTACTCCTTATTCAGTGATTGAACATACTATTGAATAAACGTTGTGTTGAATGTAATTCTGAATATCATCTCCTCATGCTCCAGATCCTCCTTCAAATGCATGTGTTGAAGGACAACATCTTGAATGCCATCAATCACAATCGATGATCTATCTTCCTGCAATTGAGGCTCAATTTGAGTAAAAAAAATATGAAAGTTTGCCTTCTACACTAGAAGATTAGACCTTACTTGACTGATATGTCAAACTTGTTCTGTCACATTTAATGTTGTGAACAGAAGCCTAGAGCTACCATCAACCAGGCTTAAGAGATGGGGCTGGGGATGTAGACCAATTGTCATAAAATCCCACAACTCCCACATCTTGACGTTGATTTGATAGCTAGGGATCACATAACGACCATGTCATGATGCAATTTATGCAAGATTCAACTCTACTTTTAAATGAACAAAGCAAGCTACAGTCCCAAATCTTCAAATACGTCTTTTATTTTGCTTGGAATTCAGATTGCAACAGATGTAAGATATAAAAAGATTAGGGATGAGGTCGAAGAGCATTACAGAGAGATATGGGAGTTGGGACTGTTCGGTCAGGAGCTTCAGCAGACGAAGCGGCGAGTTCGGCTAGATGGAATCTAGCCTCGGCCTTGAACGTAGGTCGGGTCACGCGATAGTATGGAGTCGGAGAGATCGGGCAGAAGGTAACGGGAGAACGAGAGAGAGAGAGAAAGGAAGCCTTCGTTCGATGAGCTCGGGCGGCTCGGTAAGAGTGGCGGCCTTCTCTCTCGATCGAGAGGGACGATCGAAGAAGGCAGATAGCTCGTACGGCTGGGTTTCGATCCTGAGCAGGAGCCGAACGAAAGAGAAAGGGAGACGGGCCGCGCGACTCGCCGAGAATGCTTGATCGGGTACTCGTCCGAGAGAAGAGAACGAAGATGACGGAGACATGCAGCGCTTGTTGGGGTATTTATAGACATGTATATTTATTTAAGTTAAAATCAACTCTAATTTCGATTCTTTGCGAACACACATCGTATCGTATATTATATATATATATATATATATATATATATATATATATATATATATATATATATATATATATATATATATATATTTATTATTTATTTATTAATTTTAGATTAGTCTAATATTCGGAACTCAACGATGCAGTTTGTTTTGCGATATGAGATCGTTTGGTTCAAATTCGAACCAAATTGAGTCAAACTTCATTTCAAATTACATGTTGCTTCTAATTGGTTGACACTCGTACTTCTTGAATTGATGGTGGTGCGGTTTAATAGATTTGATATTTCTACAATGTCAATTTTGTGAGCGGAGGCGTGGACTCTAAAATTCGTCAACTCTCATTGAAAGTGATTTAAGCATCGATGAGATTTTTAGAAGACAGATAGAATAGTAGATAAGACACTACCCATATATTTTGTCCTCATTTTGTGAGGATTTTAGATCTGGTTCAGGTTTATAAAGCATGGCGTTATACTATCCCTTTTGAGAGAGACTTTCGATTAAATTTGGTCGTTAGATATGCGCGTATAATATGATATGTGGAGTTTAAATTTTAATCTTATGAAATTTATTATATTAACTTAAAGCGGATGGTTGAGGAATGATGGCGTCGATCTCATGGTTCGTCATCAGTACATCGTGGTCTACTTAATGGGAGGAGGTAGTCTTCGGCCGAAGAATGATATGGGTTGTATCGTCAAGAAATCCTTATAGACAGGTTGTTTATCTAAGAAAATAATCTTAAGTCTACGCCCGGCGGCGTAAGGTTTTTTGCCTATCGGTGTATCCATGATTTCACATCTCATAGTTAGCCATTCTGATCGTGATCGTAATAATATAATGGTGTCATTTGGCATGCGGATCGAGAACTACGGTAAGCTACATCATATGTGAGCTTGTGAACTGACGACCTAAGCATATCTTTGCATGAGATTGATTGAGAGTGAATATAAAAATATACTTGGTTTGACTTTTACTCCTTTGTGAGCTAGAGTTTTCTTAATTTGTCATCTTCGATAAATAATTGCGGAAGGCATGTTGAATTAGATTTTGCTTTAAGTTTTTTAAGTTGATGGTTTTCAATTAGTCATTTATAACTTGATGACATATCAAATTTTTTTTATTTAGTTTGATATTTAACTTATATTAACTTGACTTAAAATTTCAAACATATATTGATAATAGTATCCCCGATTGAAATTTCTATTCAACGCAGTCATCATCGGGATAGTTAATTGATTGAATTAAATATATTTAAGAACTTTAGATCCTATCCACTCTGTTTAACTCCTAAAAGAAGATCAAATCTTTAAGTTAAAGCTCATAGTTGTATTTCATAACTTTACAACTGAATATCTTTTGTATTTCAACAAATTATTTATATTTTGAAAATTCAATGATTAGTTCATTTAAATATTTGTATTTTTGAAATATAATTATGAAATTGTAATATATTCTCCAATACAAAATAAATTCTAAATTTATTTATTTTTAATCCGTGCGGCATCCTTAGAAAGTTGAATCTAAACATTCAGCATTATGCCGGGACCCATGCGGGTATTTTTAAGAATGCTTCTATAATTTTAAGATATTGAATTTGAGTTTTAGTCATACTTTCTAATATGTGCAAGTGTTCAATCGAAGCCTTAATTAATGTCTTCTATTCGCTTGTACGATATGTTGTGAATTCGGTGATATAATGTATCGCAGAATTATGTTTATATTTGCACTTAAAATATTGTATTTTTACTTGCATTTTATTTATTCATAGAATTTCTAAACTCCAATAGTTGGCTTATGCTCATTAAAGATCTGTTAGATCTTTGCAAATTCAACATTCAAATTTGATATTCGCTCATACAAGTTGTTGTACTTCCTTTAAGCGAGCTTATTAGAATTCAAGCTTATTTTGAATACAAGTTGATTATTCAGCAAGAAGTCTCGATCATGCTTGCTAATAGGCTATTTAGTTATAGTAAAAATCTCTTATGAATTTTATTTGATTTTCACTTTAATTTAAAAATAGCACTCAACAAATCATATGTGCTTTAATTTCATGTCCATTTAGTGCCTTCCTCAATTTATTTTAAAATAGACGTTGCAATGTAAGAAGGCATGCTCTTTGTAAATCCCACTCTATAGCTTGATTTGGGCTCTATCTCATTCGAAAATTACCTTCTAGCTTCATGTAACCACCCTATAAGTATAATATGAATTCAAAGTTATGTTTGCATTTGGCTTATTTTCTTTCAATCATTTTCACACATGATATAACATAAGCCACAAAGTTCAATTAATTCTTCTTAGCTAATTAACCATTAATCCTTATAGTTTGCTATATAGTATAAGCGAGTTATTAAGCTTCATCTTCATTCTCTAAGCTTGATTGTGTTCAATTTAAATCATTATTAGTTCACTTAGAATAAGTTATAATATTAGCAACATTTCTTGAAAAGATCATGCATGACCAAACTCATCGGTGAATATACAAGTTATGTTCTTGCTTGAAATTGAGTTTTTAGATTCAATTGATTTCTATTGAGATCACCTACCAATCTCTTTTGAATTTTACATTTGAAAGCTATACTTCAACCATATTACAAGCTTATGATAATCCAATTAGGCATTCAATTGGATTTATCTTTGTATCATGTTGAAATGAACGACTGTAAAATATCGTTCATGTTCACTCAGTCAACTTTTAAGTTTAGATTTGAATCTTATAAATGTCATTTGCCTTCAAGCCTTACAATCCAGAATTTAATTTGATGTCATCATTAGTTTACAATTTTGAGCTTAGAAGTTGCAATTAAATCAATTTATTTTGAGTTCGAATTTTATTTAGAGCACAGCCTTTCAATTTTGTATCAAATTCATTTTAAGTTTATTTACATTTAATTTTGAATTCATTTCTTTAGGACTTTATATTTTATATTTAACTTAATATTAAATCATTTTTTCGTTAAATCTCAAAATTTGTGAAATTTGGCTGACATTCCGGCATAAGGGAGCGGACGTCCCAACGATTTTTTGCTGCGTTCTGCCACGATGGCGTGATAGTCGATTTTTATCTCTCAAGTAAACAAAGAAATGGTGTCGAAATGCCTAGACAGTAAGAAGTGAATGATAATTGGTTTATGTAATGAAGAAATGTGAGGAGGAGATCCGGGTTAGGGAAGTTTTGGCTGAATCAATTTACTAATGATTGAAAGGAGATGAATAGTAGGGGTATTGGAATTAGCTTTTGTAAGAAGGATAGAAATAGAATTTTGAGGGTATTGAAATGAGGATCTCGGTTAGGAGAATGAGTAGTGGGTTGAACGTAAATGAAGTGCTAGTAAGGGGAGATTGGCTAAATTGATAGGGCCTGAAGGTCACGGACATACAACCTGGAGATGTGAGGAAGATCGGAGTGGCTTGGAGGAATGGAGGCGAACGACATGGAGGATCCATGCGGTTGAGAAGAATCGGAGGATGGGAACTTGCGGCGCGCGGGTTGAGCGAACGAACAAGAGAGGAGGGCTTGAGGAGGGCGAACGTTGGGGGGGGGGGGGGGTCGTCAATCAGATGGAGGCCTTCGGTCCTAAGGAAATCGGGGAAAATGCGAGAGACCCCGATTTGAAGGAGAAGAGCGACAAATAACCAAAGAATCTTGCGATTTCTTGCGTTTGAGGGAAACAGAAGGCGAGGCTTGGAGGGAACGTGCTTGCGGTTGCGAGGCTGAGCGAATGCGGACCTTTGCGGTTAAGAGAAACGGGGGGAGAATGAAAGCCAAAGGAGCGGGATCGTGCGAGAGACCGGGTGAATGAGGGAGCTGTAGATAGGAAGGAAGGCTTTTTTTGTTTTTTTGTGTTTTTTGGGATTGGGAGTGTGAGAAGTTGAGCGGATTTGTGAGGTCCCCTTTTTTTCTCTTAATTTTTTTTTCCTTTTTTTTGTCATTTTATGCTAATGAATCATATATATATATATATATATATATATATATATATATATATATATATATATATATATATATATATATATATACTGCTACTACTACTATTATTTTTTTTCCTTTTTTTATTTTATTCTCAAAAAATGGGATATCAAAGAGAGTCAACAAATTTCCCCCAATAAATATGATACTCACATAATGCGGATCATATTTATTATGAGCTAATTTACGGCTTCTTAGTGTATCTCGTTAATTTCTTTCTGTTTATGTTTTGTCATGCTGTCACTTGTGTTCTTATATGCATTTTCTCTGATCATTTGATAGGAGAATGTTTAGCCGAAGGAGACTCGATGACTTCTCATCTACTGAGCTTAGTGAGGAGGCTATTTGGTCGGAGATTGACATACACGATCCTCGTGGAGATGCTGATATAGGGGATATGATTGAGCATCACACCGATATGTTGAGAGGACGTGACCTTTTTTAGGATTTCCTTGCACGATCCTCCATACTTCCTAACTGTACTTTAGACACTTTTTTCTTTTAAGGATCCTGTAGATTGGATGAGTGCTATTAAGTTGAAATGCGGAGACTACAATCCTCTATAAAGCGAGCAAGTCGGCTCAATATTATGATATTTTGTAGCCGACAAGATTGCGACGACAGTAGACTTCTGAGCCACCGTCAGTTATAGTCAAGCTCGTCAGACCTGCTTTGAGATTCACCTATTGGTAGGATTCCTAGCCTTCCACATGGATATGTCACATGAGCTAGGTACATCTTATAGGCTCACAGAGACAGTTTACAAACAACTGGTATTTATGAGACAGTATATGTGTCTATATTTAGTTTTAGTGGCATTCCCCCTGCTTGGGCTCACGGAGTTGTAGAGTTTTGGGATATGAGCTGCAACACATGTTGGATAGGTCCAGAGGAGTTGACAGTTATACTTTGGGACTTATAGGCTATATCAGGTCTTCCATTATTCGACTACCATTACGAGGAGTGTGTTCCTCATGATGAAGAGTTATTCTATAAGCAACCTTCAGATGATAGTGATCAACGAGGTAAGTTAGCCACGTCATCCGTTCATATTGATCTTCTAAACCACTATCACCAGACCTTCAGAGCTTCTGGTTATTCTAGGCATTCACATGCTATACTTCCAATGAGCACATAGATTAAGAGTTTCTTACAGGAGCACGCTCTGTATGAGGAGTCTGTACTGCTACATGATCCTTTTGGATTGGGAGTGTCAGACGATAGTAGTTTATCTGAGGATATTGCTAAGCCTTCTTTACCAGTTGGGCACACTTCTCCAACTATACATGACTTGAGTGAGGAGTTATTTTAGCAGGGTTCATAGCTACTTGACTTTGCATCTTTGTATTCCCAATTACGAAGAGGTCTATACGACCCGGTGTTCTATTAGTAGCCAATAGGATTTCACAAGGTGAGTGGATCTCATTAGCTCCACCAGTACTAGCTAGAGTTTATAGAGTTCTTGGGGTGATTTCTGAGGCAGATTCATTGGATAGACGTGATGTTACCTTGCCTTGACATTATTTATATGCTTGGCTTCACCTTCATATACATGATGCTTTTGCCTATTTCGAGTGCCCATATCCTTTTTAGAGTGAGGATATCTGACAGTTATTCATCTATACCGAGCATCATCTACCTTTGAGAGGGATCAGATACATCTATTTTTCTTTGCACCGCACTTGGTCAGGGATCAATTTTTGCTAGTTCACCAGCCAGGTACAATTGGTTTGCCACATGACTTGATAAAGACCGATCTTACCGACGACTTCGACAATAGTGGTAGAGCTTCACTACTCTACAATTGATGGACGTTGAGAGTGGCCAAGTAGCTTTTCAACATACGCCCGGGCTGGTTGTGTTACAGGTCTGGTCAATCAGTTATTATTGAGGGCTACTAGCCCAATCGTGCTGCAAGATAGTTCGGATTTTCTCAGTGTACTGCTCATGATGGCCGACCATTCATCCTAGCAATAGTAGATGTCATGAAGACTAGGGCAGTGCCTCTTGAGACACGTTATTATGCTACTTCTATAGTTTAGCTACATTTAGTGAGGCTTGGTACTTGCTCTCATTTTCAGATAGCTCCTCTACAGAGTCACACAGGGGTCAGCTATACTCATCTCACTTGGGCACAATTGTATATGAGTGCAGAGTGAGGTCTTTGGGAGTTCCTCGAGGTCAGAGGCCTTATCGTCAGTCATCACCGGCAAGAGATAGCAGCGTTAGAGGTATAATCAATATCTTTCTTCTTTTTAAATACTTATGTCATCTCTCTTTGTTATATCATTATAATATATTCATTGTATTTGATATTTTAATTTGATTTGTGACAGATGCACCAGTTGACGAGCAGGTCAAGGCTGAGGATACCACATCCTCATAGTAGAGTACGAGCTAGAGATTCTACTCCTAGGTATACTGGAGTTTCTTCACCAACTTGCAGTCATAGGTATAGTCAGTCTATAGAGCCTGTTCAAGCTTCAATTGATTATTCCATAAGTCCACTTCCACGACGACTTCTGACTCGTGATGAGATGTCCCACGTGTCAGCTAGTACTGGATATGCTATTGAGGATTTTAGAGTTGGCCCGTCAAGTGTGCCTCCTTTGATACTATCGCCTTAGATTTTGCTACTTCTTTTATGGAGCCACTGTGGTGAAATATTCCTGCCTTCATCTATCTTTTTGAAGAGGATAAATGAAAACAAAAATATACGCCTTTGATTGGGACACTACGTAGATCTACAAACGTTCTTATTAGGGTAATCGGGTACGACATTGAGGAGAGGTGTATTATCTAGAAAGATAGAAGTCACCACCATACAATGGACCTAATCACCTCAATAAGGACTCCTAAGGATAATGGGTCTGCATATGTAACAAATATTCTTCCCCTATTTTACATGAAAAAGTAAAAGTAGGGTTTATTTTAAACCGGGTTCATTAAGTTTCCTACAAGGGCAAACCCTCATAGTTAATTACATCCTAAGGAAGGGGGTTCTTTAGGAATACTCCTGATTAAGGTAAATGATCGTTGTCTCTAAAGATTTCAATAAGTAGGACTATCAATCGATTAGTTTATTTTTGGAAAATCAAGTGGGATCGATCAAGAGGAGGGAGTTCTTATCAAAGCCAAATGGAGGTGAGTAGGGGATATTTTTTAGGATACTAGGAAGCCTAGCAAACATTCCAAACTATCATATGGTTAGACTTTATATTTTTAAAATTAAATTACTTATTTGTTAAAGTTGGATTTTCATTAGAAATCTAGGGTTTACAATTCCACAATACAAAGTTGAGAAAATGCCTAAGAGGTTATGATTTATGCTTATGGCCCGCAAATGGGAGAAGCAACCTCAGAACCTAAATCTAGGGAGCTTTGGCGAGGGCCAAAACACGACTTAAATCTAAGGCAAAAATGGGCATATAGTTTACCTCCACAAGAGAGGATAAACCACCCGACTGTTTGGACTTACAACTGTTTATGGGTAGCTGCCAACTAACTCCTCCTACAATTTTAAATTCATGTAGGCAAGTCATATGTTTATGCAAAATAGCAAGGTTGTTATTTATTTAGAAAGAGATTAAATCCTTAAAAATACTCCTTAAGAGACTAGATCATGTATGACATGATTAATGACTTAAATCTAGTGCAAATTTTTCATATATTTTATTTTCATTTTGGACAATTCATTTAACTCAAGCTTATAGGATTCATATGCCTAATGCATGTGAAATCAGATTATGGGCCAAAATCAGTAAGATGGGAGGTGTGTTTCCACCATGATCCTCAAAGGTCAAGCCAAGTTTTCTAGCACGGGTGGAAGCCATTCAAATCAAGAGTGAATTAATATATTTTTTATGCATGATGTTAGAAAAGAAATGTTCATCTAGCTAAGGGATTGTTAATTCTTTTATCTTGATTTTAACTTAGGCTTTAAATGAGGTTATGAGTTTATTTTTAATTTTGAGTTGATTAATTTGGTAGAAGATTTATTTTTTTCTAAAAGCCTAATTACCATCCAGGTCATACATCAAAGCAAGGAAGAAACTAGAAAAATATGTCATTTCTAATGCACAAGCTAAACAAAATATCAAATATTTTGTAAAGCTAACACAAAAGAATAAAAGACCAAGTATGGTCGGGCACCACCGCACAAACTCAAAAAAAAAAAACAATTAGTTAACCAAGCTCCACCCTTTTACAACTCAGATTACAAATGAATCAATTATAATTAAGCAAAGAATTCATCTTCATTTCTTCTTTCTTCTTTGGTTCCTTCTTTTGGATGGTTGGAATGTGGATACTCTAAAGGCTTCATATGATACATAAGATGTGATCTTATAACCAATGCTCATCCTAATCCCCTATAGTAATCATTCCAAAATCCTAATTGCAAAAGTACATGAAAAGGGAAAAAAAGTAATCTAACTAAACCTGCAAAATAGAGATTAGCTAAACAAATCACACATTTCCAAGCATATATATAAACAAATTGGACTTAACACCCCACATATGGGTAACCAAGTACACCTGGCCTATTTTGGATTATGCTTAAGGGTATAAGCAACCTGCACAGCAAAAGCAGTTATATTTTTATTAAAGCACCCGTTAAGCAAAATCCCCTACAGAAGACAATGATTAGACTAAATCGTCCTACCATTCATTCTACGCACATGCACCCTAACATCCAGACTAAAGTATATCATCATAAAAATAAACATCAAACCATGCACCGCCTTAACATATGATTATAAGTGGTGACTTAGCCTAATGTGTGTGCCATGTGAGGTTTGTGTGGTATGCTTAGTTAGGCTTTAAAGTTAGGATTTTTTAAGTGTGAAAAGGTTCAACTTCGAAGGGTGGTCTCATTTAAGTTGTTCAGTTAATATGGGTTAATTTTATTTGATGATTTGATTTGATTTGAATGAACCTACTTAATTACTAAATGTTGTAAATAGAGAAAAAGAGAAGAGAACTTCTCTTTCCTCCCTACCTTAAGTAATTTCTAAGGTATATTCATTAATAATTTTTATTTAGTGAATATTTTATTATGTATTTTAATTAATCCTAAGTTTAGAATTTCTCGAAACAACCCACTTTAAAAAAATATTTTAAGATTAAGTAAAGTGAATTACTATCACAAAACACACAACATTTTATTTCTTTCCCACACGTGTATCATGCATATGAATGAATCCTAAGCATATTTATACATGCGATGCAGATATTTAGCACAGCTTAATAATGAATGCTAAAAGAGGTTGCTTAAAGAAATTTGGAATGTTTCATGTATGCATGATTTTGTTAAGCAGAAGAGGGTGATTCTTTCATCCATTTTTCATATGCACATTTACAAGTATAAAAGACATAAGTGAGTATAACACCATTGTTGTAAGGGGTGTAAGGTACAAGACCTCTTTAATTACTTAAAGCCTCAACCGGGATTGTCTAGGCTAATATATCACTTTTCTTAAATACATGTGCATGTACAAAAAGAAATGCATGGAAAGATAATGCTAAGAGAGGTTGCTTAAAGAAATTTAGAATCTTTCATGTATGCATGATTTTGTTAAGTAGAAAAGGAGTTTTCTTATTCATTTTTCATATGCACACATGTATGTATGAAAGGCATAAGTGAGTACGACGCCATTGTTAACCAGAGGTGTAAGGTATAAGACCTACTTAGGGCTACTTAAAGTCTCACAACCCCGGGGTTGTCTAGACTAATATATCACTTTCCTTAAATACAAGCATATGTATAAAAGAAATGAATGGAAAAGAAAAGATACAAAAGTTTGTATTTGTTTGTTTGATTTGTTTATGCAATTTATATATGTAGGTGTGAATGTCCTTCTTTAAGTAATAGCATAGGAATGAATAGGAATAGAGTTAAGCAAGTGTTATGTCCTTTTCAAATGAACTATATACTTTGTCAAATCCTATTCAAAACTATGCTAAAAGAAAAGAGAAGGAAAAGTACACTATGCACATCTTCATATTTATATCCACATGCAAGTTTATAAATAATTGTAAGTAGCACACTTTCAGTTTTAGGTATTTGATTTATAGATTTTGAAAATAATTTTGAATTTAATAGTGATAATAGCCACTCATATTTTTACTTTAGCTAAAATATGCAATTTGACATAAAGAAAATATTTCATTTTGAATTTAATTTTTGAAAAGCATGAATGTATGAAACTCATATGACATACACATTTATTATGCTAGGAAAGAAATAAAGTGATGTAAGCATGTAATTTCATTCATTATAATTAATTCTTAAAGACAATCTTATGAAATAAGATCATTTAAAGAGAATCAAAAGTTGTTTAAAGAGACTTTCATTTTGTTTTGAGATTGATTTGAATTAGGAAAGAGTGAGAAAGTTTGCTGGTCCTTACACATTCCACATGTGTGTGTTGTTTTAGTTTAATTTTTAGGTGATTAGATTAATTTTATATTTTGGTTATGTTATGGTATAGATTAAGTTCATTAATTACCTATTACATATACCACTTTAACATATTTAATTAAATAATTATGAGCCAATGTATGACATAAAACCACAAAGAATTTAAATCAACAATGCATCCTAAGAAAGAAAGGTACCTAATGCAATTGGCTCACAATTAATGATTAATTAAGCTAAATAGTTTAATTTAAGTACTTTCATAACCCTTCCCACACATATGGGTTAGGTATAATTTCCTTAAGTTACTTAGGTTATTGAACACCTAAGCATCTATCCAAGAAGGATTGATTAAGTTTCTAGATTAATTTTGATTTTGAGAATTTGATTTGATTAATTAAGAAGATCATTAGTGGATTAACTCTTAATTAGATTTAGATTAAGGAAGAAAGGGGGTTTAGGGAATAACTTAAGGAAAATATTCTAAAATCATTCCATAAACCTCTTAATCACTTAAAATAATGTTTAATTATCTTAATCAAGGAATTAAACCACTTTTCACATGCTTAATTAACCTTAATTACATTAAGAGAATGATTTGGGGTTCATTAATTAATTTTCTGATTAACTCATTAATAAATTCTAAGAAAATTAGGAGAGGTAGAAGTCATCTCACTAAACATGCTTGAGAAGTTTGGAATTAATTAATGAAGTCATTAGGGAGTAATTAGGGTTAAAAAGGTTTCAAATAAACCCTAATTAAGGAAAATCTACTATTCAAACTCAATTTGAAATAATTTTATTAGATTCGTCTCTAAATTATCTTTAAAATGAACTTGAGTTTGTATTTTTTTTAGATTTTTCTACAATTAATTATGAATTTTGGAAGTTTCAATTGATTTAAGTATTTTTTATGGATTTCGTTAATTTATTTTATTAAAATAAATCATTTGACTCAAAATTTAATATCTTTTAATCCAAAGGTCATTTTAACTTGAAATTTTTTTGATAGGTGTATTTTAACATCAATTTTAATCTCTGAAAATTTCAATTTAATTTGACATGTATTTTTGGTTTAATTATTAAAATTTGATTTTTTTTAGTAAAACACAAATTAAGCTCAAAATATTCAATGAAATTTGGAGATTTTGGGTTTTTGGATTCCTCTTGAAAATATGAATCCAACGAGCCCTTGTTTGCAAATTTTGGTTAAGTATTTTATTTTATTTTTATGAATTTTTGAAATTTTAGGTGATTTAAAGTAATTTTTTAAAACAAAAAAAAATCCGATTTTTGTATTTAACACCGTTAACATACCGTGCGACGCTGACGTGGCAACACGGCACCACATGGCGCTGCACGATTGGGAAAGACCAGTCATAATTAAATAAAACTAATTAAAAAACATAATAACTAAATAAAACTATTAAAAACTAAAAACCAAAACTAAACAAACTAAATAACTAATAACTAATAATAACTAAAAAACCTAAAACTAAAACTAAAAGTAACTAATAATAACTAATAACTAATAAAACCAAAATAACTAATAAACTAAAACTAATAACTAATAATAACTAACTAAAAATCTAATAACTAAATAATAATAATAATAAAACCTAAAAAACTAAATAATAAACTGACTAATAAAACTAATAAAAACTAATAAACTAGGAAAATAATAAGTAATAAAGCCTAATAACTAAACTATTGGCGCGCAGTGCCGCGTTAGCCAAACGAGTGGGAAAGACCAGTCAACGAATTGATCGTGACAGGAAGTTTGATCCGGACCGTCCGATCATTGATTGGACGGTCCAGATCAGATCGTGCGATCGACGTGCGATTTGAGCCATCCGATCACACGAACTGCGTGATGGGATGGTCCAGATTGCATCAAGCGATCCAAGGGGCTGGATCGCGTGATCCGAGCTGTCCGATCGTACGAAGCGTGGGATCGGATGGCCGTACTGGTGAACAGTAAAATGCTAGAAAAAGAGATTCTAAGTGAAAACTTGTCCAAATGGACTCATTTTGCCGATGCACAAAAATTCTATTTTCTAATTGGGATGATTTAAAGTACAAATGCAAGATTATCTAGGATAAATTCCTAAAAATCACATAAAAAACTGTCACAAATGAAGGATCCTAAGGCCGACTATGGTTTTTGAAAGTTACCTCACCGGGGATGATTTCCGGCGGTGGTGATGACTCGAGCACATTGATGAGTGAGGGAAGAGGCCTTGGAGTGAGCTTGGATCTTCGCCTTCACGTCAAAATGAAGCTTCCTCAGGTGATCATCATTTCCTTGCCAAAATTTACTTAGTTTTTAAGTATTTCTCTCCAAAATCAAGTGGGGGTGATTGCCAATGGCTTTGGGAGCTCTAGGAGAGGGAGAATAAGAGGATTGAGTGTTTGCTTCAGCCTCTAATGCCTTGAAATGAAAAGTGAACGAAAATAAACTTTTTATTTAAAATTTTGGCTCTAAACTCATGTCATTTGGCTTGGGGTGGTTGGGAATGGAAGAGAATCATCCTAGGTGGCTCCCTATGATTGGCTAAGGCATGAAAAGTGGCCAAGGAGAGGTGAGAATCCTTCATGCCAAGTGTTCTAATGGGAGAGGTGAGGTGATTTCACCTCTCCATGAGTCATGCCTGCCCCAACCACTCCTTGGGTCAAAAAATCAATGTCCTTGGTGCCTATGTGGACCAATGGATGAGTGCCAAGTGGCCAAGGAAAAGAAATGACCACTTAAGAAAGTGTCTTTTCTAGTGGGATCAAGAGCAAAGTGATCATTTAGCATTGAATTTGATTTGAGCAGATTTTAAATGAGTCAAAGGTAAGTTGGACCAAATTTTATATCATTTGAAGTTCATTTGATTTAATTTGGGTTAATTTGACTCATTTGGGTTAATTTGACCCATTTGGGTCAAATCGGGTCAAAATGAGTTAAGTTGACTAATTGGTCAAATTGGGTCAAACCAAGAGTTGAGTCAAGTTCAAATGACTATTTGGAGTATATTCATTCAATTGGTTTCAATTAATTTAGTTTAATTTGGATTTCATCCAATTTGATTCTTTAGGTCAAGTTGGACTAAGTTGATCAATTTGACCCAATTGATCAAATTGGCTTGAATCATGGCTTGGTTTAGGTTTGGTTGATCATTTGGAATATATTGTAGCCTTTGGTTTCAATTAATTTTAGTTTGAATTAATTTCAAGTTGATTTGACCTTTTTGGGGTTCATAATCAATCAAAGGGTCTAGTTGGCCAATTGGTCAAATTGGATTTAATTGAGGCTTTGATCAAGTTTAATAATCAATTTGGATTGCAATCAATTTGGTTTAAGTTGTAATTTGGCTAGTTTGAGTTCATGTGGGTTAAAGGGTTGACTTAGTCAACGGGCTAAGTTGACTTAGTCAATGGGCTAGGTTGACTTGGTTTGACCTAATTCATGATAATTCATTAACCTATGATGATCAACAAACAAGACATGAAGTTTGAATTTGCTTAATTTACTTTGATTTGAATTGAATTGGATTTTGATTCATGTAAGTCAAATTGGCCACTTTGGGTCAAGTGAGTCAATTGGGTTTAGTTGGCTTGATCAAGGCTTGATTCAAGTTTGGTTGAACTCACATATATACTTGTGATTGAAATATAAATCCATTTGCAAGCGATTTGAAGTCAAATGGGTTTTGATTCATTTGATAATTTCAAGTCAAAAGGATGAATATGGGTTTGACTTGAGTTAGCTTGATTTTGATTTGATGATTGAAATTTGAATTTATATTTGGATTCATGATTGAAGGATTGATTGAATCATGAAGAAAAATCAAGGGTTTGGCTTGATTTGAGTTTGATTTGGCTAAGTTTAAGAATTTGACTTGAAAGGCTTATGTTGGATTTTGGTTGAATTTGAGTTTGAGTTTTGAATTTGGTTTTGGATATTTGAATTTATATTTCATTTATATTTATGAATATAAGTGAGAATATAAATGGGTTATGAGAAAATTTTTTGAATTTGAATTGATTTGGATTTGATTTGAGCTAAGTTCATAAGATAGAATCAAAGGGCTTAGGAAATATTTTTGGAATTTGGATTTGGTTATGGATTTCAATTATGGGCTTCAATTATTTAGAACTGATTCATGATTTGAGAAAATCCATTGAAATTAGTTCAAGGCTTGATTCAGAGTTGAAGTTGATATGAGTTTGGAGTTTGTCTTGAAAGAAGTGAGGATTTGGTTCAGGCTATAGGGTAGACAAATTTTCCTAACACTCCTAAGCAATAACCTATTCCTATAGCTAAATCTTCTAAGTCTCTAGGGTTAGATTAAGTGTTCACCTAATCACTAGGAGTGTCTTAAGACTAAGGAACTCTTAAAGTATAAGAGGAGTCCTATGTTTAAGATGGAGGGATTGTGAGCTCATCCTAAAAATGAGGTCAACATCCACTTTTCCCTACTGAGCCTTACTCTGTCCATTGTCTTGAGGAGACTTCTGAGGTGAGAGACCTCGTACCTAGTGGAGCTTTTGTTGAGCCATCACATAGCCCTAGAGCTTATCAGATAGTGAGGGTCTTCGAGGACAATGTCGCTTACGATACACCAGTTCAGTCAGATTCGCCATGTTCAGGTACTTACTTCCTATCTTTATTCTTTAGTTGTACTTCTTTACATTTACTACTTTATCTGCTGATTATTTTCATTTGTTTCTTGTAGTGCCTGAGGTGGGTTAATAGCGAGATCTACCACATATCCATCTTCACTAGATCCACATGAGGCTGATTACAAATTGATATTTTGAGGATATGATCTCTAGGCTTACTCCGAGCTCACCAGAGTCACTAGACCATTTCACATCATATGCGAACATCATTTTGGATCTACTAGCTCGCACTGGTTTGGAGGAGCAAGTTCTCAGGTACTTGGAGGCTCTTTGTAGAAACACATAGTTTTTGATCCACCAGATAGATCACTCAGTATCGTCTGCTTACGCACTTCACTAGCATATCTTCAAGAACAAATCAAGCTCCATAGAGAGGCAGCTGACCTAGCACATAATGAGTTTGAGGAGAGTGCTGAGGCTCTACGACACTACCGTCAATGATCGATATATGCTACTTTTAAGTTAGATAGACTGACTTCCAGGATCAGTGAGTTGTGGAGGGATCTCATGAGTGCGATATCCTACAAGTTAGACATGCAGGCTGAGCAGGATAGGAGAGCTCGAGCTATAGAGCAGGAGTAGTGTCGTTACCAAATACGCCACTGTGGAGAAAAAATTTCTATAAAGAGCGAGTCACCTTTCAAATCTGTTGGGGAGAAATGAAAGAGGACAAGACCTCTTATAGAAATTCATCTTTTTAGGATGTCACGCAGATCCGCAGATGTACTTATTCAGGTAATCGAGTACGTCATCAAGGAATAGTGTACTATCTCGAAAGATAAAAGTCACTACCCTTTAATGGACATAATCACATCAATAAGGACTCCTAAGGATGATGGGTCTGCATATATACAAGAGATTCTTCCCCTACTTTACATGGAAAAGTAAAGCAGGGTTTATTTTAATCCGGGTTCATTAAGTTCCTTACAGGGGCAAGCCCCTATAGTTAATTACATCCTAAAGAATGGGGATTCCTTAGGAAAACTCTCGATTAAGGTAAATAAACGTTGTCTTTGAATATTTCAATAAGAAAGGACTATCAATCGATTGATTTGTATTTGAAGATCAAATGAGATTGATCAAAAGAGGGAGTTATTATTGAAGCCAAAATGGAAGATAAGTAGGAGATGCTCACGATGTTAGGAAACCTAGCGAGCAATCTCAAGCTATCCTATAATTGGGCATTATATTTTTGAAATTAATTTAATTTATTTGATTTGCATTTTTCATTAGAAATTTAAGACTTAAGATTCCTTAACACAAAATTAAGGAAATGCCTAAGAGGTGATGAATTATACTTATGGCCCACAAAGGGGAGAAGCAACCTCAGAACCTAAATCTAGGGAGCTTCGATGAGGGCCGGAAGCACAAGGCGAAAATGAGTAATTGGTTTGCCTCCACAAGAGAGGACAAACCACCTAACAGCTTTGACTTACAACTATTTGGGGGTGGCCGCCAACTAACTCCTCCTACGATTTTGAATACATGTAGGCAAGTCTGTATGCTTATGCAAGATAGCTAGATTGTTATTTATTTAGAAAGAGACTAAGTCCTTAAACTCACTCTCTAAAGAGACTAGATCATGTAAAAGGACATGCTTCAAATGACCTAAATATAATGCAATTTAAATTTAATTTAATTTTTTATTTTGGAACAATTATTTTGACTGAGGCTAATAGGATTCATATGACTAATGCATGAGAAAGAAGTTTATTGGCCAAAATCAATGAGAAGGTAGGAGGTGAGTTTCCACCGTGGCTCTCAAAGGTCAAGCCAAGTTTCTCTGGCAAAGGTGGAAGGCCTCCAATCAAGAGTGAAATAAGATGTTGTTGTGCATTATATTACGAAAGAAATATTCATCCAGCTAAGGGGTTGCTCATTCTTTTATCTTGATTTTAAACCTAAGCTTTAGGTGAGGTTATGAGTTCTTTAATTTTATTTTGAGTTGTTAAGTTGGGCAAAAGATTTATTTTTTCCTAAAGAGTCTAATCCACATCCAGGTCATACATAAAGCAATGAATAAACTAGAAAAAGCATGACACTTAATGCAAAAGCTAAACAAATCATCAACCAATTTATAAAGCTAATCGCAAAAAGAATAAAGGTCATTGTCTCAGACAAACCAAAAATATCAAATATGGGTAGCCGACCTCTACCAATATACAACCTGGATTACAAATGAATTAAATTACAATTAAGCAATGAATTCATTATTGTGAGGGTCTTCAAGCTTCATTCTTTCTTCTTCTTTCTTCTTTCTTTTCTTCTTTTCTTCCTTTGGTTCCTTCTTTTGGATGGTTGGAAGGTAGATGCTGCAAGGCTTCACATAGTGTATAATATAGGATCTTATGACCAATGCTCATCCTAATCCCCATAACAATCATTCTAAAATCCTAATTGCATAAATTTATATGAAAAGGAAAAGTGGAAATCTAACTAACACCTACAAAATAAAGGTTAGCTAAAATAAACCACACAAATCCCAAGCATGTATATTAGCCTTATCACCCCACACATGGGTGACTAAGTTCACCTGACCTATTGAATTATGCTTAGGGGTATAAAGCATCTACAAGCAAAAACATTTATATTTTTATTTATGATGACGCCCCTTAAGCACAACCCCCCTATAGAAAATAATAGTTAGACTAAGAGCATCCAACCATTCTATGAGCATACACCCTAACATCTAGTCTAAAACATATATCACAAAATAAAATAAACATCAACCCCATGCACCGACCTAATCTAAAGCTAGAAGTGGTGACTTAGGCTAATGTGTGTGCTTTGAAGGCTTGTGTGGTATGCTTAGTTATGGCTTTAGGTTCAAATTTTCTAAGTATGAAAAATATGTTCAGCTTAGAGGAGGGTTTCATTTAAGTTATTTAATTATTTTGAGTTAATTTTATTTCATATTTTGATTTAGTTTAAGTGAATACTATAATTAATTACTAAGTTATAAAGAGAGGGAAAGAGAAGATAACTTCTCTTCCCTTCCCTAACCTAAGTAATTTCTAAAGTAGATTCACATTTTAATTTTGTTTTGGTGAATATTTTTATTAAATCTTTTAATTAATCCTAAGTTTAGATAAAATCTAAATAAACCTATTCAAAAAGAAAGATATTTTAAGATTAAATAAAATGAATCAAAATTCATATAACACACATTACTTTATTTTTTTCCGAATATATATAACTGCGGAGAAAACTTCCTATTGAGGAGTCTCCTTTCAAATCTGTGGTGAGAAAAGGAGGAGACTTTATAAAAATTCATCTTTTTAGGATGTCACACAGATCTGTAGATGTACTTATTCATGTGATCGATTACGTCATCAAGAAAATAGTGTACTATCTCGAGAGGTAGAAATCACTACCCTTTAATGGAACTAATCACCTTAATAAGGACTCCTAAGGATGATGTGTCTGCATATGTACCAGAGATACTTTTCCTACTTTACATGAAAAAGTAAAGCAATGTTTATTTTAATCCGAGTTTGTTAAGTTCCCTACAGGGGCAAGTCCCCATATTTAATTACATCCTAAGGGACGAGATCCTTTAAAAAAACTCTCGATTAAGATAAATGATCGTTGTCTTTGAAGATTTCAATAGGGAAGGACTATCAATCGATTGGTTTATGTTAGAAGGATCAACTGGTATTGATCAAAAGAGGAAGTTATTATCGAAGCCAAAATAAGAAATAAGTAGGAGATGCCCATGATCTTTGAAACTTAGCATCTGAATATCAATATAGTTGAAATTTAGTTTTTAAGAAATTAGATTCCACACAAGATTAAGGGGTGAGAATTATGCTTATGGAAAGGGGAGAAGCGACCTCAATTTAAATCTAGGGAGCTTGAGGGAGGAAGCACAACCTAAATCTAAGGTAAAATGGGTAATTAGTTTGCCCTGAGAGGACAAACCACAGACACTTACAACCTTTGGGGTGGTACTAACTCCTTCTATAATTTTAAATACATGTAGGCAAGTCTTTATGCTTATGCAAGATAGCTATGCTGTTATTATTTAGAAAGAGACTAAGTTCTTAAACTCACTCCCTAAAGAGACTAGATCATGTAAAGGGACATATTTTAAATGACCTAAATCTAATGTAATTCAAATTTCACTTTATTTAATTTTTGGATAATTATTTTGACTCTGGCTAATAGGATTCATATGACTAATGTATGAGAAATTAAATTATTGGTCAAAATTAGTAAGAAGGGAGGAGGTGAGTTTCCACCATGACTCTCAAAGGTCAAGTCGAGTTTCTTTGGCAAAGGTGGAAGCCCTCCAACAAAAAGTGATATAAGATGCATTTGTGCATGATATTATAAAGAAATGCTCATCCATCTAATGGGTTGCTAATTATTTTATCTTGATTTTAAACCTAAGCTTTAGGTGAAGTTATGAGTTGTTTAATTTTAATTTGAGTTGTTAAGTTGGGTAAAAGATTTATTTTTTTTCTAAAGAGCCTAATCCACATCCAAGCCATACATAAAGCAAGGAAGAAACTAGAAAAATCATGCCACTTAATACAAAAGCTAAACAAATAATCAATCAATTTATAAAGCTAATCGCAAAAAGAATAAATGGTCATTATGGTTGGGCACCACCGCACAAACTCAAAAATATCAAATTGGGTAGCCGAGTTCTACCCTTATACAACCCAGATTATAAATGAATTGAGTTACAATTAAGCAAAGGAACTCATTATTATGGGGGTCTTCAAGCTTTATTCTTCTTTCTTCTTTTCTTCTTTCTTCTTCCATTCTTCTTTCTTCTTTTGGTTCTTTCCTTTGGATGGTTGGATGGTAGGTGCTCCAAGACTTCACATGGTGCATAAAAAAAAATCTTATGACCAATATTCATCCTAATCCCCATAACAATTATTCCAAATTCCTAATTATACAAATTTTTACATGAAAAGGAAAAGTGGAAATATAACTAACACCTGCAAAATAAATATTAGCTAAAACATATCACACAAATCCCAAGCATGTATATGGGACTTATCACCCCACACATGGGTGATTAAGTCCACCTGGAATATGGATTGTTCTTAGGGGTAGAAAGCACCTGCAAGCAAAAGCATTTCTATTTTTATTTATGATAGCGCCCCTTAATGCACAATTCCATACAGAAAAAAATAGTTAGACTAAGGACGTCCTATCATTCATTCTACGAGCATACACCCTAACATCCAGTCTAAAATATAGATCACAAAACAAAACAATCATCAAACCATGCACTGACCTAACCTAAGGCTAGAAGTGGTGACTTAGGCTAATGTGTGTGCTTTGAAGGTTTGTGTGGTATGCTTAGTTATGGCTTTAGGTTTAGATTTTTTTAAGTGTGAAGGACATGTTCAACTTAGAGGAGGGTTTCATTTAAGTTGTTTAATTATTTTGGGTGATTTTATTTCATGTTTTAATTTGGTGTAAGTGAAACCTAAAATTAATTACTAAGTTATGAAGAGAGGGAAAGAGAAGAGAACTTCTCTTTCCTTCCCTAAACTAAGTAATTTCTAAAGTGGATTCATATTTTAGTCTCATTTAGGTGAATTTTTTGATTACATCTTTTAATCAATTCTAAGTTTAGATAAACCCTAAAAAAACCTATTCAAAAAGAAAAATATTTTAAGATTAAATAAAAAGAATCAAAATTCATATAACACATATTACTGCACTTCTTTCCCAACATATATAACATGCATATGGATGGACCCTAAGCATGTCTATACATGCAAATGAGAGTACTTAACACACTTTATGATGCATGCTAAGTAATCCATTTAAGAAAATTTAAAAGTTGAATATGTATGATTTTTCTTTAGTAGAAAAGGTTTTCCTTATCCAAAATTTCACATACATATATGAAAGTAAGAAAGACATAAATGAGCATAGCGCCATTGTTAACCAGAGGTGTAAGGTATGGGGCTACTTAAAAGCCTCTCGGATTGTCAGGATTAATATACCACTTTCCTCAAGTACAAACATGTATATAAAAGAAATGAAATGGAAAAGGTAAAATGCAAAAATTGTTTAATGAATTCATTTTTCTTTTAGCAATTTATGCATGTAAGTATAGACAACCTTTCTTAAGTGAGAACATAAGGATGAATAGGGTATGGAATTAAGTAAGTGTTCGGTTCTTTTCAAATGAACCCTACATCTTACTAACTCCTATTCAAAACTATACCAACATAAGAGAGAAAGGAAACCTATGCTAAACAAGCCTTTATGATCCATCACATGCAAACTTATAATTAAAGTATAAGTAGCACACTTTCAGATTTGGTATTTGATTGATATATTTTGAAAAATAATATGGATTTAGTAGGGATAATAGTCATTCATATTTCTACTTTAGCCAACACATATAAATTCGACATAAAGTAAACAATTTCATTTTAAAATTTGAATTTCAAAACTATGAATGCATGAAATCACATGGCATACAATTTAACATGTTGAGGAAAGATCCAAAGCAATGAAAACATGTAAACAAGATCACTTCACTTAAATCCTAAAGACATTCTTATAGAATAAGAAAATTTAGAATAAATCAAAGTGAATTTCAAAAATAATTTTTATTTAGTTTGAAGTTTGATTTAATTTTGAAAAAGTGAGATGAGTTTTCTATTTCTAACCCATTCCCACATGTGTTTTATATTTTTGTTTAATTTTTAGATAATTAGATCCATTTTTATGCATTGATTAGGTTATGGTATGAATTTAGTAGCTTAATTAACCCTTACCTACACCACCTTAGAAGAATTAAATAAATAATTATGAGCCAATGATATGACATAAAACTCACAACGAATTTAAATTTGCAATGCACCTAATAATGAAAAAGCCTAATGCAATTTGGCTCACAATTAAAAGTTAATTAAGCTAAGGGATTTAAGTTAAGTAATTTCAAAACACCCTTTCATACTTATGAATGGGTTTTGATTTCCTTAATTGAACTTAGGCTATTAAACACCTAAGCATCTACCCAAGGTAGATTAATTAAGTTCTAAAACTTTTTAGAATTTTTAGAAATTGATTAAGGGGATAATTAATGAATTAACCCTTAATTAAGATAAGATTAAGGAGAGAAAAGGGGGTTTAGGGAATAGCTTAAGGGAAATGCCCCAAAATTATTCTATAAACCTCCTACTTATTGGATCTGACCTTAATCAATCCTAATCATAAGGTAAAACCACTAATCATATCCTAATTATGATTAATTTATGAGAAGGATAATTAAGAAAACCATATGCAATTACTCTCATCAATCCTTTAATAAATCTCAAGAAAATTAAGGGAGGCAGAAGTCATCCCCTAAAACTTACCCAAGAAATTTGAAATTAATTAGAGGCATAATCAAAGAGTAATTAACAAAATACACTTTCCAATAAAACCCAAATTCAGAGAAAATCATACTTCAAAACTCATCAAAATTAATTTTAAAATGTTCTAGGTTTAATTATCTATCCATAGGTTTTTATTTCATATTTTTCTGAATTTTCTATGAAGAGTTATGCATTTTTGAAGATCCATGGATTAATTAAAAATTAATTAAGCATTTTAAATAATCCCTAACTAATCCCTAGCTCACGGCGCGACGGCCAACACGCTTTACACGCATTGCACTGTGAGGGGGTGACTTAAGTTGTCACCTCACAAACGGCGGTGGCGGCACACGCGCTTTAATTCTCCACTGTCCGATCAAAGACCGGACGATTAAGAATTCCCCCGCATTTTAAAAAGGATAAACAAATATCTAAACGTGCTGAATAATCTCAACCATCCATCTAAAATGCACAGATGGACGGCTGAGATGATCCAAGTTCTTCCCCTTGATCAACAGAGACCATCCATGATCAAGGGGAAGGTCCAACTAGATCTAGCATGGAATCACACCAAATTCAACCCACACCATCTATAGACAAAGAGCGGCAAATTCCACAAAGCTCCACACCACATTGAGTTTAGTGATCGAAAAATTCCATACCTCACCGGAGGTGATCACCGACGCTCGATTCTCTTAGAGAAGCTTCGTCTGGTTGAGACGAAGCCTTGTTGAAGCTTGGAGCACTTGAGATGAAGTGGATCAATGTATGGACCAACTCCTCCTTGCTTGAGCTTTAGCCTTGATCCAATTTGATCGTTCTTTACTGTGGGAACTCCAATAGAAGCCTAGGTGCACTCGACTGAGCTCCTAGATGAAGTGTGCAAGAGCAATTGGAAGGAGATCATGTGTGGAAGAAATTGGCTAATGGATTGAGCCCCCCTATTTTTGCATTATGCAAATTCGAGAAATGGGGAATTCTAATCCTCTCTAAGAAGCTTGGGAGTGCTCTCTGATGATTTCTCTGAGTTCCTTAGCTTCAATCGATAGAGCGCAAGTGATTTTTGAATTTAATTAGGGGGAGTATATCTCCCCTTGAAGGATCGTACGACCAGCAATGTCCATGCCGTTCAGATCCAATTGATTAGATTGAGAGGACTGTTTGATCTATTTTGAGTGTGCATATGGTCGGTTTGATCCAAGGAGTGGATTGCCAACCTCCCATGTGCCTTAATTTGAGCTTAAGAGGGAGTTTGAAAATTCAATTTTAAGCTAGGGGGTTTGGTCTGGGGACTAAATGGGCTGACCCAAACCCATCGAGTTGGGTGCACCACTCATCACTAAGTCCCCTAGAGCTTTTAGGAAAGCCTCAAGTGATTGTGAAGAGGGTATGACCAAATTATCCATAGGTTAAGCCAAAATTTGTTCTATGGCCTAAGGGTAGGATGGTCATTTAGCTATTTTTCCACTTTGGACATGTTGGGTATGTTGAGAAAATAGATTTGGCCAAGTCTATGGCCTAAGGGTAGGATGGTCATTTAGCTATTTTTCCACTTTGGACATGTTGGGTATGTTGAGAAAATAGATTTGGCCAAGTTTCATTAGATTTGGAGTCCATTTAATAGGGTTTGGCTCATGTTGACCCATTTAGGTCAAAATGGGTCAACTTTGGTCAAGTTGACCAATTGGTCAAATTGGGTTAAACCAAGGGTTGGGTCAAGTTAATATGACCATTTGAAATGTTTTGGTGGCTTTGGTTTGATTCAATTTGGTATATATTTAGTTTTTGCTCATATGACTTCATTTAGGTCAAATGGGTCAAGTTGACCTATTTGACCTATTTGAGGTATGTCAAGGGTAGGTTTAGGTTAGGTTAGTCATATGAAGTGGATTGGTATCTTCATTTTCATTCAATTTGGGTTAATTTCAATGTTGGGTCTAAGGTCAATTGGACTAGGTTGGGTCTAGTTGGCCAATTGAAGCTTTGGTGAAGTTCCACAAGTGATTTGGAATAGACTTCACCCATTGGTTTCAATCAATTTGGCTTAGATCAAGTTTTGACACATTTTGGCCTTTTAGGTCAAAATGAGTCAATTTGGGTCAACTAGGACAATTGGGCTAGGTTAGGCTCAAATATTAGCTTGGTCAAGTTCAAACATAGGTCATGAGCGAACTTAAATCAACGGTTTTAATCAATTTGGCCTATGGTGGAATTTGGATATGTAAGGTTTCATTTTAGGTTAAGTTTTGACCTTATCAACCCTTAGGTTTGACTTGGTTTTGACTCAATTTGATTGATTGATCATCTCATGATGATTGTTGATCATGATGAGAGGGATATATGAGTTTGGTTCAATCCAATTTGGTTAGGATCAAAAGTTGTCTCATAAGGGTACTTTAGGTCACTTTGGATCAAGTGAGCCTAAGTGGGTCAAATGGCTTTATCAAAGCTTGATTTGAAGTTGATTAATCTTGTATATGGACTTATGATTGAAATATAAATCCATTTACAAGTGGTTTGAAGTCAAATGAGTTTTGATCCAGTTGAAAATTTCATATTCAAAAGAAGAATATGGAAGGGTCTTGGGTTAGATTTTTGAATTAGGTTTTGATTGAGTGATTGAAGTTTGGATTTATGTATGAGCTCATGATTGTAGGGTTGATTGAATCATGAGAGAAAATCAAGGATTTGTCTTGATTTGAAAGTGATTTAGCTAAGTTCAAGATTTTGACTTGAAAGGCTTAGATTGGATTTTGAGTTGATTTGAGCTTGATTTTTGGAATTGGTTTTGATTGTTTAAATTTATATTTCATTTATATATGTGAATATAAATGAGAATATAAATGGATCATGAGAAAATTTCAAGGAGTTGAAGTGGTTTAATCATGATTTGGGCTAAGTCCATTAAGAAGGATTTAAGGGACTTAGAAAGATCTTGGAGTTTGAAGTTTGAATTTTTTGAATTTGGTGTGATTGATTTATATTTATATTTCATTTATATATGAGAATATAAATAAGAATACAAATGAATTTTGAGAAAATCCCATGAGTTTGAAAAGGTTTGATCATGATTTAGGTTAAATCCATTAAAGGGAATTTAAAGGATTTAAGGAAATTTTAAATTGGAATTTAATTTTCGCCTTTGATTGGATTAATTTATTTTTATATTTCATTTATATATAAGAATATAAATGATAATATAAATAAGTTCTGAGAAAATCACATGAATTTGAATAGGTTTGATCAAGGTTTAGGTTAAATCCATTAAAGAGATTTTAAAGGATTTAAGGAGATTTTCATGAATTAATTTTGAATTTTGAATTTGATTTGATGGGTTTGAATTTATATTTCATTTATATATGTGAATATAAATATGAATATAAATGGATTATGAGAAAATCTCAAAAGTTTGAATAGGTTTGAATCATGATTTTGAATAAGTCCTTAAGGGAAGGTTAATGATTTAAGCAAAATTTGGACTTAAGAATTTTTGATGATTCTTGATCATGGGTTTCAATCATGAAATTGATTTAAGTTTGGAGAAAATCAAATAGAATTGATTTGGAGTTTGACTTGAAGGAGGGAAAGTGAGGAATGGTTTAAGCTAAAGGGTAGAAAATTTTCCTAACACCCCTAAGATATGACCTATTCCTATGGCTAACTCTTCTAAATCTCTAAGGCTAGGTTGAGTGTTCACCTAATCACTAGATGTGTCCTAAGACTAACTCTTAAAGTCTAAGAGATATCCTAAGCTTAAGATGGAGAGGTTGAGAGCTCATTCTAAAAATGAGGTCAACAATAACATGCATATGGATGGACCCTAAGCATATCTATACATACAAATGAAAATATTTAACACACTTTATGATGCATGCTAAGTAATCCATTTAAGGAAATTTAGAAGTTTAATATGCATGATTTTTCTTAAGTAGAAATGATTTTCCTTATCCAAATTTTCATATACACACATGAAAGTAAGAAAGACATAAGTGAGTTACGCATTGTTAACAGGTGTAGGTACAAGACCTACTACACTTAAAGCCTCACAACCTCGGGGTTGTCTAGACTAATATATCACTTTTCTTGAATACAAACATATGCATAAAAGAAATGAAATAGAAAAGGAGAATACAAAAGTTGTATTAATGGATTCATTTTTATTTATGTTATTTATGTATGCAAGTATATGTAACCCTTCTTAAGTGGTAGCATGGAGATGAATAAGATATGGAATTAGGTGAGTGTTAGGTTCTTTTCAAATTAACCATACACCTCACCAAATTCCTATTCAAAACTATACCAACATAAGAAAGAAAGGAAAACTATGCTAAGCATACCTTTATAATCTATTACATGCAAACTCATAATTAAAATATAAGTAGCATACTTTCAGATTTGGTGTTTGATTTATATATTTTGAAAATAATTTGGATTTAGTAGTGATAATAGTCACTCATATTTCTATTTTAGCCAACACATGCAAATTTGATATAAAGTAAACAAGTTCATTTTAAAATTTGAATTTTAAAATTATGAATGCATGAAAGTACATGACATACAACTTTAATATGTTGGGGAAAGATTCAAAGCAATAAAAGCATACAAACAAACTCACTTCACTTAAATCCTAAAGACATTATTCTAGAATAAGAAAATTTAAAAAAAAATTAAAGTGAATTCAAAGTGATTTTTGTTTAGTTTGAAGTTTAATTTAATTTTAAAAAGGTGAGATAAGTTTGTTGTTCCCAACCCATTCCCACATGTGTTTGTATTTTTATTTATTTTTAGATAATTAGATCCATTTTATGCATTAGTAAGGTTAAGATATGAATTAAGTAACTTAATTAACCCTTACCTATACCACCTTAGAAGAATTAAACAAATAATTATGAGCCAATGAGATGACATAAAAACTCACAAGGAATTTAAATTTACAATGCACCTAATAAGAAAAAGGCCTAATGTAATTTGACTCATAATTAAAGTTAATTAAGCTAAGAGGTTTAGCACACAACATTGAAAAAATTAAGTAAGATTTTGCTTTTTTAGAATTTTTAGAAATTAATTAAGGGAATAATTAATGAATTAATCCTTAATTAAGAGGAGATTAAAGAGAGAAGAGGGGGTTTAGGGAATAACTTAGGAGAAATGCCCCAAAATTATTCCATAAATCTCCTACTTACTGGATCTGACCTTAATCAACCCTAATCATAGGGTAAAACTACTAATCATACCCTATCTATGATTAATTATATGAGAAGGATAATTAAGGAAACCATATGCAATTACTCTAATCAAGCCTTCAATAAATCTCAAGAAAATTAAGGGAGGTAGAAGTCATCCCCTAAAATATACCCAAGAAATTTGGAATTAATGAGAGAATTAATTAAACAGTAATTAGCAAAATAAACTTTCCAATAAAACTCAAATTCAGAGAAAAATATAACTCAAAATCTACTGAAATTAATTTTAAAATATTCTAGGTTGAATTATCTTTCCATAAGATTTTATTTCATAATTTTCTAAATTTGATAGAAGGAGTTATGAATTTTGGAAGATTCCTGAATTAATAGAAATTAATTAAGGCATTTTCAATAACCCTAACTAATCCTCTGGCTCACGGCGCGACGCGTGGCGGTGGCGATCACGCGCATTGCGGGGGGTTTACTTAAATGTCAAATCCCGGATGGCGGTGCACATGGTTTGATCTATCGTCCGATCAAGATTGGGCCGGTGAGATCTCCCGTTTTTAAAAGCTAAGGAGTTTCTAAAGCGTGGAATTATGCGTCCATCCAAAATGCGCGGATGGATGGTTGAGAACTCCCAAGTTCTTCCTCTTGATCAACACAGATCGTCCATGATCAAGGGGAAGATCCAAGCTTGATCTAGCTCGGATTCAAATCAAACTCAACCCACACCATCTAAAGCTAAAGAGCAGCAGATCCAACGGTCAAAAATCCATGAGATGAAAATTTCTTTCACAAAGCTCCACACCACATTGAGTTTAATGGTTGAAAAATCCCATACCTCGCCGGAGGTGATCATTGGCACTCGATTCCTTTGGAGAAGCTTCGTCTGGTTGAGACAAAGCCTTGCTGAAGTTTTGAGCACTTGAGGTTGAGTGGATCTTCCTATAGGTCACCTCCTCCTTAGCTTAAGCTCAGTTTTGATTGAATTGGATCTCCCCTTACTTCAAGAACTTGGAAGAGAGCTTGGGGCACTCGACTTGGTCTTCTGATGAAGCTTGAAAAGGGAATTGAGTGGAGTTTGAGTGTGGAGAAAGTTGGAGAATGAATTGAGCTTCCCTATTTTCACTGTTCAAAAATCGAGAAATGGGGAAATGGCAAAAGCTCTTGTGTAATAGTCGAAATATATATATATATATAATAATAATAATAAATAAATAAATAAATAAAAAAGAAAATTTTTCAACCTCCGTGGAGGTTAAGAAAAAAAAAAAAAAATCAAGAGGCGTCGGTTTTGACAAGAAATAGAATCCCAAAAGCAGAGAGAAGAGAGAAGGAGATTGTAGTGACTCACCTTGTGTGTTACATGCGACAAGGAAGGAGAAGAGGAGTCCGTGCCTTAACCGAGTGAGGCGGCTCCACGCCGTCGACATCGGGTCGTCGGAAGCCATCCGGGTGCCGTCGAACGAGGAAGAAGGAAGGAAAGATCTTGCATGCGAGGAAGGGATCGAACCGCATGTTGCGTGCGTCCGTGAAGAAGCCAATGGGTGGGAGATCCGAGCTGCCAGTTGCGTGCGTGTCTTAGGGAAAAATCGAGAGGTAAGGAAATAAGATATATAGTTAATTTTAATTGAAATTTGATTTTTTATGTTATTAGTTTTGATTTTAGTGCTATTTCAAGTTTAATTTAGGGTTTGTAATTGTAACTTAGGGTTTATCAAATTCAACAATAAATTAATTCAGGAATATGTAATATAAATTAAATTCAAGTTAAGATATTATTATTTTTTAAAACCATTCAAGAATCATTTTAAGAAAAATAATAAAAGGGGAGTATTAAATTTAGGAGAAGCCTATAAATGAAATGCAAACATTTGAAACTTATGAATGAAATGAAGGTAGTAAACGTACGATTAGTTGTAGTAATAGATTAAGAGTTAAATTTTACATTTCCTTAAGTATAATATAAATTAAACTTAATTATTTAAATTTTACATGCTACATGCAAAATATAACTTAAGTATTGACTTAATTTAGGAAATAGACAATGAATAATTATGAATATGAGCATCAAATAATAAAAGCTATATGTAAGTATCACATGAATAAAATAAGATAAATTACTTTCCAATATTGATTCAATTAATATTTGATTCTATATGAATTTCAATTAAGGAAGGAAGCATTAAAGGAAAGGAGATTCAAGAGGAAACTACAAGTTAAAGTGGGTAATTATGTTCTTATATTTATGATAAAAATATCTTTAATTTCTTGTGATGAAATGCATATTTATATGATTATGATTGTTTCTTGTACCACAAGTTGTGATTATTTTCCTATTTTTTCATATGTAGTTTACTGTTTCTTCATGTTGGATAATAACCTGAATGCTAGATCATATTGTCACTTCTTCATTTATAAAGTTAACTGATTTACTATTAGTTATGAATTAATATGTATAGCTGTATAATTGTATGCTATAAATGTGTATGTTGAAAGTGGAGTTCACCCCCTTATGGTACTAGCTGGGGACACAATGTACCCTTACACGAAATAATAAAAAAGGGCCAATGAAATTGGAAAATGGTAATGGTAATAGCTATTTGTCCTTTGGATGAGTATTGGTAAAGGTTTTGGCGGTGACTCCAAGACGGATGATAAATGTAAAAGTAAAAGTTCATACAAAATATTTATGTATACCTACCTCACATATGTTTGATAGTTTGAACAAATTTCTTTTATGTACATGTGAAAATAAAAAAATTGGCATGCATACTAGTTCTACTTTCTTGTTTACTATAGTGTAACATCATAATTGACCCACTGAATTTTATCCATTTGTTAATTGCTTAAATTTTTTTCAGGAAATCATCCTAACTAAATGACTGATAGAAGGATTATGTTTAAATTATATGTCATATGAACTTTGTTAGTATATATATGTATGAAAAAATTTGTTAAATCTTTTGTGGATTGTAGTGGCTCTTATACGATTAAAGATTTTATTAAAAATTTGAAGTGTTATGTAAGTTTTTCTTTTATCCGTCCAACTGTCTGTTCCCGCCTTAATATTCCAAGCTCCCAGGCCGGGTCGTGACAAGAGTGGTATCAGAGCTAGATTTTATATTTATGGACATAAGTATGATCATAATCAAAGAGCCATTAGGAAGATGATAAATTTTATGAAGAGATTTGATGTGATTCTAGGAATTGATTGGTTATCTAAACATTATATTACTATAGAATGTTGTAAAAAGATAGTCAAATTCAATATCCCTGGAGAAGAAGAATTCAAATTTATGGGGCATAAGGGAGTATTAGCTATGATGGTGTCTTACTTAAAAGTTCAAAAGATGCTAACAAAAAGCTATGAGAGTTTTCTTGCTCAAGTCACCGATGTTACTAAAGAGGTAAAGAAGCTAGAGGATATACCAGTAGTAAAGGAGTATCCAGAAGTCTTTCTAGATGGCTTACCAGGTTTACCTCTAGTCAGAGAGATAGATTTCTCTATTGATTTAATTCAAGGTGCTAAACCTGTAGCAAAAGTGCCATATAAAATGGCGATCAAAGAATTACAAGAGTTGAAGAATCAGCTACAAGAATTGTTAGAGAAGGGATTTATCAGGCCTAACACATCTCCTTGGAGAGTTCCTGTATTATTTATGAAGAAGAAAGATGGGACATTAAGGCTATGCATCGATTATAGAGAGCTTAACAAACTCACATTGAAGAATAAATATCCCTTACCAAGAATTGATGATCTTTTTGACTAACTAGAAGGAGCTTCAGTATTTTCAAAGATTGATTTAAGATCAGGTTATCATCAGCTTTGGATCAAAGAAGAAGATATACCAAAGACTGCATTCAGTATAAGGTATGTGCACTATGAGTTTGTGGTGATGCCTTTTAGCTTAACAAATGCTCCAGCTATATTTATGGATCTCATGAATAGATTTTAGATTCATTTGTGATTGTATTCATAGATGACATTCTAATTTATTCCAGAGATGAAGCAGCTCATGAAAACTATCTTCACATTATTTTGCAAGCTCTTAAAGGAAATGAATTGTATGTATAATTTTCAAAGTGTGATTTTTAGTTAAATAACATCATATTCTTGGGGAATAAGATTAGTAGTGAAGGTGTTTGTTAGATCGAGTAAAGTCGAGAAAATATTTGAATGGCCCGACCCGTCACGAAGTCGAAGTTTCTTAGGGTTAGCGAGGATATTACGGAGATTCATTGAAGGGTTTTTGAGTTACCATGCCTTGCTAACTCAAAAACGATCAAGTTTGAATGGTCAAATCAATGTGAAGAGGCTTTTCAAAATTAAAGAATTGTTTAATATGCTGGTATTAACTATTTCATCGAGGGGACGGAAAATTTCAAATTTATAGTGATGAATCATTAAGAGGCTTGGGATGTGTACTTTGCGAGAATGGAAGAGTGATTCTTATCTTGAGCGATTGAAAAATCATGAAAAAATTATCAACCCATGATAAAGCTAGCGATAGTGGTATTTGCATTAAAATTTGGAGGCATTATTTATATGGAAAGTGTGAAGTTTTCTTGATCATCAAACTTGAAATATATCTTTACTCGAGGAAGGAGCTAAATTTACATAAAGGAGATGGTTGGAACTCATTAAGGATTATGATTTGGATATTCAATATCATCAGGCAAATGTGATTCTTGATGCTTTAAGAAGAAAAATATCTGATACTGCTTATTAGTTGATCTCTCAACAAGAGGAGTTGATGAAAGAGTTAGAAAAATTAAAAATTTTAATTATTAAATCTACAAATGATCATGCTTTATTGTTATATCGAATGGTATATCAATCAATTTGAAAAGATATAATGCAGAATGCTTTATCTCGATGATGACTTTCAGAAAATTTTAGATTTGGTAAAATAAACTATCTGAAGATTTTGAAATCGATGAGGAGGATTCTTGAAGTATCATGGCGGGGTTTGCATTCGAGATATTGGAGATTTGAGAAAAGAGCTTGCATGAAGCACATCATTCATTATATCTAATTCGTGGTAGTAACTTAATGTATCAAGATCTTAAGAAAATATTTTGGTGACCAGGAATGAAAAGAAGTGTAGCTGAATTTGTCTATAAATATCAATCATGTCAGATGGTTAAGGCTGAACATCAAAAGCCAAGTGAACTTTTACAGCCCTTGCCAATACCTGAGTGAAAATGGGATGATATTGCTATGGATTTTGTGATTGGCTTACTTAGATCTAGAAGAGGCTGTGATATTATTTGGGTTATTATTGATATGTTGACTAAATCTGTACACTTTATACCTATCAAACAATCTGATGCTGTTGAAAAATTAGCAAGGAAGTATGTTGATGAAATCGTGAAGTTGCATGGTATGCCAAAATCTATAGTGTTCGATCGGGATGACCGATTTACATCTAGACTGTGGAGAAAAATTTAAGAAGCTTTAGGGACGGAGCTTATATTCAGTACTGCATTCCATCTTCAAACTAATGGCCAGTCGGAAAGAATAATTCAAACACTTGAAGATTTACTTAGACTTTGTATCCTTGATCTTGGAGGAAATTGGAAAATTCATTTGTCATTGATTGAGTTTGTCTACAATAATAGCTTTCAAGCAAGTATTGGTATGGCTCCCTATGAAGCATTGTATGGAAGGAAATGCAGAATACCACTTTGTTGGGTGGAGACAGGTGAAAGAAGAATCATTGGTGCAGATGTAGTAGATGAAGCTCGAAAAGATCCGATTGATTAAGTGACATTAAAAGCTCAAGATAGGCAGAGGAAATACTATGATGCTAAACATCGGCTAGTAGAGTTTGAAGTTGGAGAATTTGTATTTCTTAAAGTCAGCCCCATGAAAGGTATAAAACCATTTGGTAAAGTTGGAAAGTTGAGCCCATGCTATATTGGTCCATATGAAATCTTGAAAAGAATTGGGAAAGTGGCTTATAGACTGGCTTTACCTTCTCACATGCAAGGAGTGCACAATGTGTTTCATATTTCTTGTCTGCAAAAGTATATTACTGATGAAACTAACAAATTTATTGTGGATCCTATTAATATTTAACCAATTTTTATATTTGTGGAGGAGCCAAAAAGGATTATAGATTATGATATTAAGCATCTCAAGAATAGGAAAATTTCATTTGTCCGTGTACTATGGAAACATGGATCAGATCGAGAAGCTACGTGAGACAAGAAATCAGAAATGCGAGAACTTTATCCTCAATTGTTTAATTAAAGGTATGTATAGTTCTATTAATGTCATTTAATTTCGAGGATAAAATTTTATAAGAGGGAGAGATTGTAATAGCCGAAATATATATATATATATATATATATATATATATATATATATAAAATAAAGAAAACTTTTCAACCATATGATTATAAAGAAAAAGAAAAAAAATCTAAGGGGGGAGTCAGTTTCGACAAACCGAAATAGAATCCCCAAAAGCACGCGAGAGAGAAAGAGAGGGAGAAAGAGAGAAGGAGATTGTAGTAACTCACCTTGTGTGCCCTAGCCGTGCATCGACGTGCATCGACAATCAAGGAAGGAGAAGAGGAGTCCGTGCAACCGGTGAGCTCCACCGTCGGCATTCAGAAGTAATATCCGGTGCCACCCCAGGAAGAAGGAAGGAAAGCTCTTGCATGCGAGGGAGGGATTGAACCGCACATTGCGTGCATGCTTGAAGAAGCCGACGGGAGGGAGATCCGAGCCCCCCGTTGCATGCATGTCTTAGGGCAAAACCAAGAGGTAAGGAAATAAGATATATAGTTAATTTTAATTGAACTTTGATTTTTTATGTTATTAGCTTTGATTTCAGTGCTATTTCAAGTTTAATTTAGGGTTTATAATTGTAACTTAGGGTTTATCGAATTCAACAATACATTAATTCATGAATATGTAATATAAATTAAATTCAAGTTAAGATATATATTTTTTTAAAATCATTCAAGAATCATTTTCAGAAAAATAATAAAAGGGGAGTATTAAATTTAGGAGAAGCCTATAAATGAAATGCAAACATTTGAAACTTATGAATGAAATGAAGGTAGTAAAAGCACGATTAGTTGTAGTAATAGATTGAGAGTTAAATTTTGCATTTCCATTAAGTATAATATAAATTAAACTTAATTATTTAAATTTTACATGCTACATGCAAAATATAACTTAAGTATTGACTTAATTTAAGAAATAGACAATGAATAATTATGAATATGAGCATCAAATAATAAAAGCTATATGTAAGTATTACATGAATAAAATAAGATAAATTACTTCCCAATATTGATTCAATTAATATTTGATTCTATAAGAATTTCAATTAAGGAAGGAAGCATTAAAGGAAAGGAGATTCAAGAAGAAACTGCAAGTTAAAGTGGGTAATTATGTTCTTACATTTATGATAAAAATATCTTTAATTTCTTGTGATGAAATGCATGTTTATATGATTATGATTGTTTCTTGTACTGCAAGTTGTGATTATTTTTTACTTCTTCATAAATTGTGATGTAGTTTACTATTTCTTCATGTTAGATAATAACCTGAATGATATATCATATTGCCACTTCATCATTTATAAAGTTAACTGATTTACTGTTAGTTATGAATTAATATGCATAGCTATATAATTGTATGCTATGAATGTGTATGTTGAAAGTGGAGTTCACCCTCTTATAGCTGGGGACGCAATGTACCCGTGCACGAAATGATGAAAAAGAGCCAATGAAATTGGCAAATGGTAATGGTAATGGTTACTTCTCCTTTGGATGAGTATTGGTAAAGGTTTTGACGGTGACTCCAAGACGGATGATAAATGTAAAAGTAAAAGTTCATACAAAATTTTTATATATACCTACCTCACATATGTTTGATATTTTGAACAAATTTCTTTTATGTACTGTGAAAACAAAAAAATTTGGCATGCATATTAATTCTACTTTCTTGTTTACTATAGTGTAACATCATAATTGACCCACTGAATTTTATTCATTTGTTAGTTGCTTAAATTTTTTTCAGGAAATTATCCTAACTAAATGGCTGATAGAAGGATTATGTTTAAATTGTTTGTCATATGAACTTTGTTAGTATATATATGTGTGGACAAATTTGTTAAATCTTTTGTGGATTGTATTGGCTCTTGTACGATTGGAGATTTTATTAAAAATTTAAAGTGTTATGTAAGTTTTTCATTTATCCGTCCGATCGTCTGTTCTTGCCTTAGTATTCCAAGCTCCCGGGCCGAGTCATGACATCTAGGAGGCTAGGGATCACTCTCTGATGGCTCCTAAGTCTCATTAGTACTCAATCGAATTGAGAAATTATGAATTCAAGTTTGTTTAGGGGGAGTATATCTCCGCCTTGAAGGATCGGACGGGTGCAAGCTTATGTGCCATTTTGATCCAGTTAATCATAGGCAATGGGTTGTTTGATCAGTTAAGAGTGTGCACATGGTTGGTTTGAGCCAAGGAGTGGATTGCCAACCTCCCATGTGCTTCAATTTGAGTTTGAGAGGGAGTTTGAATTTTGCATTTTGACCCATAGGGTCGGGTTTGGTCTAAGGACCAATTGGGATGACCCAAACCTATTGGGTTGGGTGTACCACTCTCCCCTAGGTCTCCTTGAGCTTTTAGGAAAAGCCTCAAGTGAAAGTGAAGAGGGCATGACCAAATTACCCATGGATTAAGCCAAAATTTGTTCTATGGCCTAGGGGTAGGATGGTCATTTTGTTGATTTTTCACTTTAGACATGTTGGGTATGTGGAGAAACTAGGTTTGGCCAAGTTTCATGAGATTTGGAATTCATTTGATAGGGTTTGGCTCATGTTGACCCATTTAGGTCAAAATGGATCAACTTGGGTCAAGTTGACCAATTGATCAAATTGGATCAAACTAAGGGTTTGGTCAAGTTCATATGACCATTTGAAATATTTTGGTGGGTTTGGTTTGATTCAATTTGGTGTATATTTGATTTTGGTTCAATTGAGTTCGTTTAGGTCAAATGGGTCAAGTTGACCAAATTAACCCATTTGACCTATTTGGGTTAGGTCATGGGTTAGTTCATATTTGGTTGGTCATATGAAATGGATTGATATTTTTGTTTCCAATCAATTTTGGTTAAGTTTGAATTTGGCTCAATTTGACACTTTAAGTCAAATTGGGTTCATGGTTAATTGGGTTAGGTTAGGTCTAGTTGGCCAATTGAAGCTTTGGTCAAATTCAACAATTATTTTGGGATGAACTTGACCTATTGGTTTCAATCAATTTGGCTTAGATCAAGTTTTGACACATTTTGACTTTTTAGGTCAAGTTAGGTCAACTTGGGTCAAGTGGCCAATTGGGCTAGGTTAGGCTTAAATGTTGACTTGGTCAAGTTCAAACATTGATCATGAATGAAATTAGATTATTGGTTTCAATCAATTTGGCCTATAGTGCATTTTGGCTAAGTGTTGACTTAGTCAACCCTTAGGTTTGACTTAATTTGACCCAATTTGAGACACCATCTATGATTGTGATCATGATGAGAGGCTTAAATGGGCTTAGTTCAATCCAATTTGGTTAAGATTAAAATTTGGCTCATAAGGGTACTTTAGGTCACTTTGGATCAAGTGAGCCTAAGTGGGTTAAATGGCTTGGTCAAAGCTTGATTTTAGTTTGATTGAACTCACATATGGACTTATGATTGAAATATAAATCCATTTGCAAGTGGTTTGAAGTCAAATGAGTTTTAATTCATTTGACAATTTCAAGTTCAAAGGGTGAACATGAGTTTGACTTAGGTTTGATCTTCGAATTGAGTTTTGGTTAAGTGATTGAAGTTTGTATTTATATTTGGATTCATGATTGAAGGATTGATTGGATCATGAAGAAAAATCAAGGGTTTGACTTGATTTGAAATTGATTTGGTTAAGTTCAAGATTTTGGCTTGAAAGACTTAGGTTAGATTTTGAATGAGTTTGAGTTTGATTTTTGGAGTTGGTTTTGGTTGTTTGAATTTATATTGCATTTATATATGTTAATATAAATGAGTTTTGAGAAAATGTCAAGGATTTGAAGTAACATGAACTTGATCTAGGTTAAGTCCTTAAGAAGGGATTAAAGGACATAGGAAAGATTTTGAATTTGGATTTGAATTTTGGGTTTAGTTTGATTGATTTGAATTTATATTTTATTTATATATGAAAATATAAATGAAAATATAAATGAGTTATGAGAAAATTTCATGAGTTTGGATTTATTTGAACATGATTGGGGCTAGGTTCTTAAGAGGGAATTAAGGACTTAGGAAATATTTTGAACTTGGAATTAATTTTTGGATTTAGTTTGATTGATTTGAATTTATATTTCATTTATACATGAGAATATAAATAAGTTATAAGAAAATTTCATGAGTTTGAATTGATTTGAACATGGTTTAAGCTAAGTCCTTAAGAAGGGATTAAAGGACTTGGGAAAAATTTGGAATTTCAATTATGGGCTTCAATCATAAGTTTCAATCATGGGTTTCAATCATGTGGCATTGATTTGAGTTTGGAGAAAATAAATTAGGTTGGAATTGATTTAGATTTAATGTTGATTTGATATGAAGTTTGACTTGAAGGAAGGAAGTGAGGAATGTGGTTCAAGTTATAGGGTAGGCAAATTTTCCTAACGCCCCTAAGGCATGACCTATTCCTATGGCTAACTCTTCTAAGTCTCTAGGACTAGGTTGAATGTCCACCTAATCACTAGATGTATCTTAAAACTAAGGATATCTTAAAGTCTAAAAGGAGTCTTATGTCTAAGATGGAGGGGTTGAGAGCTCATCCTAAAAATGAGGTCAACAACTCCATATATTATAAATGATTTATACACTTTTGAAAGTAATTTTTGATTTAATAGTGATAATAGCCACACTTATTTTTAATTTAAGTCAACACATACAATTCAGCATAAAAGAAATCATTTTGTTTAATTAATTTTTGAAACAGATGAATGCATTATCATATATGGCAAACAACATTTAATATGATTGAAAAGAAATAAAAGAACATAAGCACATGATTTCATTCAATCCAATTACATCCTAAGGGAAACCATACTAAATAATGTCATTTAAACTACACCAAAATTCTTTAATATCATTTTTAATTTTAAGTTTGATTTAGTTTAAGGAATGTAAAAGAGATTTGCTAATCTTAACCCCATTACCCATGTTCGTGATTTAATTTGGTTTAATGAGAAATAATTAAGTGAATTTGATGAATTAATTAAGTTGGATCATTAATTAAATCAATTAGTTACATTTACCTATGCTTCTTTAATTTGATTAACCACTTAATTATATGCCATAAATGACATGAATATGTGAGAAAATAAAATTGCAATGCTCTTAAAGAACCTAATACAATTGGCTCATAATTAAGGATTAATTAAGTTAAATAATCTAATTAAGTACTTTTATGATTCTCCCATACTTATGGGTTAATCATAATTTCCTTAGAGGGTCTTTATGTTGTTAAACACATAAAGAAGAACCCTTAATTTGACTATTTGTATTTAAGGTTTGATTTGATTTGATTTTTTTGAATGATTTAGTTGAATTGATTTGATTTGATTAGTGTTTATTACATTTGTTTTGTATTTGTTTACCTTCATGTAATTTGATTGATTAATTTTTTAATAAGATGTTTTGATTTAATTAAATCTTGATAATTCAATATCCTTTTAAATTAATATCTAATTCTTTTCTTTGATTATAATTATGTGATTTAATTTTATGTTTATTTGATTTAATCATGATCCATTTATTTGTAGTTTGATTGGATTAGATTAATTAAGATTTTATTTTGATTTTAATTGAGTTTGATTCTTTGTAATTAGAATTTTATTTTTAATCTCATCCATTTGTCATGTTTATCAAAGGTTGGTTTGTATTTTGATTTCATACAATAGATAGTTAATTAGTTTATCTTATTTAAGTGGGTTTAATGAGATTTGATTTGATTACATATTAAATTGATGAGTATTTCTTTATTTGATTTAATTTGATTTGATTAGCTTTATTGATCTATGAATTTTATTTAGGTTCAATGTGATTATTAGTTTAATTAAGAAGTGTGTTTAGGTTTATTATTAAATTAAATAAGGATTTGTGTAATTTTTAATTTGGTTTCATATTTGTTTAAGTTTGATGATGTCATTAATGACTTAATGATTTAAGTTTAATTTAGGATTTGATTGGCATTTAATTGCACTTTAATTATGTTCAAAATTATGTTTGATTAAGCTTAAATTTAATATGATTAATTTGATTAATTTAATTAGCTTATTTAAGAGGTGTGATCAATTATTAAATAAAATAAAGATTTGTTTAATTTTTAATTTGATTTTATATTTATTTAGGTTAATAATGTAATTAATGGCTTAATGATTTAAGTTTAAAATAGGATTTGATTAGCATTTAATTGTATTTTATGTTCGATTAAGCTTAAGTTTAATATGATTAATTTGATTAACTTAATTAATTTATTTAAGAGGTGTGATCAAATTAATTAGTAGATTAATTAAGTGCTTGATTTGAATTAATTTTAATGTGATTTATAAAGTTAATTTGGTTCATTAAGATGATGGATTAATTCATTAAGTTTACATTAATTAAATATTTAATTAATTAAGTTTGATTAAGGGAAATTAAATTTTTAAATCATTAGGTTAATTAAAGGTTTATTTAATTAGAGATTAATGACTTAACTACCCATATATGACTTATTTGATTTGAAAGTTTTAATTAGCATTTACCTAAATTTTATTGATTAAAGGGTTATCATTGTTATTATCATTTGATTAGATTAAGTGATTTAATTATTTATTTTTATTTCAATCAAACTTGATTATTCATAATCATAGTTATGTTTGGTTTTCTTCATTTATTATGTTCATTAGATTTCATTTATATTTGATTTAGTTGTTAGGTTTATGTATTAATGGCTAATTAATCATCTTATTCCAAATGGATTGATTTTAAATGTCATTTAATCACATCTTAATTAAGTTTACTTTAGCTTTATTTGATTTAATTTGATTAATATCAAATGATTATGTTGAATTAGTTTATTAATCAATTTAATTTTTAGTTTATTTAATGATTAATTAATATTTAATTTGTTTTAATTTGTTAAGTAGTTTCATATGATTAAGATTCAATGCTTGGTGTAGGTTTGACAAGATTAGTTTGGTTTTATATCAAAGCTTCATTGATTTATTCAATTATGAGTTTAACTTAAAGATCTCATCATTTAACTAAATTTCATTAACTCAATTAAGTTTAGTTAATTTTAATTTTGTTTGAGTGATAAATGATATTTTTCTGATTTAAAGTTTGACTACCAATCATTTGGGTATTATATCATTTCTGATTTTGATTTGATATTTAAATTTTTTTAGGTTATGTTTTAATTAATTTCTTAATTGATTAAAGTTTAATCCTAAGTTTTTATTTAGGGTTAATTAGGCTTCAGAAAATCACATTATTTTCTTAAGGGTCCTAAATGTTACCTGAAGTGATTTAAGTTATTTTGAAGATTTTTTTTGTAATTTTATAGATTTTTATTTGATTTGTTCTATTAAAATGGACAATCTGAATTTTGAAATTTAATTTCTCCAAATCTATAAATGCTTTTCACTTGAGATTTTTATGGTATGTGTGTTTTAACTCTTATTTCAATCTCTGAAAATATCAATTCAATCATGCTTATATTTTTAGAGTAATTAATAAAATTTAATTTTCACTAAAACTTAAATTAAGCTCAAACCATTCATTGTAATTTGGAGATTTTTGGTTCGTTGAATTTCTCTTGGAAAGACAGATCCAATGAGCCTTTATTTGTAATTATTTACTAAGTATTTTATTTTTTATGAATTTTCAAAGTTTCAGGACACTTAAATAATTTTTAAAATGAGAAAATATGTGATTTTCCCACTTAACCCAGTCAACGTCGCACGAGCACTGACGGGGCAAAGTGGTGCCACATGGCACCGCTCGACTAAAATAATTTTATATTTTTAGAGTAATTAATAAAATTTGATTTTCACTAAAACTTAAATTAAGCTCAAACCATTCATTGTAATTTGGAGATTTTTGGTTCGTTGAATTCCTCTCGGAAAGACAGATCCAACGAGCCTTTATTTGTAATTTTGTGCTAAGTATTTTATTTTTTTATGAATTTTCAAAGTTTCAGGACACTTTAATAATTTTTAAAATGAGAAAATAGGTGATTTTCCATAACCCGGTCGATTACCGCGAGCAGCGGGCAAAAAATAATGCCGTACCGCTTAAGCACCTCATTACGGTACGCGGCGCCGGCCCGCATGGTGCCGCGTCGATAACGAAGTCGGGGATAGGGACGCGAGGATCGGATCTGATCGTCCGATCGTGGATCGGACGATCAGATCAATCGTTAGATCTGGAAGGCGCGATCGCGGATCCAAACCGAGCGATCGCGTGATCTGAGCTGTCCGATCCCTGAACGGTGAAATCTAACGGCGGTTGCTTTCTGGCAGGTGAAAGTGGTGGAACACTACTCATCCGATGAGATTTTTCATGATTTTGAACCAAATTTAGTCTGATTTGGCTTGTTTTTGCAGTGATTTTCACCAGAAAAGCTTCTGATTCATATTAGGATTAAATATTATGAAAAATGCAGGGCTTCTCTAAGAAAATTCCTAAAAATCGTGCAAGAATCAACACAAATAAAAGTTCTTAAGGCCAACTAAAGTTTAGCGAAATTACCTCACCGGGGATGGTTTCTGGCAGCGGTGAAGATCTGAGCGAGCGCCGAGGTGCAAGAGAAAGCTTTAGAATGAGTGTAGCCTTCACCTTCACTTCGAAATGATGTATTCTTCAATCGTCGCTGCTTCCTTGTCGAAATCAATCTGGTTTTGATGTTTTAGTTTAAGAGAAGTGGGGAAGTGGTGGCTGATTGCTTTGGGAGTTCTAAGAGGGTCTCTCTTGCCAAAATTAGATCTCTTTACTATCTCTATTCTCTCTCTTTTAATAGTGGCCAAAATTTGAATAAATATGATGAGGAGGTGGTTCTGATGGATGATGGCTTGATTGAAGACTTTGGATTTAACTCCCAAAGTCTTCATTTGCTATCATATGATCAGCTCCATTGAATGCAAATGTTGGGAAGGAATTGAATGCATGTGATGGAGAGAATTAAATGAGGTTAGGTGGAATCTTATGTGGGGGATGATCCATGAGGAATTTAATTGAGTTGGGTTGATTTTGGGCTGATCCCAAATAGGTTTGGGTCTGGTTTGATCAGCCTCCAATGGGTCATGGCTTGGTTTCAAGGGATTTGGCTCAATTTGGGTCATATGGGTCATATTGGGTCATATCGGGTTAGGTTGACCAATTGGTCAAATTGGGTTAAATCAAGGCTTAGGTTGTGTTCAAATGATAATCTGAGGTGTTTTGGTATGATCAATTTGTTTTAATTTGACTTAGGATTGATTTTGGCTCATTTGGAATCAAATGGGTCAAATGGGTCAAGTTGACCAATTTGACCAAAATTAGCCAAATTAGCTTGAGTTATGGGTTGATTCATGTTCAATTGGCTAATTGAAGATAAACGTAGCCTTTGGTTTGAATAATTTGAATTTAATTTAAATTTTGGCTAATTTGACCCTTTAGGTCAATTTGGGCTAGGTTGGGTCAAGTTGATCAATTGGTCAAATTAAGCTCAATTATGGCTTTGGTCAAGTTCAATAATCAATTTGGAATGAGCTTGAGCCATTGGTTGCAATCAATTTGGGTTAGGTCATGATTTGACCCAATTAGGTCATTTAGGCCAATTTGGGTCAACTTGGATCAAATGGCCAATTGGGATTGATTTTGCTCAATTGGTGGTTAAGTCATATTTAAATATTAATTTTGGATTGATTCAAATTATTGGTTTTAATCAATTTGATGCCGGATGAGTTTTGGCTAACTTTAGATCATTTGGGCTAAGGGTTGACTTGGTCAAATGACTAAGTTGAATTGGTTTGACCCAATTTATTCCAATTAATCATCCTAGGGTGATCAACAATCATGGTGGAAGGTTTTGGGGAGCTTGGTTCAATCCAGTTTGGGTTGGATTGAAAGTTGACTCAAATGGGTTATTTAGTTCACTTTGGGTCAAGTGGACCTAAGTCGGTCAATTGATTTGATTTTGGTTTGATTCGAGTTTAATTGAACTTATATATGAGCCCTGGATTGAAATATAAATTCAACGACAATCAATTTGGAGTCTAAGGGATTTTGGCTCATTTGAAAATTTCAAGTCAAAAGGGCTAGGTTGGGTTTGACTTGGGTTTGCTTCGATTTGATTTGATGATTGTAGATTTCATTTATATTTGGATAGATAATTGAATGAATGATTGATTCAAGAAAAAAATCTATTGATTTTGACTTGATTTGGATAGAAGAATTGGCTTTAAAGGGCTTAGATTGGGTTTGGATTTGATTTTGGATATAGTTGTGATTTTGGATATAGTTTTGGTCATTTAAATTTGGATTTCATTTATATTTGTGAATATAAATGAAGGAATAATTGATTTATAAAGAAATCAATTGAATTTAATTTAATTTAAAGTATATTTTGGCTAAACTTATGAAAATGGTTCATATGGCTTAGGATGGGTCTTGTGATTTGAATTTGATTTTGGGTTTCAATAATTTGGAGTCAAATTTAGGATATGGATTTGAAATTTGGATTTGAATTTGAGATTTGGTTTGAGATTTGAATTTGGGTTTGATTTGAGAAGGTGTATATGGATTGAGTTTAAGCTATAGGGTAGGTGATTTCCTTAAGTCCCAAGGCATGTCCTAATCCTGTGATTAACCCTTCTAAGTCTTTAGGCTTAGGTTAAGTGTTCACCTAATCACTAGAAGTGTCTTATGAATAAGGAACTTATAGTGTCTAGAAGAGTCTTAAGTCTAAGAGGAGGAGGTTGAGAGCTCACTCCAAAAGCAAGGTCAACAGTCTTTATTTGAATTCCCCTTCTTTGATGATGATGGTAAGATTTTACCACTTCTTAACTGAACTTAAATCACCTTGTCTTGCTCGAATTCCTCTGAAGAAGTAGTTTCTTCAAATTCACTTTTTATTCTGGAGGATTGACCAAAAGGGTTAAACTCACTTTTCAACTTCATACGTTCCATATGTGATGTTATTGATGAGTCTAACTCTTCTCCATCTGGAAAGAAGAAATCTTCATCTGAACTAATATCCTTTTGTTGAGTCATTAGACAAAATTCAGATGTTAACTCCTCAAACTCTTCTTTATTTTCTGAGAAGAATTTTGATGGGTTGGTCGGGTTTGTCTGACTATCACTGTCATCTTGGAGTGACTTATGCTGAAGAACATCTGACATTACATAAATAATTCGGCATGTCTCTACTGGGCAAAATTCACCATTATCTTCTTCACTCAATTCAACAATATGGAGTTTAGGCATAAAGTCAAACTAAATGGTTGTCTTGATGGTGATACTTAAGTTATTAATAATCTTTTAAGTTGTAGTTCTCTTCTTGATCTTATTTTTCTTAGCCGACTTCTTTGACTTATGAGGTCTACGTTTAGTAGACTGCTCCTCGTGCTATGATGAAGTAGCCTTATCAAAATGTCGCTGAGAAGCTAAAATGCTTAGTTTAGGCATTTCTTTTAAGTCAAATATAGGTTCAAGTGGTGATTTCCACTTAACACTAGGGACATCTTTTAGATGCTTCAACATTTTCACGGTCTTCTTAGATACTACTGTTTCCCATTCTTCAATCAGGACTGATTTTTCTTTCTTTTTGCCTTTAAAGGATGATACGGAAAAGGACGTAATCATCCTTGTAGACTCTCATTTCGGGTTGATTAGAATATTGTCGAATAATATAAATTCACCTCGTCGATACTTCCTTTCTAGCTAATCTTCTAAGACATAACAATCTTCAATAGGATGACTGGTCACTCGATGATAGGGACAGTAATTTGGATTATTGACTTGATCAGCTTCTTCAGGCCTTTGTGGTGTTTATTTTCAGATTCATTTGTGTGTGTATAAGTGAGGGGACACCACGTAGATCTGAGGATATACTTATTGAGGTGATTGGGTATGCCATTTAAGAATAGTATACTATCTCGAAAGATAGAAGTCACTATCTTATACTGGACCTAATCACCTAATAAGGACTCCTAAGGCATGATATGTCTTCGAATATACCATAGATTTTCTCCTACTTTACATGAAAAAGTAAAGCAAGGTTTATTTAAATCGGGTTCTTTAAGTTCCCTATAGGGTCGAGCCCCAATAGTTAATTACATCTTAATGAAGGTGAATTCCTTAGGAATACTCTCGATTAAAATAGGCAATTGTTGTCTCCAAAGAATTCAAAGATATGACTATCACTAAATTGGTTGTATTTTAAAAAATCAAGGGGGATGGATCAAAAGGAGAGAGTTATTATCAACGCCAAAGGAGATGAGTAGGGAGTGCTCAGGATACTAGAAAATATAATGAGCACTCTAATCTATCATATTATTGAGCTTTACATATTTGAAATTGAGGAGATTTATTTGAGTTAAAATTTTATTAGAAATATAGACTTATAATTCCACGACACAAGATTGTCGAAATGCCTAAGAGGTGAGGATTTATGCTTGTAGACCCAAAGGGAAATATCAACATCGGATCTTAAATCTAGGGAGCTTTGGCGAGGACCAAAGCACAGCCTAAATCTAAGGCCATAGTGTGTATATGGTTTACCTCCACAAGAGAGAGTAAACCACCCGATTGCTGAACTTATTATCGCCTGGGGTGGCAGCCAACTAACTCCTCCTACGCTTTAAATCCATGTAGGCAGATCATATGCTTTTGCAAGATGGCTAGGTTGTTATAATTTAAAAAAGAAACTAAGTCCTTAAACCCACTCCTTAAGATACTAGAGCAAGAGGGATATGAATAATCACTTAAATCTAATGCAAATTTTTATCAAATTTCATTTAATTTGAGACTCTTTATTTTGACACAGGCTATGAGATTTTGTATGCCTAAATGCATGAGAAATTGATCATGGACCAAATCAAAAGAGAAAAAGGTGTTCTTCCATCTTAGGCTCTCAAAGGTTAAGCTCATTCAATCTGAAAAAGATGGAAGCCCTCTCTTAACACTAGTGAAACAAGATGATATACGTGATATTAAACATACAACATCCAGCTAAGGGATTGCTAAATATTTTATTATCTTAATTTAATGCCTAGACTTTTATATGATGTTATGAGTTATTTTAGAGGTTTAATTATTAGTTGTTAGTTTGGGTAGAAAAAATTAATTTTTATCCTAGGAGCCTAATCGCATCTAGGCCATACAATAATCACTAATCATAAATAAACTATGTAAAGGCATACTTTTTTCTAATGCACAAGCTAAACAAATCATCAAACAATTTTATTAAGCTATCGCAAAAGAATAAAAGGCTAATGCAGTTGGGTACTGCCATACAACCCGAAAAGAAATGTGAGTAGCCGAGCTCTACCATTATACAACCCGGATTACAAGAGAATAATTACAATTATAAATGATGAATGTTATGGGGGTCTTCATTCTTCATTTCTTCATTTTCTATTTCTCTATTTTGATTTGCTCCATTTCTTTCTTCCTTTTAGCTTGATTTGGATGTGCTTGCTCTAAAGGCATCACATGGTACATAAGACTTGGTCTTATAACCAATGCTCATCTTAATCCCCCATAACACTCATCCTAGTCTTAATGCAAAATTATATTAAAAGAAGGAAAGTAAATCTAGCTACACCTGCAAAATAAATATTAGCTAAACACACCATACAACCTAAACAATTATATGAATAATTTGGACTTAGCACCACACACATGGGTAACCAAGCCCACTTGTCCTAACTTGGATTATACTTAAGGGCTAAGCAACCTGTACATCAAAAGCATTTATATTTTTATTTAGCGGCCCCTCAGGCACAACCCCCTGCAGAAAGCATAATTAGACTAATATCGCTATACATACTCTCACAAAATAATACATCACAAAATAAGCATACATCAAACCATAACACACATAAAAGCTAGTGGTACTTAATCTAATGTGTGTGCATTAAAGCTTGTGTGGTATGTCCTAATTAGGTTTTAGAGTTGTAATTTGCTAAGTGTGGGGGATTTAATTTATAAATGCTTGATTTTTTGTTTAAGTGATTTAATTGGTTTGAAGGTTTTACATAATATTTTTCTTTTGTTTCATATAACCTACACTTAACAACTAAGTGTTATAAAGAGAAGAAAGAGAAGGAATCTCTCTTTCATCCCTACCTTAAGTCAATTCTAAAGCAAGTTAATTAATTAATTTCTTTCAGTGAATGACTTATTATATGTTTTAATCAATCCTAAGTTTAGGTTCACTCCAAATAGCTTTATTCAATAAGAAATGCATCTTAAGATTAATTAAAATTGATTACTATCAGATAACACATTTATTTATTTCTTTTTCATCATGTATATCATATGTATGAGTAGATCCTAAGCATAACTATACATGCATATATATATATATATATATATATATATATATATATATATATATATATATATATTATACTTGAATGATGAATGCAAAAAAATGTATTTGGAATTCAAATATTTCATTTAATTGAATTATGAATGTATGTCTTTTTAATAGAAAAGAAAAATTTGCCATCCATTAGCTAAGATACACATTCACATGTATAAAATGTTTAAGTGAGTGCATATGTTGTTACACTAAGGCGTAGTGACTACTTAAATTTTAAACCCTTGCAACCCTTGGGTGTCCAGACTAATATACCACTTTTCTTAGATACATGTAGATGTATAAGCAACTATAAGGATAGAAAACCTATACAAAAGTTGTAATTTGATTTATTTGATTATGATTCTTATCCATTGGTCACATCATACATACGTATGTATAAGGATTTCAAGTGAGTACGACGCCATTGTTCTGCACCAAGGGCGTAAGGTACAAGACTTACTTAGGGCTACTTAAAGCCTCGTAGCCCCGGAGTGTCCAGACTAATATACCACTTTTCTCAAATACATACGAATGTACAAAAGAACCACAAGGATAAGAAGTCATGCAAGAAGTCATATTTGGTTTGATTATATGATTTACATATGTGATATGGAATTGTTCCTAAGTCTTAACATGGAGATGCATAGGAGTAAATTTAAGCAAATATTGTGTTCTTTTCAAATGAACTATATATTTGTAAATTCTATGTGAATCTATGTAAGATGAGGAAAAAGTGCTTCATATTACATACCTTATATTATCAACACATGCAAACTTATAAATACTTGTAATTACATCACTCCATTTATAATAATTGATTTATAGGCTTTTGAAAATAACATCTGATTTAATAGTAATAATAGCCACACTTATTTAATTAAAATCATCACATGCAATTAGACATGAAAGAAACCATTTTATTTAGTCAATTTTAAAAGACATGAATGCATGATTACACAGGGAAAGTAATATTTACAATGAATGGAAAAAAATAAAGGAATATAAGCACATGATATTATTCATTCCAATTAATTCTCAAGGACAATCATACTAAATAAGGCTATTTAAAATAAACCAAAGTTCTTTAATTTCATTTCATTTTTGAGTTTGATTTGATTTAAGAAATATGAAAGAGATTTGATGATATTAATCCCATTCCCCATGTGTGAGTTCATTTTGGTTCAAGGAGGAAATAATTAAGTTGATTTTATGATTTAATTAGGTTAGGGTATGAATTAAGTGGATTAATTAATCCTTACCTACATCACTTTAAGTTAATTAACTAATTAATAAGGAACCAATATGATATGCAACCACATAGAAAGTAAATTTATAATACTCCTAAGAAATGAAAAGGGCCTAATGCAATTGGCTCATGATTAATAATTAATTAAACTTAAGGGATCTCACTTAACTACTTTTATAGTTTCCTCACATATGTGAGCTAACCATAATTTCATCATCTATCACTTTGGATTATTGAACACCCAAAGAGCTACCCAAGATTAAATTAGAGAAATAAACTCAATTGGATTAATTAAGTTCATTAATTAGCTAATTAAACCTTAATTAACCTTAACCAACCAAAATGAGATGGGCTTAGAGAAAGAGATAAAGAAGAGAGCCTAAGTCTCAATCCCTAAATCCTTTCAATTAGTTAATTAAGGTTCAGGTATGATTTAGATTTTGATTAATCTTATTGATTAATTAATTAAGGCTTGTTAATTAATTAATTAATTACTTAAGAGGGATTAGAGAAGACTTAAAGAAAAGATTGGAAAAGGGAGTCTCAATCCATTTTCCTAGACTTCATCATCATTAACAGAGGTTAATAAGCTTAACTGAATGATTAATTTACTATTCATTTGCTAAATTTTCACTAATTATATTAAGAAAGTGATTAAGGTTTAATCCATTGGTTTCCCTAATTAAGCAACCAATAAAATCCCAAAAATATAGGGGAGACATAGGTCATCCCCCTAAACATGCACAGAAAGTTTGAGATTAATTTGATGGCTAATTAGAGAGTAATTATACTAATTATATTTCCAATTAAACCTTAATTAAGTCAATCCACTATTCAAAATTAATTAATAATAATTTTTCTAGATTCTACTCTCAATTATCTTTAGAATGAGCCTAAGTTTGTATTTTTTGGATTTTTTTTAGAATTAGATATGAATTTAGGAAATTTCAGGATTAAAAATCAATTAATAACCCTATTTAGAGCCTTAATCCCGTCGGGCCATGTGGCGGCTGACGCGGAGTGCTTTCAATGTGGCGCGACGGGATTCGCTATTTAAATAGTTACATCCAAGTGCTTAATCGGATGGCGGCGCACGTGGTAACTATGTGGACCATTCGATCTAAGATCGAATAGCCACAATTAAACCCGCAATTTTGAGGGATTAATCAGAGGCTCTAAGCATGATCTGATCAGAACCGTCCATCTCGATCATGCGGGATGGACGATCCATGATCTATCTCCTCCCGAGTGTCGAACAATGGCTACCGTCCATTGTTCGCCGCCCAATCCGAGCTCACTCGAGCTCGGATGGAGATGAAAATGATCCCACACCTTTAGGGAAGCACAACAATCAAATCCAATGGTGGAAATCACATAACATGAAAATTTCTTTCACAAAAGACCAAGCTATTTTCATTCAAGGATCGGTTTCAATGACATACCTCACCGGAGCTTATGACCAGCGGTTCCAACGATTGAGGAAGCTTTGTTTGGTAGAAACAAAGCTCTATTGAGCTGCACGAGCTTTAATTTGGTGTGATTTACTCGAGAGACCAAGGCACTAGACGTAGGTGGTCGGGCTTGATCGAACTCTACTCTCCGACTGTTGGGAAGCTTGGGAAAGGATTCGTTCTCACTCATTTAGCTCCAAGAAAGGTGTGTGCAAAGTTAATTGTACTTTGGTGGAGATTTGAGCAAATGAGAATCAAAGGTGGCCTCCCTTATTTTGATTTTGGGTAAAACTGAGAATGGGGATTTTGGGGAGCTTGGGAAAGCTTGGAAATCGCTCTAGGAACTCTCTCCTTGGCTGCTAGGGTTGATTCAAATGTGAGTGTGTGAGTTTGAGTGATAACACTTCAAATCATCATTTGAACCTAATCCAATCCTTGGTTTGACTTAATTTGACCAATTGGTCAACCTAACCCAAATGACCCAAATTGACCTAATTTGACCAAATTGAGCCAAAACCCTTGAAACCAACCCATGGGACATTAGAACTTAACCAAACACAACCTAAACCCATTCTAGGTTAGCCCAAACCCAATTGGAGCTAAACCCAAGACAAACCTCCCTTGGATATGCCTCCCCATGTGGGATTTTTCCAAAATTGGCAAAGTCCACTTTTCTTTCATCCTTGGAAGCCATCAAGCACCTAAATGGGGTATCACCTAGCCACCTAGCCCACCCTAAGTGGGATAGGCTTGCCATGGACCAAAGGGAGGTGAGTTAACTCACCTCCCTTAGAAATCGAGAACCCCATGGACAAAGGGAGTTGCAACCAGCAATGTCAAGCCTTGAGCCACCTCCCAAGCATTCCTCCACTCAAACTGAGCCACATGGACCTGATGGGGAAAACTCTGACATTCTGACGGTGGCTTGCTAGCCAAAAAATGGGAGACAATCCCGTCTATCCACCTCAATCAATTAAGCGGTATACCCCCTCAATTCAAACAAGAATTCACACCATTCGCATCGTCTGAACTCCCAAGAGATGAATAAAACTCCCTAGTAAGCTCTCGAGCGATTCCAAAGCCTCCCCACTTTGAATTTCTTCTTCCTGAGCAAAACCAAAACATGGGAGTTGATCTTTGATTTCAATTTCTCCATTTCTCAACCAAAGTCTAAATATTCGTTCCTACACCATCTCCATGCCTCGTTGAGGCTACCCGAAGCTTCCTCCATGCTCCAAGCTCACCGGAGGATGGACTTCGATCAAAGTCGAAGCTCCAAAGCACCATTCTTGGACTTTCGAGCAATCTGCATGGAACTAATCCAATTGCTGCTCAACAGGGCTTCATCTCAACTAGACGAAGCTTCCTGAAGCGTGTGAATTACTAGTCTTAGCTCTGATGAGGTAAATCCATTAAAACCAATCTTTAATCAAAATGTGTTGGAGCTTTGTGAAGAAAATTTGCATGTAAGATGATCTTAGCTATTGGATCTTCGGGGATCCTTTGCGTGAAGATGTGGGGTTGATTTGGAGTAAATCTGAGCTTAGGTGAGCTCAGATCGAATGATCCATGGTGGACGGGCTCCGCCGTTCATCATTCGTGAGATGATAGATCATGCGTCGTCCATTCCACCTGATCGAAATTGACGTACGTGATTAGATCACGTTAGATCGATCGATTAATCCTTCTTTAATCATTAGTTTGATCTACACCATCCGATTTGAGATTGAATGGTGGAGATCAATATCGCGTCCCGCCTCCAGCTGAGTCAGCCATGGATGTGACTACTTAAATAGCTAATCTTGCGGCGCTATGTGAAAAGCGTATGTTAGTGCTCCATATGGCACCGATGGAATTAAGGCTATTTAATCCCCTTTTAAGGCTAAAATTTTCATAATTCATAATAAATTATAGAAAAATCCAAAAAATATAAACAAATGCTCATTTTAAAGATATTTTAGAGATGAATCCATGAAAATTATTCTTAATTGATTTTGAATAGTAATTTAGGCTGAAATAAAATTTAATTAAAAAGTTAATTACCTTAATTACTCCCTAATTAGTTAATTAATTAATATCAAGATTTTCTTGGGATTTATTCAATTAATTGGGAAAATTAATTAAGCTCTAATTTATTAACTTAATTAAATGATAATTAAGCATATAAACAGTGGCTTACTTAATTAATTGGGTCATTTATCACTGTTTAATAGTGAGGAGGCTTAGGGAATCGGATTGGGGTTTCTATCCTAACTTTTCCCTAAATTTTCTTCACTTTTTCAAGAGGAATTAATTAGTTACTTAATTAGTTTAATTAAAACTTAAAATACATCTAAACTTAATTAATTGAGGGGTAGATCTTTAGGTATTTAATAACCTAAAGAGATTTAATAAAATTATGATTTGCCTATATGTATGGGAAAATCATAAAAGTAATTAAGTAAGTTTCTTAAACTTAATTAATAATTAATTGTGAGACAATTGCATTAAGCCCTTTCATTTCATAGGATCATTACAAATTTACTTTTCAATTCATTTGCATATTATATTAGCTCATAATTATTTAGTTAATTACTTTAAGGTAACATAAGTAAGGGTAAATTAATTAAAATTCATATCTTAACTTAATTAATCTATAAAATTAACCTAATTACTCTTTATTAAATCAAATTAACTTACAAATATGGGATGGGATTAGGATTAGCAAATCTCTTTCTTTCTTTCCTTAAATCAAATTAAACATCAAATTAAAAATGACATTAAAAAACTTTGGTTTGCTTTAAATAATTGTATTTGATATGATTGTCCTTAGAAAATAATTTGGTTGGGGGGGAGGGTAATGGAGGTCCTTGGGTGCATGATGTGGCTCAGTTTGGTTGGGTGAGGCTGTGGAGGTGGCTGTCAAGGGAGTATTATGTGTCATATGGTTGTTCGGAAAGCTCCAATGGGGATGGGGAGGTGATTTCACCTCCCCATGGATCATGGACGACCCAACCACCTTTGGGTTAGGTCAGCCATAGTCCAAGATGCCTAAGTGGACCTATGAGTGGGTGCAAGTGCCTAGGGGGAGAAAATGACCCAATGAGTATGTGTTTTATCTCATGAGATGCCCTAGACCCAAGAGCAAAATGATCATTTGGCTATGAGTTTGATTTGGGCGGATTTGGGATGGGTCAAAAATGAGTTAGCCCAAATTTCAAGTGGTTTGGAGTTTATTTGATTTCATTTGGCTTGATTTGACCTATTTAGGTCAAATTGGGTTAGGTTGGGACAAGTTGATCAATTGGTCAAATTAGGTCAAACCAAAGGTTAAGTCAAGTTCACATGACCAATTAGAGTGTATTGGTGTCATTGGTTTGATTCAATTTATTTTGGATTTGATTGTGACTCATTTGAATTCAAATAGGTCAAATGGGTCAAGTTGACCAATTTGACCAATTTGACCAATTTTGACTAATTTTGACCAAATTGGGTTTGGTTAGGTGTTGAGCAAGTTCAATTGGCTAATTGAAAATGATTGTAGGCTTTGGTTTGATTTAATTTAGAATTAATTTAGATTTTGGCTAATTTGACCATTTAGGTTAAATTGGGCTAAGTTGGGTCAAGTTGACCAATTGGTCAAATTGGACTCAATTGAGGCTTTGGTCAAGTTCAACAAGTGATTTGAGATGAACTTGATCCATTGGTTACAATCAATTTGGGTTGGGTTGTGATTTGACCTATTTTAACTTTTTAGGCCAATTTGGGTCAACTTGGGTCAAATGACCAATTAGGCTTGGTTTGGCTTAATTGGAAGTTTGGTCATGTTTAATCATTGATTAAGAATTAGTTTGAATTAATAGTTTTGGTCAATTTGCTTATGGAGAGTTTTGGCTAGGTTAACTTGACTTGACCCAATTCATGACAATTGATTAACCTAGGATGATTGTTGATCATGTTGTGAGGCTTGGATGGGCTTAGTTCAATCTAATTCGGGTTGAATTAGATCTTGGCTCAAAAAGGTCTTTTAAGTCACTTTGGGTCAAGTGGACCTAAATGGGTTAATTGGCTTGATCATGGCTTGATTCAAGTTTAGTTATATTGATAAATGGGTTTGAGATGGAAATATAAATCCAATTGTAAGTGATTTGGATCTATATAGATTTTGGTTCATATGGCAATTTCAAGTCAAAAAGGGCTAACTTGGGTTTGATTTGGGTTAGCTTGGATTTGGTTTGATAATTGTAGTTTTTGTTTATATTTGGGACAATGATTGTAGGAATGATTGAATCATGAAGAAATTCATGAGTTTTACATTTGGTTTGGATAGGATTTCACCAAGTTCAAGGACTTGGCTCAAAAGGGTATAAATTGAATTTTGGTTTGATTTTGGATTTAGTTTTGGCTATTTGAATTTATACTCCATTTACATTTGGAAATATAAATGAAGATATAAAGGATTCATGAGAAAATCACTTAGGTTTGGAGTGATTTTGGATTTGGTTAAGGCTAAGTCTATAAGATGAAATTAAAGGGCTTAGAAAAGATTTTAAAATTTGAATTCAATCATGGATTTCAATCATTTGATTTGGAATTGATTTATGATTTGAAATTTTGATTTGAATTTAAATTTGAGGTTTGATTTGAAAGAAGGAAACAAGGATTGAGTTTAAGCTATAAGGTAGGTAAGCCCCTCCTAAATCCTTAAGGCATACCTTATTCCTATGGCTAAACCATCTGAGTCTTTTGGGTTAGGTTAAGTGTTCACCTAATCACTAGAAGTGTCTTAAGACTAAGGAGCTTTTAGTGTCTATGAGAGTCCTAGATCTATGGTAAGGAAGTTGAGAGCTCACTCCAAAAGTGAGGTCAACAGCCTTTTACTTTCTGGTAATTGGAGACCAGCTTTGATTGCTTATCGAAATAATTTAGCCACACTGTCCCTTCTAAAGAAATATTCTTTGTTCATCTTTTCTTTAAGAGATGGCTGCATTCGCTCATCATCTTTTGTCGCTTGTTTTGGATTCTTTCCACCACCTAGAAAAGTCCGAGGTTTATCATTGCCTCCCAATACCAATTTTGGTTGTGGATTAGGATGAACAAGCTTCTTTCCTTTATCATCATTGTACATTTACTATTTTCCTTTATCTATATTATAGATTACTCATTTTTCACCACTTGAACTATAGGAAGCGGCATGAGTTTCATTTCTTCTTGAATGTGAAGGCTTATTTTTCCTTGATTTATCTGTATATATTTCAGACTTAGGGCAATTTAACTTTTCAAATTTGGCCACCCTATCAAGCAAGTCCTAAAATGTTGTAATTGACGCCATACAAAAAAATGGTGTCATTTTATCATCCATATTACCCATTAACAGTTGGATCACATATTCTTCCTTCAATTGTTGTTCACATTTCGTGCTTAGGTTACACCAAGGAGTTATGAATTTTGTCACTGACTCATCTTTTCTCTTTTTCAGCAAGGCAAGGTCAGTGATAGTTATCTTCTCGGTTGCACTGACGAACCTTTTCACGAACATTATCTTTAGCTCAACAAAAATTTTGAGCAAATCATTCCAGCTCGATATCACCAAAGCTGAGATTAAGCATCGACAAATAAAAAGCAAAGTGTATCATTTCCTCCTGTGTTATCAAAAATAGCCTTGAATTAGGCTAGATGTTATTTTGGATTATCATGCCCACTAAAAATATTAAATTTTTATACTGAGTAATCTTTCGAGTATGACACTTGATCATATTCAGGTAGGGCGAATTTTACTCACCAACCTTTCTCCTGCTATAATGATTTATCTTTTCATTAATTATTGTTTCTAGTTGAGCAGCTATTACTGTCCTTGGTGCACTAGCCATATTCTAAATTATAGGTTGAAGAGCTAGTTGATTAACTTCACTCCTCCCTTCAGGCATAGCGTATGTAGAGCTTGAGGTATCGAGCAGGTGGTATAAGTTGTATTATTAGCTACTTATTGATTAGTAGATGAAACAGATGCTACATTTGATGTGATATTCTTCTACAACATATCCATCATAATATTAATTTGTGTTGTCATCTCATTCATCTTGGTACCAAGCTGTGAAATTTCTTTATCTTTGGTTTCCATTTGATGTTGTATTTGTCTTTGCTCTCTAGCTAGCGTCATGGCGTCAACAAGTACAGGCTCTTCTTCTTCCTCTATTTCCTTTTGTTGTTCTCCTCCCTGCTCATCTTCAGGAGAAGAACTTGACTGTCCTTCTCCTTGTGCGTTTATAGGGATAGTTGTTGTTGGGGCTGAACGATGACCCACCGATTGTAAAAATGTGTACCATGCTGATCATTTCTTGGTTCAACCATATAAATAGCTTCAACTCCCATAACTTCCTTTGTTCATTTTGATCTTCTTCTTCTGCCTCTTCAGTAGAGATTGAAGATCCATCTTCTACTCTCTTTTGTGATGACTCTCCTTCGTAAGCATCGAACTCAGGTTCAAGCTCACTGGAGTAATGTTGTTGATGATGCTAAGCAGAAATTTCATCTATATATCTCGTCATATAGACAACTTCTACCTCCATAGTGTCATGTTCATCGTCTTCTTCTTGCACATGAATTTTTGATCAGCGCTTCCAATGGATCTCTAGTTCATTATAAGGAACAGACATTTCTTTCATTGGGGGACTGTGATCAGAATCAACTTTCTCCCACAGGGGTGAATCTAATTGATGATGAGATTTCCTAGAGGATTCTCTAGGGTGTTGGTCATCATATCTTTAATCAGTGATATCCCTTCTTTTAGGTATCCACTTCTGATGAATTATTTTTAAGATGGATTTTTGAATATGTGCATCAGATGTCACACCTCTTTCTTTCTCTAGAATTTCATCACGGGGCATTGGCCTCCATATCTACTTACCCTTTCATTGGGACCTTTCGGCAATGGATTCTTGGACATGTGGTTTAAATGTCGCGCTTCGCTGCTCACCGTGTGAAGCATACTTGGCTTGATGACTAATTACCATAAGAGATGACAACCTTCTTAGTGGATCTCAGTATCTTCAGTCATCACAGGCCTATGAAATTTTCTTTTCATTAAGCCTCTGTCCTTGGCTATTTCAAGGACGTTGTGTATTCTAGCGGATAGTGTTTCAGGTTGTCTCTTCTGTGATGGTGGAGCTTGACGTTGTTGAGTCAAGAAAGATTGCTTCACCTCACCAGTAGAGCTATTCCTTTCTACCCATTTTAGATTATCAAAATTATTACGGGTAATAATACTCGCTTATGGTGGTAATATTGCTTGTTCACTGGACTGTTTAAATGGGATCTGCTGAGCACTCAGCTTAGCATTTCTTCTTTTTCTTTGCCTTCTAGTTAATTTGCTTTCTAATGAAGAAGCCTCAAAATCATGTCTCCTAGGTACAAAGGATTCAGTTGGTGAAGCAGTTGTACCATGAGGCATCAAAGATACATTATGCCCAAATGACGATTCTTTTCATCATAGGGGCTTCAGATTGACCCAGTCTTTCAAAAATTGAAGTTTTCTATTGGGAGAACTCCTTAACAGCGGTTGGTTGCTGAATTGGTTGGCAAGCATGATGAGTAGGAGCTTCAGTAAGTTGAGGCCTTCCGGCATGACCTCAGACGAGTGCACCCCGGGTGGGTACTTAAGGAGTTGCAGCTATGACAACTGGAAAATTCACACTACCAAATTGAATGGTAGCTCCAACGTCTCCTATGTTGATAACGACGTTAGCTAAGCAGATATTTGCACCACACCCTAACTAAACAGTGAAAGGAGTGCTTTGTAGATCCATTCTATGCAAGTGAAAGATTGAGATTAGTAATTAGTAATTATTATTTCACCTCATACTTTCAAAATACAGAGATACTATAGAACAAAATAATAGTGTAATAAAAATATACTCTACAGAATAATTCATTCGACATAGAGTCTCATACATTAGTAATTTGAATTTATTACATATTTAAATCACCATTTTTTTTTTGAATTTTCAAATATTTTATTGCTACTATAACATATATATGACTAGCCAAAGATGGAAAAAGAAACCGTCCCCAGTGGAGTCGCTAAAAATCTGTGGGCTCTAAAAATTTTCCACAAGCGTCAGTGAGATTTTCAGAAGGCAGATGGAATAGTAGATAAGACACTACCCAGAGATTTTATCCTCATTTTGTGAGGACTTTAGATCTAGTTCTAGGTTTCTTATAGGTTTCCTATAGGTGCAAACACATATAGTTAATTACCCCTCCCAATGCTGAGAGAAAACTTTTATTAAGGCTAGTCGTTAGATCGCTTAATGCGTAGCGTATAGTAGCAGCATGTGGAGTTTAAACTTTAATCTTATGAAATTCATTATATTAACTTAAAGCAAATGGTTGGGAAATGATGACGTGCCCGATCTAGATCCCATGGTTCCATCCCGAAGTTATCGTCCCTACTTAATGAGGAGGTAGACCCATCCTTATCGGAATCCATGTCGCCACAGTTGCCATGTTTCCAAAAAATCCTTGTCAACCTGAGGTGATATTTGTCTAAGGAGAAAATCTTAAGTCTACCTTAGCTAACAGAGAGCTTTTTGCCCTATCAAGTGTACCTTATAATTCACATCTCAAGGTACAGAGTTATTGGGAAGCATACGGGATACAGTCGTGATCATAATATAATGGTGTCATTTGGTGGCAACCACCTGATCAAAGGACTCGTCATATTTACATCAATGGAGCCTACCAACAAACCACGCAGAAAACGCACACATTCATGAGATTGAGAGTGAATATAAAAATACACTTGATTTGACTTTAGCTCCTTTGTGAGCTAGAGTTTTTCTAATTTGTGACATCCGACAAATAATTACGGAAGACGAGTTGAATTAGATTTTGCATTAAGTTATTTAAGTCGATGAGTTTCAATTAGTCATTTATAGCTTGATGACATATCAATTTTTTTATTTAGTTTGATATTTAGCTTATATTAACTTGACTTGAAATTTTGAACATATATTAATGATAATATCCTCTCCGGTTGAAATCTCTATTCAACACATCCATCATCGGGGTAGTTAATTGATTGAATTGAATATATTTAAGAACTTTAGATCATATCAACTCTGTTTAATTCCTAACAGAGATCAAATCTTTAAGTTAAAGCTCATAGTTGTATTTCATAACTTTGCAACTGAATATCATTTGTATTTCAGCAAATGTATTTATATTTTAAAAATTCAATGATTAGTTCATTTAAATATTTGTATTTTTGAAATATAATTATGAAGTTGTAATATGTTCTCAAAAACAAAATAAATTCTAAATTTATTTGTTTTTAACCAGCACAGCATCCTCAGACACTTAAATATAAACATTCAGTATTATGTCGGGGCATATGCGGGTATTTTTAAAAATGCTTGCATAATTTTAATGTATTGAATTTGAGTTTTAGTCATACTTTATAATATGTGCAAGAGTTCAATCGAAGCCTTAATTAACGCCTTCTGCTCACTTGTATGATGATGTAATCCAAATGTAATGTATTTTGTTTATATTTGCACTTAAAATGTTGTATTTTTCTTGCATTTTATTTATTCATAGAATTTCTAAACTCTAATGGTTGGCTTATGCTCATTATAGACCTGTTAGATCTTTGCAAATTCAACATTCAGGTTTGATATTCGCTCATGCAAGCTGTTGTACTTCCTTTAAGCGAGCTTATTTGAATTTAAGCTTATTTTGAATACAAGACAATTATTCAGTAATAAGTCTCGATCATGCTTACTGATAAGTTATTTAGTTATAGTGAAAACCTCTTATGAATTTTATTTGATTTTCAGTTTAGTTTGAAAATAGCACTCAACAAATCCTATGTACTTTAATTTTGCGTCCATTTAGTACCTTCCTCAATTTATTTTAAAATAGATATTGCAATGTAAGAAGGCATGCTCTTTGTAAATCTCACTCTAGAGCTTGATTTGGGCTCTATCTCATTTTAAAATTACCTTCTAGCTTTATGTAACCTCCCCATAAGTATAACATGAATTCAAAGTTATGTTTGCATTTGGCCTATTTTCTTTCAATCATTTTCACACATGATATTACATAAACCACAAAGTTTAATTAATTCTTCTTAGTTAATCAACCATTAACCCTTATAGTTTGCTATAGTGTGTAAGCGAGTTATCAAGCTTCGTCTTCATTCTCCAAGCTCGATTGTGTTCAATTTAAATCATTCTTAGTTCACTTAGAATAATTACAATAATAGCAATGTTTATTGAAAAGATCATGCATGACTAAACTCACCGGTGAATGTACAAGTTATGTTCTTGCTTGAAATTGAGTTTTCAAATTCAATTGATTTCTATTGAGATACCTACCAATCTCTTTTGAATTTTACATTTGAAAGCTACACTTCAACCATATTACAAGCTTTTGATAATCCAATTATGCATTCAATTGGATTTATCTTTGTATCATGCTGAAATGAAAGACTATAAAGTATCATTCATGTTCACTCAGTCAATCTTTTAAGCTTAGATTTGAATCTTATAAAAGCTATTTGCCTCCAAGACTTACAATCAGAATTTAATTTGATGTCACCATTAATTTACAATTTTGAGCTCAGAAGTTATAATTAAATCATTTTATTTTGAGTTCAAATTTTATTTAGAGCATAGCCTTTCAATTTTGTATCAAATTCATTTCAAATTTATTTACACTTAAATTCCAATTCATTTCTTTAGGACTTTATATTTTATATTTAACTTAATGTTAAATCATTTTTTTTCGTTAAGTCCCAAAAATTTGATGAAATTTTGGCAATATTTCAACATAGGGGAGCAACATCTGACAGTTTTTGGGTCTGTCTATCATGCCCTGATGAGCGTGACGATCGACATTTTGAAATACTTCTGCCAATTTTCATGATATTATCGATTTAATTTGGCATCTTCAAACCTGCATAAATAAATAAGTATAAAGTATATATATATATATATATATATATATATATATATATATATATATATATATATATATATATATATATATATATATATATGCATACACATTCACATATTTCAATCATCTTTGTTTCGTGTTGAGTGAGAGCGACGATAGATTATGCAGGCCAATGAATCTGATATTTTTTTTTATGAAGGATATAATAATATTCCTTTTTTATCTCTGAAGTAAACAAAGAAATGATGTCGAAATGCCAAGACAGTAAGAAGTGAATGATAATTGGTTTATGTAATGAAGAAATGTGAGGAGGAGATGCGGGTTAGGGAAGTTTTGACTGGATTAATTTACTAGTGATTGAAGGCAGATGAATACTAGGGGTATTGGAATTAGCTTTTGTAAGCAGAATGGAAATAGAATTATGAGGGTATTGAAATGAGGATCTCGGTTAGGAGAATGAGTAGTGGGCTGGACGTAAATGAAGTGCTAGTAAGGGGAGATTGGCTAAATTAATAGGGGCTAAAGGTCACGGACATACTACCTGGAGATGTGAGGAAGATCAGAGTGGCTTGGAGGAACGGAGGCGAACGAGATGGAGAACCCGTGCGGTTCAGAAGAATCGGAGGACGGGAGCTTGCGGTGTACGGGTTGAGGGAAACGGGGGGGGCGGGGTCGTCAATCAAATGGGGGCCTTCGGTTCTAAGGAAATCGGGGTAAAATGCGAGAGACCCCTGTTTGGAGGAAAAGAGAGAATCTTGCGGTTGAGGGAAACGGAAGGCGAGGCTTGGAGGGAACGTGCTTGCGGTTGCGAGGCCGAGCGAATGCGAGCCTTTGTGGTTAAGAGAAACGGGGGGAGAATGAAAGCCAAAGGAGCGGGATCGTGCGAGAGATCGGGCGAATGAGGGAGCTGTAGTAGGAAGGAGGGCTTTTGTTTTGTCTTGTTTTGTTTTGTTTTTTTTTTTTTGGGATCGGGAGTGTGAGAAGCCGAGCAGATTTTTTGGAAAAATTAAAAGCTTAGGCCAATTTCATAATGATAAAATCAAATCAAGGACTCAGATCCTTAAGCACAAAATCAAGTAAAATCTTAGATATAGAGACAAAATGAGGTCCAAAACTATGAGTCGAAGCTGCCATCCAGAAGTTTTTAGTGACTGAAGACAACCCGGTTGCCGCCAAAAGACTCACAAAAACAACATCCAAATGGTTCTGTTCATTTTGCGAACTATGATCATCATCGTCCCTTAACCTGTATAAATACAAAATAAAACCGAGAAGCAGAAATGTCCTGAAACATGATCCAAGGTGATCAACTTGAATTTTTCCAAAGATTGCAAAGTTTGTAAAATATCGAGATCGCTTTTCAAATTTCCACCTCCTGAGCTTGTGAGCCACTGTAGAACGTATACGATTTTCCAACCATTCAATTCGATTTGATGATTGGGAGTGAAATCTGTAATTCCTCTCTTTCCAGATACATGTAACCGATACAGCAATAATAACGTAACAAAGCCTTGCAATAATTTTATGATGAAAGCCACCTACATCACTTAGTAATTGGGGGAGAGTGGTAGGCATAAGAATAAGATTACCACAGGGAAGAATCCTCTTAATAAGCCTCATAGATTCTTGGCATTCAAAGAATAAGTGAGAGTAGGACTCCATTTCAATATTACAAAAGAAACAAATATGAATCACACCCAATCCTCTTGCAGCAAGAGCATCAGAGGTTTTCAATCCTTTTAGATAGGCCATCCAACAAAACAATGCATACAAAGCCTTTGAACCAAATCTCATTTGCCCAATTAGATGGAACCAGGTTCAAAATGGAATTAAGAATCACTTTTGAGTTCAGAACAGATAAAGCATCCCACATAATAATATCTGAAAATTGCTTTGGCGAAAATTCCTTCAGAAAGTTAAAACATTCAATAGATAATAGATGCAAGCACGAAGGGATATTCACAACCCCATTTTGAAATAAATCCTTGAAAGATGCATTCACCGATTTGTGAAATAAAGTAAAACAATTACTCCCCAGCATTTCAAAAAGAGAGGATCCCTTACACCAAGGGTCATAGTATAAAGACAAGGAAGAATCCTCACCTGGTTGAAACCCCAACTTGCCCCTATATTGTGCAGCAATTAGCATAAGCTCCTTCCAAAGAGGAGAATGTCTTCTAGTATCTTTTCTCCATAAAGAAGTATATTTACTACGACACTAGGATGCAAAAGGTGAAGAGTTATTAAGAATTTTCCATATACTTTTGATTTTACATAGAGTGTTTAGAGTGAATATAGAATGTAAGCCAATGCCCCCCTTATTTCGAGGCAATGTAGTTTTGTTCCAAGATATCAAATGCAATTTCTTTGCTTCCCCATTGTGATAAAAGAAATTAGCCATTAGTTCTGAAATCCTTTTCAAAATGCATTTAGGAAATGAAATAGATCTTAACCAATAGTTAAGATAATTATTAATTGAAGCTCTCAGAAGTTGATACCTGCCACCAAATGACAATAATTTGCTAGCCATTAGTTCTGAAATCCTTTTCAAAATGCATTTAGGAAATGAAATAGATCTTAACCAATAGTTAAGATAATTATTAATTGAAGCTCTCAGAAGTTGATACCTGCCACCAAATGACAATAATTTGCTTTTCCAACCGGCCAGCCATTGATGAAGCTTATCAAAAAGAGAATTGAAATGATAGGATTTAAGTCTCCCAATATTAAGAGGTAAACCTAAATATTTAAAAGGCAAGGAACCAACATTAATGTTGAGAATCTCCCCATATAGATCAAAAGTGTGCTTGGATTTAGAGAAACATATCAATGATTTCCCTCCATTAACTTCCAATCCATGGTATTCAGCCATTTTAATCAAAACTTCTTTCAAAAGCCAGAATGGAGTTTTTACAAGCAACTCCCATAACTAAAAGATCATCAGCAAAGAGAAGATGAGAAGAGGATCTTTCCTCCACATTGATAGGTAAAAAGTTTTTAAGTGAAACCTGCTCCTCCATAAGACAAGAAAAAGAATCCATGGCAATAGTGAATAAAAAGGGGGAAAGAGGGCATCCTTGCCTTAATCCATTTGAGGAATGAAAAAAACCTTTAATTAATGGAGACCCCTGTTTGGAGGAGAAGAGAGAATCTTGCGGTTGAGGGAAACGGATGGCTTGAGGGAACGTTGCTAGGAATGCGAACTTTGTGGTTAAGAGAAACGGGGAGAATGAAAGCAAGGAGCGGATCGTCGAGATCGGGAATGAGGGAGTAGTAGAAGGAGGGCTTTTGTTTTGTTTTGTTGGGATCGGAGTGAGAAGTCGAAAGGCATTTTGGAAAATTAAAGGCTTAGCCCAATTTCATTCCAAATGTAGTAAAAATACAAGGTTAAACAAAACAGGACCCTCTAAAAGGGAATGGAAACGAATGACAAAATACACCGAAAATAAACAGGACATATAGCAGTGAGAATGATAAAATCAAATCAAGGACTCAGATCCTTAAGCACAAAACCAAGTAAAATCTTATATATAGAGGCAAAATGAGGTCCAAAACTATGAGTCGAAGCTGCCATCCAGAAGTTTTCAGTGACTGAAGACAACCCGGTTGCCTCCAAAAGACTCACAAAAATAGCATCCAAATGGTTCTGTTCATTTTGCAAACTATGATCATCATCGTCCCTTAACCTGTATAAATACAAAATAAAACCGAGAAGCAGAAATGTCCTGAAACATGATCCAAGGTGATCAACCTAAATTTTTCCAGCATTGCAAAGTTTGTAAAATATCGAGACCGCTTTTCTCGAAATTTCCACCTCCTGAGCTTGTGAGCCACTGCAGAACGTATACGATTTTCCAACCATTCAATTGGATTTGATGATTGGGAGTGAAATCTGTAATTCCTCTCTTTCCAGATACATGTAACCGATACAGCAATAATAAGGTAACAAAGCCTTGCAATAATTTTATGATGAAAGCCACCTACATCACTTAGTAATTGGGGGAGAGTGGTAGGCATAAGAATAAGATTACCACAGGGAAGAATCCTCTTAATAAGCCTCATAGATTCTTGGCATTCAAAGATTAAGTGAGAGTAGGACTCCATTTCAATATTACAACAAACATGAATCACACCCAATCCTCTTGCAGCAAGAGCATCGAGGTTTTCAATCCTTTTAGATAGGCCATCCAACAAAACAATGCATAATTAAGAGCAAAGCCTTTGAACCAAATCTCATTTGCCCAATTAACCGATGGAACCAGTTCAAAAATGGAATTAAGAATCACTTTTGAGTTCAGAATAGATAAAGCATCCCACATAATAATATCTGAAAATTGCTTTGGCGAAAATTCCTTCAGAAAGTTAAAACATTCAATAGATAATAGATGCAAGCTCGAAGGGATATTCACAACCCCATTTTGAAATAAATCCTTGGAAGATGCATTCACCGGTTTGTGAAATAAAGTAAAACAATTACTCCCCAACATTTCAAAAAGAGAGGATCCCTTACACCAAGGTCATAGTATAAAGACAAGGAAGAATCCTCACCTGGTTGAAACCCCAACTTGCCCCTATATTGTGCAGCAATTAGCATAAGCTCCTTCCAAAGAGGAGAATGTCTTCTAGTATCTTTTCTCCATAAAGAAGTATATTTACTACGACACCAGGATGCAAAAGGAGAAGAGTTATTAAGAATTTTCCATATACTTTTGATTTTACATAGAGTGTTTAGAGTGAATATAGAATGTAAGCCAATGCCCCCCTTATTTCGAGGCAATGTAGTTTTGTTCCAAAATATCAAATGCAATTTCCTTGCTTCCCCATTGTGATAAAAGAAATTAGCCATTAGTGCTAAAATCCTTTTCAAAATGCATTTAGGAAATGAAATAGATCTTAACCAATAGTTAAGATAATTATTAATTGAAGCTCTCAGAAGTTGATACCTGCCACCAAATGACAATAATTTGCTTTTCCAACCGATCAGTCATTGATGAAGCTTATCAAAAAGAGAATTGAAATGATAGGATTTAAGTCTCCCAATATTAAGAGGTAAACCTAAATATTTGAAAGGCAAGGAACCAACATTAATGTTGAGAATCTCCCCATATAGATCAAAAGTGTGCTTGGATTTAGAGAAACATATCAAAGATTTTCCTCCATTAACTTCCAATCCATGGTATTCAGCCATTTTAATCAAAACTTCTTTCAAAGCCAGGATGTAGTTTTGACAAGCAACTCCCATAACTAAAAGATCATCAGCAAAGAGAAGATGAGAAAAGGATCTTTCCTCCACATTGATAGGTAAAAAGTTTTTAAGTGAAACCTGCTCCTCCATAAGACAAGAAAAAGAATCCATGGCAATAGTGAATAAAAAGGGGGAAAGAGGGCATCCTTGCCTTAATCCATTTGAGGAATGAAAAAAACCTTTAATTTCACCATTAAGAATGATGGAGAATGGAATATCATTAATGCAAGTTTGGATCCACCTTAAGAACTTAGGTGGGAATCCTTTTTGAGTCATTCTGTGCAATAGAGTTGATCGATTAACTAGGTCAAAGGCCTTTCTTAAGTCAATCTTAGCCATAAAATAATCTGGGCAGCTGTTATCATTAAACCCATAACCGATCTCATGAGCTAAGGATATGTTATCAGATATGTCTCTTCCTTTAATGAAGGCTGATTGTGCTTTATGAATAATGGAGGGTAGAACTTGTTTCAATCTATTTGCTAGCACTTTAGCAATCACCTTAAAAAAAACAGCATAGAGAAATAGGTCGATAATCAGATAATGAATTGGAATGCTTTATCTTAGGAATAAGAGTGATTAAAGTATGCTTGAAGACTCTAGGAAGCTTTCCAACCTGAAAAAAATAATGAGCAGCTAGCATGAATTGTTTCCCAATAATTCCCCAACAAGAGGTAAAGAATTTAACATTGAACCCATCCGGACCAGGGGATTTGTTCTCATTGAAGCTATAAAGAGCATCCAGAATTTCTTGATCAGAAATGTCTCCTTCCAATATAGAAGCTTGTTCAAGTGAAATACTTTGCCCAACTGGAATGTTGTGCCTTGAAGAAAATAGATTATAAAAAGAACTACAGATCTCCTCTGATAAGGAATTAGAATCTGAAATCAGCCCTCTTGAAGTATTTAGACTTCTAAGCCGATTGGTATTTTATCTTTCTTTGATAGAACTATACAAAAACTGAAGATCATCATCAAAATTGGTTAACCAATGTGCTTTGGCTCTCTGGGTAGCCCATAAAGATTCATACTTAATCAACTCAACGTATCTATCTTTTATATTTTTTGCTTCTTGTATAAGAGATGTGTTAAAAGGATCCTTTTCCAAAAGAAGGAGGATATCTTCTTGCTCTATTTTAATTGTGTTGATTTGGTTTTTTATAGAATTAGAAGCCCATTTTTTCTGCTTAAGAAGTGTTCTAGAGAGTTGAAGCTTCTTTGAGAGAACATATATATGATCCCCGTTGAAGAATGATTTCCATGCTGTGCTAATGGTATCCTGAAAATCATTATAATTAACCCAATAATTCCTGAACATAAATCTAGACGTAGCTTGATGAAGATTATCCATATGTAAAATAAGAGAGGAGTGATCCGAAGACAAAGGAGCAGCTACCTTGTGGCTAGTTGTAGGAAATCGCTCAAGCCAATCAAGATTACAAAGAGCTCTATCAATTTTGTATAGATTGGTCGATCGACTTCGATTAGACCAAGTATAAAATAATCCATTACTAGGGAGATCCACCAAGCCACAATCATTTAGACAATCTCTAAAATCCTGAAGTTTACTATCTGCCACCGGGTTCCCACCAAGCTTTTCCTTATTGGAAATGATACAGTTAAAATCACCAATGATAAGCCATGGATTTTGAATTGAGGAAGATATATCCGGAATAGAACTCCATAAAGATCTTCTTTCATACATATCATTGTGCCCATAAACAAAAGTTATATAAAGCATTGGATAAGTAGAAGAGCAAATATACCCATGGATAAACTGAGAGCTCATTGAAATAGTGTTGAATGAGAAAGCATTTGAGTTCCATTTTATCCATATACGACCACCAGGACAGCATTCAAAATTATTTGAGCTATTTTCAAATTGAAATAATGACAGCTTTTTTAGAAGAACATTGTCAGTCAATGATGGGGATGAAAGCTTTGTTTCAAGAAGACAAAGGAAATCAAGATTCGAATCCTTAATAAGCCTTTTGCAGTCATCCAGTCTTCCTTCTGCAAGAAGACCACGGACATTCCAACAACCAATTCTAGGACTGATCATTAATCAGGGATAAGAGGGGTTATTTACCCCCCTTTTCCTTTGAGCTGGTTTTAAAACCCCCTTGCTGATTTGAAGGGGCTTTAGAACCTTTTGAATTAGATGTAAGTGAACCCTTACTAGGTGTCTTAGTAACCTGTTTTGGGGCTTTTGTGAGATTGGCTCGATTTGGGAAGCGGCGTGACGAGTCAACACTCCCTGTGTATAAGAGCTGGAGGGATCAGAGTGATAAGGATAACCATGTTCTATGGTGGTATTATCAGCATTATCTGAAGCATCTTCCAAGGGAGGTGAAGAAGCAGGTAGCTGATTTAAATCATTCAATGCAAGGTTTGGGCTTGAATTTAGAGTTTCAGTGTCTAAATTCCTTGTAGGATTTGAAGAGAGTGTCATATGATCAGAATTAACCAAAGCTGCTGTAGAATGATTAATTGGGTGAGTTTTTTGGTCGATGAGGGGGACTCTCTACCATGGGCGAGGTCTTTTGTCCGGGTTACTAGGGCAAGTAGCATCATCATGTGAAAAGGATTTGCATTTAGAACATGTCTTAGGTTTCCAATCATAAATTATCTCCTGCTGATACTTACGGCCATTTAAAGTTGAGTGAGACAGAATTAGGCAGCTGAGAGGTTTGATTCACTTGGACACAAATTCGCGCGAAGGTAACCCTAGATTTAGACGCAGTAAGGTTATCAACAACAAGAGGGATGCCAACCATACTAGCCACCTTGGAGAAACCAGAGTCATTCCAACAACAAAGCAGGAAATTAGGGAGTTTGATCCACAATGGGATTTCTGAAATTTGCTCCTTAGATGACATAAAATCCCAAGACCATTTTTGGAAGATAAAAGGTCTTCCAACCAGAAAACAGGCACCATGATTCCAGACCAAATCATAATCCTCTTGACAATTAAATTTAAAAAGGAAAAAGTCACCTTCAAGAGTAAGAAGTTCCAGCTCACCCTTGAATTTCCATTTCTTATTCACAGCCGTAAGAAGAGCCCCATAAAATGGCCGTTTACCAATGGCATGACCGATTAATGAAAGATTCCAATCTTTCTGACCTTCCAACAATTCAGATTCAGAGAAGCTAACTTCATCAGAAGTAGGGGGGACATAAGAAAGAGCTACCGACTTACTGTTATCATATTGAGAGCCGAGAAGCTCTTTCCAAATTCGGGTTAAGGGAGGGGCACTAGGCCTGATATTAGTAGGATTTTCCCCGAAGGGAATATTGGAAGTTGAGGGTGAAAGCGGAGGGAAGTTGGATGCTGAAATCTGGAGGGTGTATTGGGTGGCCATAAGGGAACAGGGTTGAAGCAAGGAGGAAGGGAAAAGAAAAAAGAGACCAAAAGAGGAAGAAGAAAGGGAGGAGAAAGAGTGAAGCCTCCGGCAAGGCGCCGAAGGCTACACACAAAGAGGGAAAAAGGTTACCTCAAGTCGATGGGAAGATTACCGTAGCCGTTGAAAAGAATCGGAGCCTCCAAGAAGAAAACCCTAAAAAATTTTCCCCGAGCATTCGCCGCACCTTGTAAGCACCAACTTCTCCAGCTCATAATAATAGCAGCTGTTTTGCATTAAGCTCACAGGTTATGGAATGTTATGAGGAAAAAGAATACAAGGATGTCTGAAGCCGAGCAGATTTGTGAGGCCCCCTTTTTTCTCCTTTTTTTTGTTATTATATGCTAATGACAACATATATATATATATATATATATATATGCACTACTATTTTTTTTCCTTTTTTTATTTTATTCCCAGAAAATGGGATACCAAAGAGGGTCAACAAGGCCGTTTAAGCATTGTCACAACCTCTTGACTTCGATGTGCGCATAGGCGTGCCAACGAGCTCTTCTGCTTGATCGGTCGACCGTCGAATTATGGGAGACGTATATTTGGATCAATTTTGATATTTTGGATGCAATGACGAAGTCCGTTCATCGATCAGGATTTCGACCAGTTTCGATGACGTCCAATGTATCTCAACTTCAATTTGCATGATATTGTGTCTGAAGTCCATCGAATTCACCATATTCATTTGATTCAATTTGTGGAACTCATATAGAGGTCAATAAATGCTCCTGAATAAATATGATTCGTACATAGAGCGAATCATCTTTGTTACAAGTTGGTTGACCCTATAGATTAGCTATGAATCTTAAGTCACTCAAGCTTCAACTTCAACAACTAAGGGGGCTTTGGTGGAAGTCATCATCAGTAAGATGCATTGTGTTCGAACAAGCTAGATGATATGATTGATTGATTTGTCAAGATTGACTCGTTGAGAGAATAAGAGCGTGTTCTACTATCTACTGTCTGCTTCAATAGACTTGCTGAGGGTCTATTTCTTAATGTTGTTGATTTGAATTTCTTTCCAACCTTAGCTACATGCTTGATTGACTTTGTCGAAGAAGTTTTTTGTTTATTTTGATATTTGAAATTCCTTTTGTCCTAGTTTTAAGCTTGACTAGCTCGATGAAAGATCAGCCTGATTTATTCATATTAACTTGTTAGGAGGTGAACATATTTCTTTTGTCCTATGCTTCATGCTTTGAAGGATGCACACCAATGATATAGCCATGAGGCATATGTCAACATTTTTTTATGTTTATATATGACTCAAGCATTATGATGTATCTCTACAAATATGATTAAAGTAGATATCTATATACAAAGCAAAATAATTCAAATAAATTAATTTCATAAAAGATAACTAGGGCAAAATAATTTGATTAAAATTATGTTTGAAATATGATCAAATAATATTCAAACTTTTTTTTGAACCTTGCTCAAACTTATCAAACATTTTTTCCACTATTATCCAACCTTGTTAAATCATATTCAATCTTGCTCAAATTTTATTCCATCTTTATTCAAACCTTGTCCAAACTTTATTTCAAATATGCTTAAGCTTTGCTCAATATTAATCAAATTATCTTCAAACTTTATTTAAAACTTCTTTGGACATTATTAATTTTTTTGAAAAAGTAGACAATATTCAAATTAAGTTTAAACAAGATTCTAACACGTTCATAGTGGGAATGAGATGTCTAATGTTATTTTAAATTTACATTCAAGAATGCTACAATGTATTCAAAGCTATTAACATATATATATATATATATATATATATATATATGTTGCGTCTTAACCCGAGAGTGAAAGTTTATTGTTGTGAAGTCCAAAGCACACACGTAATTAAAGAGCAACAAGACACTCTAGAATTTTAACTGGAAAACCTCAAAAGAGGAAAACCACACGCCGAGAAAGCTTCCACTATGTATCTGTTTCAGAGTACAAAGTCTTCCTGATAACGGGATTATAGAATTACATATGAGAGAGGAATAACAACGGTGTAACAATGATCTTGTAAATTGCATGATGGTGGAGATCTGGGGTAACTTCGGTGAGAATCACGATTAGTGGCACGGTGGTGGCGGTGGTTGATGGCCACGAAGCGGAGTGCGATCTTGCTTGCTGATCTTGCTTAGAGGATCTTTAAGCTTCAGATATCTCTTCCTCCTCACTTGCTTTTCCTCTTTCCCTCCTCGGACTCTTCCTTTTCTTCTTTGCTTGGGTTCCTCCTCTCTTCCTTGTTTGGACTCTTCCTTCTTCTTTACTTGACTCTTCCTCTTCTTCCTGCTTGGGCAAATTGTGGCAAGGATCACGGCGGTGGCTGGTGGTGGACGATCGTTGGCGGTGGCTCCTCTTCTTTGCTTGACTCCTTCTTCTTCTTCACTTCATTTGTTCTTCACTTGGCCTCCCCATGAGAAATGAAGGTCATTTATAGATGGGATGAGGGCGTCAAATTCATGTTCGTACCACTCCCTCGATCGAACGGCTCAGATGATTCCTTCGATCATTTGATGTATTTTGAGCATTTGGATGCTCAAATGAAGTCGAATTATGAGATCTTAGGCTCGTTAGATCCATCGTCGAGGCCGATTTGACTATAAACACTCCATATTTGGGAGTTGTTTTGGGATTTAATTGATGTCCCAAAGATTCCAATGATATTTTAAGTCTTGATCTCGATCGGTTTTGACTCAAAATCATATATTTCGACATCAAGATTTGCTTCGGTGGTATTTTGAGAGCCATATCAATATATATATATATATATATATATATATATATATAATATCACTAATCTTAAATAGATATGTAGCAAGAGATAGAGATTGATATATCACTGAAAACTCTATTAGTTGAAGCAACAATCTTGATATCGAAAGCAATCTGATTCTGAGTCGAGATTAGCTCAGATCAAGCAATTAAAATATAATTGAAAACTTTGAGATATCAATCAGATCTCTAAATAGCTCATAAATATAGAGTGTTTATAATCGGCGTCTTTCTCGGATCTAACAAGCTCTCATTCGACTTCATTTGAGCATTCAAATACTTAAAATACATTAAATGAAGGAATCATCATCATTCAATAGTGATTTAAATTTTGCTTGTATTTATAGAAATGTCACTCTCATAATCTATAAATAGCCCCTCATTCTTCACATGAGGGAGACCCAAGTAAAAAAAGAAGAGAAAGCTCTGAGACTCGAAGAATCTCAAAGCATAATCGGGCCATTGGTCGACCGTCGTCGGATCATCGCCGACCACCACGGCCGTACGGCCACCACCGGTCATCACGTCGCCGGATCACCGCCACCACTATCACGTCCCGACCACCACGGTCATCGCCCGCCACATCCGGATCACCACGGTCAATCACGCCACCGCCATCGGCCACCACTATTGGTCATAGCGGCGTGCCCGGCCGCGATAGTTGTGATCTGATCACCGCCACCGTTCACCTAGCTACCAACCACTACCTAACTATCTTTTGATAATTTTCGTCGGATTATCAGACTACCACCTCAAGTAAGATCTTCGTCGCTAATCCAGTGAAGCTTGTCACAAAACTTATTATTGTAACCTATCATTCTCCAGTTTTAGAGAAATAATAATAATTGTAACAAAAGCTGATACAATGAGATTATTTTTAAGTGGGCTAGGCCTTATGATTTTTCTTTTCTTGAGTTTTCCACGTAAAAATCCTAAATCTCTCAAACTCTTTAGCTATGTATGTGAAACTTTTATGCAATACTAAAATATCGAATTCTCCTACTCTACCGACCCAAATCTTTATGCAATCAAAAGAGACAAAAGAAATTTAACTTGAAATTTTATCGTAGGTCATTATATGTGCTTCCATAGATAAAGAAGTGCTAGGGAGTTGATTTAGACGAGATGGATTTCCAGTTTGGAGGGAATTATTACTCTCCTTTCGAGATAGCAGAGGGGATGGGAGAAGAAGAATGGGGTGGTGGTGATGATGGTTCATCGATGCTCAGCGCCGCCATGAGAAGGATGAAGTATGAGAGGAAGATTTCAGCTTCCTTATACGCTTTTAATGGAATATCGGAGTGCTTGAAGCTGAAGTTTGGTTGGAGGAACGGAGGCGGTGAGGCCATGACTGGACAGCTTTATAGTTTGAGTAAAGCCTGCAAGAGGCAGAAACTGGAAGAAATCGTAGAGAGGTTAGAGATGAAGAATGAAGGTTCAGATACTGTTTCTTCAACTATTCCTCCCTCTTCTTCTTCTTCTCCCACCTCCTCCTCCTACAGCTCTTCTTACATGAAGAAGATGCCGCCGCCAGCTCTGAATACTGAAGTTGAGCTGTCGATTTGGAGTTCACTCGACCTTTCTCCAATATGTGTGGCTTCTAATGCTGTCAAGCTGTGATTTTATTGTCCACTATTGGAAGTTTTACTCTCTGAACTAATTTTTTTTTTTGGATCTGAAGTGATCAAGATGTTACTTTTATAATTCAGTTATTTACTTTTTATCAGATTATATAAACACAGAAGATTATATAGAAGATTATATAACAGGGAATGATCTATACTTGCCTGATGAAACTCAGCTGAAATCGTCACTTGAGATTGTTGTCTGAGAAGAATACGCAGAATCTTTAATTATGATGAATTGAGTTTATGAGATAATTTTTTTGTTTTTCCTCCAATGAGAGTGATCAGCTCTGTTTGGCTTTGACTTTATTTTTTATTTATTTATTAGTTTATTTTATCTCCAAACAAAAGTGACCACCATTGATTATATGATCGACATCATTGCAGCTATTTATCAATTAAACTTTATCAATATACTTATTAAATTATGCATTAGGTAACATGAGCAGTATTAAACCCACCAAATATTATTACAGTATATAAGTGATATTCAACGAGCTATTTGGCTACTGGATTTAATAAATCTCGAAGGAGTTAAAATTTAAAAGTTATCGGACACTATGTCTATTATATTTTATTTATTTCTAATAAATAAGTTGAATACTTTGTTGAGAAAATAAGATTTATAAGAAATGAAATTCTTATATCGATTAAATCTTGAAAAAGATGAACAATTCTTCAACTTAACTATAATAACTAGACTGAAATGAGATTTATCAAAATAATAATATTTGAAATTCTCAAAATTTTATTTTTGACAAAATTTAAGTTAGATTTTATTTAAATCCAACCCAAAATAAGACACCAAACAACTCAAGAATCATAAAAAAGAACAATTGTTATTACATAATTACAATTATTATATGATTACAATTTAAACAAAAAAAATCAGGAATATGATTATTACAAACTCATACTTTTCTTGCTTCACTAATTACTACAACAAATCAACTTCTCAAAAAAATCATACTCTCATCTGAACAAATTAACAATACTGTTATATAAAGAATTAAACAATAGTGAATTGGGGTTAACTTTGTACAAGGTGTGAAGGTTGGCTGGAATAACTAGAATAGATCAGTGGATCACTCAAAGATTTCAATAACACCTACAGATGAAAAAGAAACTGACATCAGTAGGATGACAAATAAAGCTTGAACTGTAAATTATAGGCATCATAAAGAAAATTATACAGTAATGTTGAGTTACCGAAGCCACGGGTTCTTAGATGTTGGTCTCGGTGTCATGTTCATGTCAGAAGGTACTACCAGAAATGGTGAAATTTCTTTTTTCTTGAGCAAGAACATATTACTTTTCATTTCATGTTGGGACTGCTTTTCGGACTTCATCTTCTCGATCTCGCAAGCTTGCAATTCTCTTCGTGTGCTCGTTTGAACATCCGAACAAAGTTCAGAAGGGTGGTGATAACTGCAATGTATGACAGGATCTCAGGTGGTAAGAAAAGTAGAATGCGCTCAAATATCTTTCTCTACAGCTACAATGGATGTAGGAATAAAAAGAAACATATAGTGCTTCATATAGTGCTTCAATTTTGATGCCCGATGAAACGAAAAACAACATTCAATGTCTAGGAATTATGCCCTTCATGCATTATGCTATTACAAAATTAGAAAAAAACAGGCTAAATTCATGGTCTAACTTTTATACGATATTGGATTATTAACTGTGAAGAGTAACACTTGATTGTTATTTTCAACACAGTATAGTCATTGGAGCAAACAGTTAACAGCCAACAAGCACCCATATTAACTTTCAAATCCCACACACTCTTAACAAGAATATTGCCAGTGTATGAAAAGAGTCATATAAAATCAATTGAAAGGAACTAATTGCTTCTAGAAAAATTTTCAATTTAGCTTAGAGACTGGATGAAGTAAAAGCATCGAAGTTGCTTGCACAACGTCAGGATTATATGACAAGAAGATAGGATGGTGATGGTAATCTCCATGAGCACTTTATTTCAATCATGCATTCATAGATTGATGAACTCAATACAAAAGAACCAGATATACTGAAATTTGGTTAACATAATCGTTGAACCAAAATTGTGAACTAGAACATCTAATTACGATTTTCAATATTGGTCAGATGGGCAGGCTGTGTGCAAATATTTATTGCGATAACGGACACCACAAAAGTTCTAAGAATTATACAAAAAATATAAGAAAAACTAGGGCATCATCATTAGCCATATCCCAATTACTAAGAATTAATTCTATGAATCGTCATTACCATTCACTTAGATTAAGTGTTGTATAAGATGTTTAACATCATTTTATAGAGAAATCTATTTGGACAACTTCTAGCCATGTTACTTTTAGCTTACTTTTAGCCCATCTATTTTTCTTCTTAATCCCTTCACATTGATTTGATGTAATCATTTTTTTGGGTCAATCTTTTATCCACTATTACATCACCAAACTACAAAAATCAATTTTCAATATTTTCTCTCTAATAAAGGCTACTCTCACCCATCTAATATAAATACTTCTCAATATATCCATCATGGCTTTATCACATATTCATATATTCTCATTTCTACCACACTCAACTTAATCACCTAGTCTTAAACAAAGAAGTTTTATCATCATCTAAACTCTTCCAAAATAACTTTCTACCATTAGCAATAAACTAAAATCTTCAACAATTGAAGTCAAATGGAGTATGAGCATCACATGATATAGATGAGGTTAAAATGCATGTCAGAAAAACAATCAATACAGTGAACAAACAATTGTTCAAATAAATGGAAATAACATTTCTACAAAGATGTCGTTCAAATTTTCTTATACCAAACAAAAAAATACACTAAACAACACTATGAAAAAACTACATGCTTTAAAGTGTTATGAAAATTATGCAAAATTATATCCAAATAGGTCAACTGTCATAAGGTCATTCAAAAATAATGTTAAGAAAATGTATGAAGTTGAATAAATCACTGTTAATGGAAGAATCATAATTCTGTTAAAAGAATGATATATCGGGGACCAAGCTTAAAAATTACCCTGTTTGACATAATGCAATGTAGAGGTAAGATTAATTCAACAATAGAAATCCCTACAACTTACCTTGTTCAAAGGAGCAGCGTGCAGGATCTTCACCAAAATAAAGAGCAAGACCATCTGCATTTTTACCCTACCAAAAAAGGGGTACAAGATGCAAGACATAAATATTATTTATCCAAAATTATAATCACCAAAATCAACAAAATACATTCCTGACAAATTTAAAAAATAACCACCATACCACTGCATCATAAAGCGCTGTCAGTGATCGAACTTCAGCTCCAGCAACCACAGTAAAATCCTTCAAAGTCTAGAGATAAAGTAAAATATAGACATGTAAGCAAACTATTATGAATAAAACATGAACGCTTATAAGATATAAATAGACCCACTCAATAATCTGCTCTAAAAATTGAACTAAAAAGAATAAATATAGCTTAGATGAAGCAATGTAACTATTTTGTAATGAAACAGTAAAAAGTTACTCGTTATGTATAATGTGTATTATTTATTTCATACTTATTTTTCACAAAACTATTAGTTAACCAAGTAAACACCTAGCTTTTAAGAGAAATATACCTTCCCGCACATCCCACTCTGAAATCCTCAAAAAGGGATCTATGGAAACTCAAGAAGCCCTACAAATGGCTTAAGCGACTAGAAACAAGTAGAGACAAAGAAGTGGTCATTGTCAGGTAATCACCCTCATCCTAACTCCTGAGATCACCAGGAGATAATATCATGGTCACCTAATACATTGTGCAACATTTCCAACCAACGTGTTTGTTTCTGGACAACACAACTATTTCACGCGTGTCAATTGAACTTAACAAGTCTAGCCACTCTTCTCCCTTTATCCTCTCTTGTCCCCTTTAATTTAAACTCTTTCACCGGACACACATCTCTATCTCAATTTCTAACATCTCTAGCACCAACATCAAGCTTTACTCCAATTTAAAACTGCCGTCAAACTACCCACTAACCTCTACTGACCACCTTCTTGTGGGCTCCGAAAATTCGCCGCTGACTTCTCGATGAAGAGAGTTTGATTAGTGTCGATTAAATTTTCGAAGGCAGATGAAATAGTAGATAAGACACTACCCAAAGATTTCACCCTCATTTTGCGAAGACTTTAAATCTGGTTCCAGGTTTCCTATAGGAGCAAGCACTTATAGTTAATTACTCTTCTCCATACTGAGAGAGAACTTTCGATTAAGGCTAGTCATTAGATCGCTAAATCCGTAGCATATAGTAGCAACATGTGGAGTATAAAATTGTGAATTTATGAAATTTATCATCATTTACTTAAAACGGATGGTTGGGGGAATGATGATGCGCCCGATCGAGATCCCATAGTTTAGTGTCGGGTTGTTATGGTCCCCTACTTAGTCGAGATATCTGTCGACAGGATCCTTGTCAAGTATGGGTTGGTGTCAAGAAATTCTTGTGTAGAGTGGTGTTTGTCTAAGGAGACATGCTTAAGTCTATCTTAGCTGATAGAGGGCTTTTTTCCCTATCAAATGCACCATATGGTTCACAACTCAAAGCGAGCTTGGGAAACATCCGGATACGGTGTGCGTATTATAATGGTGTCATTTGGCCACTCAATCGAGCGCTCTGGCGTATCATCGTATAGGCCTCTTGCCCGCATGATGGAGGGCAGCCATCCTTCGTATGAGATTGATTGAGAGTGAATATAGAAATACACTTGATTTGACTTTGGCTCCTTTGTGAACTAGAATTTTTTTTAATTTGTTATCTTCAGCAAACAATTGAGAAAGATGGATTGAGTTTATAACTTTATGTTTTTAGGTTGATGATTTTCAATTAGTCATTTATAGCTTAATGATATATCAGATATTTTATTTAGTTTGATATTTAACTTATATTAAATTGACTTGAAATTTTGAATATATGTTGATGATAGTATCCCCTCCGGTTGAAATCTCTATTCAACACAGCCATCATTAGGGTGGTTTATTATTTCATATCCTGTTAACTCTATTAATTTAATAATAGAGGATCAGATATACTATCATGTGACAGAATTAACTTCTCAGATGTCTTATTGAGTTAAAATTCTTAGAATATTATTATTAGATTTTTAGGTTTAGTTAACTTATTAAGACTCAACCAGAAGTAACTTCGTGCAACATCCTCGACCAAGTTTAAGCATTCTAGTGTATGCGGTTATTCAATTTAATATTGATTTAACTTTAGGGGATTTGAATAATATTATTTATTTTGATTGAGACTTTCATTATAAGTATAAGATTTTAGATAAAATTTTGACAATATTTGACCTCCTGGTATATATATATAGGGTACCTGCCATACCAAGAGATGTATGAGAGTAAGCTCACCGGCCAAATGTGTCATCCCACCACGTCAAGAAAGACATGTATGAGTCTCTGAAGCACCTGCATGTAATACAGATTTCCCCTCCATGCTAAGAAAAACATGTACATGTACTTATATACTTGCAATGTCAAATTAAAAATCAATTTTATAATTGTGGTTGCATTTATATTAAGTTGTTTAGGCATCCTGTTGATATAAAAGTTTGATAATTGATCATCGAAAATGTGAAACTCAGTATCTTTGGGCGAAAATGTATGGTGGTATAAATCTCTAGAATCACCTTCCAAGAAATTAGAAAGACATGTATGAAAGATAGCTACGTGAAACAAATTTTCCGTGCCAAGGTGTATACGAGTACTTATACACATGCAATGTCAGTTTAAACAATAATTTTGTGGCTTGGCGTTTATGTCAAGCTGTTTAGGTCTCCTCGCGGTGTGAAAATTTGGCGATTTCGTCGTCCAACGTGTGGTCTCACTTTGGGTATGATGGGTCACACACGAAAAAGTGTATGGGTGGTATAAATCAAAAATCATGCACTGTCAGAAAGACATATATGGGGCTCTAAGTTACTTGCAAAACAAACATAAATTTCCCCACCGCGCCAAGAAATGCGTGTACAGGTACTTACGCACCCACAAGCAAGTGCAGATTTCTCCGTCACGCCAAGAAAGGCATATACAAGTGCTTATATTCAATACGCTTGGCGGGCCGCAGGCTGCCTTGGCTGATGCACATGGCGCGGTATGGCGTTGCATCGGTGCGGGTGCCTCGCAGTCTGCGAGATCGCGGGATGGAGCGGGAAGGACGAGTGTTGCTCACCTACGGGTGTGTGCGGGAGACTCGCCGAAGGACGGGTACTATAGCACAGACGGGAGTTTCGTTCCATGCGTGAGGTCGAGAGCGGCTATGCTGCTCGGGTTGCGCGAGTGGGAGAGGGAGAGGGAGAATAGAAAATAATTAGGGTTAGGGTGAAAAGAAGGGTATTTATAAGATATATTTTTTTTATTTTTTAATTAGGCATAATTTGAATTTTTGCACTGACATTATCATATAGAAAATATATGTATTGATCTTAAGTTATTCTGATGTTCCGGACGCAATGACGTAGTCCGTTTCGTGATCGGAGGTCGTTTGGTTCAAGTAGACGTCGAATCAGAGTCAATTTCAGTTCAAATTTACACGTCGTCACCTCTGATAGCTCGATATTTGCGTAGACTCGTTCGAATTGAGCGCGAACAGTCTCATTTGATATATTTAGACATTTCGATGCTAACGACGCAATTAATTTCACGAACGAATGTCGTTTAGGCATCGTCGCAGCTTCCCGACCTCGATATGCACGTAGGTGTTTCGACGACCCCCTTCTTGATCAGCAGACCATCGAATTGTGCAAGATGTATATTCTGATCAATTTTGACGTTCTGAACGCGATGGCGGAGTCCGTTCGTCGATCAGAGATCATGTCGACTGATTTTGGCGATGTCTAGTGCATTTCAGCTCCGGTTTGCGTGTTGTTGTATCCGATGCTCGATATTCACGCATACTCGTCTGAATTGAGCGCGATTATTTGATAGGTTTCGACGTTTCAACGCTAATGATGCAATCAATTTCGCAAACGGATGTGTTTGGGCGTCGTCACAGCTTCTCGACTCCGATGTGTGCGTAGGCGCATCGATGGAATTCTTTCTTGATCGGTCGACCGTCGAATTGTACAATATGCATATTCTGATCAATTTCGACATTCTGAACGCGATGGCAAAGTCCGTTGGTCAACCGGAGATCGTTTTGACTGATTTTTGGCGTCGTCGAGTGTATTTCAGCTTCGATTTGCATATTGAAGCTCGTCGAATTCACCTTGTGAGCTCGACTTGACTTATAGCGCATGCATGGAGGTCAACACTTCCCCTCTCCTCCAATAAAATTTGGATCATTCTTATGCTGCTTTAACACTGCCACTATTACTCAATTTCATGAACAGTGACTATGGTCAGAATCAAGTTGAAGACATCCATTTGAGCTTTGTCGGGCAGTTTGAAAGTCAGAGGGAAACTCTTTTGCATGAACTAAACAAGATCTTATCAGCATCAAAACCCTGTTTATCAGTGCTTCAAGTAGCCAGACCTTTTCATTTTCTGGTAAATTTGTCTTGCTAATGGATGTAGGCTTGGTTGGGCTAAGTGCCTGGTTGAAATATAGACTGGCATGATAGAGCGAATTGTTCAACATCGCCAAGGAAAGAATGGTCCAGCATGGATCTCAACACCAAAGTGTCTTCTCATCATTAACTATCCCTTCTACAAATATTCCCTTTCCAATGAAATGTTATGGACCAAAAAATCTCATTCTCACCACACTTAATCATAAATGAGAAACTCGATTGAATTAGTATTAGTACTTGCCTTCAAACTTAGTTACTAATTTGAGCATCAAAATGTCTTTCCAGGGACAAAAAATATCTAAGTGGACTAGTGATATCTTGTTTTGCGGATTGTGTGCATGATAAAACAATGAGCTCAAGATGATTCACTAATCCAGATTCTATTGGCACACACAGATAGTTCTAGGCACACAATAGTTTGGAGTCATATATTGGAAACAATCCCATTATTGTTGATCAGTTTAATAAAAAATCAGTAGCTGTGCACCTCTGTGCCAAGATCGACAATCCTTGCTGAACTTCTAAGAGGGTTGATCTCCTCCACAACAAGGTCCGTGCTTCTTTCTCATTCCAATAATCAAGAACATCAAGGAACTTGTGAACCTTTTGTCAAGTTTTGGGATCCGAGATGTCCCTGGCTGGTCAAGGGATTCACTTACAAGATACAACAACATCAATATGCTTGGTTGTGGACTTAGTATTATGTTTAAGGTCTGTTTGTGATGATTTTGCCAATCTTTTGTTATGAATGTGCATACATGCTAGCCTGGAACCACTTCAGCACATTCTCAGTGAAAAGATGTGATTTTATTTTATGTTTTATTTGCTCGTATGTATTTTTCTTTTTGATTATAGAATTCAAACCTACACATTAACTCATTAGCTTTGCTACTAGGTTGTACCAAGTGAGTTGTTGTAACATATTCATATTGCTAGAGCAAACCACCGCATAGATTCAATGTATAAAAACATTTATATGCTAGTCTCAATCGGTATTTATGTTTGTGTCAGTGACTGTGTGGATGCATATGTATATGTTTGTGTTTGGGCAGGTGTGTGTTTATTGATTGAAGATAAATGAGCAAGTCTAGGAGAAATTCATAGAAATGAAGCACGGTGGGAGATAGCATCAAATGAAAAGTATAGCTAAATCTACAAATCATTAAATTCATAATATACCTTCCGAAAAGTCTCAGATACTGGCCCATCGCTTTCTGAAGCAATCAGCTCCGTCTCAACCTTCTCTAATCCATTGACCACAGCTTGTTGTTCTTCAGCTAAAGCCTTTAATTGTACCTGTGAAGCAATGTATCAGGCATGACTGCAATTGCAAGATTCAAGATCAATAGATATCGAAGAAAATAGAATTAACCTTAGCTGCTGCTTCTAGGCTGATAAAATCATCATGAAAATCCAGTAGATGTGGTGACCTTGAAGCGATGACCTGATGATCAAAAACAGCATCTCAGATAAAATTAAAATTTTGAATTAAGTAGAATTTAAAGTAAATTGTTTTTTTATTACACGTTAAGTTACAGTTGCTTATGAGAATGATAAGTCAAATGAGGTACAAGTGTGGCCTGGTTTTTTCACCAATGGATCATATGTAAAGGAAAATTTACCAATTTTTGCAATAGATATTATAGCCAGTCAGCACAAGGAAAATTTACAAGGGCAACTTTGTTAGATTCAAGAAAGGTTGTTAGATTCAAGAAAGGATAACAAGTCTGAGTGTTAATCACTCTATTAATTTACTAAATATTTTCAGAAGAGTATATTTTAGCAATTAACTGAGAGATCAATAAAGGTTATTTATCACTTTATTGAGATGAATATTGTATGGTATTAGCAAGGAGTTTAATGATCTTTAATCAGGTATTTAAGAGCAACAATTTGTTCCAACCAATCACAATACAAAGGAAAGTAACATTATTTGATGTCCATACAAAATGTTAGCCTTTGATTAAGTTTGACCATCTGCTTAATGATGCCAAGATTTTTAGTTTTGTGATTTTTGTGCAACAAGAGCAAGTAGCATCACTTCTAGATCTTGATCATCGAGTCAAAAGTACGACTTCATGCACATCAAAGTCGTGATCGATATTCAAATGAACTCTATTCACGAAATTGACTGCATCGGTGCCATTACAACAACAACAACAACAACAACAACAACAAGCCTTAATCCCACTAGGGTGGCTACATGAATCCTTCGCTCCATTAGTGTCCTATTATGTCAAATTCTCATTTAATCTTAAGATCATTTCTTACCTTCTTAACATAAATCTAATGCATCTACTCTCCTAATCGTCATCTGACGACGCTTTATGTGGCCAAACCATCTAAGCACTCTCCTAATCTTATCTACCACTGAGCTACTCCAACTTTTCCGAACATACTCATTTTGCATTCTATCTCTAAGAGTAAAGCCACTCATCCACTGAGCATCCTCATCTCGTAACACTTAACTTAGTTTATGCTTTATTGGCCAACATTCTCGCACCATAAGTCATCGTGTCTTACCACCATCTTATAAAATTTTCCTTAAGTTTAAGTGGAACTTTTCTATCACATAATAGGCCAGATGCATTCCTCCACTTGAACCATCCAACTTGAATTCTACTAATAACATCTCCATCTATTTCACCATCATTTTGAACAATAGAGCCTAAATAACCGAATCGCTCACTCTTATTAATGACTTGATCACCTAAAGTCACAACACTATCACCAAAACTTCTACAACTAAAATTACACTCCATATATTCAGTTTTAGATCTACTTAAACGAAAACCTTTAGACTCTAAAGTTGACCTCCATAATTCAAGTTTTTGTTGGACACCCTCTCTAGTCTTATCAACAAGAAGAATGTCATCAGCAAAAAATATACACCAAGGTACATCTTCTTGTAAATGCCTCGTAAGAACATCCATAACTAAAGTAAAAAAGATAAGGGCTTAATGTTGATCCTTGATGTATCCAACTGAAATAAGAAAATATTTTGTCAATCCTCCTTGTGTTTGGACACAAGTACTCTAGTATACATATCCTTAATGACTTGAATATAACCAATATTAACTCCTTTCTCGCTCTAGAACTCTCCAAAGAACATCTCGAGACTTTATCAAGCTTTCTCTAAATCAATAAATATCATATGTAGATCCTTCTTACTTTCTCTATGCTTCCATCAAACCTCTTAACAAATGTATAGCATCCATAGTAGATCTACCCGCATGAAACCAAACTTGTGAGAAACTTCTATATCACATCGTAACCTATGCTCAATTACTCTCTCCCATAATTTTAATGTATGACACACTTCCTCTAATTTGCACACTCTGCATCACCTTTATTCTTAAATAAAGGAACCAACAAACTCTTTCTCCACTCATCTGCATCTTTTAGTCTTTAAAATAACATTAAAAAAGATTTGTAAGCCAAGAAATTCCGATCTCCTAAACATTTCCACATCTATTGGAATATTATCCTACCGCTTTTCCACATTTCATTTTCTTTAAAGCTTCACTAACTTAGATTTACTAATACGATAAAATGAAATTTCTATTTTGTTGGTATTAAGGTTAAAAATCAATCGTGATCCTTTCATTGAAAAGTTTATCAAAAATACCTCATCCACCTATTTTCACATCTCTTTACTTCTCCTATCTCTTTGTTTCTTAACTTATACATACATCTTTCACCTTCTTTGATCTAATCTATCAGTATAAATCATTAAAATTTCAGATCATATATCGCTTTCTTAGAATCTCTAGCCACTTTATATCTTTCCCAATTCTCCTTTTACATCTAAACCAACTTTTATAACAATACTTTATTTCTTATCTTTTCTTTACACTCCACCACCCAACTATTCTTATTAAAAGAATTTTTCCTTTTATTCTCCAAGACATCTTTAAGAACTGCTTAATTTCACTTGATATTTTTCCTACATAACGCAATTTCCTGAACATCTCAAATTCTAATTTCAGTTTTTAAAATTTTTTTTTGTTTTCTTTAAGTGTCCCTATCTAATCCTAGATAATTTTAGTTTATTTTTTTCTCTTACAACCTTTCATCTTAAAATCTAAAACTAATAGATGGTACTTAAAATTTTACTTGGAATGGCCTACATCTTTACAATCTAAACGATCTATTTTTCTTATCTAAAAATAATCAATCTGTGTTTTACTAGATCCATTTTATAAGTAATAATATGTTCATCTCTTTTCTTAAATAAAGTATTAACTACAAAATCATAACAAGAAAATCTAATATATCCTACCTTCATTCACTCTAAATCCATAACCACTATAATATCTTTAAAATTTTCTACCACGCTACCAACATGCCATTTAAATCTCCCCCAATAAATATTTTTCTTCAAGAGGTATCTTTTGTATTAATCCTCTAATTCATTCCAAAATTTTTTTTTAAGCTTACCTCCAAACCTACTTGAGCATAGACACTTATAACATTAATAATCTTAAGATCAATAATCTTTATATAATTCTATCTCCACATCTATTAATACTTATAACATTATCCTTCAAACTTTTATCTATAATCACACTACACCATTTCTAGTTCGATTTTTACAATACCAAAGTTTAAAACTTAAACTATCAATCTCGCCTTCACCAACCTATTTAGTTTCAACACATAAAATATTTATCTTTCTATGAACCATAATATCTATTAATTCCATTAATTTACCCGTAAGAGTACCTATATATCCAAGATCCTAACCTAATTCTAATTTCATGGACTAACTTCTTTGCCTCGATCCGTCCATAATGGGAACCTTGCTTATTTAACATCAGACGGGCGTACCGCGTGCTCAGCACATTTTTCATCTTTTTTTTCATACAAGGCCGCTGCCGCTTCCAAGATAACACAATGATTTAAAGGATTCATGTCATGATTATTTCGACAAATTTTATCTAGACTACCTAACGCAACCCTCCACTTTTGCATCCACCCGAATGGTAGTAAAGAGAAGACATGATTCACAATTGATTGAGCATGGTGCTAATGACGAAGCCGAATATGAATTTGCGAATCGTCAAATCACCTCGACACTAAAGTCGCCCAAACGACTCCAATTATAAAACAAACTATTGCATCGGCATTGAAATTACCTCGAATAAACACCCCTTATAATTGTGGTACAAAATTTTTTACCAAAATCGACAAGAATTTCAAGAAAATACTTAATTAACTCACCTAATCACCACCTAATCCCCAACCAAGTCAACTCCTCAAACACTGTGGTTGCCCACTCCCATACCATATAGGGTCAAATCCCAAACAACCCCTCTCCTATTTTACCCGCACTAAACTCTTCATCCTTCAACACTCCCATTCTCCTCGAGTTTTATCCCTACCATTCTAATCTCATAGTGAGCATCCTTTCTTCTATACCTCACCTAAGCAATCGAGAACTTCTCCTTTTTTGTTCTTGTCCGTCCCACAACACCAAACAAAGAACTCGATTGTGCGTGGTCAGAGCTCCACTAAGGTCGAACTCACTGCTCAATCTCTTGTGTTCATCGCCACAATAAGTAAGCCCCACGCTTTTCTCCTCATTTGTCATGAACACCTCTAGCCCAACTCTGATTCTCCTTACCCGTACCCAGCCCAACTCAAATCCTCTATCAGCATCCCATCCAAAGCCCGGTTCCCCACTTCCCGTCTCTATGTTGCATGAACAAAACCGCACACCACCCAACCTTGTCGCTCATTTTCCTGAACAACAAGCTTGAGTGCACCACTCCAAACCAAACACTCAACATCTCTCTTGATTTTATGCAAGTACCCCTCATACAACTTCCTTGGCATAGTGGAAATTTTGGTATTTCAGCAATGATGTCTTATGAAAATGGTCATGCGCACCTTTCTTGGTGCGATAGACAAGCTCAAACTCTTGATGTAACCCCCCACGTTGGGATGCCGTCAAACGGCTGCCTAAATTTAGATTTAGGTACAACTTGAACAAGGACTAAATAAAGCATTCCTAAATACAATTTAACTTAAAATTGATCTCAAATTAAACTTAAGTTAAACATTAAATCAAAATTAAATTCAAAATTAAAAACTTAAAATCTATGAATAAAAAATGAGTTTACAAAATCAAATTCAAAAGAAACTCACAGGAGATTTGCAATTGACTTGAAACCTCTCTCAAACAACATGCAAGTTCTCCTCACGCTAAAACCTTAAGAATAATCAAAGAAATTGAATGAATTTGAATGAACTGAACTAAATCAGCCCCTCTATTTATATTTGAAGCAGATGACTTGTGGGGCCCACCGAACAATATTTAAGCCATGTAAAGACAAAAATCACCGTCCATGAGTAATAAACTAGTATGAGATGAGGTTTGGTTGATCAATCTATCATCAAACCCATCACTCACCCAAGTACACAAGCAAAATAAGTCATTTCAAAATTTCAAAAATTATGGCTTTTATGCGCCACTTAACAACACAGGTCCTATGCAAATTTGCCAATTTTGAACTAATGTGAGAATCACATGGGGTCTAAGAACTTATGTTAACTAAAATAAACAAACATCGGATCTACAACACACTTATAATAACATATAGATACATTAATAGATGTTTTAAATTAAATCTTGCACGTATTATAGAGCGGCATTGTGTTTAACTTAAACTCATTGTAATTTGTGCAAGAATCCAAAATAACAAAAAGTCTTACACGTATCTCAAAATAATTTCAAGCTCGAGCTTACTGCATCGATGAATATCATTAGGTTGTTATAGTATACTTCCTTGCATTAATGTTGGAAAGCCAAGGCGAACCACATATCAATTGAGATTTGCATCCAGATTTCCTTCAACGAGCATCTCTTGTTGAAAATTCAGGCCAACCTTAAGAAGATATAATTTGAAAGTATTTTAACATACTTCAATTATAACGCTAATCCTATTTTCCAAGTATGCACAATTCCTATCGACAACAATTTGACATAGGCCAATGATTGCGTGCTAGCGACCCTTTAATTGAAGGTTGAAAATAGTGAAAAATTTTCTTCTAGAAATGATCAATGAAATTGCAATAATAAGAACTAAAATGAATTGTAATCAATAAAACACATGCGCATTGACATTGACACAATATTAAATACCTAAATTAGAATGCCTAAAGATAATGCATGAATTAACATAGTATTAAGAATAAGGCCTGAGAATGTTGCATGAGCTAAAATTAATATTAATCTAAATCCAATCTTATCTCAAGAACTATACATATATTTGAATGATCAATAAATGTTCATATTCAAAGTCAAACCTAAACTTATTGATCATAAGCATTCCTGATCAGGCTGCTTTACCTAAATGACGAAGTTGCATGTCTCACTTATCCAATTTGTTCCTTATTCTTCTCATGAGGATAGACATTAACAAGATTGATTCTAAGCTAAATGTTCAATCACTAAAAAGATAATTTAATTTTACATTTGTATACAACTATCAAAAAATCTTAATTAAGAAATTTCATATTCAAAGTTATAAATTTCTTGTTTCAAAGTAACAAATGAATCATAAACTCTAATCACAGACCAAATTCTTTGCAAGCAAAGGTGCAAAGTTGACAAAGTCTGAATTAATAAAAATTAATTAATCAAATACATTTAATGATTACATGTGAATGAACATCTCAATTATAAGGGACATTATCATAAAAAACTATTTAAGCTCTAAACTAATTCACTATGAAATCAAATTTTAACTAAATATAAAAACTTAATAAATTCAATTTAAATTAGATTAAATCTTTAATAGTTGAAAGTAAAATCTTTCCACCCATTGACATCTATTTATTAGGATAACAAATTAAAAAATAATAATTCTAGCTTACAAAAAAGTAATGTTAAATCAAATAAATTGCTATGCTCATACTCAAATGATCTCACGCTAATAAGAATGTGATCTGTGTCTTCTATCCGCTTGATTTGCCATCAAATGACACTACATAAAAATGTGGTTACAACCAAAACCTCTGATTGGATAGTTTGCTGTCAAATGACGCCATTATATTATAATAACAATTATAGCTCGTACATTCCCAATGGCTTTGCCCTCTTATGTTATGAATAAGAAAGATTAATTTGATAAGATATAAAGCCTTCTGTTAGTTAAGGTGGACTTAAATTTATCTTTATAGACAAACATAAACCTAGGTCTACAAGATTCCTTTAGATGAAATAACTCATAACTGTCAAAAAATATCATTCGATATAGTTGTATTGACTACCTCTCCTCACTAAGTAGAGTGACCACGACAAATGTAATGACCTGAGTCATGTGAGATTTGATCATACAAATATGATTTAAGTAAAAAAAATGATGAATTTCAAAAATTTTAAACTTCATTTACTACTATATTACACAATTACGACCAAATGACAAAACGAAAGCTTCTCAACATCAAGTACAACATTGAGGGGTAATTAACTATAGGTGTTTGCGTCTATAAGAAACCTGTAACTAGTTTTAACAAAATGAGGATGAAATCTTTGGATGGTGATATGTCTATAAATACATTTGCCTTCTAAAAATTTGGTCTATTGGAAAAATAAACTCTCTTCATCGAGAGGCCAGGCATGAATTTTCGCAGCCCATAAGAACCATCATGATCTTGGGAATAATGGATGAATCAATGGAGACCTTTGCTCCAGGAATTGGTGGTGAGAGATCTTAGATTAGACAACTGCATATATGTTGATGGCTTAAAAAAAGAGCTAGATTCTATGGATTTGATGTATGTGTAATCATTAATCTTAATGCTATACAACACTATAAAGGTTGAAGGAACATTATTCATCCATCCATCATTGTGTTGAGATGATGACAATATGAATTTTTACATACTTGGTTGGACAGTTGGAATCAATCAAAAGACTTCAATATTTGAAAGACAACAACAACAACAAAGCTTTATCCCACTCACGTGAGGTTCATGAATCATTCCATTTTGTCTATTATGTGTCAAATTCTCATTTAATTCAAATATAGTAAGGTCCTTTTTTATGCATCTTAACCAAATCTTTTTAGGTCTACTTCTACTTTTCTTCACATAAGACAAATCTCTATCTCTCCTAACAGGACTCGGCCGACGCTTTATGTGGCCAAACCATCTAGCATCTCTCTAATCTTATCTCGCCTTTGGAGCTACTCCAACTTTTCCTAAACATACTCATTTCACATTTTATCTCTAAGAGTAAAGCCACTCATCCACCTGAGCATCCTCATCTCTACTTCTTAGTCTTATGCTTCTCTTTTATTGGCAAACATTCATAAATCATTAGACTTATCACTATCTTATAAAATTTTCCCAAGTTTAAGCGGTACTTTTCTATCACACATAGGCGGATGTATTCCTCCACTTCAACCATCCAACTTGAATTCTATTAATAACATCTCCATCTATTTCACCATCATTTTGAACAATAGAACCTAGATATCTGAATTGCTCACTCTTTTTAATGATTTATTCACCCAATGTCACAACACTATCACTAGAACTTCTACAACTAAAATTACACTCTATATATTCAGTTTTAGATCTACTTAAGGACACATCAAATCAAAATATAACTTTTAATCATCCAAAACATTTGATACTTAGGGACAATATAATTATAAGTATTTAAAATTCTAGTATATCCTAAATGTAATGCAAAGTAAATTTATTATATTTAAAATACTTTATGAAAATTAGGTAGTTATAAAATAAATTTAGGAGAATAAATTTTTGTTTTTAGATTATTCCAAAGAAAACCAGTTTTTATTTTTATTTTTTGAGTAAAATTTTTTTCTAGGGCATTGAGGGCAACCGACGACAAGCAGTGGAAGCAGTGTTGGTATATGAGCGACAATAGGTGGTAGGCACTAACTGGTGGTGAACAATGGCTAGTAGAATAGCATCATGGCCTCATTTCAGAAAACATGTTTAGTATCTCATTTTTTTATCATAACCAGAAAAGATAAATTGCAATGATTAAAAGACAAAAAAGAATCAAAATTTACTAAGTGGAGGAAGCTATCTGCATCAATACCTTACATAGATAATGCATAAGAGTCGTCCTGTTGTTAGTAGCACGAGTCTCTGTTATTTTGGGAAGGCTATCTAAACGGAAACCAACAGCAGAACCTGTTATGAGGAAAGAATAATTAATAATAATACATATTAAGAATAGCAAGGGAACAGTACAGCATAACCATGAAGATGAGAATGGCAGTAGGATAAAACGAAAATTATTTTGAAGAGAATTAAAGAGCATTAGTTTAACATATGCATCCAGTAAAAACGCATCTATGAGTAAAATGCTCGCATAAGAAATCTTCCTAATTTATGGCCCAAAATAATTAAAAGAATATTTTAAAATTGATATAACAGAGATTACGAATATATTTAGTTGTTTGATATCCAAATTGAAGAGTGATGAATTTTAACAATCAACAAACAGCTTGCCATTGACTGCTTGCTGCCGAGATGTATGAAGTGAAAATAATAACTAATGCACGTAAAATGATAAAGCGTAAATAAAAAAAATAATTGTGATTTTTAAATTGAACCCATTAGATAATTTGGTACTAAATGGCCCCCCATAAATAGTCTAGTGACCATTTTAATCTTTTCATCTTATGTAAGGGAAGGTTTGGATATAAAGGAGTTCCCTCCAACTGTAACATTATTTAAAGTGTTATAATGCATGAGAAATTATTTGCTTAAAATTTCAGGGCATTTCATGATAGGATCCTTTCCAATTCAAATTAGATGGCAACACGATAATCATTAGCGAAAGATTGCTTAACATTTATCTTTGTGATTGTGAACATGAGTGATCCCTTTCCATTATATTGTATTGTCACGACACTCATTGTAGGGGTACAAAGTTGATACTTCTACTAATGTTCACATATTTTGTTCCTGTGAATTTGTCACTCAACTTTTTTATTACAAAGAATCGAGTTTGTGATTCACTAATTATTTCAGTTTATTTATAGTTTCATTTTGTTGCAGACTTTGCTTGCTCTACCCCTATATATAAAAAATCGAGTCTATGAATTGAACTTATGGTCTATGCTACAAGCAAGGCTCAAGAGTTTTCATTAAAAAATATATTTTATTTGTGAATGATCTTCAAGGCCTTATGAAAACTTAAGAAATTTTAATGAGATCTGCACTCAAGATTATTCCCAACTCATGATAACGTGACCTTGTTTAATGAGATTGTAAGAAGAAAATTATATATCAATCTTTGGCCATGCATGTTTTGAATTTATTAAAAAAATTGTTTATTGGGGACATAAGTTTTGTCGATTGCAATCCTTGGAATGTGGAGGATTAAAATATAGAATTGGACCTTACAACTTTGCCATATAAGCAGCGGCTAGTGAAATGTTTGTTAAAACTTTTGAACTTTTAATAGTAGGGGTATGAGACTTGTCAACTTTTGAAATGTTTGTTTTTATTGCAATTTTTTTCACAGCTTCACAGGATACTTCAAAACACACCTAAAAGTATGAAAACCCCTTAATAATCAAAATAATGGGAATCATTCTATAATTAAATCAACCTCATAACATAATAGTCATACGTCCAACCACTTCTAATATACTTTGTACACAATACTTTGAACCAACTTTATATCTTATTGTGTTTTCAAAGCCTAGATTGGATGTTAGCAAACTTCAGGTGATCAACACCCATTTGCATGAAAAAAATTGATCCAAATCAACTAGAGTAATTAGCTACCAATGATCATCTTATTGTTGGGAATGTTGGTAATCCAAATTCTCAGCCTGTTGATTATAATGTTAGTATTTATAATACAGATGAATTAGTGGACAAAAGTTTTTAAATCCTTTATGTTAGAAGGGCATAATTAATATATATATATATATATATATATATATATATATATATATATATATATATATATATATATATATATATATATATATATATATATATACCATTGTTCTCGAAGATTTGCTAGACTTTAAGCAAATTGTTTTAAATAAAAAATTGTGTTATTATTTAAAAAAAAACACTTCGTTATCAATATGTATTTTGATTTTATCTTTCCAACTAGCAATTTTCTTCAATTGTTTGGATTGTACTCTTTTTTTGTTTGATTATAAAATTTTTACTAAAAAAAAAGCTAAATTATATTGATGAATCCAAACCCCAAAAGGAGTCCATCAGTCCCATCCCAACTACAGCCAATTGCAGTCCTAATCACAAGATGACATACCATTGGAGGACCATAGCATAATTGTACCAACAAGTACAATAAAGTTTTTATGGTACATTCCCATTTGAAAAGACATAATTATACAATTATCCTATCCAGTCGTATGCTAACATAAAACACAATTAACTATGAGATCAATGCTAAAGTACAAAAATGCTACTTTTGGCCCCAATAATTGTGAGGTGAAAAGGGTATTACATAAATAAAAAAGTCCCTTAGAATAGGGCATCAAAAGGAAAGAAAATATAAGTGTTAACTCCATGTTCTCTGTAATAACCGAAATCCAAAAAAAAAAATAATAATAATAATAATAATAATAATAATAATAATAAATAACCGCCGACGGTTAGCCGTAGATAGAAAAAAATCGAAGGGCGGGCTCGGTCGGTTTGCCGAAACCGAACTTTCAAAAGCATGCTATGGGATCCGAAAATTCGCCACTGACCTCTTTTGGAATAAAAAGAGTTGTTTTAGTGTCGGTAAAAATTTCAGAAGTCAGATGAATAGTAGATAAGACAATACCCAGAGATTTTGTTCTCATTTGGTGATAACTTTTTATATCTGGTTCTAGGTTTTATAAAAGCCATAGTTAATTACTCCCGATGAGAAGCACTTTCGATTAAGGTTAGATGAATCGTTAAAGAAACGATATATAATTGATGTGGAGTTTAGAACTTATGAAATTTATTATTTTAATTTAAAACCTTTTGTGGGGAGCGATGGCGCTCTAGATCCCATGGTTTCATCATCCATTTGCTCGCATGTAGTCAATTAGAGGAGTGTCGGCGGCCAAGGATCATGCAACATGGGTTCGTCGTCAAGGTGTCTGCTATATCGGGTGGAGTTTGTCTAAGGGGACAAATATAAGTCAACCAACATAGCGTCAAATAAATTCTACATTCATTTCAAGAAGCGTTGGGAACATCTGAGAATGGTTGACATTTTAGTGGTCTTGTATGCACTAATTCAGGTCGGTAAAATGCAGTCGTTTAGTCATTTACGTGCCGCTGAAAGAGACAGTAGCGTCCTTCGAACTTTAGGAATATTTAAGTGTGAGAGAGTTATGCATTTGATTTGGCTAAGAAAAAATTTTCTTAATTTATCACCCCAAGATAAACAGTTGTGGAGGGGTGGATTGATTTTTTTAAGTTTTAATTTAAATAATTAATTTCAATTTTCATTTATTTTTTTTTGTTTTTATTTGAAATTTTAATCTGATTTAGATTTGAATATATGATCATTTATCATTGAAATTTTAATTATAATTACCGATCATGGGGTAATATCGATTAATAGGCTTTACTACTCTGCGATTTTCTGGAGGATGAATTCATTCGTGTCAAAGAATAATCCTTCAAAATACTTGAGCATGAGGATCGGGTTTGAGACATTTCTTGAGGGCTTGAACTTTGTGTCGGTTGATTTATATCTTGTGATTACATGACAAATTAAACTAGGATATTATAAATTTGAAATTATAATATCAAAATTTTTAAGTTTTGTTAACGGTCAAGACCCAGAAGCGTAAGCATCTCTTCTTTATATTTGATTTAGTAATCACTTCAACATGCATCTGAATATATGTTTTTTAAAATTACCGGACATTAAGATGTAAGTTGAAGTTTAGATATCAAATCGTAGGTTTTGATTTTTGAGTTTGTTAGGCAGTTGAAGACCAAAAGGGATGATAGACTGTCATTCTATCTTCGATCTAGATTAATTATTTCAAGATCTATCATTCTCAGCATTAGATTGTACATGGGATCGGGTTTGAGATTTTCTTCTTGAATCTTGAACTTGAAAAGATGCATTAATAATCTTAGATAAATTTATCTTTTATTATTCATGATAGAATTAGATTTCTGATAGCGTCATTAGATTTTTAGGTTTTAACTTGACGGTCTAAGACCAAACCGAATTTAAGGGTATGATATATGAACACTATTTAGCCAAATTTCCTTTCCTTTGTAACCAATCAGCAAATAATACCCTCTTTTAGGTAATTAATCAGCAAACAAATGGGTTGAAATTTAACATTTTAGGAGTCCATTTGATCAAGTATAATGTAATTGATGCAAGATAAAGATTGACATTTATTTGAGGGTATGATATGAACACTATTTGGACCAAATACCCATTTTTTTTGCAAATCAATAAGTAATATTTGAAAATTGAGCATTGTAGGAACGATCGATCAAGTATAATGTTGATGTAAGATTGACATTTTATTTTATGAACATTATTTAGGCCAAATATCCCTTTTTTATGCACCAAATCAGCAAATATGCTGAAATTGAAAGTGGGAACTCATTTGATCAAATATGGATCGTAACAATTATAAAGAGAGGTGTATTAATTCTAGAATGCATCAATCCTAGATAGGCTCTCTCTTATTGTAAATGAATGAAAAGGGTATAAGTATCGTTGCAAAGGGAGTTAATATTCCTCCTTTTTTAGATCTATGCTTTATCATTATGACAAAAGAAGAAATAAAAGGATATAAGTGTCACATGTCAAGAGACAAATGGCAAATATAGGAATGTATGTTACATGTCATTTGAGACAAGTGGGCTTAATTAAAATCAATCTCCTGCATGTAAGCTCATGACAAAAGGGGCACAAAATTGATCCTATCCATTAATGAGATATGGCAAAGAAGAGTCTATTTTCCCTTAAATCCATATTTTGCATATAGCATTAAAAGAAATGACAAAATTGAAAATTTTCACACATGCATGTGTATGATATATGGCATGAATTTGGATGATTTCTTGCATGCAAAAGACAAACACATGTGTATGTAAGACAAGTGACAAAAGGAAGAAGTAGAGGAGTTTATAAATAAGAGTGTATTTACCTCTCATAAAATCCCCCATCTCCAATCTTTCTTTTCTTCTTTCCCTCCCCACCAGATATATTGCAAGTCTAAGTCATCCAACTTGCAAAAGAAGGAATCAATTTGTGTCATCTTGACTTGTAAGTCTTTTCTTAGTTTTGTAAATTCATTCTAGCTTGATGTCTTAAAAGTAGATGTTATATTATATTTGCAAGTCTAATCCAACATCATTTCATATATACAAAGTTCAACTATGTCTCATAATATGTATGTTCAACTATACCTCATAATGTGTATGTATCATTGCAAAATTTGAACAAATAAGATAAAAATAGATGTCCATACCAAATTTACATATAAGAGGCATGATGTAATAATTATCATTTAGACAAAAGAAGATAGAAATTTAAATCATATATATTCTAGTATGTCAATTTAAGTAGAGATTGAGGTAGCGTTAATCAATACATCAAAATGGTCATGCGATAGGATAGTGCTAAATCACACATAATATGGCATGGAATTCAAATATCAACATTCATTTTTTTTTTTTTTTTTAATTTCCAAAACCGACTCCACACATGCCTTGAGGAGACTGGCCTCATAAAAGCGTGTATGGTAAGTGTCGTGGCGCGTGAAATTTTATTTGTCTCTGATAAAGGCGTATGAGTTAGCGTATTGTAATTGTTATATGGTATGATGAATAAAGCGTAAATAAACATATCGCACATATTTCAAGACTTAGGAATTTTACATTTTTTGTTTACAAAATATCGTCGTCGCGCCGGGAGTAGCTTTCCGTGAAAGAGGCGTATGTGGTAGTGTCGTGAGACCATGACATTTATATGCTGCCATGAGAAAGGCGTGTATGGGTTAGCATAACAAATTTCTGTCATGTTGGAGAAACATGTGTAAGTCTTATAAGAATTCAAGCTTACTTTATGTATAAACATGTTTGCATATATACTCAGACAAGACATAACATTTGCATTGCATTGAAACAAAGGTGAATCCATGAAAGCAATATATATAATCACTTGCTGAAAATGTTAAAATCTAAAAATTAATCTTCTCAAAACAAATTTGAAAAGTAATCTTCTCCCACATTGTGATTCTCATAGTAGCAACTAACCATGCAATGGAGTAAAGGAACTCCCCGATAATAATTTACCTTCCTCCCCTCTTCTTCTCCCTTTTTTTTTACTTTTCATTTCAGATTTTCATTGAAGCATGTAGGAAAGATTATACAAGCATTCATTCTTCCCAAAACAACAAAAGCGAAATGTATAAGATAGAGAGGAGCTTGCTAATATGTTAGGATTAGAACCACAACTCCCAAGGACACTCCTCTTTTTTTTTTTTTTTTTTTTCAGATTTCAAACTAGCATAGGAAACAGAAATCTGCATATATCCTAGGATTCAAGCCACATGACACTTCAAATCCCCTTCCTTAATTTCAGATTTTAAACTAACATGTAAGAGAGGCATGACATACATTATCTCCCTCATCAAAGATTGTTTTAGGCAAGGTAATCAGAACAAAACCCATAAAACTGAAAGCAAACAGCATGGGATTGATATCATGCATAACTTTAGATCAACTTTCCCTAGGTAATGAAAAGTTCAGCAAGCATTATTTTATCCAAATGATAGGTTAAGGATAAGGAACACTTGCATCTAGCTTAGGAATTTCACCTTAAGAAGCTATGGGAGACATTTTTACACTATGCAGAAATCATTTTCAGCACACTAGAAGCATAGATATCTCTCAAACATACTTCCATACTTCTTAAACCAACTTTCCATAGGTAAGAAGAAATTCAGCAAACATTACTTCACCCAAATAATAAGAACATGAGATTAAGGATAAGGAATACTTGCATCAAGCTTAGGAATTCCACTTTATCATACAAGAGACTATAGGAGACACTTTCCTACTTGTGCAGAAATTATTTCTAGCATACTAGGAGTATAATTATCCATAGGACATTAAAAAAAAAATGAAATTGGGCCATACATCATCCCAAAATATTTTCAGCAAGCTAACCATCATAGAATCCATAGATAGTAGAAAGTAAAAGGAGATTTAGGCCATACATCATCCCAAATCATTTTCAGCAAGCTAACCACCATAAAATCCATAGATAATAGAAAGTAAAATGAGATTTGGGCCATACATCATCCCAAATCATTTTCAACAGGCTAACCACCATAAAATCCATAGATAATAGAAAGTAAAATGAGATTTGGGCCATACATCATCCCAAATCTTTAAAGGAAACTCTTAGCATTATTTCAACCAAAAAAAGGAAACATCCACCTCATTTTATCACAAGAAATGAAGTCCTATATATGTAAAAGTAAGCTTAGGGTTGAAAAGAAACAACCTGGAATTTCCGGTTGCAAATAAGGAAGAAGGAAAGGGGTTCCGGCTAGGGCTCACGAAGGACGGACGGAAGAGAGGAAGAAACCGTTCTAGGAGTCTTGAGAGAAACAAGCGAGGAGGAGTTCGTGAGAGGGGAAAACCGAGAGCGTAAGGAAGAGAATGAGTCGTCGAGAGAGGAGATCGAGAGCCTTGGTTTCAGAGGGCGACCTTCTTTTATTGGGATTATTAGCGGTTGCTTATTTTTTTAGTGGGTAGATGGGCGGCTGATTTAGGATAAGGATTAAGGAAAGTGAGGGATTAGGTAGCCGTTAATTACTTTAGTTACTCACTAATATCATTTCGCATCGATTATGAGAAATTTATTTTATGCAATAAATCCTAGCAATATGGTTGTTAATTTTAGTCATTTATTGTCGATCGCGCGATCGATTTCGATCGGAATCGTTCGGTCAACGTTAGCGGCGTCGCTCAAATTGATCGGCGTTCATACTGCAACCGCGGGCGTCGTTTGATAGGTTTCGTTTGGACGATGTAATTGATTTCTGAGAGTCGTTGGACGTCGTCGAGGACGATATGCTTAATTTCATTAAAAATTAATTTTCATTATTTAATTGGTCATTAATTGATTCAATATTTTTTTTATTTAATTAATTTTAATGTTTTCGACGCATTACGAAGTCGAATTTTCAAATCGAAGCGAATTTAATCAATTTCGATCGCGATTAGGGGGTTTTAAACCCGATTCATATGATGCTACTCTCGTTAATTGTTTATTTTAACTTTCATGATTCATTTGAATTATGAACCATATATGGAGGTCAACACACGCGAGAGAGGAAGAGAGGGAGAAAGAGAGAGGACTCACCTTTGCCTGGCCAATGTCGTCGACCGTCGGCGACCGAAGGAGAAGAAGGAGATTTTGAATCTTGCGGGTGTCGTCGGCTGAGGAAGGAGTTGCGTGCCCTAGCCGAGTGAGGCGCCTCTACTGCCGTCGGCTTTGGGTCACCGAAGCTTTCAAGCGCCGACGATCGAGAGAGGAGGGAGCCTGCGTCGCGAGAGCCCTGGCGTCGAGGAGGCCGGCGTGTGGGTGACTTAGAAGTCGGACGCAGTCTTAGGGCATAAGTCGAGAGGAGAGGTAAGTAAATAAGATATATAGTTATTTTAATTGAAATTTTATGTTAATATTAGTATCTCAAATCTTCTTAATTTAGGGTTCATAATTTTGACTTAGGGTTTATAAATTTAAAGAAATATAAATTGGGAATATGTATGATGAATCAAAGTTAAGTAATTTAAGTATTAAACCCTCATATGAAATATGATTTCAAATTTAATTAAACTTTGAACCTATGCTAAATTATATTATCTAAGTAGATAAAAAAATCATTTTAAGGAAATGCTAAACTAAATGAGAATAAAATTTATCTATAGTACGTTAATTAAATTAGAATCATTTTAAGGGGGTATGATAATCATTTAATGGAATATATTAAGTCACTTTAACACTTAAATATTTTATTTTATAGAAATTTCAATTAAGGAAGGAAACATTAAAGGAAAGGAGGTTGAGGAAGCTATAATTGTGGGTAATTATGTTACATTTATGGTAAAAATGTCTTTGGTTTCATGATAAAATGTGTTATATGATTTTGACCTGCATCTGGATGATTTTTCCTGCTTTATAAATTGTGATATAGTTTCTTGTTTCTTACGTTGGATAATAACTTGAATCTTTAGATCAAATTAGCGTCATATTATAAAGTTAAGCGATTCTTGTTAGTTATGAATTAATGCGTAGTTGCATAATTGTATCTTATGAATGTTGATGTTAAAAGTGGAGTTCACTTTTATGAGGGCGTAATATGCGTGCTTAATGATGAAAAATCGATGATTTGGCAAATCATAATGGTAATATTCTGTCCTTTGGATGAGTATTGATAAAGATTTTCGGTGGCTAGACGGGTGATAAATATAAAGTAAAAGTTCATACAAAAATGTTTATGTATACTTACCCATATATTTGATTGTTTGAACAAATTTTTTTATATTAGAAAATAAAAATTGGCATACATCTTAGTTTCTCAGTTTCTTATAATGTAACAATAATGATCGAATTATTCATTTGTTGTTCGTAAATTTTTTTGTGAACCATCAATTAAATGGTGATAGAAGGAAAAAGTATTTTATCGCAGAAAGGGATTTTGGAGATAGATAATTATGTCAGTCATGTTGTGTTATGTTTAAAGTATATTTCCCATGAACTTTCTATATATATATATATATATATATATATATGTGGATAAATTATTATGTCATTTGTGGATTATAGTGGCTCTTATATGATTGGAGATTTTATTAAAAATTTGAAGTGTTATGTAAGTTTTTCTTTTATCCGTCCAAATATACTTCTGCATTCCAAGCTCTGGTCGTGACATTCTCAACTATCATAAAATCCACCAATAAAATGTGCCTGTGAATCTATTTCAGTAGGTGAAGTTCAATAGAGCCTAAATATCAAACGCCACTCTTATTAATGACCTTCCAATGTCACAACTATCAACTTACAACTAAAATTACACTCCATATATTCGGGTTTTGATCTACTTAAACTAAAACCTTTAGACTCTGTTGACCTCCATAATTCAAGTTTTCGTTGGACTCCTCTAGTCTTATCAACAAGAAGAATGTCATCAAAAGCATACACAAAGGAACATCTTCTTGTAAATGCCTAAGAACATTCATAACTAAAGCAAAAGATAAGGGCTTAAAGTTGATCCATGTAATCCAATTGAAATAGGAAAATATTTTGACAATCCTCCTTGTGTTTGGACACAAGTATACATATCCTTAATGACTTGAATATAACCAATATTAACTCCTGCTCTACAGAACTCTTCGAACATCTCTTGAAACTTTATTATAAACTTTCTAAATCAATAAATATCATATGTAGATCCTCCTTACTTTCTATGCTTTCCATCAAATCCCTTAACAAATATATGGCATAGTAGATCTACTGCATGAAACCAAACTTATTGTGAAACTTACGTATCACATCGTAACCTATGCTCAATTACTCTCTCCCATAATTTTAATGTATGGCACATTAACTTAATTCTCATAATTTGCACACTTGTGCATCACCTTTATTCTAAATAGAAACTCTTTCTCCATCATCGGCATCTTTTAGTCTTTAAAATGACATTAAAAGATTTGTAAAATAGAAATTCCTTAATCTCCTAAACATTTCTACACTTATTGGAATATTATCAGGTCTCTTGCTTTCACATTTCATTTTCTTTAAAGCTTAACAGATTTATCTGATGATAAAATGAAATTCTATTTTTATTTAGTATTAAAATTACTAAAATCGTCTTTCGGATCCTTCATTGAAAAGTTTATGAAAATACCTCATCCACCTATTTTTGATATCATTTTATAAAAAGTATTTTATTTTTTCATCACCCTGACTATGTCTTTCTTCTCTATCTCTTTGGTTGGCTTATCTTCATATTTCATCTTTTTGGTCTCATCTATTGTATAAATTACTAAAAGCTAAATTTTTTGCATCATGAAGAACCTAATGTTATAAAAAAAATAGCAAATGAGATTAAGTAAATTACAAACAATATGCTTGAAGAGTAAAAAAAAAAAAAAGCTCCAATTGATAAAAAAATTGATGGTGGAGTCAAACTACGTAAGAAGAAATAAAAAAAAATAAAAAAATTTATTAAAAAAATTAATTTAGATGTAAAAATATGGAGAATTAGAAATGATATAAAGTGATCGGTAAGGAATCTAATGAAGAAATATGTGATGCAAAGAATTCAATAATTAGTGATTTATATTGTAAATTAGATACCAAGAAAGGTAAAATATGCACGTATAAGTTAGTGTTGACCTATAACTATGTGTCATTTAAAATTAAGTAAATGACAAAGAGGTTAAATGCCCTAATCACGGTTGAAATTAATTAAATTGATTTGATACAAAAATTGACTTTATAATGCGTCAGCGAAATTAATTAAATAGAAAATATCGAATCAATTAAGGATCGATCCAAAAATTAAAATTAAAATTAATTTTAATGAAATTATGTGCATATATCGAAATAGACGATCTAAACGACCTCTGTTTGCGAAATTGATCGCGCTGTTGTCGCCGAAACGTCGAAACCTATCAAACGACGCATTCCGAGACCCATTCGGCAAAGTGTGCGCGAATGTCGATCAATTCGAATGCGATGTCGCATAATTGTAAACCTAATTTTATCCGTCGTCGGCGTTGTCAGAACGACCTCAGATCCGCGAAATTGATCAGCGTTCGTTGTTTGAACAACTTAAATTGACACCATATTCAGGGTTTAGTGCAAATTAATATCACATAAAATAATATTGAATTATAATTAAAGGGACTAATAATGCTTAAGCACTTAATCCGCTCAATCCTACTACTAAGACTTATTCTGTTAGCGGACCGGTAAAAGCCATCTAAAGTAAAGAGGCGTTGACCCTCATTTTTTCACGATCCTCTCTGTGCTCTCTGGTCTCCTCTTCTCTCGCTCTTTTTCAGCTCACGGATTCTTCCTCTCTCTGCTCTCGTTTCTCTCGCTCTCTCTCCCTGGGCGATCTCTTGTCTCCGGCTGATGAAGCTCTAGGGGCATACTCTTGATTCTCCTCTCTCTCTTCCCTGTCCCGTGGCCGAACCTCCTTGACTCCTTCTCTGGTAGAGCTCCCTGTGGCCTCTGGTGCTCTCTCGGTTGAGCCGAGCCTGGGCAGAGATCTCATCCTGATTCCTCTTCCGAAACCTCCGTGTTGTTTCGTTTCAATCTTAGTTGTACTTTCTATGCAGTTTCTCTTGAAGGAAATGATTTGATTTACCTTATGTGTTATGAGTTGTCGATTTTGGGTTGATTGTGGTTTGAAGGCTCTCCTTGTGGTTGGAGTCTTTGTTGGAAAGCCTTTCTTCTTCCTTGTGAGAAAAATGAAGGAAACTCTTCTTCCCTCTTCCTCCTTCTTAGCCGAGTGACTGGCAAAGACATCATCATTCAATCCTGCGCTCTCTTTTCTAATTTTGGGGAGTTTTATCTTTGTAGTTTTCTTTATTTGTTTGGTAAAATCTAAACTAGCAATAATAAAAGAAAATGGTGATCTTAGATTTCATAAGAGCTGCTTGGATTTTAGTGGAAATCTTGCTCCCTTCATGTTAATTAAAAGCTGAAATTCATTTTTTATGTTGTTTCAATCTCTTTTCAGATTTAAGATTCATGATTGTTGCTTAAATGGGTCAAATATTGCAAGCTTTAGGTTACCTTCACTTTGCCTCTTTCCATTATTTGATTACTTGCAATCATGAAAGTGGCTATCTTATAAAGGGAAGTTCGATTTGTTGGATTTATTAAACATAGTGTGATTGCTTAATCTATGTGGAGTAAATTTCATATAATCATCATGATAAAGGAAGAGGAGGGAAGGGTTGATTGACTTTGTCTTTGTTTTCCTCTCTTTTGTGATCACTAAGTTAATTAGCCTTTGAAATCTGAAATGTGGCTTTGTGCAAGTTTAAAGCTTTCATTTTCTTTATTGTTTCATTAAAGATGCATCTTGCTGTCTTGTTCATAAACTTAAAAGCAATTGTCAAGTCTATCTTGCATTAAAATGATTCTATGTTCTTTGTCCATGGGCATTTGGAGGTCGAAATCATGCAAGATCGTTATTTTATGACTTTTCTTGCTCTTGAATTATAAAGGCATGAGGCAAAACATGATTTATATTTGTCTCTTGATTGCTAAGCAAAGAGAATGAAATACGTAGAGATTGTTGCACATTTCTTAAATAATTGCTAATAGTATTTCCTCTTTATGTTCAAAATGAGAAGAATGGAAATATGCTTTGATAAAGCTGTTACATTGTTAATGCGGCGGGAAACTGATAAGACTGCTGTTGTTCCAACGGCGAAATATGCTATAAACGCTTCGTTATTCCCGTCACGGCGAACTTTTGTGATAGCATTGCGTTGTTCCGGCGTGAAAATATCTGCTATAAGTACCGTTCACATGTTCGCGGCGAAACGCGGATAAATCTGCGTTATCCAACGCGAAATGTGCTTCTTATAAGTGCGTTCACATTGTTCCGGCGGAAACTTGTGATAATCACTGTTGTTGTTCGGCGGGAAAATGCTTTTATCGCACATTGTTCACGCGGCGAAATTTAATGATAAGTACACGCGTTGTTCCAACGCCGCGGGAAATATCTTTATTATGTACCGTTGCATTCCGCGGCGAAACTTTAATGATAAGACTGCTCACGCGTTGTTCCGCGTGGCGGAAATATCTTTCTTATAAACGTTCACATTGTTCCCGTGCGGCGGAAACTTATGATAAATGCACGCATTGCGTTGTTCGCGTGGCGGAAATATCATTTATAAATGCGCTCACATTGTTCGTCGCGGCGAAAATTTGTGATAAACTGCTCGCGTTGTTGGCGGGAAATATCATATGCGTTGCTTATTCCCGCGGCGGGAAACTTGATAAATCGCACTTTCGTTGTTCCAACGTGGCAAATATACGCTATAAAGCCGTTCGCATTGTTCCCGCGTAAACTTGATAGACTGCCATTCCGTTACGCGTGGCTATCATCATAAATCGTTCACATTGTTCCAATGCGGCGAGCGTATGATAAGTGCTTTCGCGTTGTTCACGTGGCGAAATCTGATCGTGTTATGCCATGCCTTTCTTGGCGTGGTGGGTAAATAAACTTCGGTAGAGTGTCTCCGACACTACCATGCCGCCTTGGCGTGGTGGTCTCTCGGCAACCCCATGCGGGGATGAGAGCTGCCAAATTTTCAATAAAAAAAAGAGTTGAAATGTGTCATATATAACTTTATACTTTAATTTCATATGTGAATGCAAATTTATACTCTATCTATAAGTCAGTTCACTTGTTCCAATCGTGAACTTTATAAAACTGCGATTGCGTTGTTCCGGCGTGGCGAGCTGATATGATAAGATCTTTTCGCGTTGTTCGCGTGGCGAAACAACTAATCTTATATTAGACCACGCCTCGGCGTGGTAAAAACTTTCGGTAGGGTGTCTCACACGACACACACCATGCGCCTTTCTTGGCGTGGTGGAGCTTCTCCGGCATTTTCTGGGGAGGAGCTGAAAGATAAATAAAATGTGAAATGTCTAAGTATTTGAAGAAGGGAGGTACATACATATGGTTATTCATGCTAAGCTTATTCATCATATTATATGGCAATTACAGATGCTTACCTATGCTAAAGTTCTTTATCTTCATAGATACAATTATTCATTTAAAGTTCAAATTCATTTTACCTAAGTGGTGATTATGCCATATGAATGGGTAAGAAATGAAAATGTGACACTCAATGCATGGAAAGATACAAGTGCATGTCATATATCATTTAGGAAACAAAGAACATATGCTATCCATCCCGGTTTGGTCTTCGGACCGGGTCCGGGTTAACAAAACTCAAAAATTGAACCTATATTTCAACTTGACATTTAATGTCCATACAACATTTTAAAAGAACAGATATTCGTATGTATGTTGAAGTGTTCAAACAATAGAGACATGTGCAAGTTAGGTATAAAACAAAAGAACAGATCTATACTTCCGGTTTGGTCTTGGACCGGCTTAACAAAACTCAAAATCAAAATTGACATCGAAACTCCAACTTTCATAATCATACAATTCCCAAAGAACAGATATCCATATGCATGTTGGAGTAAATGCTAAGTCAAATACAAAAGAACAGATGCTACATAATCCCGGTTTGGTCTTCGGACCGGGTCCGGGTTAACAAAACCTAAAAAATTTGATATTATAAGAATTGCAAATAAATAATATCTGAGAAGCTAATTCTGTCATATAATACAAGACATGATCCAACTAACATAGCTTCTAAAATTCAAATTCTCAGGAAGAAAAGTCCCAAACCCGATCCTCTATGTTCAAACTAGAGTGGACAAGGTTTTGAAGGATTATACTTCTTGAGATAATTAGACCCATCCTCTGTAAAACCTGGACAGTAGCAAGGTCTATCAATCGATATTAACCCTGTGATCGAAGGGTGATTATAATTAAAATTTCAATGATAAATGATCATATATTCAAATCTAAAAATCAATCATAAAATGATCAAAATTTAAAGAAAATAACAAAATATAAATAAAAAAAAAATGAAATGAATTATTTAAATTAAAACAAAAAAAATAAATAATAAATAATTATTTTGAAAAAATTAAAATAAACTCTGATTGTTTGTCAATTAAGAAAACTTGCTCCAAATGAAATCAATCGTAATTATCTTCACTCAAATATTAAAGCGTGGGGCGTGGCGATGTCCTCTGTTGCGTGATTTTTCATGATATACACCACATAAATGGCATTCTGACCGGCCCTCGACCGGTGGTTCAGCGATATGGCACAAATTACATGCGGCCGCGGCAATGTTCAACCTTTCTTCTTTGGTATGTGAAATGTAGAATGTATTTGGTTGGGCAAAAAGCACTATGTTAATAAGGTTGACTTATATTTGTCCTTAAACACTCACGACGTGACACTGGTAATATTCTTGACAAGGATCCTTGTCGGGTTAGATTACCTCCTCCCTAATGAGGATCGCGGCTGGATAATGAGGAACCATGGGATCTTGATCGGATCGTTCCCACAAAAACTTTAAGTTAAAATAATAAATTTCATAAGTTCTTAACTCCTCATGCATTATATACTCGTTATTTAACGACTTCGTTATAGCCTCGAAAGTGCTCTCGGTGTGTAATTAATATAGCTTGCTATAGGAAACCCCAGATATAAAAGTTCTCACCAATGAGAACGAAATCTCTGTGTCTTTACTACTATTCCAAAATTCACCAAACAACTTTTTCTTCTCCGAAGAGTTGTGGCGAATTTCTGATCCACATTAGTTAAATAAAGAGATTAAGAGAAAAAAAAAATTTAGTTCAAGTGAAGTACATTAAGAATGAAAATCAAAAAGTATTTTTTAGAAGAAGATACTCAACATAAGTAGATAAGATATTTTAATAAACTTTGTAATAAAAATTATGACAATATGATTGCCTTTTAGTAACCTAAATAAAAATAAAACTTTTATTTTTATCGTTTTATTTAAAAAACTGAAGTTAGGGAGAATTTGAAGAAAATAAAGTGTAAGAAAATAGTAGAATCTAATGACATTTCAATAAAAGCATGAAAATATTTAAGAAATCAAGAAATTTTCTGACTTACCAATCTTTTTAATATTAGTTTAAGAACTAAGAAGTTGTAAAGTAGAGAAAGAGATTATTGAATCTTAATTTTAAGAATAAATGTGATGCACAAGAGTGCAAATTATCAAAAAATTAAGTTAATGTGGCATATATTAAAATTATGAGAGAAAGTAATTGACATAAGATTGCAACGTGATACAAAAATCTCTCAAAACCACTTTGATTTCATGTCTGTAAGTTTACTATGGATATTATACATTTGTTGAGAGGTTTGATGGAGAAGTATCAAGAGAGAAATGATGATTTATTATATGATATTTGTTGATTTAGATAAATCATATGACAATTCCAAAAGAAGTGCTTTGGAGAGTTCTAGAAAGGTGTTAATATTGTTTATATGCAAGTCATTAAGGATATGTATATTAGAGATGTTACTTGTGTTAAAAAAACAAAGATGATTGACCAAGTATTTTTCTATTTCAATTGAATTACCTCAAAAATTGGCTTTAATTTTGTATCTTTTTGCTTTAGTATATGTTCTTACTAAACATTTACAAGAGGATGTACCTTGGCATGTGCTTTTTGCTGATGATATTCTTCTTATTGATAAGACTAGAGAGGGAGTTCAAGAAAACTTTGAATTATGGAGGTCAATCTTAGAGTTGAAAGACTTTCATTTGAGATCTAAAATCTAACATACATAGTGTAATTTTATTTGTAGAAAATCTAGTGGTGAGATTGTGATAATGGGTGATCAAGTCAATAAAAAGAGTGAATGTTTTACATATCTCAGGTCTATTGTTAAAAACGATAGTAAAATAAATGAGGATGTTATTAGTAGAATTCAAATTAAATAGTTGAAATGGAAGAATGCTTCGGGCCTCTTCATGAAGCTGGTATCATGAAGGTACAAGGGTAAATTGGTGGAACCAGAGTAATTTGGTTCTCTTACCAATTGCTTAAATGTCCCTATACTTTGTATTGGCAGTTGTCCTACCATATATGCAATGGTATCATGCGTTCTTACATTGTTTGAATTTTCATATGCATGATATCAATTTGATTGATGTTTTGAATCAACAAATTATGATACAATTGCCTGGCATTTGGAGTGACAACAGGAAATGATTAAGACGACCACTGTTTTTTTTTTTATGTAACTTAAAGATAAATTCAAATGTGGCAACTTACTCACCGTGGATTGGTCTCAATAGAGATTGCAATGAATCATTAACAATATGGAAATGGATTACAAAATGTATACGACTATACACTAATTTAAGAAACATACTTCACTTGGATATTATTTCAAAAAAAAAAACAAAAAACAAGAAATGCCGCACTTACCTCTTGCAGTTCCTTGATTAAGTGTATTTCCTAGATACAGAATTTTCTTCATGATTTCCTTCAGCTTGTTTGAGTTACGAATCTGAAAGGGTAGTAACAAAAATCAGCCACTAAAGATACTTATAATAATTCAGTATATTGTTAAGACAATCTAGATTGACCTCTTCACATGCAACATCCACAGCATACAAGCTCTTTCTTATATCAGCTGTCTGGAAACACAAAAAAAAAATGAGAGATACAAAAGCTTATAGACTTTTCAAGGATAATATATTACATATAAGGAAAAAAAAATTGGTCGAAAGAAAGCAAAACCTGTGCATTAAACTGAATTTTGAAACTAAAAACTCTTAACTTGGCTTCTACACGAGGAACCTTCATCAATTCAAGGAAGAACTACATAACAAAACAATCATTTGTTATGTTTGAAAATTTGCAAGAGAAAAATATATGGAAGGTTAAACCTAATGGCAACAAAAGAATGCACTTCAATGATATAGAGAGGATAGTTCTAAACAAAAATGACATGCAATCACAGATGCAAGTTGAAGAAGATAAGCTTTCAACTATCTTAATGATCATGCATTGTCTGCATTAATAATGGATAAATTTATACTTTACTAAAGTTTCTCAACTATAGCAAATAGATATCTTTGTAGCACCCTGCATTATATTCCCCATCCATTTACAAAATCATCAAGCTTATCAACACTAATCCATAGAACTGTGAATCAATACTTCAATATTACGAGAATGACTTTGCTTACCTGCTCACATTTTCCAAGCTTTTCCCGGTCTCCAGTATAGTTCTGATATCCAAATGTTAAGGGTTAGATAACACAAAATTGATGTCCCGGATGAGAGTTATGAACAAAACTATAAAATTAGATGAAGCTATTGTTGACTTTTGCACCTTAAGGAGCTTCATCTCTTCTTTAGTTGGGCAAAATTTGATAAGATTTTCAACTTGATCACCATCTAGGAGAGAATCATCCAACGCTAAAGTAGCATTCTGCAGTCAAAAGTGAAATGCATTATGGCAGGAATTTCATATATTGCTGCATTCATATAAAAAAGAAAGAAAGTTTATTTGAACAAAAGAAATTGCCTGTACTTTGTACCTGAAATGGAGTGACAATCTACAGGTCAGTAGATGTATTAATCTAAAAGATGTTGCAAATAGTGTAAAAGTTGTGAAGTTTTACATTTACCTTCTGAAATAGGATTTCTTCCCCTCTTTTTTTTTACCCATAAAGAATTGAACAGAAGAAATCATGCATAAGGTATGTGTTTGGATCTTAAAGCTAAGGAGTCATAAGCAAACAACTGAAAAGTTCAATGAAGAAACTAAGAAAACATAGAATTCACCTTTAATGCCAAAATCCAGGTTCCAATAAAAATCACATAAAAAATTGCTTGCAAGCAAATTACAGCTTCATAAAATAATAGCGGAGGCATATCAATACATAAGTTTTATCAATAAAGAGTATTTATCTAATGTTTCCAGTCATGCAAAACGCCTGTCAGGTCTGTGTTTCATTTCAAGGAAAGGTACATAAGTCAAACAAGAGAGATGAAATAACATAGTGAGACTAGAGCAACCTCTAAATTTCTTCAACATCATAAGATGAAAAGATTTCCCGTTAAACTCCCTAAACTCTCTTTCGAAAACAGGGTTCTGCATCACCTCCTATGATTACCTATCATGCAAAACCATTGAGCAATTTGTAGCTCGAGTCATTCAATACAATTTACATCTTCGGATCTTCCAAACTTCCACATCTAAATTTGAAAATATATAACAAGTTCCAAGATCCTATTGTTCTAAATGCAATAGAAGAATGCATAGTTGTACAAAAAAACAAATAGTGACAATAAGCTCACCTCTGTAACCTTTTCCAATCTATGATTATGTGTGCGCATCTGTAAAATTGATGCATAAAATTTGGGCTACCCTCTTTTGGAACCACAACCAAACAAGGTCTGATATCAAATCCTTTGGTTATACTATATGAAAAGCTCTTATTCTTCTCCTCACATAAGCAAAAATTGGGCAGCCCATCAAGCTAACCAGCCAAACCTATCTGATTGAACAATTGCCAGTTTAGAATTCATTCCTGCTGTTCAAGGCTTCACACGTGATTAACCACCCCATAGAACATAAAAGATATAATATTCAAATGTATATGAGATTATACTCAAAATAATTTTCCTCTCCCCCTCTCCCTTCAGCCCTATACTTATCCTTTGGATGTTTCCGACCACAAGCATTTTTTCATGTGAAATTTGATGCATTGCGCTATCAATTTTAGAGAAAAAGAGAAAAGCAGCCTTACACATGTTTGGTTTGGTCTAATTCAAGTGTTTTAGTGTCATATCAAATAAACGAGACAAGGAATGTTCTGTTTAATGAGCACATGGGTCTCAAAAGAACTTGTATCTATCCTATGAACTTTGAGGTCCTTGAAGTGTTGTAATCAACTCTTACAGTAACATAAGTTACATAACAAAAGCTACATTTTGAAAAGTTGATCTAAGCTAAAAGCGAATCTAACTCTTCTATAAAAAAACTTTGGTATTTCATGTAATGAATCAGAGCACACAAAGTAGTCTCATTATTTCTCATCCTCCTATAAAGGAAAAGCATATGACGAGCTGATTGATATTTAAATCAACTGATGAAAGTAATTTTATATTTTTTACTAATATAAAAATGGTCACAAAATGGTTCTATGATCTTTTCTATATTTTTCCAATAGCAATTCTAGGCATTCTCACAAGTAATCCGGGCTTGAAGTTGTGGCATTGCTTACTTTAAGTCTGGGCAGATAGTATTTCTTTTTCCTTAAATTCCTTACATTTTAATAAGAGATAATAATGGTATTATTCAACCTCATACATTTTTGAATGCAGCGGCAAAGATCAAGAATTGCTGTGCATTCCATAATTAAGGTGAAATAAAAAAGTAGAGGGTTTATGAAAGTCAAATATTCAAGTGATTAATTCCCCATGTGGTAAAGATTCTCAACGCATTCCTTTTTTTATTTCAACATTTGTACTATTCGGCTTTTCCTGATCCCAGCTTTTGCTTTTTAATAATGGAGAGCCTTGGCATCACTGTAAGGAAGCCGGTGACATGTCCCTATCTATCCTGTGTTCTCACGCAATCCTAATGAATTTACATATTTAAATTCTAAAATTAATTTTTACTTTTTAATACTTTTTATACATTTACATATCAGTTTTTTTAAATAAATAATAATGATATTTTTAATATGATATTAAGAAAAATTAAAAGTTAATATTAAATATATAACTAGAAAAAATTATATGATATGTATATAAATCCTATTTGAAAGTTAAAATTTTTATTCTCTAGATTGTATAAAATTATCTTTTGAAAATAAATTATAGATTTTTAATTGCATTTATATTATCTAAAGGATCTATGAATTTGTACACTGAATTGATCATTTAATCTGGTACCTCTAAAGAATCTTTTATTATTTTAATTTGGATAATTTTCCCTCATCTTATGTATATTATAACAATCAATCTACACCATATTGTTTAAAATAAATTAATTCGAGGGTATCAAATACAAGTTAATTGTAATGCCACTAGAATCCGACAGATACCTTCTGTTTCTAGCTTCCGTTTATCATTCTTTCGTGAAAGCAAATGATCCAAATAATTGTCTGATCAATTTATAATTTCTATAGGAGCGTTGGGTTCATCAATGGTCAATTTATAATTAAGAATTGTCATTAACAGTTCTAAACTTTAATAATAGTATCTCAATGGTGGTAATGAAAAAGGCAGCATACTAAATGTCAACATAATTGGAACTCAAAGTAACATTGTGCGCATTACATTTTGCTGAAAACTGAAAAAAAAAAATTTAATATGTGATAAACTATCAATTCAGAACATCTAACCATAAAACCAGATGATACATGCCAAAATATTAAGGCTTATTTGGGATCATTTAGTTTTATAATTTTTGTTTCTATTTTTATAATATTTTAAACATATATTTATTTATTGTATTTTTTAAGTATTTTAATTTTTTGATTTAGAAAACAAATCTCATTTTTTTTAAAACAACAAAACAACAAGCCTTTATCCCACAAAGTGGGGTCAGCTACATGAATCCTTCGTCTCCATTGTGTCCTATTATGTGTCAAATTCTCATTTAATTCAAGTATACTAAGGTCATTTTTTATATATCTTAACCAAGTCTTTTTAGGTCTACCTCTACCTTTCTTAACATAAAATCTAATGATCTACTCTCCTAACCACGCCATCGGACACCGACGCTTTATGTGGCCAAACCATCTGCGACTCTCTCTAATCTTATCTGCCTCTAGAGCTACTCTAACTTTTTTCCGAACATACTCATTTCGCATTCTATCTCTAAGAGTAAAGCCACTCATCCACCTGAGCATCCTCATCTCTGTAATACTTAACTTAGTCTTGTGCTTCTCTTTTATTAGCCAACATTCTGCACCATAAATCATTGCAAGTCTTACCACTATCTTATAAAATTTTCCCTTAAGTTTAAGTGGAACTTTTCTATCATATATAATGCCATTCCTCCACTTCAACCATCCAACTTGAATTCTACTAATAACATCTCCATCTATTTCACCATCATTTTGAACAATAGAGCCTAAATATCTCAGACGCGCTCACTCTTATTAATGATTTATTCACCCAATGTCACAACACTACCACTAACTTCTACAACTAAAATTACACTCCATATATTCGCTTTTAGATCTACTTAAACTAAAACCTTTAGACTCTAATGTTGACCTCCATAATTCAACTTTCTTCTCTCTCTAGTCTTATCAAGAAGAATCAAGAAAAAACATACACCAAGATACATCTTCCTGTAAGTGCCTAATAAGAACATCCATAACTAAAGCAAAAAGATAAGGGCTTAAAGTTGATCCTTGATGTAATCCAACTGAAATAGGAAACTATTTTGTCAATCCTCCTTCTGTTTGGACACAAGTCTCTAGTATACATATCCTTAATGACTTGAATATAACCAATATTAACTCCTTTCGCTCTAGAACTCTCCAAAGAACATCTCTTAAAACTTTATCATAAACTTTCTAAATCAATAAATATCATATAGATCCTCCTTACTTTCTATACTTCTCCATCAAACCTCTTAACAAATATATAGCATCCATAGTAGATCTACCCGGTATGAAAAACCATTGTGAGAAACTTTGTATCACATCGTAACCTATGCTCAATTACTTTCTCCCATAATTTTAATGTATGACATATTAACTTAATTCCTCTATAATTTGCACACTCTTGTGCATCACCTTTATTCTTAAATATAGGAACCCACAAACTCTTCCTCCACTCATCTGGCATCTTTTTAGTCTTTAAAATAACATTAAAAAGATTTGTAAGCCAAGAAATTCCTTGATCACCTAAACATTTCCACACTTATATTGGAATATCATCAGGTCCTAGTGTTTTTCCACATTTCATTTTCTTTAAAACTTCTCTAACTTCAAATTTACTAATATGATGATAAAAACAAATTTCTCTATTTTTGTTTAGGGTATTAAGGTTGTTAAAATTAATCATACTTTCAGATCCTTCATTGAAAAATTTATCAAAATATCGCATCCACCTATTTTCAATATCTTTTTCTAAGAAAAGCATTTTATTATTTTCATCCTTAATACACCTCACTTGAACTAAATCTTTACTTCTCTTATCTCTTTGGTGGCTAACTTATACATACATCTTTCACCTTCATATCTAATATATCAGTATAAATCACTAAAAGCTAAATTTTTTCAGATCATATATCGCTTTGTTAAAATCTCTACACACTTATATATTTCCTCAAGTTTTATATCTAAACCAAGTTTTATAATAATACTTCTTATTTCTTATCTTTTCTTACACACTCAGACTCCACCACCAACTATTTTTATTAAAATAAGATTTTTCTTTTGATTCTTCAAGACATTTTAACTTGCTTTAATTTCATATTTTTTTCCAACATAACATTAAATTTTCCTTATGAACATCTCAAATTTAAGCTCTTGCTTCTTAAAAAATATTTTATTTCGTTTTGTCCCCATCTAATCCTAGACAATAATTTGATTTATTTTTTTCTTACAATCTTTCATCTTAAAATCTAAAACTAACAATCGATTGCCAGTTAAACTTTTGAACTTTTCAATCTTTACAATCTAAACGATCTATTTTTCTTATTAAAATAATCAATCTGTTTTACTAAATACATTTTTATAAGAATAATATGTTCATCTCTTTTCTTAAATAAAGTAAAGAACTACAAAATCATAAACTAAAGAAAATCTAATATACTACCTTCTTCATTACCACTCCAAATCCATAACCACCATAAATACTTTTAAAATCTTCTACCACTCTACCAACATGTCCATTTAAATCTCCTCCAATAAATATTTTTTTTCTTCAAGAGGTATATTTTGTATTAATCCTCTAATTCATTCCAATATTTTTCTTTTGAGCTTACATCCAAACCTACTGAGGAGCATAAACACTTATAACATGATAATCTTAAGATCAATAATAATCTTTAAAACTATAATTCTATCTCCACATCTATTAATATTTATAATATTATCCTTCAAATTTTTATCTATAATCACACCTATACCATTTCTAGTTAATTCTACCTAAATACCAAAGTTTAAAACCTAAACTATCAATCTCCTTGCCTTCTCCCAACCCATTTAGTTTGAACACATAAAATATTTATCTTTCTATGAACCATAATATCTATTAATTCCATTAATTTACCTGTAAGAGTACCTATATTCCAAGATCCTAACCTAATTAAAGTTTCATGGACTAACTTCTTGCTTATCCGCCCATAATGTGGGAACCCTTATTATTTAACATCGACCAAGGCCGATGCAAGCTGATATTTTTTTCATCAGATTCAAGTTTATACAAGCGCCGCTCTGTGGGACGCCTAGATTAAAACAATGATTTAAAGGATTCATGTCATGATTATTTACAATTTTACATATCGCAACCCACCACTTTTCACATCCGAACTTGGGACCGATAAAAGTAGTCTTTAAAAGTACTTTAAAATAAATCATTAGATGTTTTACGCCCTAGCATCATTTTTTTAAAAGTACTTAAAAAATATTTAGATGTTTTAAGTATTTTTAAAAATAATTATCACCATCAAATATGTTTTAATAGAAATAAAATAAAATAAAATTAGAAAACTAAAATAAAAACTAAAATGATCTCAAACAACCCTAAGGAGCTATTTAGGATCACTTTTATTTTTTTATTTCTATTTTATTTATATTTTAATTTGATACAAAATATTTGGTGGTAATATTTGATTCTAAAAACACTCAAAAGATATAAAAATAATTTTGAGTATTTTTAAAAATAATATGATTTATTTTCTAAAATAAAAATAAAAATATATTAAACAAATAAAATTTTAAAATTATTATAAAAAATAAATAAATAAAACAAATCAAAATTGATCCCAAACAATCCTAAGAGTTTAATAGGAAATCATGCACGAACAAAAGGTAGTGGCCTCGAATTATAATCACCAAAACATGGGTTTGGCCTAATTTCAAAAACATAATAGAAATCTATGACAAAAGTATAATTTAAAGGCAAATTCTATATCTTCATGTGGTTAGTCGGTAAAAATGTGCTTCCAAAACAACAAAAATATAGTTAAAAAAAACTTACCAACATATCGGGTAGTGGCATCTTGATTTTTGTCAGCATAATTTCAGTGTTATTTGCCCGCCTTAAATCAATCTAAAAAAAAAAACTTGAATAAATCAGTAAAATCCTTATGTAAGAATCAGTAGTTCTATTTGATAATTTAAAAAAGATTTTTTTTAGTTGCTTCTGTCAAGCAAGTGAACAAGCTTTATGATGAAAAATAAATTGTTATTTGATAAATTATTTATTACTTTGTCATTAAGTTTTCAGAAAATTGGTAACTCTGAATCTTTAATCAAGATTTCTTAAATTATTTATTACTTTGTCATTAAGTTTTCAGAAAATTGGAAACTCTGAATCTTTAATCAAGATTTCTTAAACTTGCTATATTTCACACATAGCAGTACAGTAAAAAACAAAGTAAGAGTTAAGAAAAAGATGTTCCAGTCAAGTATAATAAAAGATATTTAACAGAATCGAGTGCAATTAGGGTTGCTAAGCAGACATAGCCCATCAAAGGTTTCATCCATAACAGTTATGTAAAACAGTTTGCTGGAGTAAGCTGTGGCGACTATGACATTAACTAAATAAAATCCTTCTTCCATAGTATCCTCATGCATTAAGACATCATTACAAGTGTGACTGTATAGTACAATCAAATCAATCAACAAAATTAACAATTTAATAACAAATTAAAGTTAAGTTAGATGGTTAGACTAAAGAAGTGCAGTATAAGTGCTTAAGTTATTTTGAAGACTTGAAGGATAAATTTTATAAATTTATAATTACGCTTTTATTGATGTATATATTTGAGTGTTGTGCGATAAAATTGCAATCAGGCGAGTAATGTTTCCTCTGTAGTTTAGGAAATGATGATAAGGATAATCACAAGGATCTTTTCAAGTAGTCAAGTAAGTGGGAAAAGTCTCCTACAAACTTAACGTCCCACCAAAACTAAAGATTCACCCAGCCTTCAATGAAAACATGGAGAACCCAACAAGAGGAATTTCAACGGGCACCTACAACTGTAATCACATCCTTCGACAAGGAAGTAAAGGAACCACTAGTAGATTAGGAAATCCGTCGATTAGGGGTATCAAATTATAAAGAATACTTCATCAAGTTGGAGGGATTGCCAAACAGTGAAGCTAGCTGGGAGCATCAAGATATATTATGGCAATTCAAAGACAAGCTCCAACAATACCAAGAGAAAAGCATGAAGAGGGTATCACGAGCTTAAGTGATGGATAGTGTCACACCCTACCATCTCAAGAGAGGTTGATCATACTCCTGGACAAGGAAGATTTAAGAAAAATCCAGAAAGAAGAATAACCTAGATGATCTAGAAGGTTCCATCATGTTCCAGAGGGTACTAAAAAAGGAGAAAGCTTCAAGAGAACTATAAGATAATCTAGAATACTCTAGAATCATTGAATATACTAAAAGTAATGTAGAACAATCTAAAATATGAATATTTTATTGTATTCTAAAAACTTCGCTTAGCATGGACAGGAGACTATAGATATAAACCCACACCTCTCATTTTAAACCAACCAAGGTTCCCAAGCATTCCTATGTTATAAAGTCTTCTTACTTATTGTAATACTTATTTATTTCAAAGTCTTCCTTACTCTTGTTTTAAAGAGCCTTAGCGTTCAGAAGCTCAGTATTACAAGAGTTAGGCTTAACATTTAGGCAAGAGTGCGAAGGTCGCATGGGTCACTTGAGGAATGTCAATCTATGACAACTAGCTAGCTCAGTAATAATTGTTACATCACTAATCATATCCACCTCAACAATTTTACCTTCCAACTCTATAACCATTGTAATGGGTCACTTGAGGAATGTCAATCTATGACAACTAGCTAGCTCAGTAATAATTGTTACATCACTAATCATATCCACCTCAACAATTTTACCTTCCAACTCTATAACCATTGTATTGTATCTCATTTATATTATCAACTGTCACAACATATCATATCTTATAATCTTCCCCAAGGTATTTGGTTTTTTTTTTCTCTCTTTTTCACTTTGTTTCTTGCAAACATGCAATATCGATTGTGGACCTCAAATCATTGTGGATTATAAACAATACAAAATTTATGATGTAAATATAAAAATTCATAATAAGGAAAAATGTAGAAAATAGATAAAATAGTATTAACGTGTCTTGGATTTCATTTTGATTCGTTCAGAAAGGCTACAATGTACAAAAAAACTTACCAACTGAACTTTTTCAGATTTAGTAGTAGCTTTGTTATGTCCTTCAAATTTAGAGCTATTTGACTTTTTAACAGATGCGGGGAAAAGTGTCTCGAGCTCTGAAACATCAAATTCCGAAGTGCTGCAACCAAAAGCACCAAATAATAACAAGTATTTAAAATTAAGATAATAATACTAAATATATGAAATTATAGAAGTGTCAAGCAAACTTCTTAACACACTTCATCACAATTATCCATCATAAAGACTTTTTTTATATAATCAAAATTCAAAAATCATTAATAATTAAATTGAGTGGAGAAAATTTGAGAATATTAAGATGAATATGAAGAAAAACTATATATGACAAATAAAAGAAACTTTTTTTAACCGAGCAACTATAAGAGTAGTATCAACAGAAGATGAAATAGTGGAAAAGAGACTTTCTCGTTGGACATAAAATAAAGCGAAAATGCATCCATGAAAAGAATAAAAATTAGTGTCAAAAATCTGAAAGGAAAAATAGTAAAACCACACTATCATGGACAGAAGCTGTTTAAAAAAGTTTGCACATAATAGGTAAGATATCTCATCCAGTAATTAAGTGAAATAATTAGAAAATGAGAATTTACAAAGTTAACTCAAAATAATTAAGATTAATGATGATGATGTTGAGATAGATGAAGATCCTTTTGACCAATTAACGCATGCATTATCTAAATAATGACATGAATTTAACTACAATTGCATACGCTGTAATAAAAAAAAAAAAACAAATAAAATAAGAAATTCATTACACCTGTGAGCATCAACGTGCTTTTGTAATTCTGCCCACAGACTTCCTTGCATAGCTCTTGATACTTTCACCCAATGCAAAGGTTTTAAGGATGACTTCTTTACTGCTGAAGCAGGACCAGCTGAACATGCAAGTCCATGTCCTCTTCCCTGTACCGTTGAACGTAATGCTGGTGGTCCTCTTAATCCAGAACTTGGAGGCGGTGGAGGAGCACCTGGAGTCCTTGGAGGCAATGGAGGCGGTGGTACACTTCCTCCAGAGGGAGGCCGTGGTAATAGAGCTCCACCGCTACGTTCATCAGGTGGGGGAGGAGGTGGAGGAACACTACCATGTCCTCCAGAAAATGACGGTGTTGGAGAAGCTCCCATAGATCCACCAGGGAAAGGTGGTGGAGGAGGAGGAGGAGCTCCTTGTCCTCTTGGCAGAGGAGGTGGTGGTGGAGCATTTCCAAGTCCTCCTGGGAGTGAAGGCGGTGGCAGCATTCCCCTAGGAGCACAAGGGAGTGTAGGTGGTGTCAATGCTCCCTTAGGATCTCCTGTAGTGGTCAGAGGAGGTGATGGTGATGAAGTTCCTCTAGTAGTTGGAGGAGGAGGTGGTGGCGGTGGAGGTGTTAATGGCAGCGGAGCACCACTATTGGTTGGAGGGGGCTGTTGTGGCAACAATGGTGAAGCTCCACTAGTAGTTAGAGGAGGGGGTGGAGGTGGTGGAGCATTAATTATAGTGGGAGGAGGTGGTGCTGGAGCAACATTAATAACTGGAGGAGGTGGTGGAGGAGGAGGAGCTCTCTTAGTAGTTAGAGAAGGGGAAACTGATGATGGAGCACTGCTAGATACTTGAGGAGGAGGTGGTGGTGGCGGCGGACATCTGCTAGTAATTGGAGAAAGGAGTGGTGATGGAGCTGCACTAACATTCAAAGAAGAGAGAAGTTGGGGTGACCCTATAGGACTCCCTGGTAGAGGTGGAGGTATTAGAGGTGATGCTCGAAGTCCATCAAAAGTAGGACTGGGAGAAACGGATGCACGTGCAAGTCCTAGAAATCGAGGTGGCAGTGGTGATTTTGGTGGAGATTTTACATTGGAGGGTTGAATTGGATCTTCTGCAAAGCCACAAGATGGAGATTGTGGCAAATTGGAAGCTCCACTACACTCTTCAAGGAATGGATAAGATGGAGCTCCAAGGGGAGGAGGTGGGGGAGGAGGTGGGGGTGGAGGCGATGCCAGATTTGCTTCATAGGAAGCGTATGAAGTTGCAGAGCCTGGAGAGATAGGAAGAAGGGAAGTTGCCAGTGTTGTTAGCGCTATTGAAGCTTTGCATAGAGTGGGGGTTAGTGATAAAGCTACCCAATGAGTCAGAGGTGGATATGGTGATGGCGAAGGAGATATGCTAAGAGATGAAGATGAAGGAAGAGAGTGTGGTGAAGCTAGAGCATTTGAAGGAATTATAGACCCTGGAGAAGGAACTGAAGTTTCAGGTAGAGATTCTCCAATCAGGGTGGGAAAGGGTTGTCCTGGAGATGAAGCACGTCTTTGAGGAGGAGGTGGTGGTGGAGGATGAGGAGGAGGAGAAGGCTGTGGCAGAGTGGTAGATGGACCTTCGAAGGATGCTAGAAGTCCCTGGGACAAATGATCAGCAGAACGTGGAGTAGAAATTTCAACACTTAAAAGGTTTGTTGTATTTGTCAATAGCATGGATTGAAATGGTGGATGTGTTGCTGCATGACTTTTAGAAATAATTTCTAGCTGTAGAGGTGGTGATAATGGTGGGTGAGAAGTGAGCAAGTGAAACTCACCATCTGTAATAATATACGGAGCAGCAGGTGTAGAAGGTCTTGTTAGAAGGCCTTTGGTAGCATTTTCAACATTTAATGGGGGCAAGAGAGGAGGTAGGTAAGAAGCAAGTAATTCAAGAGCATTTTGTTTTTCCTTGAAATGGGGTTTTGGAGGAGGAGGAGGAGGTGGTGGTGGTGGAGCTTGACATATTTCTTCTCCATTTGAAAGTATGAAAGAAGAGAACAGACCATTGAAACCGCTATTTATGGGATCTGGAGAAGAGCATGAATAAATAGATGAGCGTGGAGAAGATGCGGGTGGAAGTGTTAAAGATAGTGGGGGAGGAGGTAGAGGGATCGAGGGAGTTGAACATGATAGTGGTGCTGTAGGAGAAGCAAGAGGTATGTTATTAGCAGGAAAATCAGAAAGGAAGGGTGTCGGATGAGAGGAGGACAGATGTGGTGAGAATGGTGCTACTGCAGGGGACAATGTAGGAGGTTCTGTAACATGCACGGAAAGGAGAGGAGGTGATGGTGGCCGCGGAGTTAGAGGAGGTGGAGATGGGGGAGTTATGCTTCTGGTTAAAGCAGTTGAGTGAAGGGTAGGAAGATAAGGAGGTGGTGGGGGAGTGCTTTGGGAAGCTGAAGGGGTAGGGGAAGGGCAAATTGAAAAGTGCTCTTCTCTAACTTTCAAAGTTGAAAGTGGTGACCGTGGAGTTGGAGGTGTGGGTGGAGGGGGTGGACAAGGGGATGTCGAAGTTATGGCAATGTTGGGAGTGGCTGTAGGCAAGAGTTCGGGAATCAAGCTTAACAGCTCGGTACCTTCTGTAGGAACTTCCACATCTTTGTGAAAAGATGAATCCACAGAGTCACCAACTGTTGCTATAGAATCAAAGCCACAACAAATAGTATTAGAATTAGAAGATATTGTGGGTGATTCCTCAGGTTTGGCGTGATCATCAATCAAATTCTGTTGTTCCTCTTTTTGCACATTTATAACTAAATCATAAGGCGCTTCCACGGTAAAAATTGGTTCCTCATGCTGAGGCGTTTCTCTACAGGTACCAATCAACGAACTTTTACAAAGAACCTCAAGCAACTCCATAGTCTGAGTGACAACATCATCCCTTGAGAAATCACGGGCTTGGCAATTAAGCTCATCAATTTCTGAACTCCCAATATGAGCAGGAGGGCTACACTGAATTAAGTTTGTGACAGAAAAATCATCACTAACATCCCGGTTGACATGTTCCTTGTCCAAAGCACTTTCTCCAAATAATAATGGAGTTTCCCAACTCTTAGCCATATCACCAGAATCAATTGGCATAGTGTCATTTAAATCTTGTTTCACATTATGGACCTCTAAAGGGGTCATTCCTTCAACTTCTGAACTAAGAATATTCTCTGCATCCTCTCTGAGATCAGTCATGCAAGAGGTCCCACAGCTAGCAACATTTTCATCAAAAACAGATCCGCTTTCTATAGACTCATTATCAAGAACCTTCTCAAAAACTTCATTTACTGCACTATCCTCCAATTTATCTTCAGGCAGAGTTTCTAACCTGCTAGTTGTATTGCTTTCAGTACCTGAATCAACAAAGCCTAAAGAATTCACGCCCTGTGCTTCATGATTCAAATAACAAACAGCATTTTTGTTCACATCTTGTATGAGGTCGAACATTTTAGGAGTTCTAAATATAGGACTTCCATCATGAAAAGATTGCTTCGCAGTGTCATCATCCTCAGTATACTGTTTGGAAGGTCTGATTTGTAGGTAGTTCTTGCCTTCATCTGCTGATAAACTGACACAAGTGATACTTCTATTCATTCTGGTATCGGTGCTTTCTGATGTTGTTTCTGTAGTTTGCATAATGTCAGCATTGGTGATAACCTGTCGGAGATTTGTAGCTACAGATGCATTCCCCGGTATGCATACTAAGCCTGCTTTCTCTATTTCAACAATCATGTCATCTGACATGCAGGTAACGTTTTTTCTATTCACATTACTTTCGTCGTCATCATTGATGAGTCTCAGAGGTTGCTTCCTTGCCATCAAATGCAAATCATTACCAACATCTAAGATAGAAACCTCTTGAGCAGAATCAGTCTTAAGATTCCTTACATGGTCATATTTCAGTTTACTACTCAAAACACCATCATCACATTTTGAAATTTCAGGCTGATTGTTATCATGTAGAATAGATCGAGGTGTATGAGATCCATCATGCAAATCAGGATTGCTAAACATCTCTTCTGCTTCAAAAAACTCCTCTGCTTCCAACTCATCATAATCCTCAACTGCAACTCTCTGGCCATTGTCAGAATCCATATCAAATTCTGAGAACAGTACCTGGTACAGGCATCAATACACATTCAATCTCCAAAATATCAGTAACGAACACTATAATCCAAAATAAACTAACATCTACCTCTGCCTTGAAGTCACTAGAGAATCGATCCCCTACACCCCACATGATGTCAATCTACTCCTTATTCAGTGAAAGAACATAGTATTGAATAAACGTTGTGTTGAATGTAATTCTGAATATCATCTCCTCATGCTCCAGATCCTCCTTCAAATGCATGTGTTGAAGGACAACATCTTCAATCACAATCAATGAGCTATCTTCTTGCAATTGAGGCTCAATTTGAGTAAAAAAAAAAATGAAAGTTAGCCCTTCTACACTAGAAGATTAGACCTTACTTGACTGATATGTCAAACTTGTTCTGTCACATTTAATGTTGTGAACAGAAGCCTAGAGCTACCATCAACTAGACTCAAGAGATGGGACTGGGGATGTAGACCAATTGTCATAAAATCCCACAACTCCCACATCTTGACGTTGATTTGATAGCTAGGGATCACATAACAACCATGTCATGATGTAATTTATGCAAGATTCAACTCTGCTTTTAAATAAACAAAGCAAGCTACAGTCCCAAATCTTCAAATACGTCTTTTATTTTGCTTGGAATTCAGATTGCAACAGATGTAAGATATAAAAAGATTAGCGATGAGGTCGAAGAGCATTACAGAGAGATATGGGAGTTGGGACTGTTCGGCCAGGAGCTTCAGCAGCCGAAGCGGGCGAGTTCGGCTAGATGAAATCTAGCCTCGGCCTTGAACGTAGGTCGGGTCACGCGATAGTATGGAGTCGGAGAACTGAGATCGGGCAGAAGGTAACGGGAGAACCAGAGAGAGAGAGAAAGGAAGTCTTCCTTCGATGAGCTCGGGCGGCTCGGTGAGAGTGGCTGCCTTCTGTCTCGATCGAAGAAGGCAGATAGCTCGTACGGCTGGGTTTCGATCCTGAGCAGGAGCCGAACGAAAGAGAAAGGGAGGCGGGCCGTGCGACTCGCCGAGAATGCTTGATCGGGAGCTCGTCCGAGAGAAGAGAACGAAGATGAGGGAGACATGCAGCGCTTCGACAGGAATCGATGGCTGTTGGGGTATTTATAAACATGTATATTTATTTATTTAAGTTAAAATCATATCTAATTTAGATTCTTTGCGAAGACATCATCGTATCCATAGTATATATATATATATATATATATATATATATATATATATATATATATATATATATATTAATTTTAGGTTAGTTTAATATTCCGAACTCAATGGCGTAATTTGTTTCGCAATATTTGATCAAATTCTCACCAAATTGAGTCAAATTTCATTTCAAAACTACATGTTGTTGCTTCTAATTGGTTGACACTCAATGAACTTCTTCAATTGAGAAATATTTTAATGATATTTCTACGCCAATGAGTGATCAATTTTGTGAACAAAGGCTCATGAACCTGTGGCCTGCTCACATTAAAGAGAGTGATTTTTTTTAAAGGATAGATTAGATAAGTATTTATTTCCAAAGAACTTAATAAGCATGAATTAAAGAAGGATAGAAGAATAGCGAGTTTAATTTTAAATTTTAATTATTAAATTAAATTAATGGTTGGAGAATGAAGATTATTATCTAGATTGCATGTCCATCCAAACATCGTTGTCCTTTCTACTCGGAGGAGGTGACAAATTGATCCGATCCATACCATGGTTGCGTATCCAAAAAATCTAGATCTGGATACAATCCACCTACTGAGATAAGGCTTTTTGTCTATCTACCCTATAATTCACATCTCAGCGAAGAGCCATTGGAGAGCATACGCACGATCGTAATATATTGGTGTCATTTGGCCAACCACGGATCGAGAACTCTGTAGAATCGCATCATACGGAGTCTACTAAACCATGTGTGATAAAGCATCGATCCTCACGGCATTGAATTGAGAGTGAATATATAAATACACTTGATTTAACTTTGACTCATTTGTGAGCTATAGCTTTCTTAATTTGTTACCTCCGACAAATAATTGTGAAAGGCGGGTTGAATTAGATTTTGCTTTAAGTTTTTTAAGTTGATGATTTTCAATTAGTCATTTATAGCTTGATGACATATCAGATTTTTTTTATTTAGTTTGATATTTAACTTATATTAACTTAACTTAAAATTTTGAACATATGTTGATAATAGTATCCCCTCCGGTTGAAATCTCTATTCAACGCAGCCATCATCGAGATAGTTGATTGATTGAATTGAATATATTTAAGAACTTTAGATCGTTAACCATGTTTAATTCTGATGAATCTTTAAGTTAAAGCTCATTGTTGTATTTCATAACTTTACAATTGAATATCTTTTGTATTTCAACAAATTTATTTATATTTTAAAAATTCAATGATTAGTTTATTTAAATATTTGTATTTTTGAAATATAATTATGAAGTTGTAATATATTCTCAAATACAAAATAAATTCTAAATTTATTTGTTTTTAACTCATGCAACATCCTCGGTTGAATCTAAATATTCCATCGTGTAGCCCATGCAGTATTTTAAGAATGCACATAATTTTAAGATTGAATTTGAGTTTTAGTCATACTTTTTTAATATGCAAGGGTTCAATCAAGCCTTAATTAACGCTTCTGTGCCATGCTGAATCGGTGACATAATGTATCGTAGAATTATGTATATATTTGCACTTAAAATGTTGTATTTTTACTTGCATTTTATTTATTCATAGAATTTCTAAACTCTAATGGTTGGCTTATGCTCATTAAAGACCAGTTAAATCTTTACAAATTCAACATTCAAATTTGATATGCGCTCATAAAAGCTGTTGTACTTCCTTTAAGTGAGCTTATTTGAATTCAAACTTATTTTGAATACAAGTCGATTATTCAGTAAGAAGTCTCGATCATGCTTGCTAATAGGCCATTTAGTTATAGTGAAAACCTCTTATGAATTTTATTTAATTTTCACTTTAGTTTGAAAATAGCATTCAACAAATCCTATGTGCTTTAATTTCATGTCCATTTAGTGTCTTCCTCAATTTATTTTAAAATAGATGCTGCAATGTAAGAAAGCATGCTTTTTGTAAATCCTACTCTAGAGCTTGTTTGAGCTTTATCTCATTTGAAAATTACAGTCTAGCTTCATGTAACCTCCCCATAAGTATAACATGAATTCAAAGTTATATTTGCATTTGGTCTATTTTCTTTCAATCATTTTCACACATGATATAACATAAGCCACAAAGTTCAATTAATTCTTCTTAACTAATTAACCCTTATAGTTTACTATAAAGTGTAAGGGAGTTATCAAACTTCGTCTTCATTCTCTAAGCTTGATTGTGTTCAATTTAAATCATTCTTAGTTCACTTAGAATAAGTTATAATAATAGCAACATTTATTGAAAAGATCATGCATGACCAAACTCATCGGTGAATATGCAAGTTATGTTCTTGCTTGAAATTGAGTTTTAGATTCAATTGATTTCTATTGAGATCACCTACCAATCTCTTTTAAATTTTACATTTGAAAGCTATACTTCAACCATATTACAAGCATCTGATAATCCAATTATGCATTCAATTGGATTTATCTTTGTATCATGTTGAAATGAAAGACTATAAAGTATCATTCATGTTCACTCGGTCAATCTATTAAGCTTAGATTTGAATCTTATAAAAGTTATTTGCCTCCAAGTCTTACAATTCAGAATTTAATTTGATGTTATCATTAATTTACAATTTTGAGTTCAGAAGTTACAATTAAATCGGTTTATTTTGAATTCAAATTTTATTTAGAGCATAGCCTTTCAATTTTATATCAAATTCATTTCAAATTTATTTACATTTAATTTCTAATTCATTTATTTAGGGCTTAATATTTTATATTTAATTTAATATTAAATAATTTTTTTCATTTAAAATTAAAATTTACAGATTTCAACATATGAGCAACATCTAACAGATTTACCACATGATGCGACAACAAATGTTAAATACCTCACAATTTTCATCTCACATAATATATATATATTTTCATACACATTCACACATGTCAATCATCTTCGTGTTGAGTGAGAGCGACGATATATTATGCAGTCCAATGAATATGATTTTTTTTATGAAGGATATACTAATATTCTTTTTTTTTATCTCTGAAGTAAACAAAGAAATGGTGTCGAAATGGAAGAACTGAATGATAATTGGTTTATGTAATGAATAAATGTGAGGAGAAGATGCGGGTTAGGGAAGTTTTGGCTGGATCAATTTACTAGTGATTGAAGGGAGATAAATAGTAGGGGTATTGGAATTAGCTTTTGTAAGGAGGATGGAAATAAGATTATGAGGGTATTGAAATGAGGATCCCAGTTAGGAGAATGAGTAGTGGGCTGGATGTAAATGTAGTGCTAGTAAGGGGAGATTGGCTAAATTGATAGGGGCTGAAGGTCACAGACATACTACCTGGAGATGTGAGGAAGATCGGAGTGGCTTGGAGGAATGGAGGCGAACGAGATGGAGATCCCATGCGATTGAGAAGAATCGTAGGATGGGAGCTTGCGACATGCGGGATGAGCGAACGAACGAGATAGGGGGGGGGGGGGGGGTTTGAAGGAGAAGAGCGGCAACACCAAAGAATCTTGCGATTTCTTGCGGTGAGGGAAACGAAAGGCGAGGCTTGGAGGGAACGTGCTTGCGGTTGCGAGGCCGACCAAATGTGAACCTTTGCGATTAAGAGAAACGGGGGGAGAATGAAAGCCGAAGGAGCGGGATCGTGCAAGAGACCGGGTGAAAGAGGGGCCTGTAGATAGGAAGGAGGGATTTTGTTTTTTGTTTTTTTTTGTTTTTGGTTTGAGATCGGGAGTGTGAAAAGCTGAGCGGATTTGTGCGGTCGTCCTTTTTTTTCTCTTTTTTTTTTTTTTTTATTATATGCTGATGACAATATATATATATATATATATATATATATATATATATATATATATATATATATATATATATTTACACTATTATTTTTTCTTCCTTTTATTTTATTCTAGAAAATACAAGGTCACAATCCTCAATAAATATGATACATGCATAACGCAAATCATATTTGTTGTGAGCTAATTTACGACTTCTTAGTGTAGCCCGTTATTTTCTTTATGTTTATATTTTGTCATGCTATCACCCATATTTTTATATGCATTTTCTCTGATAATTTGACAGGAGAATGTTTAGCTGGATGAGACCTAATGACTTCTCATCTATTGAGCCTGGCGAGAAGGCTATTTGATCGGAGATTGATAGACACGATCCTCATGGAGATGCTGATATTAGGAATATGATTGAGCAGTACACCAATATGTTGAGAGGACGTGACCTTTATCAGGATTTTCTTGCACGATCCTCCATACTTTCTGACTGTACTTTAGACTCTTTTGCTTTTAAGGATCCCGTAAATTGATGAGTTATTGTTTAAAATGTGAGGACTACAATCATCCGGATAACAAGTATCAATTTCGATATTGTGATATTTTGTAGCTTGCCGACATCATTGAGCGACGAGCGCCAGACTTTTGAGCCACCATCTGATCCAAGCTCATTAGACTGCTTTGAGATTCACCCATTGGCAAGATTCCTAGCCACATGGATCGTCACATGAGCTGAGTACATCTTGCGGCTCACGAAGACACTTACGCAGGTTGATATTTAAGAGGTTGTATATGTGTCCATATTTAATTTTAGTGACATTCCCCCTGCTTGGGCTCATGGAGTTGTAGAGTTTTGGGATATGACCTGCAACACATGTTGGATAGGTTCAGAAGAGTTGATAGTTACACTTTGAGACTTATAGGCTGTATCAGGTCTCTCAGTATTCAGGTATCATTACGAGGAGTGTGTTCTTCTTGACGAAGAGTTATTCCGTAGGTAGCCTTAAGATGATAGTGATCGATGATGTAGGTTAGCCATGCCGTCCGTTTACATTGATCTTCTGAGCTACTATCACCAAGCCTTCAGAGCTTCTAGGTATTCTAAGCATTCACATGCTACACTTTCAATGAGCACATAGATTCAGAGTTTCTTACAGGAGCACACTCTATTTGATGAGTTTGTACTACTACATGATCATTTTAGATTGGGAGTGTTAGACGGTAGTAGTTTATCCAGTTGGGCACACTTCTTCGGCTATACAGGACTTGAGTGAGGAGTTATTTTTAGCACGGTTCATAGCTACTTGGCTTTGCATCTTTGTACTCCCAATTATAGAGAGGTCTACACGACCAGATGTTCTATTAGCAACCAACAGGATTTCACGAGGTGAGCGGATCTCATTAGCTCCAGCAGTGCTAGCTAGAGTTTATAGAGTTCTTGGGGCGATTTCTGAGGTAGATTCATTGGATAGACGTGATGTTACCCTGCCTTGGTAATATTTATATACTTGGATTCACCTTCATATACATTGTGCTTTTGCCTATTTCAAGTCCCAACATACTTTTCAGAGCGAGGATATCCGACAGTTATTCAGCTGTACTGAGCATCCTCTACCTTTGAAAGGGATCAGATACGTCTGTTCTTCTTTGCACCACACTTGGTCATGGATCGATTCTTACTAGTTCACCAACCAAATACAATTGGTTTGCCACCTGACTTGATAGAGACTGGTCTTACCGACAGCTTCGATAAGAGTGATAGAGCTTCACTACTCTACAGTCGACAGATGTTGAGAGTGATTGAGTACCTTTTCAGCATACTTCCGGGCTGGTTGTGTTACAAGTTTGGTCAGTCAGTTATTATTGAGAGCTACCAGCCCAATCGTGCTGCACAACAGTTCAGATTTTCTCAATGTACTGCTTATGATGGCCGACCATTCATCCCAGCAATAGTAGATGTCAGGAATACTAGGACAGTGCCTCTTGAGAAACGTTATTATGATGCTTCCATAATTTGACTACATTTATTGAGGCTTGGTACTGGCTCTCATTTTCGGATAGCTCCTCCACAAAGTCACACAGGGGTCAGCTATACTCATCTCACTTTCGTACGGCTGTCTTTTGGTCCTTTCTTGGAGCGTGGCACAAAGAGATATGAGCACAGAGTGAAGTCTTTGGGAGTTCCTCGAGGTCAGAGGCCTTATCGTCAGTCATCACCTGCAGGAGATAACAATGCTAGAGGTATAATCAATATCTTTCTTTTTTTTTTTCTCAATATTTCTGTTATCTCTCTTTGTTATATCATTAAAATATATTCAATGTATCTGATATTTTAATTTGATTTGTAATAGATATATCAGTTGATAAGCACGTCAAGGTTGAGGATACCACTCCTCATAGTAAAGTACTGTTGACCTCACTTTTGGAGTGAGCTCTCAACTTCTCTATCTTAGGCATAAAACTCCTCTAGACATTAAGAATTCCTTAATCTTAAGACACTTCTAGTGATTAGATGAACACTTAACCTAACCCTAAAGACTTAGAAGAATTAGATATAGGAAAGTTATGTCTTAGGGGTTTAGGAGAACTTGCCTACCCTATAACTTGAACCCAATTCTTGCTTCCTTCTTTCAAACCAAACCTCAAATTCAAATCCAAATTTCAAAATCCAAATCACAAATCAATTCCAAATCCAAAATCTTTCTAAGTCTTATGAATTACATCCATAAGCTTAGCCAAACCCTCAAATCAATCCAAAGCCAAGTGATTTCTTTATAAATCACTTATTTCATCATCCGTAGTCACAATTATAAATGAAATTGGCATCCAAATCATCCAAATCATCCAAATCAAATGAATATAAATCAAACCAAAATCAAAACCCATTTTTCAAACTTTTTGACCTACCTTAGCCAAATTCACAATCAAATCACTCATAATTCACATGATTCTCTCATGGATCATTTATATTCTCATTTATATTCACAAATATAAATGAAATATAAATTCAAATGGCCAAAATCAAATCAATATAAATTCAAAACTCAAATCCAAATCCAATTTACATCTTTTAAGCTAATCTCTTGGACTTAACCAAATCATTCTCAAATTAATCCAAACCCTTGGATTTTCTCTTCAAACAATCACTCCTTCAATCACATGCCCAAATATAAACATAAACTACAATCACCAAGTCAAACTCATATTTATCCTTTTGATTTGAAATAATCAAATGAATCAAAACTCATTTGACTCCAAACCACTTGTAATTGGATTTATATTTCCATCATAAGTCCACATGTGAGTTCAACTAGACTTAAATCAAGCCTTGATTAAGTTAATTGACCCATTTAGGCTCACTTGACCTAAAGTGACATAAAAGACTTTTTTTTAGTTAAGTTCTAATCCAACCGAAATTAGATTGAACTAAGCCCATCCAAACCTCACATTGTGATCAACAATCATCATAGAATGATTAATCACTCAAATTGGGTCAAACCAAGTCAAACTTAGTCTTTGACCAAGTCAACACTTAGCCCAAATGAGACTAAATAAGCCAAAATTCACTATGAGCTAAATTGAAAACCATTGATCTAAACCAATTCTAATCAATGATTGAACATGACCAAGCCCTCACTTGAGTCAAACCAAGCCTAATCAATTACTGACCAGTTGACCTAAATTGACCTAAAAAGTCAAAATGGGTCAAAACTTGATCTAAGCCAAATTGATTGCGACCAATGAGTCAAATTCATTCCAAATCACTTGTTGAGCTTGACCAAAGCTTCAATTGACCAATTAGATCTAACCTAATTGATCATGAACCCAACTTGACCTAAAAGGTCAAATCAACTTGAAATCAAATCAAATCAAAATTGATTGAAACCAAAACTTGTAATATATTTTAAATGATCAACCAAGCCTAAACTAACCCATGAATTAACCCAATTTGGTCAAATAGGTCAAATTGATCAACTTTACCCATTTGACTCAAAGGAACTTAAATGAACTAAAATCAAATCTAAACTAAATTGAGCCAAACCAATGAAACCTATAGGCTCCAAATGATCATTTGAGCTTGACCTAACCCATAGTTTGACCCAATTTGACCAATTAGTCAACCTAACCCAATTTGATCTAACTTGACCTAAATGGGTCAAATGGAACTAAATCAAATCAAATGAACTCCAAATCACTTGAAATTTGGTTCAACCAAATTTCAAATCATTTCAAATCTACTCAAAACAAACTCATAGCAAAATGACAACTTTGCCCTTAGGTCAAAGGGTATCATATGACCAAATTCACTTGGAATTTGACCATTTCTTTCTCAAGGTCACTTGGCATCCTTCTATTAGTCCACATGGGCACCAAGGAAGGTGGTGAACATGACCCAATGAGCTTGGGTCGGCCATGACCCAAGGCAAGGCCAAACCGACCTCCACAATCACATTTGAATACTTAGATCACCAAATACACTCACCACGCCAAGCCAAGCCATTGAGCCAAAATGGAAAAAGACTCACCGTCGATCCAATTCATTCTCACCAAACCACTTGCAATTGGATTTATATTTCCATCATAAGTCCACATGTGAGTTCAACTAGACTTAAATCAAGCCTTGATTAAGTTAATTGACCCATTTAGGCTCACTTGACCTAAAGTGACATAAAAGACCTTTTTTTAGTTAAGTTCTAATCCAACCCAAATTACATGGAACTAAGCCCATCCAAACCTCACATTGTGATCAACAATCATCATAGAATGATTAATCACTCAAATTGGGTCAAACCAAGTCAAACTTAGCCTTTGACCAAGTCAACACTTAGCCCAAATGAGACCTAAATAAGCCAAAATTCACTATGAGCTAAATTGATTGAAACCATTGATCTAAACCAATTCCTAATCAATGATTGAACATGACCAAGCCCTCACTTGAGTCAAACCAAGCCTAATTGACCACTTGACCTAAGTTGACCTAAATTGACCTAAAAAGTCAAAATGGGTCAAAACTTGATCTAAGCCAAATTGATTGCGACCAATGAGTCAAATTCATTCCAAATCACTTGTTAAACTTGAAAAGCAATTGACCAATTAGATCTAACCTAATTGATCATGAACCCAACTTGACCTAAAAGGTCAAATCAACTTGAAATCAAATCAAATCAAAATTGATTGAAACCAAAACTTGTAATATATTTTAAATGATCAACCAAGCCTAAACTAACCCATGACCTAACCCAATTTGGTCAAATGGGTCAAATTGATCAACTTTACCCATTTGACTCAAATGAACTTAAATGAACTAAAATGAAATCTAAACTAAATTGAGCCAAACCAATGAAACCTATAGGCTCCAAATGATCATTTGAGCTTGACCTAACCCATATTTGACCAATTGACCAATCAACCTAATTTGATCTAACTTGACCTAAATGGGTCAAATGGAACTAAATCAAATCAAATAAACTCCAAATCACTTGAAATTTGGTTCAACCAAATTTCAAATCATTTCAAATCTACTCAAAACAAACTCATAGCAAAATGACAACTTTGCCCTTAGGTCAAAGGGTATCATATGACCAAATTCACTTGGAATTTGACCATTTCTTTCTCAAGGCCACTTGGCATCCTTCTATTAGTCCACATGGGCACCAAGGAAGGTGGTGAACATGACCAAATGAGCTTGGGTCGGCCATGACCCAAGGCAAGGCCAAACCGACCTCCACAATCACATTTGAACACTTGGATCACCAAATACACTCATCACGCCAAAGCCAAGCCATTGAGCCAAAATGGAAAACAGACTCTCACCGTCGATCCGGTCGCATTCGCCATTTTCGATTTTACTCAAAGCCGAAACAGGGGAGGTGAACTCCAAATCCAACTCATCTAATTCTCAACCAAAATCAAATTAACTTTGCACACACCATTCTTGGACCTCATCGAGCTCAATCAAATCATTTCCTAAGTCTCCAAGCAACGGGAAGCACCACTTCGATCAAGGTCGATCACCATTGAAGAGGAGCTTGGTCAACCGAGCAAACCACTTCAAATCAAGATCGGATTTATTCAACAGGGCTTCGTCTCTACTAGACAAAGCTATCTCCTCCGTTAGAAGCGCCAGTGATAGCCTCTGACAAGATAATTGCTTGAAATCGTAGCTATATAAAATTTTAAGTTGGTCTTTTTCAAAGGAAATTATCACCCCCCATGCAATCTTGACCGTTGGATGCGCATCCCCGCTCCTTCCAAAGGTGTGGGATCATTTTGATCCCAATCCGAGTTCGGGTGAGCTCGAATTGAACAAAGAAAGATAGACGATGTTCGTCTCTCGCCGCTCGCGAAGGATAAGGATCATACGCCGTCCGTTCCGCATGATTAGAACGGATGGTTGTGATCAGATCATGCTAGATCCCCTCTAATTCCTTCCTAAACCACGGGGTTAATCTCGACCGTCCGATCTAAGATCGGACGACCCGTAGAGAAAGCGTGTCCGCCACCAGCTGACTCAGCTAACGGATGTGACAACTTAAATAACCTATCCAGTCATGCCACGTTGAAATCGCACCGCGTCAGCCGCCACGTGGCCCGATGATATTATAGATTTAATTAGGCTTAATTAACCCGATTTTAATGATGAAACTTCTAAAATTCATAACAAATTGCAGAAAAAAATTCAAAAAAATACAAATAAACACTCATTTTAAAGATAATTCAGAGGAGAATGATATAAAATTAAAATCAATTAATTTTAAACAATGATTTTCACTCAATTTGAGTTTTATTGAAAATATAATTAAGCTAATTACTCCCTAATTACTCTAGTAATTAATTCCAGATTTTCTAAGATTGATTAGTGGGATGACATTTGCCTCCCATGATTTTCTTGAAATTTATTGCTTGATTAATTAGGAAAATTGCTTATCTCATTCTTAATCACTCTCTTAATTAATCAAATGATTATTTCACATGTTAAATAGTGATGAATTCATTAATTAAACTTGTTAATCATTATGAAATAGTGAATGGACATAAGGAATGAGATGAGGACCTCTTTTCCAATCTTTTCTCTTAAGTTTATTTCATTTGGATAAACACTTAATCAATTTGCAATTAATTAACATCTTAATCACCTCGTTAAATAATTTAATTAATAAAACTCAAAACCAAATCATTCTAGAATTCAATCATCTAATTCTTGGGTAGATTCTTAGGCGTTCAATAGCATAAGAGAATTCTAAAGAAAATTATAATCAAACTATATGTGTAGGAGGATTATAAAAGTACTTAATCAAATCTTTTAGCTTAATTAACCAATAATTGTGAGCCAATTACATTAGACCCCTTCACTTCTTAGGTGTATTGCTGATTTAATTTTCATGTGGGTGCATATCATATGTTGGCTCATAATTACTTGGATAATTATGTTGAAGTGATATAGATAAGGAATAATTAATAGATTTAATTCATAACTTAACCTAATCAAAATATAAAATCAATTTAATTGTTCTAAATTAAACTAAATCAATTCACACATGAGAGAAATGAATTAAGATTAGCAAACATTTCTCATATTTTCTAAGTCAAATCAAATTCAAAAATAAAAATCTCCTTAAAGAATTTTGTTTTATTTTAAATGATCTTATTTTATATGATTATCTTTAGAAATTAATTAGGGTGAATGAAGTCATGTGCTTACATCCCTTTATTTCTTTCCAATCATGCTAAATTTTACTTGTCATATGAAATCATGCATTCATCTCTTTTAAAAAAATTTATGTCAAATTGCATGTGTTGGCCAAAATTAAGAATATGAGTGGCTATTATCACTATTAAAATTAAAAATTATTTTCAAAACTTATAAATCAAAGATTATGAATGAAGTGATGCTAGTTATAAATACTTATAAGCTTGCATGTGATTATAGCATAAGATGTGTATTATGAAGTTCTCTTTCCTTTTCTTAATATAGATTCACATAGGATTTGCAAGTGTATAGTTAATTTGAAAAGAACACAGCACTTGCCTAAATATATTCCTTTGCATCTCTATATTAAGACTTCGGAAGGATCTTCATATCACACATGTAAATCATACAACCAAACCTAACATAATTTCTTGCATGATTCTTTATCCATTTGGTTCTTATTGTACATCTACATGTATCTAAGAAAAGTGGTATATTAATTTGGATATCCCGAGGCTGTGAGGCTTTAAGTAACCCTAAGTAGGTCTTGTACCTTTAGTGTAAAATAATGGTGTGCTCACTTTAATAATACATGTGGATGTGCATTTAATGAATGGATGAGAAATCCCTCTTTTCTACATAATAAAGACATGCATTAATAATCCAATTAATAAATGGAATATCTAAATTTTCAAATCATATCTCTTTGCATTCATCATCAAAGTGTGCTAAGATTTGCATTGCATGTATAGGTATGCTTAGGATTATTCACATGCATGGTATACATGTTGGAAAGAAATGAATGGGTGTGTTATGTGATAGTAATCCATCCTAACTAATCTTAAGATATCTTTCTTATTGAATAGAGTTGTTTTAAAAAATAATCTAAACTTGGGGTTAATTAAAACACATAATAAATCATTCACTTGTGGGATCCAAAAATTCGCCACCGACCTCTTTTGGAAAACAAATGAGTTGTTTAAGTGTCGGTGATAATTTCAGAAGGCAGATGAATAGTAAATAAGACACTTCTCAGATTTCATTCATTTGGAGAGAACTTTTATATCGGGTTCGGGTTTCTATGAAACAAGCCTATAGTTAATTACCCCTCAATGAGAGCTTTCGATTAAGGCTAGTCAAATGAATCATTAAAGAATGAGTATATAATTGCAGTAAGTAGAGTTTAGAACTTATGAAATTTATTATTTCAATTTAAAACTTTTGTAAGAGCGATGGCCCGTCTTGATCCCATGGTTAGTCATCTTGGTGTCACGGTCCACAGTCTTAGTCGAGGAGGTAGTCGACCCAACCTGACCGAAAGATCCTTGTTAATAACACATGGGTTACGTCGTCCAAGGTGTTCTTCTAGACCTGGGATGAAGTTTGTCTAAGGGAACAAATATAAGTCAAGCCTAACATGGACTTTTGTCCAACCATTACGTTTCACTCAAGAGCAAGCCGTTGGGGAACACATGACCATAATAATTTAGTGGTGTCATATCGCGGTGAACCACCCGGTCAGAGGACTTAGGTCGTAATCATCATTTATGTGGTGCCATATTGCGACAAAACTACGCGGACAGAGGACACGGGTCACGTCCTTACATGCTTTAAAAATATTTGTGTGAAGTTAGTTATGCATTTGATTTGACATTGACTCTTTGTGAGCAAAAATTTTCTTAGTTTGTCACCCGAAGATAAACAGTTGTGTAGGGGTGGATTGATTTTTAAGTTTTAATTTAAATAATTAATTTCATTTTTTTTAATATTTTGTTATTTTATTATTAAATTTTAAATTTTAATTATTTCGGATCAGCGTATCAATTGTGATACCTTTTACTACATGATTTTATAGAGGAGGATCTAGATTCATGGTCGAAGTATAATCTTTCAAACCTTGTCCACTAATTGATTATAGAGGATCGGGTTTGGGGCTCTTCTTGAGGGTTTGAAAGAAATATAAGATTGATTCAATCTTGTATTACGTAGAATTATTATCGATATTATTAATTTGAAATTATAATATCAAATTTTTAGATTTTGTTAACTTCGGACATTAGAAGACCAAGATATATAGCATCTGTTCTTTTATATTTGACTTGCATTTGGATTACATATCTTTCTAGATATTTGACCTATTGGACAATTTAACATACATACAAGTATATGTTCTTTTTAAAATTGTATGGACATATGAATGTCTAAGTTGAAGTAATTGAATTTGACCTGATGAAATGCAAGCATGTATTTGGATAGGGGATTTTTAGGTTTTGTTAACTCGGACCCGGTCAGAAGACCAAACCGGAAAAATGCATAGCATCTGTTCTTTTATATTTGACATGGTGATTACTTCAACATACATACAAGTATTTGTTCTTTTAAAAATTTGTATGGACATGTAAATGTCAAGTTGAAATGTAGATGTCAATTTGCAAGTTTAGTTCTTGATATGACATTTTTAGATTTTGTTAACCCGGACCCGATCCGAAGACCAAACCGGGATGATAGACCCTGTCAACTCTGACTATCTTCTTGCAGAGGATCGGATCTAAATTAATTATTTCAAGATCTATTGTTCTCCAAACCTTGTCAACTCTAGATTGACCATAGAGGATTGGGTTTGGGACTTTCTTCATGAGATCTTAAACTTGAGAGGATACATTGACAATGTTACCGGTAGATTTATCTTTTGTCATTCTATGATAGAATTAACTTTTAAGATTTACAATAGCATCATTAGATTTTTAGGTTTTGTTAACGGGACGGTCTAGATAAGCAGAATATAGCATCTCTTTCATTTCATTTGATTGCTTGCATATGTCATTTGAGCATTTATCTTATTGAATACTTCAACATGCAGTATACGTTCTTTTAAAATTTTGTATGGACATGTGTGCGTAATACAAGTTGAAGTTTTGATATTTGACATCATAGATGTCGAATTATAAGCATACTTTAATACTCACATTATAAATCGGATATAGATCGTTTCAAATATGAATTTGACCATTTCAAGTGTTTACCGGATCAAATAGAGTGCATTACATAAGTATAAGACCAGTTGACTCTCTCCTATTTGTCATAAGTCAGTATAGATTTATCATAAGATATGCATTGAATCTTTCATGTACTTTTGTATCAAGTGAGAGCGTTATAAAATGTGAATGCACATTCAAACTAAGTGATTGTCATTAAATGATATAGGCTTAGTTCAACTACTTATCAGATCAAGCATGTGTACGTTCTTTTTAATCAAGCATGCATTTGTAGAAATGAATTTGATTCTTTCAGTATTTGCATGAATCAAATGGTTAAAAAAAAAACATTCTTCATAAAGTCGTAGATTTCATTTAACTTGCGTATTAAAGACATTCAAATTGAATAGAATGAATAACTTTCAATATCTTGAATCATTTCACTGGCATTTTAGCATAAAGCCCTTGTGGTTTGTTTCCTAAATGACATATGACATGACTTATATCTTTCCATGCGTTGAGTGTCACATTTTCATTTCTCACCCATTCATATGGTATAATCACCACTTAGGTAAAATGAATTTGAACTTTAAATAAGTAATTATCTTTATGAAGATTCAAGTATAAGCTAAGGTAGGCATCTTGATATCTATAGTATGATGAATGAGCTAAGCATAAATAATCATATGCATGTACCATCCTTCTTCAAACACTTAGGCATTTCACATTTTTATTTATCAAAATTTTCGACAACCTCCCGGCATCATCCCCTCATATGGGGATTCGAGAGATAGACCACTGCCCGAAAAGGCGTGCATGGTAGTCGTGAGATACGCCGAAGATTTATTTGTCCACCGGCAAGGCGTCATGAGTTGCAGATTTTTCCGCGCGTTGAACAGCGTGAAGCATCTTCATCAAGTTTTCTTGTCGCGTTGGAACAGCAGAATACATATCGCGGGTTTTCCTCGCGTTGGAACAATGTGAGCGATCTTATCAGAACATATTTCTGCGTTGGAACAGCGTGTGGTCTATCACAATTTTTCCGCATTGGAACAATGTGAGCGATACATATAGCACGGTTACCGCGTTGAAACAAGCGTGAGCAGTATCAAAAAATTTTTCGCGCGTTGGAACAATGTGAGCGGTACTATCACAAAAGCATATTTCCACGTCGCGTTGTAATAGCGTGAACAAGTCTTTATCAAAGTTTTCCGCCGCATTGGACATATGAGCAGTCTTATAGCGAAACAATAAATTTGCATTCACATGTGCATAAAATTAAAATATAACTGATACCCTCCTTGCTATAGCATCAGTTTCTTCACTATTTTACCAATGCAGATGCAAACAGCAAAGTGAAACCTGCTATGTATACAAAAAATTTTGTTGCCTTTCCAATGTCCCAAAGTAGAATGGCACCAAGTATAGAAAGAAAAGATGTATGAGAACAAGTCCATCCTAGATAAAGATTGACATCATGTGCAATACCCAATACCATAGTAAGGTCCGAAATTATCATGGATAATTCTGCTTGAACTCCCAAAAGCATGCATGGCAGTCTGGCGTATTCCTTACTACAAATTTCTGCCAGATTCTTTTGAGCTGCCAATGTCAGTGGAAAGGAACTGACACAGAGTAGCAATGCAATTGAAAATAAACACCAACAACACAAGTTCAAACCCAAAGCGTGCCCCTCCCTCAACAGCAGCCAGCCATTTTTCAAGATCAATATATGTCAAAGATACTAAGATTGCAGGTCCAAGAGATGGAAAAATATGAGTTGCCATATCTCCAAAACGTCCACTAGCCATGGCTGATTTTGAAATCAAATTGATTATTTGACATTAAAGATACTGAAAATGTTCATAGCGGTGTTGTTTCAACGGAATTTATTTCATAGCAAAACTGAAAAATTTTCTAGCATTTTTGTATCTCTGCTTGCAGCTCTAATAATCAGTTAAACCAGTGAGCTAAGTACTAATTCAACTCCGGGATACATTGCAAACCACCCTGAACACCAAAAGCCTCTTCATTTCCACTTACGTTAATATTACACATGAAGGTTCTCAAGATAAATGTCCTATTACATGATCTAAGTTTGCATAAGCTAATCCAAATGACATGAACAACAAAAGACAAGGTGATTAGACGTTAAAAACACTTAACCAATCATGATTTCCATTCCATGTAACATCCCACACAAAAAAAAAAATCCGTGAATCAACATGAACATTACATACTCATTACTTCCTTTAGGCAAAACCTAATTAACCCGCAAAGCAAGAACTAGTTAACCCACAAGTAAGAAAGGAAGAGGTTGAATAGAAACAACCTAGAAAGTGTTGATTGCTTAAGAGGAAGAAGTAGAACTTTCGGTTGAGGTAGCTAGGGTCTCTTGCTTAGCTAACCTAACGAAACCGAAGGCAAGAATGCTCAGAATACTCGAGGGGGCTGAAATAAGGAAGTCAAGGAAAATAGAGCAGCTCTTTAGATTTACCTGAGATGGGAGTCGAGAGCGAGAAGCGTGAACTCCTTCGGTATGTGTGGAGTGCTTGACCAAGAGCAACAAGAGGAACAAGAGAGGGAGGATCTGAGGGAGAAGAGCGCGTGAGGAGAATCTTGAGAGAATAGCCCTCGTTTCCTTTAGACGTACATGATGTTGATTAATGCCGTTTGTGTAAGCAATCGCTTTTCTATTGGAGGCAGCTTGGCTTGGCGGTTTGGGTTAAGATAAGGATTAATAGGATTAATAGAGATTAGCAATATTCAATTAATTAACCATAATTGTGAAAATTTTAGCGAATCAAGCGAATAAGCCTAACTGCTGTGTCAATTTTAATTATTTCTGTTCTACCGAACACAACGGCGTGATCGATTTTGTGATCGGAGGTCGTTTTGATAGTGTCGACAACGATCGGTATGAAATTAGGTTTACAATTTGTGCGGCATCACATTCGAATTGATCGACATTCGTGCACACTTTGCCGAATCGATCGTGGAAGGCGTCGTTTGATAGTTTCGACGTTTCGACGATGATGACGCAATTAATTTCGTGAACGGAAGTCGTTCGGATACCGTCGAAGCTTCCCGACTTCGATATGCGCATAATTTCATTAAAAATTAATTTTAATTATTTGATCGATCATTAATTGATTGATATTTTCCAATTAATTAATTTTAATATTTTACGATGCATTACAGTCAATTTTCAAAGCGAATCTGGTTGATTGCAATTAGAGAGTTTTAACCTCTACTTCATTTGTTTAATTTCAAGTGACACATAGTTGTAGGTCAACATCACTAAAGAAAATTCATTAATCAATTTACCTTAGAAATGCTTTAAGATATGGATGAAATATAGCTTTCCTCTCTTTTTTTCTCTTCACAACATTTAGTAACTTAGTGTAGGTTCATTTAAACCAAATCAAGTTACCAACTAAAATTGATAAATCAACTAAATCACTTTAAATTGAACCACCATCTAAATTAAATCTTTCACGCTTAAAAAATTTCAACCTTAAAGTAACTAGAACATGCCACGCAAGCCTTAAATGTCACACACATTAGACTAAATCATCATTTCTAACTTTAGGTTAGGGCGGTGCATGATTTGATGAATGTTTTATTTTGTGATATATTATTTTAGACTGAATATTAGGGTGTATGTGGGTATATTGGATGGTAGGACGATCTTAGTCTAATCATACTTATGCAGGGGTTGTGCTTAAAGAGCGCTATAATAAAAATATAAATACTTTTGCTATGCAGGTTGCTTATACCCCTAAGCATAACCCAAATTAGGACAAGTGGACTTTGTTACTCATGTGTGGAGTGTTAAGCCCAAATTATTCATATAACTGCTTAGGTTGTGTAGTATGTTTAGCTAACCTTTATTTTGCAAGTTAGTTAAACTTATTTTTTCCATTTTGATGTAAATTTTACAATTAAGATTTGGAATGAATGTTATAGGAGATTAGGATGAACATTGGTCATAAGACTAAGTCTTATATACCATGTGATGCCTTTGGAGCAACCATATTTTTATCAAGCTAAAAGAAAGAAAGAAAAGAAACAAATGAAAATGAAGAAATGAAAAATGATGAATGAAGAATGAAGACTCCCATAATACGAATTCCTTTTAATTGTAATTATTTATTTATAATTTGAGTTATATAAGGGTAGAGCTCGGCTACTCACATTTCTTTTTGGGTTGTACGGCGGTACCCGACTGCATCGGCCTCTTATTCTATTGCTTTAATTTTATAAATTGATTGGTGTTGTGTTTATGATTGCACAATTAGGATGACATGATTTTCCTAGTTTCTTAAATATTTGGTGATTGTTGAATGGCCTGGATGCGATTACGCTCTTAAAAATAAATAAATTTTATATCCAATAAATCAATTCAAAATTAAACTAAATAACTAATAACCTCACCTAAAGCCTAAGATATAAATCATAATAAAAGATTTAGCAACCTCTTAACTGGATGTTATATGTCTCATATCATGCATAAATCATATTATCTCACTCTTGCTAATGAAGGGCTTTTACCTTTGTCAGAAAAAATGGCTTGACCTTTGAGAGTCATGGTGAAAACACACCTCTATTTTCTCATGCATTAGGCATATAAAATCCCATAACCTGTGTCAAATAAAAATGTCCAAAAATCAAAATAAAACTTGACAAAATTTGCATTAGATTTAAGTCATTATTCATGCCCTTCATGATCTAAACTTTGGAGTGATTCTAAGGACTTAGTTTCTTTTCTAAAAAAATAGCAGCCTAGACATCTTGCAAAGCATATGACTTATCTACATGTATTTAAAATCGTAGGAGTTGGTGAAGCGGTTGTAAGTCAAATGTCGGATTTATCCTCTCTTGTGGAGGTAAACTATATACCCATTTTTCACCTTAGATTTAGGGTCGTTGACCAAAAGCTCCCTAGAGTTAGGATCGAGGTTGTTATTTTTTTGCATAAATCCTCACCTCTTCATTTACAATCTTGTGTTGTGGAATTGTAAGCTCTAGATTTCTAATAAAATTCAACTCAAACATATAATTCTTATCAATTTCAAAATATAAAAGCATAGGATAGTTTGGGATGCTCTCCTTCCTAGTATCATAAGCATCCCTACTCTCTCTCTTTAGTATCGATAATAACTCTCCTTTTGATCAATCTCACTGATTTTCTAAAATAATCAATTGATTAATAGTCTATTTTGAAATCTTTGGAGAAATGATTTTCTTAATCGAGAATATTCTTAAAGAATCTCATTCCTTTTGATATAATTAACTATGGAGGCTTGCCCATAGAGAACGATTAAATAAACCCACTTTACTTTTTCATGTGTAGGAAATATCTAGTAAATTTGAAGACCCATTATGCCTTAGAGTCTTCATTGGGTGATTAGTCATTATAGGTTAGTGATTTTCTCTAGATAGTCATATTCCATGTATGATCACACAATGACATCTGGATCTGCATGGTGTCCCCTCACATAAATACACATGAAACATAACATCCACACTAAAAAAATAAACACCACAGATTTTTCTAGAGACTCCGCTAGGTATGGCTCCTTTCTCCATCTTTGGTAAATGATCGTTATCTCCAAGTATCGATAGTGAATTTGTATTTCATATGAATTCGAGATTATCCTTATTTTCCATTGGCACTTAGTTCATTTCATTCTTACGCTAAGCTAGCCAACATCCTTTAGGTTTTAGGACCTCACTCCATGTAGGTCTTAAAACCTCTGTTGGGTCTCCCAATGAGTGAAAATAAAATTTAACCAAAAAAAATAACCAAGACCTTATTGAACCTCCTTACTATTTCTATGATAAGGTAAGGTTCATTCCATAAATGAGAAAAATAAATCATTTATAAAAATATCACTTTTCAAAAGTACTTTTCCAAAGTCCACATAATAAAATACTTGCACAAAAATTTTCACAAAATATATATAACTCAACCTCATCTAACAATCCTAAAAAATATTATATATATGTTCTATTTCAAAACCAAAATCAAAATCATCTTTCAAAAGGCAGATATTTGAAAATGAGAATCCCCATTCAATATATCCAAATTTATTGAATGGAAATCTCATTTTCACATAAAATTATTTCATAAAATTGAAACTCCACTCAATATATCTCCCATATGTTGAGGTTGGAATTTCTTCTTTTTCAAAAGCACAAATCATCTTCAAATAAAATCACATCATTGGAAACTCCACTCAATACATTCAATATGTGTTAAGTTGGAATTTTCTTCTTTTCAAAAAGCAATAATCACACACAAAAATTTCATCTTTGAAAAATAAAGCATGATTGACTTCCATTTTACATACCCAAATTTGTTAAATGAAAACCTCCTTTGTAAAAATCATGAAAATCAAAATACATTAGAATTCCATTAGACATACCCAAATTTATCAAATGAGAGTTTCATTTTTCAAAAAGCAAATTGAAAATAAATTGGATTCTATTTAACATACCACATTTGTTAAATAGAAATCCCTCTTCTCAAAAATAACATAAATCAAAATAAAAATCAAACACATTTGTGCTTTATTTAGCATACACAAATTTGCTAAGTAAAAATCTCATTTTCAAAAAAAAATAAAATAAAATAAAATCAAACACATTTGGACTTTAATTAGCATATATAAATTTGCTAAGTAAAGATCCCATTTTCAAGATCAAAACAAAAATTAAATTTAGACTTTATTTAGCATACACAAATTTGCTAAATAAAGCTTTCATTTATAAATTCACACATGATATTCATCATGATAAGACAAGCAAAAAGAAAATTATTTTCAAACATCTCATTTAACATACTCAAATTTGCTAAATGAGTAATACCAAAATCAAATATAAAGTAAAATCAATTGACCCTCTATTTAACATACTCAAATTTGTTAAATAAAGGATCTCCAAACATAAAATTAAATTCAAATATGAACCAATGGAAGCATCAAAAGTCTCTCCAAAATAATTAAACCCATTCAACATACACAAATTTGTTGAATGTGAGTTCTAAACTCAAATGAACTCAAAATCTCTCCTCCAAGTTATTCAAAATCTCTCCTAAATTCAATGAGCCACACTTAACATATTCAAATTGTTGAGTGTGATTTCAAACTCTAAAGCAAACTTAAAAAGTCGGCATAATACCAAGCCAGAAAATCTGATTTAAGTTTGTTTTCAACAATTGAAGAGTTCCGGTTCAGTTGCAACTCAGTCTAGTCAGCTTTTCTCAATACAGTACAATACAGATGGATTCCCAGAAGTATGCATTCATCTTCCCCTTTGGGATGGATTTGGCCTTAGATCGAATCAACCTCCCCCAGACTGATTTTTCTCACTTGATACATTTTGGCCAAGGATTCGAGGGAGCCAAGATTACTTATGAGGGGGCAACCCTCACAACTGTTAGCAAGAATGTGGTGGTTGGGCAAAAGCCAATCATCCATATTGAGATGCCCTCAGATTCTGAATTTCTCTCACTAAATAGGAAGGCACTAGAGGTTCCCACGGCATTGTTCTGCCCATATAGTTAGTTCACATCACGCCACAGTGCGGGCTAGTACCTCACGGTTTCCTCAGGGGGAAGACTACCTTGGCTTCGGGGATAGTCTCCCCACCTTTGAGAGGGTCTAGCTCATCTTGCTCCACCACTGAACCCATCCGCAATAGAAGCAAGATTAAGCGACACCACGTGCACATTGCCAAAGAGATATAGGCAGTATCTCACATTATAGAAGAGGGGTCACCCAAGGTAGTTTCTCCTTTACTTACTCAGAACAAGTTCCATCCCCTTTTCGGTTCTGAAGGAGAGGAAGATGTTAGGAGGATTGCAGTATCACCTCCACATTCGGTTCATTATGAGACACCTGTCAGAGATAGGAGCAGGTCATATGCTGGCCTTAGGACAGTCTTACGCCAAGTTGGCAGGGATTATGGACGATCAGAGTCCAGTACCCAATTTGGTTTTCGATTAGTTATTGCTCGCAATGTAGGTGAGCAGATCCGTCAGGAGAGGACTAGAGAAGCTCGAGTATCAGTTCACATTACTAGCAGAGAGAGACGAAGATATGTCATGCAGTCAGTAGCCTCGACCCACATAGATTTCCCTGACCAGTGCGCTACCCATGTCGGTTATACCGATAGTATTGTGTTGACTGGTACCACCCATCATGGGAGGAGAGCCCCCGTATAGAGGCAATCGATGTTGTCTCCACCACACTGCTCCACTCCACGTCCTCTATCGCCAGTCCAGGTTCCATCATCTACACTTCCACCCAAAGGCATGAGAGCAGCATCAGGGGAGAAGAAAGCCCCACTAGTGATCCAGCTACGGCAAAGGGATCCCACTTCATCTATGCCACCGATTGAGGTGAGGGCGAATTCTTCTGGTCGACCTCCCACTTCAGTTGCGATGAAGGAGAAGCCACCCTGTAGCGTCGTGGTTGTACCACCATCACCTCAGCCGATTATGGGTATGGTAGCGGCAGAAGGAGAATGAGACAATTCTATTGTCCCCATAGCGATAGATACCTCCAGGGGCAGCACTCATAACAGTTGACAGTCATGAGCATGTGTCCTCCAGTGAGCATAGCCCTCACAGGGATAACATTCTAGTAGTAGGGGAGGTCAGATGTATCTCCGTTGATGATCATAATCCCACCACTGGCTGGCCGTGAGTATTTGTGCCAGCACAGTTAGATCGCTCCTTAGATGATATCTTGGCATAGTATTTTACTAAGAAGAAAGAAATCCTAGGGTATGATTGGTCTGACCTCGAAGAGGAAAATGTTAGCTTCGACCCCGACGAGAATGATTTGTTAGAAGACTCGGCAGAGGTACACATGGTTGATACTAGCGGTTCCCTCCTTCGGGATCATCATAGTTCGAAAGGTGTTGCAAACGAACATGACGATACAGCCCATTCGACCCAACACCACTTTCAACAACTCAAGCAGAAAGATGAGCATATTGATAGGATGGGGAAGAGACTTGGAGATTTGTTAGCGGCAATTTTAGCACTTCAGAATCAAGCCCCAACAGTACATCCTATCATTAGGGAGACTGTTCAGTTTGAGTTAGTGCATGCCTTGGATCAACCCAAGAGTTTGCCTCCAGTAGAGCAGGGCAGTATTAGCTTGTATAGGAAGGTAGTGGACAGTACCCGCATACAAGAAAAAGATATCAAACTCATGATAGAATAACACGTGAGGGAAGCGTTGGCACAAGCCCGAGGGGGTTCATCAGTTCCAAAGGGTAGACCTTACATAGAGGAATTTGATGCTATCTAATATCCTAAAGGTTTTGTGCCTCCTTCTTTCAAAAAATTTGATGGCGGTCCCCTCATATATAGCACACTTGTCGTTTATTTGTGGCCGGTGGCGGATGCATTATTGTTCCACCTCTTTGTCAGCAGTCTAGCGAGCATAGCTTTTGATTGGTACGCTGAACTCCCCAACGATTCAGTGAAGACTTTTGCTGAGTTGGAGCAATTATTTGTTAAGAGGTTTGCTGGAGCTCAGCAAAAGGTAACTGTGGGGTCATCTTGTTGTAGCTCAACAACACCCCAGTGAGTCCCTTATTGATTACATTCTTAGATGATATAATTTAAGCATGAAATGCGAGCCATAGCTGTCTGAATAACATACTATTAAAATTCTATTAAAGAATATTCATGGTTTGGTCGCCTTCATGCTTAAAGGTTTTACCATTAAGATATTTGAGAAGTTAATAAAGGCGGTAGTTCTGAAGAGGCAAGCCTTTTCAAGATCAGTCATTAAAGCCAAAGTCACAGAAAGTCTATGAAAAGAAGCCAGGGGCAGTAACAACATTAGATAAGGGGAAGCAACCGGCCAGAGATCAGTATGAGAGATATCGAGCTCAACAACGTTCACTTCTACCTCCTTTACCACCGCCTCAGCCATCTTATCAGCTGCTACAACAGCCTCCATGGCCTTCGTCGCCTCCTCCTCAGCCATAGTCTCAACAGCAGTATAGATACCCACCCCCAAGTAGTTATCATTCACCTACTCTTTTGGATAAATTAAATAAACCTTATTCATTTAAGAGGGAGGTAATCAGGAAAATCTTTAAGAACTTCTTAAAGAAACCTGATTTTCAACTACCCAAGCCTAGAAAGCCGGAGAAAGTGGACAGTAGTAATGATCCTAACTTTTTCCCCTACCACCGCATGCTAGGCCATATTTTGGAAGATTGCTTTATATTTAAGGACTGGCTTCAGCATAGCTATAAGTTGGCTGCTATAGTTATCCCTAAGAAATATCTAGTAGAACAACCATCTAGTTCTGTTAGGATAATCCTTGGGGATACATGTGATCCTCTCAAAATAAAAGAAGGTTATGATATCTCTTTATCTCGAATCTCTAAAAAGATTATTTCTAAAATCAAGAAATTTTCCTTACAGGTGCTTAAGGCAGCTCAAACTTCCAACATCAAGGAAGGTTCGCAAATTGTCAAAGACAACTTAAGGAAAGTGGGAGCTCAGCAGCAGCAGCAGTAGCACATACTTGTCCGGGATAGCCAAGTAGCGCAACCGCCGACCAAGTCCATCCTCCATTCCGGATTCATTCTTCTTACCAATTCTTCTAGTAGACATCTTGTATCGGCGGATAAGAGCATCAAATCTCTCACCCCACTTACTTTACTAGATTTTTACTATGCATCTCCTTTTAAATCTAAGAAATTAAGGAATTAAGCTAGTTTGAATTACATCTGTGTCAATCTGATGGGTTATCTGATTCTACTCATTTAGAAAACTCTTGAAGTCTTAATAATTATAACAACTCCGATCATCATCTTTCTAATTCAGAGATGGACTTTCCTTCTCTGAATAATACGGATTCATCTCTTGAGATAGACTTGGAATTATCTGATTCTGAGGGTCCTATAGGAGCAGTTGTAAGTGAACCTAATGAGCAGGTAGAACTTTCCATTAAACCATCTCATAAAGTCACTAAAGTCAACCTTCATAGTGGCAAAGTTCTACCTCCTAGGGTAGCACCTCAAGAAAAGGGAAAGCAAGAAGCCCCTCCACAGCATGCTCCACCGATGGATATGCATGTGAAGGATCAGCCCAGAGTTGACTATAATGTCCTCGCTCACTTGAAAAAATTGCCAGCTAAGCTAAGCATATATGATGCCCTTGTCTTATCCAAAGAGATGAGAGAATCATTGATCAAGACCCTTCTTGATCTAGAAATATGCTTAGCTCAGCTGACCGCTGTTGAAAATGAGGCACATTATTCAAGAGAAGTCTAGGGAGTCACATTCATTGACGAAGACCTTCTTCTAGAGGACATAGAGCACAACCGTCCCCTCTACATCACAGTGGATATGGGCAGATTCAAACTTTCTAGAGTATTGGTTGATCTAAGTACATCAGTGAACATTATAAGCCTGAAAACCCTTGCATATTTATGGATTGACTTCTCTGAACTTCGAAGAGATCGGATGATGTTAAGAGGATTTAATGAACAGGGCGAGAGGGCTTTAAACTCCATAGTGTTACCTTTGGAAATAGGCGACTGGAAGACTAAATCCAAGTTCTATATAATTGATTTGAATACATTATTTAGTGTTTTGCTCGGTAGGCCTTGGATACACTAGAATAAGATGGTTACATCCTCTCTCCATCAGTGCATCAAGTTTCGAAAAGATGAAATCGAATACTGTGTCAAAGGAGATGAAAAGTCATTCTCAGTTAGAGAGATCGAGATATATCATGATGCAACCTACTGTCTTCCTCAAAATCAAAACACCTATTCTCGCAAACTTGGCCAAAATTCAAAAGAAAAAGAAAAAGAAGGAAAGGAAAAAAAGAAAAAGAAAAAGAAGGAAAGGAAAAAAAGAAAAAGAAAAGAAAAAAGAAAGTACAAGTGAGCAAGAAAGGGACACCGAGATAGTACAAGTTACATTTCACCATACAGACATATGGGTAGGATGACTCGACCTCCACCAGGTAGAGGTAGTGGTAGATACAAAGGCGATTCAGTGGAAGACCCCAGGTTGGCGACCGACCAACAGGGGGTATGTTCAGTTATAGAATCACTACTCACATGACTTGGAATCTAGCTAGGAGGGACGAGTCTGATTAACATACCCCAACCCCGTCTCATTGGAGGTGACACTCGAGCCAGACAGTGATAAAGATCAGGCCTCCAAGCAAAGCACAAATGTATTCGAATTAGGATTATGTAAAACCATCGAGCAATAGTTGAGAACCTTAGCTCTATGGTGTTTTATTTATTTCTCAAACTCTTGGAATTTGAAAAATAAAAAGTTTGTAATTGTTGGGACACCACATAGTCGGATGTAATTAGGGTGATGGGATTAGCGATGAATGATGTCTTATCTCGAGAGGCAGTCACCATCCTACAATGGACTGTCACCAATAAGGACTCACAGAACAATGGGTCTTCAAATGTAGAGATTCTTCCTCACCTACATGAAAAAGTAAAAGTAGGATTTATTTTAAATCAGTGCGTTAAGTTCCCACATGGAGCAAGCCACATAATTAATTACGTCACAGGAATGAGATTTCTTAAGAATACTCTCAATTAAGGTAAATGATCATTGTCTCCAAAGATTTTAAAGATAGGACTATCAACAAATTGATTCTTTTTGAAAAATCAAGTAGGATTGATCAAAAGAATGGAGTTATTATCGAAACCAAAGGGAGATGAGTAGGGGATGCTCACTAAGAAACTCCGAGAAGCCCATTCCATGGTGGGCTTTATATTTTTAAATTTTGAGAATAATTATGTGTTCGAGTTAAATTTTTATTAGAGATCTAGGGTCTACAATTCCACAACACAAGATTGTAGAAATATCTAAGAGGTGGGGATTGCTTGTAGCGGACAATTACCTTATCCTAAATCTGGAGCTTTGATGGCGAGGCAGAACTAAATTTAAAGAAAATTAGTATATGGTTTACCTCCAGAGAATAAACTACTTATTTGTTGGGCTTGGCCGAGGTGGGCGCCACTTCCCTACAATTTTAAATACATGTAGGTAAATCTTATGCTTTCAATATAAGATATTATTTATTTAGAAAGGAGACTAAGTTCTTAAACAACTCCTTAAGAGAGATTGAATAAATAATGACCTAAATCTAATGCAAATTTTATTCAAATTTATTTTGATTTTTGGACAATTCATTTGACACGGGCTATGGTATTTCATATGCCTAAGGCATGAGAATTTGATTATATACTAAAATCAGCAAGAAAGAGGTGTATTTTCATCGTGGCTCTCAAAGGTCAAGCCATTTTCTCTAGTAAAAATGAAAGCTCTCTATTAACAAGAGTGAAGCAATATAATTTATGCATGATGTGAGACATACAACATCCAACTAAAGGGTTATTAAATTTTTTATTATCTTGATTTATGTCTTAGGCTTTAGATGAGGTTATGAGTTGTTAAATTTACTTTTGAGTTAATTAATTGAATAGAAAATGTATTTTTTTTCCTAAGAGTCTAATCGCATCGAAGCCATTCAACAATCACTAAGTAATTAAGAAACTAAGAAAATCATGTCATCTTAATGCACTAGCTAAACAAACATCAAACAATTTTATAAAGCTAACGCAAAAGAATAAAACGCGGATGTGGTTGGGTACCACCGCACAACCCGAAAAAAAATGTGGGTAGCCGAGCTCTACCCTTATACAACTCAGATTACAAATGAATAATTATAATTAGAAGAAATTCATATTATGGGGGGTCTTCATTCTTCATTCTTTATTCTTCATTTATTATTTTCCTTCTTTCTTTCTTTCTTCATTTCTTTTGGTTTGACTTGAGATGTGGTTTGCTCCAAGACTTCACATGGTACATAAGACATAATTTTATGACCAGTGTTCACCTTAATTCTCCCATAACATTCGTTCTAAATTTCAATTGCAAAAGTTACATCAAAAGAGAGAGATAAATCTAACTAAACTTGCAAAATAAAGATTAGCTAGATATGTCATACAATCCCAAGCAGTTATATGAATAATTTGGACTTTGCACCCCCACACATGGGTAACCAAGTCCACATGTCCTAATTTGGATCATACTTAGGGGTATAAACAACCAGCACAACAAAAGCATTTATATTTTTATTACAACGCCCTTAAGCATAATCTCCTGCATAAGACATGATTAGACTAAGATCATCCTATCATTCAGTCTACACAAATATATCATAACATATAGTTTAAAAATATTACATCACAAAATAAAATCAAGCATCAAACTATGCACCACCCTAACATAGAGCTAGAAATGGTGACTTAGCATAATGTGTGTGTCATTTAATGCTTGCGTGGTATGTCTTAACTAAGCTTTAAAGTTGAAATTTTCTAAGTGTGAAGGATTCAATTTAGAGGGTGATTTTATTTAAGTGATTTAGTTAATTTGTTAATTTTATTTGATGATTTGATTTAGTTTGAATGAACCTACACTTAGTTACTAAATGTTGTAAAGAGAAGAAAAGAGAAGAAAATTTCTCTTTCATACCTACCTTAAGTAATTTCTAAAATAGATTCATTAATAATTTTTCTTAGTGAATATTTTATTATGTGTTTTAATTAATCCTAAATTTAGATTTGCTCTAAGTAGCCATATTCAATAAGAAAGATATTTTAGGATTAATTAAGGTGAATTACTATCATATAACACATAATCATTTATTTCTTTCCACCATGTATACCATGCATATGAATGGTCTTAAGCATATCTATACATGAAATATAAATTTCAGCACACTTTGATGATGAATGCAAAGAGATGTGATTTGAAATTTTGGATATTCCATTTATTGATTGGATTATTAATGCATGCCTTTATTATGTAAAAAAGAGGGATTTCTCATCTATTAATTAAATGCACATCCAATCACGCGGAATGGACGAGGTATGATTTATCTCCTCCTGAGTGGTGAGAGACGGATGTCGTCCATCGATCGTCGCTTGATCTGACCTCACCTGTGCTCGGATGGAGTTCAAACTCACCCCACACCTTCGGAGGAGCACAAGCAAGGGATTTAATGGCTAAGATCTAATGGGATTACAATTCCATTCACAAAAGATCAAGCATTTTTTTAACTTAGGATCGACTTTGAACAATACCTTGACGGAGGCTATCACCAACGCTTCCAACGGAGGAGGCAACTTCGTCTAGTAGAGACGAAGCCCTGTTGAAGGTATGTAGCTTTGATCTAAAGTGAATTGCTCGATTGACCAAGCTCCCCTTCAATGGTGATCAAGCTTGATCGATGTGAGACTTCCCATGGCTTGGAGACTTAAGAAACACCTTGAGTGAGCTCGACTAGGTCCCTTGATGGTGCTTGCAAGAGCAATTTGAATTTGATGGAGAATTGAGTGAGTTGGAAATTCTCTTCACCTCCCCTATTTTGGCTTTGAAGAAAACCCAGAAGGAGAGATTCAGGATGCATGGAAAATGGCTTTGGGAAGTTTGAAGAAGCTTGCTTTTGATTCCTCTAGCTCAATCGAATGTAATGTCTCTAGTTTGAGTGAGAATGAGGGGGAGTATACCTCCCCCTCCTTGGATCAGACGACCGAAACTAGCTTTGCCATTTTTTGATCAATTGCTTGGATTGATTGGTTTGTTTAGGCTGTTAGGCACTCCATGTGATTCATTTTAGGTAATGGAAGGAAGCAGGGGGAGTGCACATATTCTAGGGGAGTGTATGGGGTGATCCGAGTGGCTAATTCCCATTGGAGGGGTCAATTTGGCCTTGGGTTGGGTCATGGCTGACCCAAACCCATCGGGTCATGTTCACCACCTCCCTTGGTGTTCAAGCAGACCACTAGGAAGACGCCAAGTGGCCATACGAAGGAATTGACCAAATTCCAAGTGAATTTGGCCATAGGATACCCTTTGACTTAGGGGTAAAATGGTCATTTGGCCTTGATTTTGATTTGAACAAATTTGACATGATTCAAAAGTGGGTTGGGCCAAATTTCAAGTGATTTGAAGTTCATTAGGTTTGAATTAGTTCAATTTGACCCATTTAGGTCAAAATAGGTCAATTTGGGTTATGTTGACTAATTGGTCAAACTGGGTCAAACCATAAGTTAGGTCAAGTTTAAATGATCATTTAGAGGCTATGGGTGTCTTTGGTTTGGTTCAATTTGATTTAGATTTGATTTTGGTTCATTTAAGTCAAATGGGTCAAGTTGACCAATCTGACTTATTCGACCCAATTGGGTTATGTCATGGGTTGGTTTAGGCTTGGTTGATCATTTGGAATGTGTTGCAAACTTTGATTTCAATCAATTTTTATTTGATTTGATTTCAAGTTGATTTGACCTTTTAGGTCAAGTTGGGTCTATGATTAATTGGGCTAGGTTGGGTAGTTGATGAAAACTTTGGTCAAATTCAAGTGATTTAGAATGAATTTGACCCATTAGTTCAATTTGGCTTAAATTAAAATTTAATATATTTTGACTTTTAGGTCAATTTGGGAATTGCTTGGTTTAAGTGGAATTGCTTGTTTGGCTCGATTGATGAATCATTGTCATTGATTATGAATTGATTCATATCAATGATTTCAATCAATTTAGCTTATAGTAGATTTTGACTTGTTTAGGTTTCATTAGGTTAAATGTTGACTTGATCAAAGGCTAGGTTTGACTTGGTTTGACCCACTTTGAGTGATTGATCATCCTAGGATGATTGTTGCTCATAATGTGAGGCTTAGATGGCTTAGTTCAATCCAATTTGGGTTGAATTAGAATTTGGCTCAAAAAAATATTTTATGTCACTTTAGGTCAACTGAGCCTAAGTGGGTCAATTGGCTTGATCAAAGCTTGACTCAAGTTTGGTTGAACTCACATATGACCTTATGATTGAAATATAAATCCAATTGCAAGTGATTTGGAGTCAAATGTGTTTTGATTCATTTGACAATTTCAAGTTCAAAGGATGAATATAGGTTTGACTTCAGTTAATTTGATTTTGGTTTGATGATTGAAGTTTATGTTTATATTTGGGTATGTGGTTGAAGAAGTGATTGTTTGAAGAGAAAATCTAAGGATTTGGATTGATTTGAGAATGATTTGGCTAAGTTCAAGAATTTGACTTGAAAGAGCATAAGTTGAATTTTGGCTAGATTTGAATTGATTTTTAGTTATTTTGATTTAATTTCATTTATATTTATGAATATAAATGAGAATATAAATAGGTTATAAGAAAATATTTTGAGTTCGGAGTGATTTAGATTTGATTTGGTTAAGTTTAAGGATTTGACTTAAAAATGTATAAATTGGACTTAATTTGGGTTTTGAATTTAGTTTTGGTTATTTGAATTTATATTTAATTTATATTTATGAATATAAATGGGAATATAAATGGGTTATGAGAAAATCTTTTAAATTTAGATTGATTTGAATTTGATTTGAGCTTAAGTCCATATGATGAAATCAAAAGGGCTTAGAAAATATTTTGATTTTGGAATTGATCATAGATTTCAATCATTTGAAATTGATTCATGATTTAAATTTTTAGAATTGATTTATGATTTCAGAAAAAAATCAATTGAGTTAGAATTGATTTAAGATTTGAGTTTGAAGTTGATTCATGATTTGAGAAAAGTAATTGATTTGGAATTGATTCATGATTTGAGAAAATCAATTGAGTTGGAATTGATTTGAGATTTGAATTTGAAGTTTGGTTTGAATGAGAGAAGCAAGGATTGGGTTCAAACTATAGGGTAGGCAAGTTCTCAATAAGCGTAACCATTCTACATGGCTAACTCTTCTAAGTCTCTAGGGTTATGATAAGTGTTCACCTAATCATTAAAAATGTCTTAAGACTAAGAAACTTTTAGTGTCTAAGAGGAGTCCTATGTCTAAGATGGAGAAGTTGAGAGCTCACTCTAAAAGCATGGTCAACAAGCTCTAACCCACTTTCTTCTCAAAAAGTTGAGAGTTTGGTAGGTTAAGGAAGCCCCTAGATCTTCCATGGATGTCAAGCCAAAGAGAATCCTGTTGGGATCATCATCCTCAAGTCCAAAAGCAAATGTAAAACTTGAGGATAATTCATATAAATATTTAATGGAATTACCTTTTGATTAGTACTTACCTTGTGTTCATAATCTTATAAAGAAAGGTTTGATTCCTTACACATAGTCCAGGTACAGGTCGGAGTATTTCGAGAAGCTGTGGGACAACAAAGGAATGGATGCACAATTATAGCGACTTGATTGATGCGGTGGGTCCGCGGCGATCATTATTTGGTCTGAATCATCTGATCGATTGGATCTTCTCAAACCACACTAACTCTTATGTAGAGGTGTGTTTAGAAACTTCAGATGCTCCTGATGATCTTTAAATCAAATATGCATCTCCAGAATTTGAAGAAAGAATCAATTCGACCATCGACAAGCTCAAAGAAATCAACTTCGGGATAGAAAAAGATCCACACCCTACATGCATCAGTTCTCTGTTAAATGAAGAAGAAACTAATGATTTAGTTAGGTTATTGATTGAGTTTAAGGACTACTTTGCATGGTGCTATGAAGAGATGCCCGGATTATCTCCTGACATAGCAGTCCACAAACTATTAATAGACCATAATCAAGCAAGCTCCTAGATGCATGCGATTAAAAATCGAACAAGTCATTTCTGAAGTCAAGAAACTGATCGATGCCAGTGTTGTCCCAGTTAAGAAGAAGAATGGCCAAATTCGCATATACATCGATTTCAGGGACTTAAATAAGGCATGTCCTAAGGATGAATTTTCACTTCATATACCAGAGTTAATAGTGGACATTGCCTCATCCCATACAATATTCTCTTCATGGATGGGTCATCTAGCTACAACCAAATTAAGATGACCCCTGAGGATGAGAGGAATACTGTTTTCGAACCCTGATCAGAATCTATTGTTACAAGGTCATGTCATTCAGCCTTAAAAATACTGGTGCTACTTACTGGCGAGCCATGACTCAGATTTTCGATGAACTCATTCAACGTCAAGTAGAATGCTACGTCAACGATCTAGTTATCAAAAGTAAAGAAAAGGGAGACCATCTCTTTGACTTGAGAGTAATTTTCAAACTGTTAACATAATTCAATCTCAAAATGAACTCGCTGAAGTGCGCATTCGGAGTAGCTTCAGGAAAGTTCCTTGGGTTTGTTGTCCGACATCAGGGAATAGAGATAGACCCAAAAAAAGATCAAAGCTATCTTAGAAATGCCACCCCCTAAAAGTCTAACTCAACTCAGATCATTCCAAAGGCAGTTGGCGTATTTAAGACGCTTCATCTCCAATTTATCGGGGAGGTGCAAGTCATTTTCAACACTTGTCAAAAATGGCGCTAAGTTCAAGTGGGATGATAAGTGACAGTATGCTTTTGAAGACATCAAGCAGTATTTGGTGAAGCCGCCAATTCTAGCAGCTCCTATACTGGGCAAGCCACTTATCCTTTACACTGTTGCATTAGATGACTTCCTTGGTGCTTTGTTGACCCAAACCAATGACGAAGGGAAGGAGAACGCTCTCTATTACCTCAGTCATCGTCTGATCCCTGCTGAAGTAAACTACTCACATATTGAAAAATATTGTCTAGCTCTCATCTTTTCATCCCAAAAGCTACAGTATTACATGCTCTCTCATAAAGTAAACTTGCTTTAAAGAATCAATTCACTATAGTATCTCATGACACAACTGACATTATACGAAATGTTGGCACGTTGGTCCATGATTTTATCGCAGTTTGACATCACATTCGTACCCCTCCGTGCAGTGAAAGGATAGGCGATTTTCTAGCGACACACCACTTACTTGCGATTCCCTAGTGATGACCTCCCGGTGAACAAATTATGAACTTAGGGGCCACTTGGCATTTTGATGGTGCAACTTCTTTCAAAGTAGGGGTAGAAGAATCTAACTCCAGAATGATGTGATGAGATTCTCATACTATCTCTCCAATCCATGCACCAACAATGAAGTATGAGGCTTTGATTGCTGATCAGGTTAGCCATTGCAATGTGTATCAAAAGCATCAACATCTGAGTTCTTAGTAGTCATCGACAGTTGGTGAGTACACCATGGTATTGGCTTCCCAAATTCGCATCATCTAAAGATTCCTCGAGGAGAACGATTAATAGATACTTTAAAACTTCATGGAGGTTGGCATGTCCAAAGGATGAGTCCATTCCAATAAGGGTCCAAAATAGACAAGTTTTATCCTTTGTTGACGCTGAACTCATCGAGAGACTCTCTCTTGAAGGGAAGGTTGTCGTTGCCAAGAAAGACGAGGAGCTGGATTGGAAACAACCATTTAGATTACTTAACTAGAGGCAAACTACCTCAAGAGAAATCACAAGCCCATCAGGTGAAGCAGAAAGCTCTCTCCTATGCTCTCGTGGATGACATCTTGTACCGACGATCTTTCGTTCAAATGTGATTACGCTATTTAGACAAACACGAAGCCCTTAAGATCGTGACCGAGGTACATTCAAGTCTATGTGGAGCACATCAATCTAGTCTGAAGATGAAGGCAAAGATCAAGAGACTAGGATACTATTGGCCTTCGATGATTACAAACTGCATAGATGTAGCTAGGAGATGCCATCAGCGTGAGGCACACGGTGTAGTCTTGCACCAACCACCCGACATTCTACACCCTGAATTAGCCTCATGGCCATTCGAGTGTTGGGGTACTAACATAGTGGGTCCGATTGATTCTCCTTCTTCTACGGGGTTATCGCTTCATCCTAGCTACCATCAACTACTTTTTCAAATGGGCAGAGGCAATCCCACTTAGAGAGGTCACAGCTCAACATGTGCTCCAATTTTTCAAGAATCATATCATATATAAGTTCGGGCTGCCTCGACGAATTATATCATATAATGATACTGCATTCAAAAGCACAAAGATCAATAGCTTCGCCAGAAGACAGTATAGATTGGAGATACTCCACTATCTACTATCTCAGGGCAAATGGCCTAACAGAAGCATTCAACGAAACTCTCATCCAGATACTAAAGAAGGCACTCAATGACAATAAGCGATAGTGGCATGAGCAACTAGTTGAAGCTTTATGGCCATACCACACCACATACAGAACTCCAACCCAATCTACCCCGTTCTCCTTAGTAACCCAATCTACCCCGTTCTCCTTACTATATAGATTCGAAGCCGTTCTACCCTCAGAAATTCAGCTCCCATCACTAAAGATAGCAATGGGTAGTAAAATCACTACAGAGAATATGAGCAATATCTATAGGGAGAACATTACACCAAATTTGATCCTCATAGCTTCCTATTTTAATAAGAGCTAAACACCGATTGGTGATGGAAATAGATGTATGATTTACCCAGCTAACATGAAATGGTACAGGGTGAGGTTCAAATTTTAGGTCGGCTCGAGTTAAGGTGTGTGTTAAGATGACATTCAGCACTCCCTCCATTTATAACTAGCCTACATCTCTTTTTATTACACAAAACATACATGCTAAAAATGTTATTTCTCCTCCAATCTTCTGCATCATTTTTAATTACAATAAGACATCTCATCACATTAACATGAATGTCATTAGTTAATTCTAATTCTTCATCAGTAATGGGGTGTTATCATAAACTTCTTCTAGATTATCACATATTAGATTTTCAACTTCTTCTAAAAATAAGATTTGATCTTTACATTAATTTTGCATATGACCCTTTTTATGATAATTAAAACATATTACTTCCTTAGTGTTCTTAGAACTCCCTTCAATTTAAGTTTTAGACAAAAAGGTCGGGCCATTTGGATGGGCGGGTCTAACAATAAATCTATGGGATGAAATGGAAGGTACTTGACTTTTAGCTTTAGAGAGGAAGGCAGATTTCTTTTGTTGTTCAACCAATAATGCATAATGAAATGCTTATACAAAATTGTGTCAAATAATTCACTTCATTTATGCCAAGAAAGGTGTGTATTGATATTTATACACTTGCAAGCAACCGCCTTTTCCTCGTCGCGTCAAGAAAAGGCGTTCGTATTTATAACTCAACACGACTTGACGGATCGCTGATCGCGGGTGTTGCGTCGCAAAGGCAAGCGATCGGTGCTCACTGCGCTCAGCGTCGGGGCAGACGGGAGTGGTTATGCAGCTTGGAGTGAAGCGGCGAAGGAGGACTTGGCGGGTTGGCTTGTTCGATTCTTTCGCTCGGAGGTAGGTCACGTCAGAGTGGACGAAAAGGAGAGGTCAGCAGAGTGGGGATTAGGATTAGGGAATGAGAGATATTTATAGAGATTTCATTTTAAGTGTTTAATTAATATTAATTGAGATTTTTGCGTCGACATTATTACAAAGACAATATATATCAATTTTAGGTTATTCTGATATTTTGAACGCAACGGTGTAGTCTGTTTCACGATCGGAGGCCGTTTGGTTCAAGTCGGCGTCGAATCGGGTCAATTTTAGTTCAAATTTGTGCATCATTGCTTCCGATAGCTCGATATTCGTGCAAACTCGTCTGAATTGAGCGCAAATAGTCTCATTTCGTAGGTTTTGATGTTTCGACGTAATAAATTTTACGAATGGAGGTCGTTTGAGCATCTTCACGACTTCCCGACCTCGATATGCGCAATGTTGCATCTAAAGCCCGTCGGATGTCTTGTGAGCTCTACTCGACTGATGTAGTATGCATAGAGGACAACATGCTCTGGCAAGATGAATATGTTACTACAACTCACTTGGTACAACCTAATAGCAAAACTAATGAGTTAATGTGTAGATTTGAATTCTATAATGAAAAAGAAAAATACATACGAGCAAATAAAATGTAAAACAAAATCACATCTTTTTACTGAGAATGTGCTGAAGTGGTTCCATGCTAGCATGTATGCATGTTCATAACAACAGATTGGCAAAATCACCACAAACAGAGCTTAAACATAATACTAAGTCCACAACCAAGCACGTTGATGTTGTTGTACCTTATAATTGAATCCCTTGACCAGCTAGGGGCATCTCGGATCCTAAAACTTGATAAAAGGTTCACAAGTTCCTTGATGTTCTTGATTATTGGAATGAGAAGCATGGACCTCTAAGAAGTTCACCAAGGATGGCCGATCCTAGCACAGAGGTGCACAGCTACTGATTTTTTATTAAACTGATCAACAAAAATGGGATTGTTTTCAATATATGACTTCAAACTATCGTGTGCCTAAAACTATTTATGAGTGCCAATAGAATCTGGATTAGTGAATCATCTTGAGCTCATTATTTTATCATGCACACAATCAGCAAATAAGATATCAGTTGTCCATCACTTAGATTTTGTCCCTGGAAAGACATTTTAATGTTCAAATCTGTAACTAAGTTTGAAGGCAAATATTAATATTAATTCAATTAAGTTTATCGTTTAAGATTAAGTGATGTGAGAATGAGACTTTTTGGTCACTTACATTTCATTGCAAAGGGAATCGTTAATGATGAGAAGACACTTCGGTGTTAAGATCCATGTTAGACCATTCTTTCCTTGGCAGTGTTGAATGAGTGGATAAGCACGTTAACCTTTGAGGTATATGTGGTTGATGATTGAAATCAAGTCATAGGATGGCGTTAAGATTACTATTAGGTGTGATTTAAGCTGGAGTTTGAGATCTTCATTATTTAGTACAATCTTTTGAATGAAATCTTATGTGCTTGAAACAATATAAGAAATTATTTCCAAAATGATAGCTCAAGCATTATCACATGAAATTTTTGCAGTCTAAGCAAGTATTGATTATTAAGTGCAAATTTATCCAAAGATGCATAACTTCAAACGTGATTATCTTAAAAACAATTCGCTCTAAGATGCTAGTCTATATTTCAACCAAGAACTTAGCCCACCTAAGACCTACATCCATTAGCAAGATAAATTTACTAGAAAATGAGCAGGTCTGGCTAATTGAAGCACTAATTAACAAAGTTTTGATGCTGATGAGATCTTATTTAATTCATGCAAAAGAGTTTCTCTCTAACTTTCAAACTGCCCGACAAAGCTCAAGTGAAATTCTGACCATAATCACTGTTCATGAAATTGAGTAATAGTGGTGGTGTTAAAGCAACATAAGAATGGTCCAAATTTTAGTGGAGCAGAGGGGAAGGTGGTGAGTAGAGGCTAGTGGGTAATTTGACGGTAATTTTAAATTAGATTGAAGCATGATGTTGGTGTCAGAGATATTAGAAATGGAAATAGAGATGTGTGTCCATGTAGAATTTCAAATTAAAAGGGACAAGAAGTAGAAAGGATAAACTGAAGGAGAAGAGTGGCTAGACTTGTCAAGTTTAGCAGCTGACACTGACACGAGATAGTTGCATTGTCCAGAATTAGAATAGATGACAGCCTGGTGATGAAGCAAAATGTTGGGGAAGGCGGAACAATGTTATCAGGTGACTATGATATTATATATTGGTAACCTCAGGAGTCAGGACGAGAGTGATTGTCTATCACTAACCGCTCCTTTGCCTCTGCTTGTTTCTAGCCACTTAATTAAGCCATATGTAGAGCTCCTAGAGCTTTTATAGATCCCTTTTTGATGATTTTAGAGTGGGATGTGCGGGAAGGTATAGTTCTCTTAAGAGCTAGGGGTTTACTTAGTTAACTGACAATTTTGTGAAATATAAATATAAAATAAATAATAAATATTATACATGACGAGTAACTTTTTACTGTTTCATAACAAAATAGGTACATTTGCTTCATCAAAGCTATATTTATTCTTTTTAGTTCAGTTTTTGGAGCAGATTATCGAGTGGGCTTATTTATATATTATAGGCGTTCATGTTTTATTCATAGCAACTTGCTTACCTGTCTATATTTTATATTATCTCTAGACTTTGAAGGATTTTATTGTAGTTGATGAAGCTGAAATTTGATCATTAATAGCACTTCATGATGCAGTGGTATGGTAGTTATTTTTTGTTTTGTCATGAATGTATTTTATTCATTTTGGTGATTATAATTTTGGATATATAATATTACTGCCTTGCACCTCACACCACTTTTTTTTTATAGATTAAAAATGCAGATGATCTTACTCTTTAGTTTGGTGAAGACCTTGCACGCTGCTCCTTTGAACAAGGTAATTTGTAAGGATTTCTACTATTGAATTAATCTTACCTTTACATTGCATCATATCAAACTGAGTAATTTTTAAGCTTGGTCCCAATATATCATTTGTTTAACAGAATTATGATTCTTCTATTAACAGTGATACATTCAACTTCAAACATTTTTCTTACTGTTGTTCTTAATGACCTGATGACACTTGACCTATTTGGATATAATTTTGCATAATTGTCATGGCACTTTTAAAGTATGCAATTTTTTCAAGGTGTTGTTTAGTGTTTTTTTTTTTGTATCGTATAAGAAAATTTGAATGACATCTATGTAGAAATATTATCACCATTTATTTTAACAATTATTTACTCACTGTATTGTCTGATATGTATTTTAACCTCATCTATATCATGTGGTGCTCATACTACATTTGACTTCAATTATTGGAGATTTTAGTTTATTGTTAATGGTAGAACGTTATTTTAGAAGATAGTAGATGATGATCAAACTTCTTTATCTAAGACTAGGTGATTAAGTTGAGTGTGGTAGAAATAAGAATATATGAATGTGTGATAAAGCCATGATTGATATATTGAGAAGTATTTATAATAGATAGATGAGAGTAGCCTTTATTAGAGAGAAAATATTGAAAATAAATTTTTTGTAATTTGGTGATGTGATAGTGGATAAAAGATTGACCCAAAAATATGATTACTTCAAATCAATGTGAAGGAATTAAAAAGAAAAATAGATGGGCTAAAAGTAACATGGCTAGAAGTTGTACAAATAGATTTCTCTATAAAATGATGTTAAACACCTTATACAACACTTAATCTAAGTGAATGATCAATGACGATTCATAGAATTAATTCTTAGTAATTAGGATATAGCTAATGATGATGCCCTAGTTCTTCTTATATTTTTTGTATAGTTCTTAAAACTTTTGAGGTGTCCGTTATCACAATAAATATTTGCACACAATCTGGCCATCTGACCAAAAGTGAAAATCGTAATTAGATGTTCAAGTTCACAATTTTGGTTCAACGATTATGTTAACCAAATTTCAGTGTACCCGGTCCTTCCGTATTGAATTCATCAATCTATGAATGCATGATTGAAATAAAGTGCCCATGGAGATTACCATCATCATCCTATCTTCATGCGATATAACCCTAACGTTGTGCAAGCAACTTCGATGCTTTTACTTCATCCAGTCTCTAAGCTAAATTGAAAATTTTTCTAGAAGTAACTAGTTCCTTTCAATTGATTTTATATGACTCTTTTCATACACTGATAATATTCTTGTTGAGAGTGCATGAGGTCTGAAAGTTAATATGGGTGCTTGTTGGCTGTTAACTATCTGCTCCAATGATTATATTGTGTTGAAAATAACAATCAGGTGCTGCTCTTTATAATTAATAACACAATATCGTATAAAGATTAGACTATGAATTTAGCTCCTTTTTTTCTAATTATGTAATAGCATAATGAGTAAAGGCCATAATTCCTAAACATTGAATGTTATTTTCCCTTTCATCGGACATCAAAATTGAAGCACCATGTGTTTCTTTTTATTCCTACAACAATTGTAGCTATAGAGAAAGATAGTTAAGCGCATTCTACTTTTCTTATCACCTGAGATCCTGCCATACATTGCAATTATCACCACCCTTCTGAACTTTGTTCGGATGTTCCGACGAGCACACTAAGAGAATTGCAAGCTTGCAAGATCGAAAAGAGAAGTCTAAAAAGCAATCCCAACATGAAAAAAGAAAATTCCACCATTTCTGGTAATACCTTCTAACATGAACATGACATCGAGACCAACATTTAAGAACTCATGGCTTCGACAACTCAATATTACTGTATAGTTTTCTTTATGATGCCTATAATTTGCAGTTCAAGCTTTATTTATCATCTTCTTGGTGAGACACAACCCCTGCGGAGACTGCCAGAAATCGTCAAAATTTTATCTAAATCTTATACTTGCAATAAAACTCAATCAAAATAAATAATATTATTCAAATCCCAAGTTAAATCAATATTAAATTGAACGCATGGACACAATCTTGAATCTTAAACTTGGTGAGGATCACGAGTTACTTCCTTGTTGGGTCTTTAGAACTGGGTACGGGTTAACAAAATCTAAAAATCTAATAATAATATTATAAGAATTTTAATTCAATAAGACATCGGTAAGTTAATTCATCACATGGTAGATATGATCCTATTATTAAATTAATATAATTGTGATCACGAAATAATAAACCACCCCAATGATGGCTGCATTGAATAGAAATTTCAACCGGATGGGATATTATCATCAACATACATTCAAAATTTCAAGTCAAGTTAATATAAGTTAAATATCAAACTAAATGAAAAATCTGATGTCATTAAGCTATAAATGACTAATTAAAAATCATCAATCTAAAAACATAAAGTTAAAAACTCAATCCACATTCCTTAATTGTTTGTTGAAGGTAACAAATTAAGAAAACTCTAGCTCACAAAAAAGTCAAAGTCAAATCAAGTGTATTTCTATATTCACTCGCAATCAATCTCATATCAACAAGGACGTGACTCTATATCCTATGCGGCAGAGCTCAGTATGATCTGATCACCGTCATCGATTGGTTCGCCAAATAACACAATTATATTACAGTCACGACTATAACCCCTATATTCCCCAATGGCTCTGCCCTTTGAGTTGGAAACTATAGGCTGCACTTGATATGGCAAAAAGTCCTCTATTAGCTAAGGCAGACTTAAGCATGTCTCCTTAGACAAACACCACCCCAAGTCTACAAGAATTTCTTGGGCGACTCAACCTATAGTTATTGACAAGGATCCTTATCAACGACTATCTCATTTGAAAGTGGTAGGGACCGATGGCGACAGAACACATGAGATCTTGATCGGGCGCATCATCATTCCCCCAACCATCTGCTTCAACTAAAGGATGATAAATTTCATAAATTCACAATTTTATACTCCACATGCTGCTACTATATGCTACGAATTTAGTGATCTAATGACTAGCATTAATAGAAAGTTCTCTCTCAGTATTGAGAGAGGTAATTAATTATAAGTGCTTGCTCCTATAGGAAACCTAGAACTAGATCTAAAGTCCTCACAAAATGAGGGTGAAATCTTTGGGTAGTGTCTTATCTACTATTTCATCTACCTTCTGAAAATTTAACCGACATTAATCAAACTCTCTTCAACAAGAGGTCAGCGATGAATTTTTAAAACCCACAGGAAGGTGGTCAATAGAGGTTAGTGGGTAGTTTGACGACAATTTTAAATTGGAGTGAAGCTTGATGTTGGTGCTAGAGAAGTTAGAAACTGAAATAGAGACGTGTCTATGTAGAGTGTCAAATTAAAGGGGACAAAAAGTAAAGAGAATAAACTGAAGGAAAAGAGTGGCTAGACTTGTCAAATTCAGCAGCTGACACTGATGCGAAATAATTGTATTATCCAGAAGTAGAACAGACGGTAGCCTGGTGATGAAGTAAAATGTTGGGGAAGGCGGACCAATGTGTATTAGGTGACTATGATATTATCTCCTGTTGACCTCAAGAGTCAGGATGAGGGTGATTACACAGTATGGCCACTGTCTACTTATTTAGTAAACTTAATTAAACCATTTGTAAGACTTCTTTAGCTTCCATAGATCCTTTTTCGAGAATTTCAAAGTGGGATGTGCAGGAAGGTAAAGTTCTCTTAAGAGCTAGGTGTTTACTTGGTTAACTAACAGTTTTGTGAAAAACAAGTATAAAATAAATAATAAATATAGTACATGGCGAGTAACTTTTTACCGTTTTATTACAAAATAGTTATATTTGCTTCATCTAAGCTATATTTATTTTTCGTAGTTCAATTTTTGAAGCAGATTATCGAGTGGATTTATTTATATCTTATAGGTGTTCCTGTTTTATTCATAACAGCTTGCTTACCTGTCTGTATTTTACCGTATCTTTAGACTTCGAAAGATTTTACTGTGATTGATGGAGCTAAAGTTCGATCACTAACAGTGCTTTATGATGTTGTGGTATGGTAGTTATTTTTAAAATTTGTCATGAATGTATTTTGTTAATTTTATTGATTATAATTTTTGATAAATAATATTTCTGCCTTGCACCTCACACCCCTTTTTTGGTATGATAAAAATGCAGATGGTCTTTCTCTTTATTTATGTCAAGACCCTACACGCTGCTCCTATGAACAAGGTAAGTTGTAGAGATTTTTATTGTTGAATTAATCTTACATCTACATTGCATCATGCCAAACTGAGTAATTTTTAAGCTTGGTCCTCAATATATCATTCTTTTAACAGAATCATGATTCTTCTATTAACAATGATTTGTTCAACTTCATACATTTTCTTAACGCTATTTTTGAATAACTTGGTGATAGTTGACCTATTTGGATATAATTTTGCATAATTTTTATGACACTTTTAAAATATGTAATTTTTTCAAAGTGTTGTTCAGTATATTTTTTGTTTGGTATAAGAAAATTTGAACGACATATATGTCTAAATGTTATCTCCATTTATTTGAACAATTGCTTGTTCACTGTATTAGTTGCTTTTCTGATATGTATTTTAACCTCATTTATATCATGTGGTGCTCATACTCCATTTGACTTCAATTGTTGAAGATTTTAGTTTATTGCTAATGGTAGAAAGTTATTTTAGAAGAGTTTAGATTATAATAAAACTTTTTTGTCTAAGACTAGGTGATTAAGTTGAGTGTAATAGAAATGAGAATATATGAATGTGTAACAAAATCATGATGGATATATTAAGAAGTATTTATATTAAATGGGTGAAAGTAGCCTTTATTAGAGAGAAAATGTTGAAAATAAATTTGTTTGTAGTTTGGTGATGTAATATTGGATAAAAGATTGACCCAAAAGTATGATTACATCAAATCAATATGAAGAGATTAAGAAGAAAAATAGATGGGCCAAAAGTAACATGACTAGAAGTTGTCTAGATAGATTTCTCTATAAAATGATGTTAAATACCTTATACAACACTCAATCTGACTGAATAACCAATGACGATTCATAGAATTAATTCTTAGTAATTAGGATATTGCTAATAATGATGCCTTAGCTTTTCTTATATTTTTTGTATAATTCTTAGAACTTTTGTGGTGTCTGTTATCACAATAAATATTTGTACACAGTCTGCTCATTTGACTAATATTGAAAACTATAATTAGATGTTCTAGTTCATAATTTTGTTTCAACGATTATGTTAACCAAATTTTAATGTACTTGATCCTTCCATATTAAGTTCATCAATCTATGAATGCAGGATTATAATAAAGTGCTCATGGAGATTATCATCATCATCATATCTTCTTGTCATATAACCCTAACGTTGCTGCTTAACTTGATACTTTACTTAATCTACAGGGTGAAAATTTTTCTAGAAACAACTAATTCCTTTCAATTGAATTTATATGACTTTTTTCTTACACTAACAATATTCTTGTTGAGAGCGCGTGGGGTTTAAAAGTTAATGAGTGCTTGTTTGCTGTTAACTATTTGCTCTAATGATTATGTTGTGCTAAAAATAACAATCAGGTGCAACTCTTCACAGTTAATAACACAATATCGTATAAAGATTAGACCATAAATTCAGCCCCTTTTTTCTAATATTGTAACAGCATAATGCATAAAGGCCAATATATATGGACATTGAATGTTGTTTTCCCCTTCATCGGGCATCAAAATTGAAGAATCATATATTTCTTTTAATTCCAACAATTATTGTAGCTGTAGATAAAGATATTTGTATACAGAGAGGAATAATTCTTCCTTATTAAGACTACAATTATATAATTGCATGATTGATAAATGCATACAAAATTGCCTTCCTCGCATATAACGAGAAATATAACAAAATGAACAATTGTAAACAAAGGTGTTATAACTTTCCTCCAATAGGAGCTTCATATTTGCAGTATTTCTATCTTTTTGATCAGGCTTATAACTAAAGCATGTCATTACTGATATTTCATATTTGAGTGCATTCTAATTTTCTTGCCACTAGAGATCCTGCCATACATTGTAGTTATCACCACCCTTCTGAACTTTGTTCGGATGTTTCGATGAGTACACGAAGAGAATTGCAAGCTTGCAAGATCGAGAAGATGAAGTCGAAATGAAAAGTAATATGTTCTTGCTCAAGAAAAAAGAAATTTTCACTATTTCTGGTATTACCTTCTGACATGAACATGACACCGAGATTAACATCTAAAGAGCTTGTGGCTTCGATAACTCGACATTACTGTATAATTTTTTTTATGATGTCTATAATTTGCAATTCAAGCTTTATTTATCATCTTGTTGATGCCAATTTCTTCTTCGTCTGCAAGTGTTATTGAAATATTTGGGTGATCCACTTATCCATTCTGGTTATTCCAACCAACCTTCACACCTTTATACAAAGCTAACACCAATCCACCATTCTTTAATTATTTATATAACAGTATTGTTAGTTTGTTCAGATGAGAGTAGAATTTTTTTGAGAAGTTGATTTATTATAGTAATTAATGAAGTAAGAAAAATATGAGATTGTAATAATCATATTTTTGATTTTTTTTTAAAAATTTATAATTATGTAATAATAATTATTCATTTTAATGATTCTTAAGTTATTTGATGTCTTATTTTAGGTTAGATTTAGATAAAATCTAACTTAAATTTTGTCAAAAATAAAATTTTGAGAATTTCAAATATTATTATTTTGATAAAATTTGAATTCTCAAAATTTTGTTTTTGACAAAATTTAAGTTATATTGAGAGGGGTAATTAACTATAGGTGCTTGCTTCAATAAGAAACCTATAACCAGATCTAAAGTCCTCACAAAAAGTGTCTTATCTACATTATTTTATCTGCCTTTTGAAAATTTTGATAATATTTAAAATTCTCAAAATTTTATTTTTGATAAAAGTTAAGTTAGATTTTATTTAAATCCAACCCAAAAATAACTCAAGAATCATCAAAAAGAACAATTATTATGTGATTACAATTTAAACAAAAAAAAATCAGAAATATGATTGTTACAATCTCATACTTTTCTTGCTTCATTAATTACTACAACAAATCAACTTCTCAAAAAAAATCTTACTCTCATTTGAACAAACTAACAATACTACTATATAAAGAATTAAAGAATAGTAGATTGGGGTTAGCTTTGTACAAAGGTATGAAGGTTGGCTGGAATAACCATAATGGATCAGTGGATCATCCAAAGATTTCAATAACACACATGAAGAAGAAATTGGCATTAACAGGATGATAAATAAAGCTTGAATTGCAAATTATAGACATCATAAAGAAAACTATACAGTAATGTTATGTTACCGAAGCCACGAGTTCTTTAGATGTTGATCTTGGTGTCATGTTCATGTCAGAAGATAATACTAGAAATAGTGAAAATTTCTTTTTTCTTGAGTAAGAGCATATTACTTTTCATTTTGGACTTCATCTTCTCGATCTTGCAAACTTACAATTCTCTTCACGTGTGTCAAACATCCAAACAAAAGCGATAACAACAATGTATGACGGATCTCGGGGAAGAAAAAAATGCACTCAAATATGAAAGAACAGTAATGACATGCTTCAGTTATAAGCCTGGTCAAAAAAATAGAAATGCTGCAAATATGAAACTGAAGAGGAATAACATTTGTTTACAATTGCTCACTTTGTTCAATTTCTCCTTATATGGAAATTTTTTAATAGATTTAATCATATTATATAAGTCTTAATAAGAAGATTATTCCTATCAAATATCTTTCTCTAGAGATACAATAATTGTTGGAATAAAAAGAAACATATAGTTCTTCAAATTTGATGTCCGATGAAGGGGAAAACAACATTCAATGTCCGATGTATATTGGCCTTTACGCATTATGATGTTACAAAATCAGAAAAAAAAAAGAGGCTGAATTTATGATCTAATCTTTATATGATATTGGGTTATTAACTGTAAAGAGTAGCACCTGATTATTATTTTCAGCACAGTATAGTCATTTGAGCAAATAGATAACAATAAGCACACATATTAACTTTCAAACCCCACGCGCTCTCAACAAGAATATTATCGATGTAAGAAAAAATCATATAAAACCAACTAAAAGAAACTAGTTGCTTCTAGAAAAATTTTCAATTTAGTCTATAGACTGGATAAAATAAAAGCATCGAAGTTGCTTGCACAACGTTAAGGTTATATAGCAAGAAGATAGGATAATGATGGTAAATCTCCATGGACACTTTATTACAATCATGTATTCATAGATTAATGAACTCAATACGGAATGACCAAATACATTGAAATTTGGTTAACATAATCGTTGAACCAAAATTGTGAACTAGAACATCTAATTACGATTTTCAATATTGATCAGATGGGCAGACTGTGTGCAAATATTTATTATGATAGCAGACACCACAAAAATTCTAATAAATATATAAAAAAATATAAAAAAGCTACATATCACAATTCTTAAGAATTATGAATCATCATTCACTCATTAAGTGTTGTCGTATTTAATACTATTTTATAGAGAAATCTATTTGGACAACTTCTAGCCATGTTACTTTTGGCCCATCTATTTTTCTTCTTAATCCCTTCACACTAATTTGATGTAATCCTATTTTTGGGTCAATCTTTTATCCACTATTACATCACCAAACTATAAAAAATCTATTTATGATATTTTCTCTAATAAAGGCTACTCTCACCCATCTAATATAAATACTTCTCAATATATCCATCATGGTTTTATCACATATTCATATATTCTCATTTCTACCACACTCAACTTAATCGCCTAATCTTAAACAAAGAAATTTTATTATCATCTAAACTCTTCAAAAATAACTTTCTACCATTAATAATAAACTAAAATCTCCAATAATTGAAGTCAAATGAAGTTTAAGCACCATATGATATAGATGATGTTAAAATACATATCAGAAAAACAACTAATATAGTGAACAAATAATTGTTCAAATAAATGGAGATAACATTTCTACATAGATATTGTTCAAATATTCTTATACCAAATAAAAAATACACTAAACAACACTTTGAAAAAACTGCATGTTTTAAAAGTGCCATGAAAATTATGCAAAATTATATCCAAATAGGTCAACTATCACAAGGTCATTCAAAAACAACGTTAAGAAAAATGTATAAAGTTGAATAAATCACTGTTAATGGAAGAATCATAATTCTATTAAAAGAATGATATATTGGGGACCAAGCTTAAAAATTATCCAGTTTGACATGATGCAATATAGAGGTAAGATTAATTCAATAATAGAAATCCCTACAACTTACCTTGTTCAAAGGAGCAACGTGCAGGATCTTCACCAAAATAAAGAGCAAGACCATCTGTATTTTTACCCTACCAAAATAAGGGTGCGAGATGCAAGACAAATATTATTTATCCAAAATTATAATCATCAAAATCAACAAAATACATTCCTAACAAATTTAAAAAATAACTACCAAAATAACTACAAAATAAAGCGATGTTAGTGATCGAACTTCAGCTCTAGCAACCACAGTAAAATCCTTCAAAGTCTAGAGATACAGTAAAATATAGACAGGTAAGCAAGTTGTTATGAATAAAACATTAACGTCTATATAATATAAATAGGCCCACTCGATAATCTGCTCCAAAAATTGAACTAAATGTAACTATTTTGTAATGAAACGATAAAAAGTTACTCGTCATGTACTATATTTCTTATTTATTTCAGACTTATTTTCCACAAAATTGTCAGTTAACCAAGTAAACACCTAGCTCTTAAGAGAACTATACATTCCCGCACATACCACTTTGAAATCCTCAAAAATGGATCTATGGAAGCTCAAGAAGCCCTACAAATGGCTTAATTAATCGGCTAGAAATAAGTAGACACAAAGGAGTGGTCAATGACAGGTAATCACCCTCATCCTGACTCTTGAGGTTACCAGGAGATAATATCATGGTCACCTGATACACATTGGTCCGCCTTCCCCAACATTTTGTTTCATCAAATCGTCTACCTACGGATAACACAACTATTTAGCATCTGTCACGAACTTGACAAGTCTAGCCACTCTTCTCCTTCAGTTTATTCTCTCTACTTCTAGTCCCCTTTAATTTGACAATCTACACAAACACACGTCTCTATTTCATTTTCTAACATCTATAACACCAATATCAAGCTTCACTCCAATTTAAAGGCTACACTACCCTCTAACTACCTTTTTTGTCTCCAAAATTTGCCTTGGCTCTCGATGAAGAGAGTTTGATTACTGTCGGTTAAATTTTCAAAAGGCAGATGAAATAGTAGATAAGACACTACCCAAAGATTTCACCCTTATTTTGTGAGGACTTTAGATCTGGTTCCAGGTTTCCTATAGGAGCAAGCACATATAGTTAATTACCCCTCTCAATACTGAGGGAGAACTTTCAATTAAAACTAATTATTAGATCGCTAAAACCGTAGAATATAGTAGCAGCATGTGAAGTATAAAATTGTGAATTTATGAAATTTATCATCCTTTACTTGAAGCGGATGGTTGGAGGAATGATGATGTGCTCGATCAAGATCACATGGTTCCATCATCCCGTGCTATCATGGTCCCTAGTCTACTTAGTCCGAAGAGGTAGTCGACCCAACCTGATAGAAGGATCCTTGTCAATATCCGTGGGTTGAGTCGTCTAAGAAATCCTTGTAGACCTGGGATGGTGTTTATCTAAGGAGACGAGCTTAAATCTACCTTAGGTGAAAGATGGCTTTTTACCCTAGCAAGTGCACCCTATGGTTCACAACTCAAAGGGCAAAGTCATTGGGGAACATAGGGGCTATAGTCGTGACTGTAATATAATTGTATCATTTGGCGGCAACCACCCGATCAAAGAACTCTGGTCGTAACTGCATCATATGTGGAGCTCTTGGTGTACATATCGGAGGACCGAGTCACATTGGCATGAGATTGATTGAGAGTGAATATAGAAATACACTTGATTTGACTTTGGCTCTTTTGTGAGCTAGAATTTTCTTAATTTGTTACCTTCAACAAACAATTGAGGAAGGTGAATTGAGTTTTTAGCTTTATGTTTTTAGGTTGATGATTTTTAATTAATCATTTATAGCTTAATGACATCAAAATTTTTATTTAGTTTGATATTTAACTTATATTAACTTGACTTGAAATTTTGAATTTATGTTGATGATAGTATATCCTCTAGTTGAAATTTCCATTCAACGCAGTCATCATTGGGGTGGTTTATTATTTCAAATCTTGTCAACTCTATTAATTTAATAATAGATGATCAGATCTACTGTCATGTGATAGAATTAACTTTTCAGATGTCTTATTGAATTAAAATTCTTATAATATTATTATTAGATTTTTAGGTTTTGTTAACCGTGCTTAAGACCGTCAAGAAGTAACGTCAGGCGTCCCCCTAAGTTTAAACATTCGATAGGTCATGCGGTTATTCAATTTAATATTGATTTAACTTAGGGGATTTAAATAATATTATTTATTTTGATTGAGTTTTCATTGCAAGTATAAGAATTTAGATAAAATTTTGACAGTATTTCGACAGCCTCCCGGCGTCAACTCCACATAGGAAGTTGGGCCTGTCCACCAGCAGGATGATAAATAAAGCTTGAACTGCAAATTATATGCATCATAAAGAAAACTATACAGTAATGTTGAGTTACCAAAGCCACGAGTTCTTAAATGTTGATTTCAATGTCATGTTCATGTTAGAAGGTACTATCAAAAATGGTGAAAATTTCTTGACGTGTATCTTTCTTGACACGACGAGGAAAGTTGTGCTTGCTTACAAGTATATAAATACCCGTACACGCCTTTCTTGGCGTGGCGGGAAAATATGAGTTTCAACAGGTATCTTAGAACCTCATACATATCTTTCTTGGCATGATGAGATGACGCATTCAGGTCATAATTTATACCACCCATATACACCTTTCTTGGCGTGGTGGGCAGGCCCAACATACTCGAGACAGCCCCCTACACGGGGACGACTTCAAGATGTTGTCGAAATGCTGCGAAACTTCACACCGACAGGGGGGCCAAAATAGCTTAACATAAATTCAACCATAATTATAAATTCTTTATTTATATTGCGGTATATAAGTCGTACACATTTTTTCTTAGCGGCGAAATCTTTCCGTTAATGACCTCATGTCTTTCTTGGCATGATGGGAAGGATTCTGGTGATATTTATACCATATATGTCTTTCTTGGCATAATGCGGGCAAGATACAGAGATAGCCCCACATGGATAACGTCGGGATGCTGCCAAAATGTTGTAAAACTTTTACAAATCAACAGGAGGCCTAAAAAACTTAATATAAATGCAACCAAAATTATAAAATCGATTTTTAACTTAACATTGCAAGTATATAAGTACATGTACACGCTTTTCTTGGTGTGGTGGGATGATGTATTATATGCAGGTGCTTCAGAGATTTATATATATTTTTCTTAGCATGGTGGGATGATGTATTCGGCTGTGGTGTTTACACCACCCATACATATCTTTCTTAGCATGGTGGGCAGGCCTAGCCCCTGTTGTAGCCCCCTATAAGAAAATTGTTGAAATGCTGTCAAAATTTTATTTAAATCATTAACTTGTAATGAAACTCAATCAAAATAAATAATAGTACTCAAATCATTTAGAGTTAAATCAATATTAAGCTGAATAACATGCATGGGCCTCGACACTATGCTGAATACTTAAATTTAATATCTGATGATGCTGTGCGGGTTGATTCCCGGTTGAATCTTATAACCAAATCTGGGATAACAAAACCTAAAAATTCAATAATAATATTATAAGAATTTCAACTTATGAGAATATCTGAGAAGCTAATTTTATCATATGATAGTAGATCTGATCTATTATTAAATTAATAAAGTCGATAGGATCTGAAATAGTGAAACAATACATCTACCCCGATGATGACTATATTGAATAGAGATTTCAACCGGAGAGAATACTACTATCAATATATATTTAAAATTTCAAATCAAACTAACTTAAATCAAATATCAATTCAAATACAAAATCTGATGTCATTAAGCTATAAATGACTAAATAAAAATCATCAACCTAAAAATTTAAAGTAAAATTCAATCCATCTACCATTCGCAACTGTTTGCTGAATATGACAAATTAAGAAAACTCTAGCTCACAAAGGAACCAAAGTCAAATCAAGTGTATTTCTATATTCACTCATGATCTCAATCGACGACTGATGTATCCTCTGATTACGTGGTTTGGCTAGTATGCTTCACATATGATGCAATTATAATTAGTGTCCTCTAACCGAGTGGCTGCCGCAAAATGACACCATTAAATTATGGTCACGATTATAACATGTATGTTCCACAATGGCTCTGTCACTAAAGATGTGAATCATCGGGTGCACTTAATAGGGCAAAAAACTATCTGTCAACTAAAGTGTAAAGCTTTGTATAAACAACAAACCTCAAATTTACAAGGTCTCTTTGGGTGACGCAACTATACTGGCGACAAAGATCCTTGTCAAGTTATTACCTCCTTTTACTAGGCCAGACTACGACGAGAGATACCAATGGGATCTTAATCGGGTATATTATCGTTCCCACAACCATCTGCTTTAAGTAAAAAAAATGATGAATTTCATAAATCCAAATTTCAAAACTCCACATACTGCTATTATACGCTATGCATTTAGCGATATAATGACTAACTTTAATCAAAAATTCTCTCTCGGCATTGGGAGAGGTAATTAACAATAGGTGTTTGCTCCTATAGGAAACCTGAAACCAGATCTAAAATCCTCACAAAATGAGGGTGAAATCTCTGGAAAATGTCTTACCTATTATTTCATCTATCTTCAGAAAATTTCATCAATATTTAATCTACTCTCTTAATTGAGAGGTCAATGGCGAATTTTCAGAGCCCACAAACAAACCACCTCATAGATCCAATGTATGAAAACATTTATATGCTAGTCTCAATCGGTATTTATGTTTGTGTCTGTGACTATGTGTGGATGCATATGTATATGTTTGTGTTTGGGCAGCTGTGTGCTTATTGATTGAAGATAAATGAGCAAGTCTAGGAGCAATTCATAGAAATGAAGCACGGTGGGAGATAGCATCAAATGGAAAGTATAGCTAAAACTACAAATCATTAAATTCATAATATACCTTCCGAAAAGTCTTATACTGGCCCATCACTTTCTGAAGCAATCAGCTCCGTCACAACCTTCTCTAATCCTTTGACCACAGCTTGTTGTTCTTCAGCTAAAGCCTTTAATTGTACATGTGAAGCAATGTATCATGGATGACTACAATTGCAAGATTCAAGATCAATAAATATAGAAGAAAATAGAATTAACCTTAGCTGTTGCTTCTAGGCTGATAAAATCTTCATGGAAATCCAACACGTGGCGACCTAGAAGCGATGACCTGATGACCAATGACAGCATCTCAGATAAAATTAAAATTATGAATTAAGTAGAATTAAAGTAAATTGGATTTTTATTACAGGTTAAGTTACAGTTGCTTATGATAAGTCAAATTAGGTACGAGTGTGGCCTGGTTTTCTCACCCCTGGATCTTATGAAAAGGAAAATTTACCAATTTTTGCAATAGATATTATAGCCGGTCAACACAAGGAAAATTTACAAGGGCAACTTTTGTTAGATTCAAGAAAGGATAACAAGTCTGAGCGTTAATCACTCTATTAATTTACTAAAAATTTTCAGAAGAGTACATTTTATCAATTAATTGAGAGATCAATAAAGGTTATTTATCACTTTATTGAGATGAATATTGTATGGTATTAGCAAGGAATTTAATGACCTATAATCAGGTATTTAAGAGCAACAATTTGTTCCATGCAATCACAATACATAAAGAAACATTACTTGATGTCCCTACAAAATATTAGCCTTTGATTAAGTTGGCCATTTGTTTAAGGATGCCAAGATTTTTACTTTTGTGATTTTTGTGCAACAAGAGCAAGATGAAACATCATCACCTATAGATCTTGATCATCAAGTCGAAAGTACAACTCACGCACATCAAAGTCGGGAGACTTTAACGATGTTCAAACGATCTCTATTCACGAAATTGATTACATCGATTCCATTGAAATGTCAAAATCTATTAAAAGACATAATTTGCAATTGATTCACTAGAGCATTAGTGCAAATGACGAGCTTCGGATATAACTTTGCACGGATCAAGCTAAAATCACCTCGATCAACACTAAAGTCGACCAAATGACCTCCGATTGCAAAACGAACTACGTTGTTGCATCTAGAGCATTGAAACTACCTCGAATAAACACCCCTTATAGTTGTAGTATAAAATGCTTTACCAAAATAATTAATCAAATACTCAAATGATGATCGAGTTGAATGAACATCTAAATTATAGGGGACATTATCATAAAAAATTATTTAAGCTCTAAACTAATTCACTATGAAATCAAACTTTAACTAAATATAAAAGCTTAATAAATTCAATTTAAATGAAATTCAATCTTTAATAATTGAAAGTAAAATATTTCCACCTATTGACATCTATTTATCAGGATGACAAATTAAAAAAATTATAGCTTACAAAAGAGTCAATGTCAAATCAAATAAATTATTATGCTCGTACTCACATAATCTTATGTTAATAAGGATGTGGTCCATGTCTCTATCTACTTGATTTTGCCATCAAATAACACTACATAAAAATGTGGTTACAATTAAAACCTTTGATCGGATAGTTTGCCGCCAAATGACACAATTTTCTTATAGTAACGACTATAGCTCATACATTCCTAATGGATTTGCCCTCTCATGTTATGAATAATAAGATTCATTTGATAAGACATAAAACCCTCTGTCAAGTAAAGTGGACTTAAAATTATCTTTATAGACAAACATAAACGTAGATCTACAAGATTCCCTTATAGATGAAACAACCCATAACTATCAAAAAATATCGTTCGATATGGTTGGATTAACTACCTCCTCTGATTAAGTAGGTTAGGGACCATGACAGCTCGGGATGTTGGAATCATAAGATTTTGATCAAGTGCATCAACCATACGCTTTAAGTTAAAAATAATGAATTTTATAAAATTTTAAACTCCATTTACTGCTACTATACATTACACTATTAGCGACCAAATAACTAACCTTGATTGAAAGTTCTCTCTCAACATTGAGAGGAGTAATTAACTATAGGTGTTTGTGCCTATAAGAAACTTTGGAACTAGTTTTAAAGTCCTCACAGAATGAGGATGAAATATCTTTGGATAGTGATATATCTATAAATACATTTGCCTTTTAAAATTTGGTCCATTGCAAAAATAAACTCTCTTCATTGAGAGACCTTTGCTCCAGGAATTGGTGGTAAGAGATCTTAGATTAGACAACTGCATATATGTTGACGGCTTAAAAAAAAGAGCTAGATTCTTTGGATTTGATGAATGTGTAATCATTAATCTTAATGCAATACAACACTATAAAGGTTGAAGGAACATTATTCATCCATCCATCATTATGTTGAGATGATGACAATATGAATTTCTACGTACTTGGTTGGACAGTTGGAATCAATCAAGAGTCTTCAATATTTCAAGGACACATCAAATCAAAACATAGCTTTTAATCATCCAAAACATTTGATACTTAGGGACAGTATAATTAAAAGTATTTAGAATTCTAGTCCATCCTAAATGTAGTGTGATGTAAACTTATTATATTTAAAATACTTTATGAAAATTAGTTATAGAATAAATTTAGGAGAATAAATTTTTGTTTTTAGATTATTCCAAAGAAAATCAGTTTTCTTTTTTTGAGTAAATTTTTTTTCTAGGGCATTGAGGGGCAACTCACGGCAAGCAGCGGTGGCAGTGTTGGTATATGGACAATAATAGGTGGTAGGCGGTAACGGGTGGTGAACAATGGCTAGTAGAATATCATCATGGTCTCATTTCAGAAAACATGTTTAGCATCTCATTTTTTTTATCATAACCAGAAAATATAAATTGCAAATGATAAAAAAGAATCACAACTTACTAAGTGGAGGAAGCTAACTATACCTTACATAGATAATGCATAAGAGTCGTCCTGTTGTTAGTAGCACGAGTCTCTGTTAGTTTGGGAAGGCAATCTAAACGGAAACCAACAACAGAACCTGTTATGAGGAAAGCATAATTAATAATAATACGTATTAAGAATAGCAAGGGAACAGTACAACATAACCATGAAGATGAGAATGGCAGTAGGATAAAATGAAAATTATTTTGAAGAGGATTAAAACGCATTAGTTTAACATATGCATCCAGTAAAAACACTTCTATGAGTAAAATGCTCACATAAGAAATCTTCCAAATTTATGGTCCAAAACAATTAAAAGAATATTTTAAAATTGACATAACAGAGATTACGAATATATTTAACTGTTTGATATCCAAATTGAAAAGTGATGAATTTTAACAATCAACAAACAACTTGCCATTGACTGATCGCTGCCGAGATGTTATGAAGTGAAAATAATAACTAATGCATGTAAAACGATAAAGCGTAAAAAGAAATAACTAAGTTACCTCAAAATTGGAGTCAATTAGACTTTATCAGTTGTAGGGTTAACTGAGTGAATTAAAACCCTGACTCTATGAAACTAAGTTCAATAAACGTTATGTAATTATGCTATATATCCAATTATATACTAATATAGAGCCCACCGAATAACTACGAGATGCATGCCGAAATGCAATAATCCCAACTCTTAACCCAACAAGTGTGCAAAGGAAAGGTATTAACATCAACAAAAGAAGTCCCTCATGATATGGTATCAAAAAAAAGAAAAATTCTTGCCCAAGGAAATACAGAAATGTTGACTCCATATTTTGAATTGTCATAAATTGACCCATCATACAAAATGTGCCTCGTGAACCTATTTCAGTCTGATACTGTATTATTGGGATGCAATTATGATTTTAAGCCTTGAACATGTGGCAAGATTGAACATACTTTCAAACCTCTATGCTGATAGTAAATCATTTCATGCCCCACTGAACTTTAAAATTTCCACTCACCTCTGTCAAGAAACATATAAGTGGTTATAGATTACATTATAGAAAACACATTGAATATCAAATAAAACAGTACATAAAGATTTCACCCTCATTTTGCTATGACTTCATAGTTTGATTTAAAATTTGCAGTAAGCACAAAGCCTTATGATTCATTACCCCTCTCATCTAAAAGAGACAACTTTCTAAATGCTTAACTTACAGTAGCATAATTTAGTTTTAGGAAATAATATATATTATTGTTAGCTTAAAATAGATGGTAGGGAAATGATGATGAATCCAATCAAGATCCTATACTTTCATTATTCAGAATTACTACAAATCATAATCTACTTAATCAATAGAGGTAATTGAGAAACCATATCAATAGATCTTTGTCAACAACCAAGTGTTGCATAGTTCTAAGATATCTTGTAAACTTAGAACAGATATTTTCCTTGATAAATAATTTTTAACCTGATCTTAGTTAACATTGGGCATTCATGCCTGTCAAGTGGTACTATAGAGTTCACAACTCATAAATTAAGCCAATAGGATACATCTGAATTTTATCCATCACCACAAATTCACAGTATAACGGTGTTATTTATAATGGTGTTATTTTATGACATGCCGCTCAACCAGAGAGCATTATAACATCCTTACTAGTATGGGATTTTTAAAAGTAATTATATGAATACATTTAATGAAACTAATTCTTTGTGAGCTTTAATCAAACTCAAATTTATCTTCTTCTTCATTTTTTTTTTTTTTTTTTTGATAAACTGGTGAAAATGATAGATAGGCTGATCTATACTCTACACTTAGCACATTCAATTATTTCTTAATATTGTTTACTTTATATTTTTTATTTTTTATTTTTTAAAAAGATAAAAATTCAAAGTGATCCCTAAACTATTAGTATGAAGCAATTTTAGTCATAGCTATTTAAAGTGTTCAGTTAAATCACCTGACTCCTTAAATATGATCAAAATAATCTTTTTATTAAATTATTTTATATCATATTTAAGTAGAGAAGGGACTAAATTGTACCCATTAGATAATTTGGGACTAAATGGCCCCCCATAAATAATCTAGTGACCATTTTAATCTTTTCATTTTATGTAAGGGAAGGTTTGGATATAAAGGAGTTCCATCCAATTGTAACATTATTTAAATGTGTTATCATGCATGAGAATAGAACCATAAATTATTTGCTTAAAATTTAAGAGCATTTCATGATAGGATCCTTTCCGATTCAAATTACATGGCAACAAGATAATCATTGGCGAAAGATTGCTTAACATTTATCTTTGTGATTGTGAACATGAGTGATCCCTTTCAATTATATCTAATGGTCACCACACTCATTGTAGGGATAAAAAGTTGATACTTCTATTAATGTTCACATATTTTGTTCCAATGAATTTGTCACTCAACTTTTTTATTACAAAGAATCGAGTTTGTGATTTACTGATTATTTCAGTTCATTTATATTTTCATTTTGTTGCAGACTTTGCCTGCTCTACCCCTATATATAAAAAATCGAGTCTATGAATTGAACTTATGGTCTATGCTACAAGCAAGGCTCAACAGTTTTAATTAAAAAATATTTTTTATTTGTGAATGATCTTGAAGGCCTTATGAAAACATAAGAAATTTTAATGAGATCTAAGCTCAAGATTATTCCCAACTCATGGTAATGTGAGCTTGTTTAATTAGATTGTAAGGAGAAAATTTTATATCATTCTTTGGCCATGCATGTTTTGAATTTATTAAAAAAATGTTTATTAGGGATATAAGTTTTGTCGATTGCAATCCTTGGAATATGGAGGATTAAAATATAGAATTGGACCTTACAACTTTGCCCTATTAGCAGAGGGCTCGTGAAATGTTTGTTAAAACTTTTGAAATTTTAATAGCAGGGGCATGAAACTTGTCAACTTTTGTAATGTTTGTTTTATTGCAATTTTTTTCACAGCTTCACAGGATACTTCAAAACACACCTAAAATTGCGAAAACCCTCTAATAATCAAAATAATGAGAATCATTCTATAATTAAAATCAACCTCATAACATAATAGTTATAATTCGAACCACTTCTAATATACTTTGTAGACAATACTTTGAACCAACTTTATATCTTATTGTGTTTTCAAAGCCTAGATTGGATATTAGCACACTTCAGGTGATCAACACAACATTTTCATGAAAAAAATTGATCCAAATCAACTAGAGTAATTAGCTACCAATGATCATCTTATTGTTGGAAATGTTGGTAATCTGTTGATTATAATGTTAGTATTTATAATACAGAATTAGTGGACAAAAGGTTTCAAATCCTTTATGTTAGAAGGGCATAATTAATATATATATATACCATTGTTCTCGAAGATTTGCAAGACTTTAAGCAAATTGCTTTAAATAAAAACTTTTGTGCTATTATTTTTTTTAAAAAGCACTAACTTTGTTGCTATCAAGATGTATTTTGATTTTATCTTTCCAACTAGCAATTTTCTTCAATTGTTTGGATTGTACTCTTTTCTTAGTTTGATTATAAATTTTTTACTCGAAAAAAAAGCTAAATTATAATGATGAATCCAAACCCCTGTTGACCTCATTTTTAGAATGAGCTCTCAACCCCTCCATATTAGACATAGGATTTCTCTTAGACACTAAAAGTTTCCTTAGTCTCAAGATACTTCTAGTGATTAGGTGAATACTTAACCTAGCTCTAGAGACTTAGAAGAGTTAACTATAGGAATAGGTCATGCCTTAGGGGTGTTAGGAAGACTTGCCTACCCTATAGCTTGAACCAATCCTCACCACCTTCTTTCAAGTCAAACTCCAAATCAAACCAACTTCAAACTCTAATTCAAACCAACTTCAAACTCCAAATCAATTCAAATCAAAGTCTAAAACAAATCAACTTCAAACTCAAATCAATTCCAACATAATTAATTTTTCTCAAACCTTAAATCAATTCCAATAGATTTTCTCAAATCATGAATCAATTCCAAATGATTGAAACTCATGATTGAATTCCAAATTCTAAAAATCTTTCCTAAATCACTTTGATTCCATCTTATGGACTTAACCTAAATCAAATCCAAATCGATTCAAATTCAAGAAATTTTCTCATAACCCATTTATATTCTCATTTATATTCACAAATATAAATGAAATATAAATTCAAATATCCAAAAAAAATAAATTCAAAACTCAAACCCAAAATCAAACAAAATTCAATATAAGCCTTTCAAGTCAAATTCTTGAACTTAGCCAAATCAAATTCAAATCAAGCCAAACCCTTGATTTTTCTTCATGATTCAATCAATCCTTCAACCATGAATCCAAATATAAACATAAACTCCAATCATCAAATCAAAACTAAATTCAAAACTCAAATCCAAATTCAACCAAAATTCAACCTAAATCTTTCAAGTCAAATTTTTGAACTTAGCCAAATCAAATTCAAATCAAGCCAAACCCTTGATTTTTCTTCATGATTCAATCAAACCTTCAATCATGAATCCAAATATAAACATAAACTTCAATCATCAAACCAAAATTATATTCAAAACTCAAACCCAAGTCAAACTCAGGTTCACCCTTTGAACTTGAAATTGTCAAATGAATCAAAACTCATTTGACTCTAAATCACTTACAAATGGATGTATATTTCAATCATAAATCCATAAGTGAGTTCAACCAAATTTGATTCAAGCATTGATCAAGCCAATTGAGCCACTTAGGCTCACTTGACCCAAAGTGACCTAAAATAACCCTTATGAGCCAAATTCTAATCCTACCTAAATTGGATTGAACTAAGCCCACCTAAGCCTCACATTGTGAGCAACAATCATCATGAGATGATCAATCACTCAAATTGGGTCAAACCAAGTCAAACCTAAGGATTTACCAAGTCAACACTTAGCCAAAATGAAACTTAAACTAGCCAAAATCCACTATAGGCTAAATTGATTGAAACCATTGATCAAAACTCATTCATGATCAATGTTTGAACTTGACCAAGTCATCATTTGAGCCTAACCTAGCCCAATTGGCCACTTGACTCAAGTTGACCCAATTTACCTAAAAAGTCAAAATGGGTCAAATCTTGATCTAAGTCAAATTGATTAAAACCAATGGGTCAAGTTCATTCCAAATCACTTGTTGAACTTAACCAAAGCCCCAATTGGACAACTAGACCCAACCTAACCCAATTGACCATGAACCCAACTTGACCTAAAAGGTCAAATTGAGAAAATCAAATCAAACTAAAATTGATTGGAAACAAAGATACCAAATCATTTCAAATGACCCATGAAACCTAAACCAACTTATGACCTAACCTAATTGGGTCAAATGGATCAAATTGGTCAACTTGACCCATTTGACCTAAATGAAATCAAATGAACAAAAACTAAATATAAACCAAATTGAACTAAACCAATGAGGTCAAAACATTTCAAATGGTCATATGAACTTGACCCAACCCTTAGTTTGACCCAATTTGACCAATTGGTCAACTTGACCCAAATAACCCAGTTTGACCTAAATGAGTCAACATGAGTCAAATCACATCAAATCAACTCCAAAATCTTTGAAATTTGGACCAACTTAATTTCAAACTATTCTAAATCTGTCTAAAGTGAAATCAAAACCAAATGACCATTTTACTCCTAGGTCAAGGGGTAACCTATGGCCAATTCCACTTGGAATTTGGTCAATTCCTTTTCATGGATACTTGGCACCCTCTTAGTAGACCAAGTGGACACTAGTGGGTGTGGTGCATATGACCCAATGGGTTTGGGTCAACCAAACCCAACCCAATGGCCAAACCGACCACCCACTTCGAAATTGAGCACATGGGATCACTCCACTTAATTAAGCACATGGCAACTTCTCCACTACCTCCCTCTGGCCAAACCGAACCACATGGGGTTCAAAATAGCCTAACCAACTCAACCCATAGGATCAATTTGATCAAAACAGCATCTCCACTCTCGGTCGTCCGATCCATCTAGGGGGAGATATACTCTCCCTAATTTCACTTGAATTACATTCTCTTGCATTTGATTGAGTAATAGGAAGCCAGGGGAAGCAATTGCAAGTCTCCCCAAGCTCCCCCAAGCCAATTTGATTTCCCCATTCTCGATTTTGCCTAAGCCAAAAACAGGGGAGGTAGCAAGAATTTCCATCTCATTCAATCCTTCACCAGAGCTCAATTCATTATTCAAGCACCTTGAGGGGACCTAATCGAGCTCACTCAAACCTTCATCCAAGTGTTCAAGCCACAAGAAGAGGTGTCTAGACCAAAGCCGAAAGCCTAGGAGGAGAAGTTTGATCAATTGAGCAAACCACTTCATCCCAAAGCTTGAAACCTTCAACAGGGCTTTGTCTCCACTAGACGAAGCTACCTCGACGGTTGGGAGCGCCAGTGATAACCTCTGGCAAGGTACTATTCAAAATCGAGAATAGTTTGAATTTTCTTTGGTCCTTTTTGAAGGAAAGTTTCACCCCAAGTGAAATGGACCGTTAGATCTTCATCCCCTTGCATGATGATGGTGTGGGTTGAGTTTGAGCTCAATCCGAGCTCAATCGAGCTCGGATCATGCCCTAAGGAGTGGACGATTGCCCTCTCCCGTAGGCGAGCTTAGTGACGGATCATGTACCGTCCATCCATGCATTTTGGATGGACGGTCCTGATTAATCCACGCTAGATCTGTGATTAATCCCTTCAGAAACTGTGAGCTCCATCTCAACCGTCCGATCTTTGATCGGACGATCAGAAAGCGTAGCCGGCAATTTGGCGTTGATGTGACAACTTAAGTGACGAATCACCGTCACGTGCCATGTGGAAAGCGTCTTGGCGTCGGTGATCCATGGCGTAGGCGAGATTAGTCATATAATTAGGGATTTAATTACCTAGTAAATACAAAAACTTCAATATTACATAACTAAATATAAAAAAAAATCAAAAAAATACAAAATAAAATGCATTGTGAAGATAATTCAAAGGGGAATTCATTAAAATTGTCTCCAATTGATTTTGAACAATGAATTTTCCTTAATTAGGGTTTTATTGGAAACTTAATAATCTCAATTACTCCCTAATTACTTCATTAATTGATTCTAAATTTCTCGGATGTATTTAGTGAGATAACCTCTGCCTCCTTAAATTTTCTTGGAATTTATTGATGAGTTAATTAGAGAAATCACTTAATGAATCTTTAATCACTCTCTTAATGTAATTAAGCTTAATTAAGCAAGTGAACAGTAGTTTAATCCCTTGATTAAGTTAATTAAACTTTGTTTAAGTGAAGGAGGGTTTATGGAATGGGTTTGGGGTGTTTTCCCCAAGTCATTCCCTAACCCCCTTTCCTTCCTTAATCTAAATTTAATTAAGGGCTAATCAACTAATGACCTACTTAATTAACTTGATAAAATTTTCAAAACATTCCAGAACTCAATCAATCCTTCTTGGGTAGATACTTAGGTGTTCAATAACCTAAGTAGCTTAAGGAAATCAAATCTAACCCATATGTATGAGGAGGATTATGAAAGTACTTAAATTAGACCCTTTAACTTAATTAATCATTAATTGTGAGTCAAATGCATTAAGCCTCTTTCTTTCTTAGGTGCATTGCTGATTTAAATTCTTTGTGATTTTATGTCATACATTAGCTCATAATTATTTGGTTAAATATGTTAAAGAGATGTAGGGAAGGGGAAATTAATGAACTTAATGTACACTTTAACCTAAGCAAAACATAAAACTCATTTAATGGTTCTAAAAATTAAACTAAAATAACAAACACATGTGGAAGATGGGTTAGGACCAGCAAACCTTCTTATATTTCTTAAATCTAAAATCAAACTCAAAATAAAATAAAATTTTCTTAAATCAATTTTGATTCACTTTAAATAATCTTATTTCATAATATTGTCTTTAGATTAATTATGGTGAATGAATTTATATTACTTTCATCATTTTATTTCTTTCCTAGTATGCTAAATATGTGTCATATGAAAATCATGCATTCATGTCTTTTAAAAATAAGATTAAAATGAAATATTTCCTTTATATCAAATTGCATGTTTTGGCTAAAATAAGAATATGAATGGCTATTATCACTACTAAATCCAAAACTATTTTTTAAAACTTATAAATCAAACATTACAAATGAAGGGTATGCTATTTACAATTGCTTATGAGCTTGCATGTGAATAGTATAAAATATGTTATGTGATTCTTCCTCTCTTTCTTAACATAAAATGTTATAGAATTTACAAAGTGTATAGTCCGTTTGAAAAAGACATAACACTTGTTTAAATCCATTCATATACACTCCTATGTCATAACTTAAGAAGGAATTCCACATCACACATGTAAACTAAATAATCAAACCAAAATTAAATAAACATAAACTTTTTGCATGATTCTCTTTCCATGTATTTCTTTTTGTACATGAACATGTATTTAAGAAAAGTGATATATTAGTCTAGACAACCCCGGGATTGCGAGGCTTTAAATAAAAGAGGTCTTGTACCTTACACCCCATGTAAGATTGTCGTACTCACTTATGTCTTGTATACTTGTAAATGTTCATATGAAAAAAATTGATAACAGAATCTCTCTTCTTCTACTTAACCAAATCATACATCATGAAGCATCCAAATTTTCTTAAGTAACATCACTTAGCATTCATCATGAAAGTGTGCTAAACATTTTCATTTGCATGTATAAATATACTTAGAGTTCATACATATTCATGTTACACATGTTAGAAAAGAAATAAAATATTATTTATTTTGTGATAATAATTTACTTTACTTAATCTTAAAATGTCTTTCTTTTTGAATAAGTTTGTTTAGAGAAAATCTAAACTTAGAATTAATTAAAACACATAATAAAACATTCACTAAATAAAAATTAATAATGAATCTACTTTAGAAATTACTTAAGGTAAGGAGGAAAGAGAAATTATCTTCCCTTTTCCTCTCTTTATAACATTTAGTAATTAATTATAGGTTCATTCAAACCTAATCAAATCACAAAATAAAATCAACCCAATCAACTAAATCACTTAAATGAAACTACCCTCTAAGTTAAACTCCTTTACACTTAAAAAAATTTCAATCTTAAAGCCTAGCTAAACATACCCACACAAATTTAAGTCAAGCCACTTTAAGTTATGCATGGTTTGATGCTTTGCTTTTATTTTGTGATGTAATACTTTAGTCTAGATGTTAGGGTATATGTGCGTAGACAGAATGGTAGGGCGACGTTTAACCATTGTCTTCTGCATGGGATTGTGCTTATGGGACGTTGTAATAAAAATATAACTATTTTTGCTGTGCAGGTTGCTTATACCCCTAAACATAATCCAAAATAAGTCAGGTGGGCTTGGTTACCCATGTGTGGGGTGCTAAGTCCAATTTATACATATACATGCTTGAGATTGTATTATTTGTTTAGCTAATCTTTGTTTTGCAGATTTTAGTTAGATTTTCTTTTTCCTATTTTTATATAATTTTATAATTAGAATTTTGGAATGATTGTTATGGGGGATTAAGATGAATATTGGTTATAAGACTATGTCTTATGTATCATGTGAAGCCTTTGGACCAACCACATTCTAACCAACTAAAAAAAGAAAGAACAAAGAATAAAGAACAAAGAGCAAAGAAGAAAGAAGAAATGAAGAATGAAGATCCCCATAACAATGAATTCCTTCTTGATTGTAATTTATTCATTTGTAATCCGAGTTGTATAAGGATAGAGCTCGGCTACCCAATTTGTTTTCGGGTTTGTGCGGTGAAGCCCGACTACAAATGACTTCTTATTCTTTAGCGCTAGCTTTATAAATTGATTGATGTTTGTTTAACTTGTGCATTAAAATGACATCTTTTCCTAGTTTATTCCTTACTTTGATGTATGGCCTGGATGACGATTAGGCTCTTAGGAAAATAATTTTTTTATCCAACTAATCATTTCAAACTAAAAATAAACTCATAACCTCACCTAAAACCTAAATTATAAAATAAGATAAAAGAATTAACAAACCCCTTAACTGGATGTTATATTATTTCCCTCACATCATGCATAAAAAGCATCTTATTTCACTTTTGATTTGGAGGCTTTCCAAAGAACTTGACCTTTGACATTGTGGAAACACAATCCTTTCTTTGATTTTGGCCCATAATCTAATTTCTCATATATTAGGCATATGAATCCTAAAGCATGTGTCAAATTGATTGTCCAAAATGAAAATAAAACATAACAAAAATTTACATTATATTTAAATCATTAATCATGTCCTACATGATCTAGTCTCTTAGGGAGTGTGTTTAAAGGCTTAGTCTCTTTCTAAATAAGCAACAGCTTAGCTATCTTGCAAAAATATTTGACTTGCGTACATATATTTAAAATCGTAGGAGGAGGAGTTAGTTGGCCAGGTTGTAAGTCCAATCGGATGATTTATCCTCTCTGAGTTAAACCAAATACCCATTTTCACTTTAGATTTAAGTTGTCTTTTGACCCTGTCCCAGATTTAGGTTTAGTTCTTACTTCCCTTTACTCTGGCATAAATTATCACCTCTTAAGCATTTTTATAATCTTGTATTGTGGAGTTGTAAGCCCTAAATTTTTAATAAAATTTTAACTCAAACAAATAAACTTCAATTTCAAAAATCTAAAACTCAACCATAGGATAGTTTAAGATGCTTACTAGGCTTCCTAGTATCCTAAGCATCATCTACTTGTCTTTATTTGGCTTCGATAAGAACTCCCTCCTTTTGATCGATCCATTTGATCCTCTAAAAATAAACTGATGGATTGATAGTCCTACCTTCGAAATCTTTAGAGACAATGATCATTTACCTTAATCGAGAGTATTCTTAAAGAATCTCCTTTCTTAGGATGTAATTAACAAAGGGGACTTGCCCTTATAGGGAACTTAATGAACCCGATTTAAAATAAACCCTGTTTTACTTTTTCATATAAAGTAAAGGAAGAATCTCTGATACATTCCGAAGACCCATAGTCCTTAGGAGTCCTTATTAAGGTGATTAGGTCCATTTGTAGGATGGTGACTTATATTTCTCGAGATAATACACAATTCCTCAATGCCGTACCCGATCACCTTAATGAGAACATCTGCGAATCTACGTGGTGTCCAACAAGAAGTTTTTTTTTTTCCATCTAATTTATTCATATATTTTTAGATGAAGATAAGAATTAAAAAAAAAATTTCACCACAACCCCCAAAGGAGTCCATCAATCCCATCCCAACCAAAGCCAATTTCAGTTCTAATCATAAGAGAAAATACCATTGGAGACCATAACATAATTGTACCAACAAGCACAATAAAGTTTTCATGGTACATCCCCATTTGAAAAGACATAATTATACAATTATCCTATCCAATCATATGCTAACATAAAGCACAATTAACAATGAGATCCATGCTAAAGTGCAAAAATGCTACTTTTGCCCCCAATAATTATGCAGTGAAAAGGGTATTACATAAATAAAAAAAGTACCTTAGAATAGGGCATCAAAAGGATAGAATATACTGAAGAAAATATAAAAGTGTTAACTCAATATTTTCAACTGTCATAAAATCCACCAATCATATAAAATGTGCCTAGCGAATCTATTTCAAAGTAAACTGAAGTTCAAAAAGACATCATTATGTAACTAGGTCTACTATGCTTTTAAGCCTCAAATATGCCATATCAATGTAATCAAATTGGTCATTTTTAAGTCTTAGTGTCACTATCAATCAATGTTATTCCCCTTAGTATTAAACGAACATATGAACTCCCTTTGGCCAAGTTGTTTTTTTACTTACCTTTTGGCCATATTTTTAAGCCTAAAAGTCACCTAGTCTATTTTATAGAGCAATGCATTTTTATAAGATAAAGTTTTCCATAAAAGCAAGTCTCTTCACACAGCTTTTCACTTGTCATCCATTGGAATCCATGACTCCAAATAAAATGTTCAAAATTTGCAATGAAAAGATAAGTTTAAAAACTAGGGTCACCAAACCCATCTTAATGTATTAACACTATCATTATCGAGTCCCAAGCCCATGATGAGAAAAGTAGAGTATTGCATTACGCAGTTAACAATCAGGGCAAAATTTGTTGAAAAATTATGACAGAATCCTTTAATACATTATATTAAAGCTATGTGTTTCTAGAAACATTATATAGCGAATACTACGGTGTTGCTGTTTCTTAATGTTGGGTGCAATGTTTAATAATGATTCACATATTATAAACAGATGCAGATAAAAAAATTAGTCCATGAAACAAATTTTAGAATAATAACTTGGAATATAAGTTCTCATACAAGTAAATTAATGAAATTATTTGATATTATGGTTCATAAAAAGATAAATATTTTATGTATTCAAGCAACTAAATGGATTAGATAAAAGGCCAATGAAATTGATAGTTTAGATTTTAAACTTTAGTATTCATGTAATAGTCGCACTAAAAATGGTGTAGATGTGATTATATATAAGAGTTTAAAAAATAATATTATAAAAATTAATAAGATTGAAAATAAAATTATAATTAAGATTATCAATATCATAACTGTTATGTCTCTCAAATAAGTTTGAATATATGCCCAAAAAGAGAAAATTTGGAATAACTTCGAAGAATTAATATAAAAGATATCTCTAGGAAAAAATAAATATTGAATGAGATTTAAATGGACATGTTAGTCAAGCTTTAAAAGATTTTAAAAACATCATAGTGCCTATGAGTTTAAAGTAATTAATGAAATATGTATGACCATATTGGATATGCTTTAACTTATGATTTTATAATTGATAGTACTTTAAGAAGAGAGATAATCATATTATCAATAATAGACCTAATAAAATGAAGATGATTATTTTCTAATAAAAAATATATTGTTTACATTTAAAATATTGTAAAGTCATTTTATATGAAAATTTAAGTACCCATCATCGACTACTATTTTTTGATGTTAAGATGAAATATTAGAATATGAAAAATAAATCAAAATATTGTCTTAAGATTAGAACGAGGGTACTTAAAGAACGTAAATAAAAATATTTTTTAAGAGTAAGATACAATATCTAAGAATTTAGAATTTTCATGAAAAACCTAATGTTATAAGAGAAAAAAATAACAAATGAGATTAAGTAAATTAAAAAAATATGCTTGAAGAATAAAAAAAAGCTCCTATTAAAAAAAAAAATTGGAGTCAAACTATGTAAGAAAAAATGAAAAAATAAAAAATTTTGTTATTAAAATTGATTTAGATGTAAAAACATGATGAATTAGAAATGATATAAAGTGATCAGTAAAGAATCTAATAAAGACATATGTGATGCAAAGAATTCAATAATTAGTGATTTATATAGTAGATTAGATATCAAGGAAGGTAAAATATGCATATATAAGTTAGTTAAACAAAGAGATAAGAGAAGAAAAAATTTAGTTCAAGTGAAGTGCTTTAAGAATGAAAATTAAAAAATATTTTTTAGAAGAAGATACTTAATATAAGTAGATGAGATATTTTAATAAGTTGTCTAATAGAAATTGTGACAATATGATTGACTTTTAGTAACCAAAATAAAAATAAAACTTTTATTTTTATCATTTTATTTAAAATACTGAAGTTAAGTTAGAGAGAATTTAAAGAAAATAAAGTGTAAGAAAATAGTATAATCTAATGATATTTCAATAAAAGCATAAAAATACTTTAGAAATCAAGAAATTTTCTGACTTACCAATCTTTTTAATATTAGTTTAAGAACTAAGAAGTTGTAAAGTAGAGAAAGAGTTTATTGAATCTTAATTTCAAGAATAAATGTGATGCACAAGAGTGTGCAAATTATCACAAAATTAAATTAATGTGTCATATATTAAAATTATGGGAGAAAGTAATTGACATAAGATTACAACGTGATATAAAAATCTCTCAAAACCACTTTGATCTCATGCCTGTAAGTTTACTATGGATGCTATACATTTGTTGAGAGGTTTGATGGAGAAGTATCAAGAGAGAAAGAATGATTTATATATGATATTTGTTGATTTAGATAAATCATATGATATAGTTACAAAAGAAGTGCTTTGGAGAGTTCTAGAAAGGTGTTAATATTGTTTATATTCAAGTCATTAAGGATATGTATACTAGAGATATTACTTGTGTTAAAAAAAACAAAGAGAATTGACCAAGTATTTTTCTATTTCAATTGAATTACCTCAAAAATTGGCTTTAATTCTGTATCTTTTTCCTTTAATATATGTTCTTACTAAATATTTACAAGAGGATGTACCTTGGAGTGTGCTTTTTGCTGATGATATTCTTCTTATTGATAAGACTAGAGAGGGAGTTCAAGAGAAACTTGAATTATGGAGGTCAATCTTAGAGTCGAAAGGCTTTCATTTGAGATCTAAAATCTAGCATATGTAATGTAAATTTATTTGTAGAAAATCTAGTGGTGCGGTGGTGATAATGGGTGATCAAGTTAATAAAAAGAATGAATGTTTTACATATCTCAAGTCAATTGTTAAAAATAATGGTAAAATAAATGAAGATGTTATTAGTAGAATTCAAATTAGGTGGTTGAATGGAAGAATGCTTTTGGCCTATTGTATAATAAAAAGTAGCTCAAACTATAAGATGGTGGTGAGACCTACAATGCTTTATTGCTCAAAATGCTGGACAGTAAAAGAGAAGCATAAAATTAAGTTGAGTGTTGTAGAGATGAGGATGTTTAGGTGGATGAGTGGCTTTACACTTAGAGGCAAAATGAAAAACAAAAATTATACGTGAAAAGTTTGTAGTAGTTCCAATGGCATATATGATTTTAGAGAGCCATCTTAAATGATTTGGTCATATAAAATGTTAGTGATGACACAAGAAAAATGATTGAAATCTCCATCATCTAGGATATTAGAGAGTTCATTCTTCATGAGGTAGATTGATTTTTATTCAACAAGATTTCCTCAAATATAATGTTAGAGTTTATGTAAATCAGATATCTACTTTATATGGACACAAACAATAGTTAATCACCCCTCTTTCCACCATAGGAGGGCACTCTCGATTGAGGTTGGATGTAAGTATCGACCTCTAGTGTGAATTGGTACTTAGTGATGTTGTGTGAATGACTATGTAGGGTAAAGGAAGGTAGTACCAACAAGATCTTATGATTCTATCATCCTAAAACTACTGTTATTCCAATCTACCAACATCAAAGCACTATTAGTCATAATATTCAAGGAACCTGATTAGTAATGGGTTACCTCATCCCAGGAATCCCGAGTAGACTAAAGTTGTTGTGCAAGTGTTTATTGAATTATTTAATCTAAACTTAATTTGTAAGTTTGATCGATCATTTAATCTTATGACGTCATCCTTCAGACAAAATGAATTAAGAATTTTATGAGATAGGTAGGATTTGCATCCATTATAGAGCTAGTGAAATAAAGTCTGTCTGGTAGATATAAATTGGGCTTACATATATTGGAATGCCTTAAATATGAATAAAGTCTACCTTGTCAACACATATTGGGCTAATATTCATTAGAAGGGCATATTTAAATATACAGTTCATTTTACAAATATAGTCCAAGTTTACAACTATTTGAAGGCTGATGTTTAAAATATGGGGTCTGCTTTGCAAACAATTATTAGTCTTATATCCATTAGAATATCATATATTAAATGTAATTTGTTTTATGAATATATGTTAGACTTATATCTCTTTGGAATGACAATGTTGATATTATAATCACTTTAAAATCAAAGCAATCTAATATTGTTAGCTTATTTGATTCTTTTTAGAGAATGATCAAATTACATTTAGATATTCAATATATTATGTTTGACTAATCGAATGATTGATGCTTATTTATTATTACATTCAAATATATTTTCCGCATGTCTTTTTTAAACCAGTTTCTTGTATCTTGTGAATTTTGTAAAATTTGCCACATGAGCAAATTAATTATGAAATAATTGATATTCTTAAATTATTTATAGAATTAATGATTTGTTTAAAATTTCAATTTAAGATCTTTATTAAGTCATATTAATTTAATGTGAGAGAAAAAGAAGAAGGTTATAGCCCATTTAATTCAATGATTTCTCGATTTTATCAAAAATATTCTAAGTATATATATTTTTATGAAATTTCGATAATATAATGACTTAGCAATATTGTGTTTCATGAAATTTAATACGATCAATGCTCTTCTCCCTTACTCTAAACCCAAGATCGACGAAGAGAAGATTTCATCTCTTGCTAGATCTAAGATCGACAATAAAGGTCCTCATAAATTTCTCAATCGGATCCAAAATCAACATGCACGTGTTGTCTTAATTGTATTTACTTAATTTTTTAAATGATTTAACTTTTGTGCCATTTTATAAAATTATGGTAGCATAACTGCTTAGTAATGCTATATTTTATGAATTTTAGTGTAATTGTGTACTCTTCTTTCTTGCTCTAGACCAAAGATGGATTGTGAGATGATTTCATCTCTTGTCAGACCTAAGATCGATGATAGAGATTTTTATAAATTTTTCGGCTGAATCTAAGATCAACATACATGGGTCTTCAAAATTTTATGACCTGCAATAAAGAATTTTAATTTTTTTTAAAGATTAGCAGCTATTATTACCTAATCTCAAATTTTCCTAAAATACCCCTTTAATTCTTCTTTAAGTTTCAGTTAGGGCTTGATCACGCGCTCATGCCATCCCTCTCTCTCGCACGTGCATGTGGAAATCTTGGCTCGAATCCTCCTATGTGAAGCTACCAACTCCTCTCTCTCTCTCTCTCTCTCTCTCTCTTGTGTACACATTGTCTCTCCCTCGATCAATCTTTCGTACGCACGTAACAAAAACTTGAATGGCCAATCAATTAGCCTTTTAGAGGCGTCTATCATACAGTTTCGAGATCGTGGAGGTATAGAGCCTTCAAGTGGATATCGTGGAGGTCGTTCGTGCAACGTGGCTAAACCTAGAGTTTGTGGGTGCTCGTACGTGAGACATGAGTTGTTTGGATCGTGGCCAAGCTAAGAGAAAGGGAAGTCGGTCTCTTCTCTATCTTGTTTTTGTTTCAATTGCAAATAGTCAATCGTACAATGAGTTAGTTAGGAGAGTAGATGCATTAAATTCGGCCTATATTAAGAAAGATAAAGATAGACCTAAAAAAACTTAGTTAAGAAGTATAAAAAAAAAAGATCTTATTATATTAAAATTAAATGAGAATTTAACACTTAATAAGACATAATAGACAAAGATTCATGTAGTCGACCACCATATAGTGGGATAAAGGCTTGTTGATATTTTTCATTGTATGAAAAAAAAAAAGGTAAGCTTATAGAGTGTCATTTGAATGATAAGAGTATAATCCATTCACCTAGGTAAGTCTTATGGCATCATTAATTGAAATTTCTCTCAATGAATAATAAATCATGTAGATAACTGATAAGCAGTAGTTCAGGTGGTATTGCCCCATCTCACAAAGTATGGGATGAGGGATTCAATTCTCACACAAGTTAGGTGGTGTCAAATAATGCATCAGAGTTACATCCATAAAAATAAAAATAAAAATAAAAACCTTGAAGATTCAGTCTTCTTAAAAAGTAAAATCACAAGGCTGTGTTTTATCCACTCCAATCTGGCTCCTAAAGACAACAAAATTATTTACTCCTAGCATTTGGTGGAACAAGTTGGTATCATGAAGGTGGAACAAGGGTAATGTGGTGGAACAAGAGTAATTTGGTTCCCTCTTACCAATTGCTTAAATGTCCCTATACTTTGTATTGGTAGCTGTCCTACCATATATGCAACGGAATCATGTATTCTTACATTGTTTGAATTTTCATATGCGCGATATAATTTTGATTGATGTTTTGAATCAACAAATTATGTCTCAATTGCCTGGCATTTGGAGTGACAACAGGAAATGATTAAGACCGCCATTGTTTTTTTATGTAACTTAAAGATAAATTCAAGTGTGCCAACTTACTCACCGTGGATTGGTCTCAATAGTGATTGCAATGAATCATTAAGAATATGGAAATGGATTACAAAATGTATACGACTATACACTAATTTAAGAAACATACTTCACTTGGATATTATTTAAAAAAAAAACAAGAAATTCCACACTTACCTCTTGCAATTCCTTGATTAAGTGTATTTCCTAGATACAGAATTTTCTTCATGATTTCCTTCAGCTTGTTTGAGTTACGAATCTGAAGGGGTAGTAACAAATCAGACACTAAAGATACTTATAATAATTCAGTATATTGTTAAGACAGAATCTAGATTGACCTCTTCACACACAACATCTACAGCAAACAAGCTCTTTCTTATATCGGCTGTCTGGAAACACAAAAAAATAAGAGAGATACAAAAGCTTATAGACTTTTCAAGGATAACATATTACATATGAGGACAAAAAAATTGGTAGAACGAAAGCAAAACTTGTGCATTAAACTGAATTTTGAAACTGAAAACTCTTAACTTGGCTTCTTCACGAGGAACCTTCATCAATTCAAGGAAGAACTACATAACAAAACAATCATTTGTTATGCTTGAAATTTTGCAGGAGAAAAGTATATGGAAGGTTAAACCCAATGGCAACACAAGAATGCACTTCAATGATATAGAGAGGATAGTTCTAAACAAAAATGACATGCAATCAAGTTGAAGAAGATAAGCTTTCAACTATCTTAATGACCATGCATTGTCTGCATTAATAATGGATATAAATTTATACTTTACTAAAGTTTCTCAACTATAGCAAATAGATAACTTTGTAGCACCCTGCATTATATTCCCCATCCATTTACAAAATCATCAAGCTTATCAACACTAATCCATAGAACTGTGAATCAATACTTCAATATTATTATGAGAATGACTTTGCTTACCTGCTCACATTTTCGAAGCTTTTCCCAGTCTCCTGTATAGTTCTGATATCCAAATGTTAAGGGTTAGATAACACAAAAATGATGTACCGGATGAGAGTTATGAACAAAACTATAAAATTAGGTGAAGCTAATGTTAACTTTTGCACCTTAAGGAGCTTCATCTCTTCTTTAGTTGGAAAAAATTTGATAAGATTTTCAACTTGAACACCATCTAGGAGAGAATCATCCAATGCTAGAGCAGCATTCTGCAGGAAAAAGTGAAATGCATTATGGCAGGAATTTCATATATTGCTGCATTCATATAAAAAAACAGAAAGTTTATTTGAACAAAAGAAATTGCCTGTACTTTGTACCTGAAATGAAGTGAGAATCTACAGGTCAGTAGATGTATTAATCTAAAAGATGTTGCAAATAGTGTAAAAGTTGTGAAGCTTTACATTCACCTTCTGAATTGGGATTTTTTTTTTTTTTTCCATAAGGAATTGAACAGAACAAATCATGCATAAGGTATGTGTTTGGATCTTAAAGCTAAGGAGTCATAAGCAAACAATTGAAAAGTTCAATGAAGAAACTAAGAAAGCATAGAATTAACCTTTAATGCCAAAATCCAGGTTCCAATAAAAATCACATAAAAAATTGCTTGCAAGCAAATTACAGTTTCATAAAATAATAGTGGAGGCATATCAATACATAAGTTTTATCAATAAAGAGTATTTATCTATTGTTTCCAGTCATGCAAAACGTCTGTCAGGTCTGTGTTTCATTTCAGGGAAAGGTACATAAGTCAAACAAAAGAGATGAAATAACATAGTGAGACTAGAGCAACCTCTAAATTTCTTCAACAACATAAGATGAAAAGATTCCCTGTTAAACTCCCTAAACTCTCATTAGAAAACTGGGCTCTGCATCACCTGCTATGATTACCTATCATGCAAAACCATCAAGCTATTTCTAGCTCGAGTCATTCAATGCAATTTACATCTTCGGATCTTCTAAACTTCCACATCTAAATTTGAAAATATATAACAAGTTCAAAGATCCTATTGTTCTAGATGCAATAGAAGAATGCATAGTTGTACAAAAAACAAATAGTGACAATAAGCTCACCTCTGTAACCTTTTCCAATCTATGATTGTGTGTGCGCATCTGCAAAATTGATGCATAAAATTTTGGGCTACCCTCGTTGGAACCACAACCAAACAAGGTTTGATATCAATTCGTTTGGCTATACTATATGAAAAGCTCTTATTCTTCTCCTCACATAAGTAAAAATTGGGCAGCCTATCAAGCTAACCAGCCAAACCTATCTGATTGATCAGTTGCCAGTTTAGAATTCATTCCTGCTGTTCAAGGCTTCACACGTGATTAACCACCCCATAGAACATACAAGGTATAATATTCAAATGTATATGAGATTATACTCAAAATAATGTTCCTCTCTCCCTCTCCCCCTCTCCTTTCAGCCCTATACTTATCCTTGGGACATTTTTTCATGAGAAATTTGATGCATTGCTCTATCAATTTTAGAGAAAAATAGAAAAGCAGCCTTACGCATGTTTGGTTTGGTCTAATTCAAGTGCTTTAGTGTCATATCAAATAAACGTGACAAGGAAAATGCTAGGTTCATTCAAATATTCGGTTTAATGAGCACATGGGTCTCAAAAGAACCTCTATTTATCCTATGAGCTTTGAGGTCCTTGAAGTCTCGTAATCAACTCTTACAGTAACATAAGTTACATAACAAAAGCTACATTTTGATAAGTTGATCTAAGCTAAAAGTGAATCTAACTCTTCTATAAAATACTTTGGTATTTCATGTAATGAATCAGAGCACACAGAGCCATCTCATTATTTCTTATCCTCCTATAAAGGAAAAGCATATGACGAACTGATTGATATTTAAATCAACTGATGAAAGTGATTTTATATATCTTACTAATATTAAAAAGGTCTCAAAATGGTTCTATGATATTTTCTATATTTTTCCAATAGCAATTCTAAGCATTCTCGCATGTAATGCGGGCTTGAAGTTGCGGCATTGCTTACTTTAAGTCTAGGCAGATAGTATTTCTTTTTCCCCAAATTCCTTACATTTTAAAAAGAGATAATCATGGTATTATTCAACCTCATACATTTTTTAATGCAGCGGCAAAGATCAAGGATTGCTGTGCATTCCATAACTAAGGTGAAATAAAAAAGCAGAGGGTTTATGAAAGTCAAATATTCAAGTGATTAATGTCCCATGTGGCAAAGATTCTCAACGCATTCCTTTCTTTATTTCAATATTTGTACTATTCGGCTTTTCCCGATCCCAGCTTTTGCTTTTCAATTATGGAGAGCCTTGGCATCACTGTAAGGAAGCCGGGGACCTGTCCCTATCTACCCTGTGTTCTCATTTTCTTTTTGTTAGAACATGAAGGAATTCTTTGATTCATTATAAAACTCAATCTACTCTATTGAGCATGGGAGATTAGTAGACACACCTAAGTCTAAGATTAATGCATTCCAACAAAGGCTACTCGATTCCTGCGAGTAGAGAGCTTGGTATTAAAAAAAATTCATGAAACTTTCTTTACGCAAATTTATTGATTGATTACTTTTTGAGAATCTCTTACTGTTTTTTTTTTCTTCCAAATAATTTCATTTCCGGAGGAGCGCAGTAAAATAATCTTGTGTTCGCAACCTAAACTCGTGCTCGCGCTTCCCGCGTTCGCACTCGCTGGCGCTGCCTGGGCTCATCCTTCTGCGCTCACGACCCATGGCTCACCGATGATCATAGATCCTCCTCGTGACTCGTCAAGTCGATTTGTTCGCGGCTTGCCGTCCCGGTAAGTTTTTTCTTTTTGTCGCAGCCACGCATTTCGCGACGTGGGTGCTAGCAACCCGCTCTCTCTCGCCTTGCTCCTTTGCTTCATCCCCCTCTCCACCTTCATTTGTGAGTACTGGCTTCCATCTTGCTCCTCGGTGCTCCTCGGTGCTCCTTCGTCCCCCTGCCAAAGTACAGTACCAGTTCTTCCACGATTCTTCCGGACGTTAGTGCTCCGCTTCCCTAGACTAATGCTCCCCATTTTCGCTCACCGATCCGGTTAAGAAGCTAAAGCCCCCTCTGCTACTGTCAATCTTCAACTTTTTAGATAAAACCGATTCTTTTATTTTAAGATTTACCTGCATATCACACAATTCTAATGAATTTAGATATTTAAATTTTAAAATTAATTTTTATTTTTTAATACTTTTTATACATCTACATATCAGTTTTTTTTTAATAAATAATAATGATATGTTTAATATGATATTAAAAAATTAAAATTTAATATTAAATATATAACTAAATAAAAATTATATGATCTGTATTTAAATTTATGTTTGAAAGTTAAATTTTTTATCCTTTAGATTGTATAAAATTATCTTTTGAAAATAAATTATATATTTTTATTCTTTAGATTGTATAAAATTATAAATTATAGATTATTTCAATTAAATATGTGATAAACTATCAATTCAGAACATCTTACCATAAAACCAGATGATACAAGCCATAATATTAAGGCTTATTTGGGATTAATTTTGTTTTGTAAATTTTGTTTTGTAAATTTTGTTTCTATTTTTATAATATTTTAAATATATATTTATTTAATATATTTTTTAAGTATTTTTATTTTTTTATTTAGAAAATAAATCTCATTTTTTAAAAAAAGTACTAAAAAAATTTGTAGATATTTTAAATATTTTTAAAAATAATTATTGCCATCAAATATGTTTAAATTAAAATAAAATAAAATAAAATTAGAAAACTAAAATAATCTCAAACAGCCCCTGATATGATCCCATATTATCCAAAAGATAACAGAAGCAGAAGGAATAAAAAAACTCCATATTGGATGAAAGAATTCATTCAATAATATAGGAAAGGATAAAATAAGAATCAGTATATGTCATTCTATTGCTAAAAAGAATTCGAAGAATAAAGAAATGGGCCACATACATCCATAAATTACAAACAGAAGGACTAGAATACAAGAAGGAATATATTTCTGAAAGCAAACTTCTTTTCCCTTCTGCATCTTCTCTTCTACTTCTTCTCTTTGAGTTCTTCTGGTTTTCTCACAAAATGTCTCTCTAGAACAGGGTTCTCCTCGCTCAGCCCTCTTCCTCTCTCTTGAGTCGAGGCTGAGTTAAAAGTTAAGCATATCCGGGAAGCTTAATCGGGGCGGTAGCCACCGCAGCCATCAACAAGCCATTCCAAGGGAGCGGTTATCCAGATGGTCAGATCCATCTCACGGGAAACAGATGCGTGGATTCCACTATCAGCTGAAGGGATCAAACGGCACCCAATCAAGGCTAATAAGGTAATTCCAAGTGCTAGATCTAACGGTTAGAAAGAATACAGCGCGATCAGACGGCTCAGGAGATAGCCGCTGAACCAAAACCTTATTCACTCCTCAACCGGGTTCAATCCACTCAAATTGACTCATTAACCTGAACCAGAATCATATCATTGGTGCTCTCGTTGATTACCACAACCAGCAATGGCAGAAGGAACAAGACACATAGCCAAGATAATAGAAGAATGTGTAGGAAGACTCAACAAAATAGATGAGCAAATGTCTTCCATCACTATGATATTAAATGAAGTTTCAAGAAGATTATCTGTCATAGAAGAAAAATTGAATAACAATTATCAAGACCAACAACAATCCATGTATGTACTTACATACGTCTCTATTCCAAATAGACAACACATAGCAAAACATTAGACACATTAAGGTAGATAAAGGTTTAATGGAGAAAATCGAGGTTGGCTTTGCAAGGCCCAATTCTTTTATTATATACATAAATGAATTCTAATTGCCTCGGTATACATGGATGGACGCAATAAGTGGTATCAATGGATGCACCTAAATAAACAATTGCATTCATGGACACAGCTCAAAGCAGTCATTCAAAGATTTGGTCCATCTCATACTGAGAGATTTGAGAGGAGAAGCTAAACAAAAAAAAATAAGTTAATTTCTACAATGAATTTGAAGAAATAGCTAATCAAATTTCGTATTCCACGAATTTCTACAAATTTGTTTTGAATGATATTAAGAGGGAAGTAAGAGCCTTACAACCCAATTCACTTTGAAGCTTTTCAATTAGCTAAAAATGGAAGATAAAGTGATGAAATTTTATGGCCAGAAATTACAGAGTCAACCAATATCCACCAGTAAAATAACCACAGCTATACCAACCACCTTTACTATCTACCCCATCAATACCCAACCATAGTAATAGTATGACCAACAAATAAAATATTCCAATCCAGAAATTAACACCAACACAGTTGGAAGAAAGAAGAAAGAAAGGACTATATTTTAACTGTGATGAAAAATATCACAGAGGTCATATATGCAAATCCAAATTATTTGCTTTAATGATGGTTAATGATGACCAAGAGCAATATCTGCAGCAAGAACTTGAGCCAGAAATGCAAATATTATAAGAGGAATTTCAGTAATGCCTTTATAGGTCGGTCAATCCTAGGACATTAAGATTACAAGGTGATTGGAAATAAAAAGTACAAGTATTGATTGATAGTGGTTCAACAATTTTATTCAATCCAAACTAGCCAAATTTATTTATAAAGTAACACGCATCGTTTTCAAGTGTTAGTAGGAAATGGAAAAACTTTAAAATGTTCGTGAATATAGTATTCCTATCCAACTACAAGGAAACACTTTTATCGCTGATTGCAATTTACTACCCATGCAAAGAGCGATATTATTTTGGAACAATTGGGCAGTGTACAATTGATTATAAAAAGCTCACTATGAAATTCTACTCTAATGATTAGATGCATTCTGAGGAGATACATCCTCCAAGGTGGACAGCATTACCTTCCATCAGTTCACAAAATTGCATCAAAAGAAGGAAATAATTTAATATTTCTAGATTAGAGAAATAACAGAGGGAACAGATTCCTCTATAAAAGAATTCAGCAACTTACCTGCAGAAATACAGCAAGTATTATCCTAATATCAAGAACTATTTCAAATTCCAGCAAGCTTACCTCTAAGGAGGGACATAGACCACCAGCTTCATCTGCCACCTGGAACTCAACCAGTGAAAGTCAAAAACTATAGATATCCACACTTTTAGAAAACAAAAATCGAAAAATTAATTAAAGAAATATTGGACAATGGCATAATCAGAGAAAGCACCAGCCCTTTCTCTTCTCCAGCTCTTTTAATCAAGAAGAAGGATGGAACTTGGAGATTCTGTGTGGATTACGAAGCTCTAAATAAAATAACAATACCTGACAGATTTCTAATTCCCACTCTAGAGGAGCTTATGGATGAATTATATGGAGCCACAATCTTTTCAAAGTTCTTAAGATCGATATCATCAAATCGGAAGAAGACATCTACAAAATAGCTTTTAGAACTCATGAGGGACACTATGAGTTTATTGCAATGCCATTTGGACTAACAAATGCACCATCAACATTCCAAGCATTAATGAATTCGTGCTTATTCTTAAGAAAATTTGTCTTAGTCTTTTTTGATGATATACTTATATATAGCCAGACCTTGGAGTTACATCAAAATCATCTCCAAGCTGTATTGGAACAACACAAGCAACATTCACTCTTTATCAAACCATCTAAATGCTCATTTATACAGGACATAATTGAGTATTTGGGACATATTTTATCTGCACAAGGGCTAGCAGTGGATCCTAAAAAGATTCAAGCAGTACAAGCATGGTTGTTACCCAATTCAATCAAACAGTTAAGAGATTTTTTGGGTTTAAGCTATTATCGAAAATTTGTTAAACACTTGCAACTCCACTAACTTTTATATTAGCCAAGCAACATTTTCAATGGACAGAAGAGTCAAAAACATCATTCTTACAATTAAAACAAGCAATGACATCTCTCTCGGATAACTATCCCAATTTTTTCGACTTTTTTATCATAGAGACAGATGCATCTGGGACAGCAATTGGAGTTGTTTTAATACAAAATAGCCATCCTATAGCTTATTTTAGTAAGAAGCTCTCTCCATCAGTACAAAAAATATCAACATATGCAAGAGAATTATATGCTATAACAGAAACAGTAGCAAGATGGAGACAATATCTGCTAGGTAACAAGTTTACCATCAGGACAGATCAAAAGAGCATAAGGGAGCTAATGCAATAAACAATTCAAACTTCTGAACAACAGAGATTTTAATCAAACTCCATGGATTTGACTACACTATTGAATATAAACTAGGGGTTACAAACAAAGCAGCTGATGCCTTGTTCAGAAAACTGTTTGACACAGAAGATAGTCCTATAAATGACAACTCAGAATCACTCATGTCATTCAGATTATATGCTTATATTCAACAAATCAATACTATAATGCAACAAATCAAATAGGACACACAGGCTAGCACTGAACTACAAGACCTGCATAAGAACATATTACACAATCCAGGTTTATTTCCTAAATATAGACTTGCTAATGGATTGATACACTATAAAGACAGATTGTCATCAAGACTCAAGATCGAAATACTATTATAAGAGAACATTTAACACCAGTAGGAGGCCATGGAGGAATTCAGAAGATATTGGCCAGAAATAATCAACAATTCTACTGGAAGCATATGAAACAATATATTAAACACTTTGTCTTAACCTACCCTATTTGTCAACAAGTCAAAAGTGATACTCAAAAAGCGAAAACTACTACAACCACTTACATGCGCCATTTGGGAGGAAGTATCAATGGATTTTATTACAGGACTACCCAAGTCTTATAATAAAATGGCTATATTAGTGGTGGTAGACAGACTTTCAAAATATGCACACTTCTCAACCCTTCCAACCAGTTTTACAGCCCCATATATAGCCCATATTTTTATTTCAGACATAGCCAAACTACATGGTATATCACAAGGAATAATTTCAGATAGAGACCCAATCTTTATGAACAATTTCTGGCAGATATTATTCAGGTTCAGTGGAACCACATTAAAGCACAGCAGTGCATACCATCCTCAGACTGATGGCCAAATAGAGGTAACCAACAGAATCCTAGAGCAATATCTAAGGAGTTTTGTATTAGAGACACCAAGGATGTGGGTACAGTTCATTCCATTGCGAATTCTCCTATAATACATCCATCAATACTTCCACAAAAATGACTCCTTTTCAAATAGTATATGACAGACTTCCTCCTGCATTAATACCCTATAATGGGAATACAGCTACCAACACAGAGGTGGAAACAGTTTTTCAACAAAAGGACAAAATTCTACAGCTACTGAAAATAAACTTACAGGAAGCTCAAAACAGAATGAAGCAAATGGCTGATAAACATAGAAGAGAGCTTCAATTCAAGGTAAATGATTTAGTATTAGTTAAACTATAGCCCTATAGACAAACTTTAGTCTCTGAGAATCAATATACAAAACTACAGAGAAAATACTATGGTCCTTTCAAAATTCTACAGAAAATAGGGACAGTAGCATATAGAATAGAATTACCAGAAACAACAAGGATACATAATGTGCTTCATGTATCCAGACTTAAGCAATACAGATAGGACTCTACACTACACCCAGCAGAAATTACCAACTCATGTCCTAGATGGGCAGATATTAGTCAAGCCTACTAAAGTTTTAGATCACAGAAAGTACTACAGGGAGATCAACAAATTAAAGAAATCTTAATACAATGGGAAGGACTTCTAGCCACAGATGCTTCTTGGGTGTCAAGTAAAGAAATACAGAGAGCATTTCCAGACTTTGACCTTGAGGACAAGGTCAAGGTGGGGGGGAGTAATGATATAATCTCATATTATCCAAAATACAATAGAAGCAGAAGGAATAAAAAAACTCCATATTGGATGAAAGACTTCATTCAATAATATAGGAAAGGATAAAATAAGAATCAGTATAGGCCATTCTATTGCTAAAAAGAATTCGAAGAATAAAGAAATGGGCCACATACATCCATAAATTACAAACAGAAGGACTAGAATACAAGAAGGAATATATTTCTGAAAGCAAACTTCTTTTCCCTTCTGCATCTTCTCTTCTACTTCTTCTCTTGAGTTCTTCTCTGGTTTTTCTCACCAAAAATCGCCGCTCTCCGATCGGAAGACCCTAGGGTTCTCCTCCGCTCCCAGCCCCTCTTCCTCTCTCTGGAGTATTCGATGACTCGAACTGTTGAAAGAGAAAACAAAGAAAGAGTTAAAGCAAACGTATTCAGGAAGCTTAATCAGACGGCCAGAACCCAGCCACCACAATAGCCATCAACGGCTCAAGCCATTCCAAGGGCAGTTATCGCAGTGATCCATCGACGGAAGCAGTCGTGGATTCCACTATCGGCTGAAGGGATCAAACGGCACCCAATCGAGGCTAATAAGGTAATTCCAAGTACTAGATCCAACGGTTAGAAAGAATACAACGCGATCAGATGGCTCAGGAGACAACCGCTGAACCAAAACCTTATTCACTCCTCAACCGGGTTCATTCCACTCAAATTGACTCATTAACCCGAACCAGAACCATATCAACCCCTAAGGAGCTATTTGGGATCACTTTATTATTTTTATTTTATTTATATTTTAATTTGAAGCAAAACATTTGGTGGTGATATTTGTTTTTACAAAAGATATAAAATTTATTTTGAGTATTTTTAAAAATAATATGATTTATTTTCTGAAATAAAAAACAAAAATATATTAAAAAAATAAATATTTAAAATTATTATAAAAAATAAATATAAAGAAACAAAGCAAAATTGATCCTAAACAATCCTAACAGTTTAATAGGAAATCATGCACAAATAAAAGGTAGTAGCCCCAATTATAATCAACCAAAGGTAGTAGCCTAATTTGAAAAACATAATAGAAATCTACAACAAAAGTATAATTTAAAGGTGTGGTTAGTTAGTAAAAATGTGCTTCCAAAAAGAAAAAAAATACAGTTAAAAAAAAACTTACCAACATATCGGGTAGTGGCATCTTGATTTTTGTCAGTATGATTTCAGTATTATTAACCCGCCTTAAATCAATCTAAAACAAAACAAAAAAAAAAACTTGAATAAATCAGTAAAATCCTTATGTAAGAATTAGTAGTTCTATTTGATAATTTTAAAAAGATTTTCTTAGTTGCTTCTGTCAAGCATGTGAACAAGCTTTATGATGAAAATAAAATTGTTATTTGATAAGTTATTCATTACTTTGTCATTAAGTTTTCAAAAAATTGGAAAACTCTGAATCTTTAATCAAGATTCTTAAATTTGATATAGTTCACACATATTAGTATAGTAAAAATCAAAGTAAGAGATAAGACAAAGATGTTACAGTCAAGTATAATTGTTGCGTGCTAGAAAACCAGTTGCGGTAGAGTGAAAGTTTACGCCTTAGCCTTGTTGTGAAATCCAGCACACACACACGTATTTAAAGAGTGAACAAGAAAACTCCAGAATTTTTACATGAAAAATCTCGAAAAGAGGGAAAATCACTGGCCTAGCCTAGTAGAAATCTTCCACTATGTATTTATTTTGGAGTACAAGTTTTCCCGATATGGGATTACATAATTGTATATGAGAAGGGCTGACAATGGGAATCCCAAAATCAGGCAATAACAGCCATATAGTAATGGTGAACAATGGGGGTCAACGACTGACGATGAAGGTCATCGGGATGGTGACCGGTGAAGATGGTCGTTGAGGATCAGCGTCGGTGACGCGATGTTAGTGATGCGGTGACGTGGCTGGTCGGCATGGTTGGCAACGATGGTGATGATATAGCGGCGGTGGTAGCGGTACGCATGGGAGATTGATAATGGCGAGGATCGGTGGCGGTTGATGCGGTGGCGGGTGGTTGGTTGTGAAATTGGCGTCCGTCAAGTGGTAACGATTATGCGGAAGATTTTCAACTTTAGAGCTCTCTCCTCTCTTGCTTGACCCCTTCATATGAGGAATGAGGGATTATTTATAGATTGGAGTGACGTCTCTATAAATACATGCAAAATTCAAACCACTCCTCTCCATCGGATGGCTCAAAATGATTCCTTTGATCATATGATGTATTTTGTGTATTTGAATGCTCAAATGAAGTCAGAATTATGAGATCTTGGGCTCATTAGATCCGGCTCGTCGAGACACTCAATTTGACTATAAACACTCCATGTTTGAGACCTATTTAGGGATTTAACTGATATCCCAAAGGTTCCAAGGATATTTTAAGTGTTTGATCTACCGCCAACTTGGATTGCTTTTAAAGCATCAAGATTCGCGCCACTAGTAGTATTTTAAGTGTCATATTTTAGTTTATTTTTGGATGACATTATTTCAATCATCCAAAAATATATACGTCAAATACTTGAAAATAACACATTCTTCAATAAAATTTGCGGGTCCATCAACCATACATTTTGAGAATAGAGAAGCCCTTAAGCATGAAGGCGACCGGGCCATGTATATTCTTCAAGAGAATCTCAATGGCATGTTGTTCAGATAGTTTTGGTTCACACTTCATACTTAGGTTACACCATCATAGAATATAATCAACAAGTGACTCACCGGGGTGCTGTTGTGTTACAACGAGATCACCAGTAGTGACCCTTTTCTGAACTCCAGCAAATCTCCTGATGAAGAGTTGCTCTAACTCAGCAAATGCCTTTACTGAACTGTTGGGCAATTCAACATACCAATTAAAAGCAATGCTCGCTAGGCTACTAATGAAAAGATGAAAGAACAAAGCGTCGCTGCCACCTGTGTTGCAATAACTGGCCCTGAAATGTGCTATGTGCTGACTCAGATTTCCACTACCATCAAAGCTTTTGAAGGAAGGAGGCACGAAACCCTTGGGATATTGGATAGCATCAAATTCCTCTAGGTAGGGTCTACCCTTTGGAACCAAAGACATGTTCAACTTAGAGTAGTATTTCATTTAAGTTGTTTAATTATTTTGGGTTAATTTTATTTCTTATTTTGATTTGGTTTAAGTGGATCCTACAATTAATTACTAAGTTACGAAGAGAGGGAAAGAGAAGAGAACCTTCCCTTAACTTAAGTAATTTCTAAAGTAGATTCACATTTTAGTTTTGCTTAGGTGAATATTTTGATTAAATTTTTTAATTAATCCTAAGTTTAGATGAATTGTAAACAAACCTATTTAAAAATAAAGGTATTTTAAGATTAAATAAAATGAATCAAAATTCACATAACACACATTACTTCATTTCTTTTCCAACATATATAACATGCATATGGATGGACCCTAAATAGATCTATACATACAAATGAGAGTATTTAACACACTTTGTGATACATGCTAATTAATCCATTTAAGGAAATTTAGAAGTTGAATGTGCATCATTTTCTTAAGTAGTTAGGGATTTTCTTATCCAAATTTTTACATACACACATGAAAGTAAGAAAGGCATAAGTGAGTACAGCGCCATTGTTAACCAAAGGTGTAAGGTACAAGACCTACTTAGGGCTACTTAAAGCCTCACAACCTCAAGGTTGTCCAGACTAATATACCACTTTCCTTAAATGCAAACATGTGTATAAAAGAAAAGAGATGGAAAAGAAGAATGCAAAAGTTGTATTAATGGATTCATTTTGTTTATGCAATTTGTACATGCAAATATAGGTAACCCGTCTTAGGTGATAGCATAGGGATGAATAGGGTGTGAAATTAAATAAGTGTTAGGTTCTTTTCAAATGAGCTCTACATCTTACCAACTCCAATTTAAAACTATGCTAACATAAAAGAGAAAGGAAACCTATGCTTAGCATACCTTTATAATCTATCACATGCAAACTCATAATTAAAATATAAGTAGCATACTTTTAGATTTGATATTTGATTTATGCATTTTGAAAATAATTTGGATTTAGTAATGATAATAGCCATTCATATTCCTACTTTAGCTGACACATGCAAATATGACATAAAGAAAACAATTTCATTTAAGATAGGAATTTGAAATTAGGAATGCATGAAATCACATGACATACAAGTTTAACATAATGTGGAAAGATTCAGAGTAATGAAAGCATGTAAACAAGTTCACTTCACTTAAATTCTAAAGACATTCTTATGGAATAAGAAAGTTTAAAATTAATCAAAGTAAATTCAAAGTGATTTTTGTTTAGTTTAGAGTTTGATTTAATTTTGAAAAGGTGAGATGAGTTTGCTATTTCTAACCCATTCCCACATATGTTTGATATTTTTGTTTAATTTTTATATAATTAAATCCATTTTTATACATTAATTAGGTTAAAGTATGAATTATAGTTAACCCTTACCCACACCACCTTAGAATAATTAACCAAATAATTATGACCAATGAGATGACATAAAAACTCACAAGGAATTTAAATTTGTAATGCACCTAATAAGAAAAAGGCCTAATGCAATTTGGCTCACAATTAAGGTTAATTAATCTAAGGGGTTTAGCTTAAGTAATTTCAAAACATCCTTTCATACTTATGAATTTGGTTTTAATTTTCTTAATTGAACTTAGGCTATTAAACAACCATGCATCTATCCAAAGTAGATTAATTAAGTTCTAGAACTTTTTAGAATTTTTAGAAATTAATTTAGGAGATAATTAATGAATTTTCCCTTAATTAAGAGGAGATTAAGGAGAGAAAAGGGGGTTTAGGAAATATCTTAAGGGAATCGCCCCAAAATTATTTCTTAAACCTTCTATCTACTGGATGTGATCTTAATCAACCCTAATCATGGATTAAAACCACTAATCACACTCTAATTATGCTTAATTAAATAAGGAGGGTAATTGAAAAATCCATATGCAACTCCTCTAATCAAGCCTTCAATAAATCCCAACAAAATTAGAGGTGGTAGAAGTCATCCCCTAAATCATACCCAAGAGGTTTGGGATTAATCAGAAGCTTAATTAAAAGGTAATTAGCAAAATAAAGTTTCCAATAAAACCTAAAATTAGATAAAATTATAATTCAAAACCCATTGAATTTTATTTTAAAATATTCTAGGTTGAATTATCTTTCCATAAAATTTTATTTCATATTTTTTTGAATTTTCTAGAGGGAGTTATAAATTTTAGAAGATCCCTAGGTTAATTAGAATTAATTAAAATATTTTATCTAATTCTATAGCTCACGGCAGGACACGTGGTGGCAGCGGTCAATGCGCTTTACACATGTCACACTGTGAGGGATTTACTTAAACATCAAAACTAAAATGGTGGCTGGCGACGGATGTGATTTGATCTCTACCATCTGATCAAAGATCGAACATCCATAGATCTCCCTACGGTTTTAAAATGGATAATGGATATCTAAACGTGGGGAATTGTCTCAATCGTCCATCCAAAATGCACGGATAGATGACTGAGATCTCCCAAGTTCTTCCCCTTGATCAACAGAGACCATCCATGATCAAGGGGAAGATCCGAGCTCAATCGAGCTTTGATACAAATTAAATTCAACCCAGACCATCTAAAGCCAGAGAGCGGCACATCCAACGGTCAAAAATCTATGGAATTAAAATTTCTTTCACAAAGCTCCACACCACATTGAGTTTAATGGTCGAAAAATCCCATACCTCATCAAAGGTGATCACTGGCGCTCGATTCCCTTGGAGAAGCTTCGTCTAATTGATCACTAGCTTAAAACTTTGATCGAGCTAGGTCTCCCCTTTCCTTTGGAACTTCAAAGAGAGCTTGGGTGCACTCAACTTGCCTCTCTGATGGAGTATGCAAAACCAATTGAAGTGAAATTGAATGAAGAGGAAGTTGGCTCTTCAATAGACCTCCCCTATTTTCAAACTCTAAAAATAAAGAATGGGGTTTTCAAATCCTCCCTAAGAAGCTTGGAAATACTCTATAAGTCTTGCTTTGAGTTCCTTAGCTTTAATCGACAGAGGGGAAGTTAGAATTGAAATGAATTAGGAGGAGTATATCTCCCCCTTGAAGGATCGGACGGCCATCCATTCACTTGCCATTTTTGATCAATGGAGCTCAGGCAGTGGGTTCTTTGAGCTGTTAGGAGTGTGCACATGGTCAGTTTGAGCCAAGGAGTGGATTGACAACCTCCCATGTGCTTGAATTTGTGTGGGAGAGGGGTTTTGAATTTGGAGTTTTGACCCATGGGGTCGAGTTTGGTCTAGGGACCAATTGGGCTGACCTACACCCATTGGGTTGGGTGCACCACTCTACATTAGGTCCCTTTGAGCTATTAGGAAATCCTCAAGTGGATATGAAGAGGGTATGACCAAATTACCCAAGGATTAGGCCAAAATCTATTCTATGGCCTAGGGATAGAATGGTCATTTTGTTGATTTTTCACTTTAGATATGTTGCGTATGTGGAGAAACTAGGTTTGGCCAAGTTTCATGAGATTTGAAATTCATTTGATAGGGTTTGGCTCAAGTTGACCCATTTAGGTCAAAATGGGTCAACTTGGGTCAAGTTGACCAATTGGTCAAATTGGGTCAAATCAAGGGTTGGGTCAAGTTCATATGGCTATTTGAAATGTTTTGGTGGCTTTGGTTTGATTTTGTTTGGATTAGTTTTGAATTTGGCTCATATGACTTCATTTAGGTCAAATGGGTCAAGTTGACCTATTTGACCCATTTGACCTATTTGAGGTAGGTCAAGGGAAAGTATAGGTTAGGTTAGTCATATGGAGTGGATTACTATCTTTGTTTCCAATCAATTTTGGCTAAGTTAAAATTTGGCTCAACATGACACCTTTAGGTCATGTTGGGTCTAAGGTCAATTCGGCTAGGTTAGGTCTAGTTGGCCAATTGAGGCTTTGGTCAAGTTCCACAAGTTATTTGGAATGGACTTGACCCATTGGTTTCAATCAGTTTGGCTTAGATCAAGTTTTGATACATTTTGACTTTTTAGGTCAAGTTGGATCAACTTGGGTCAAGTGGCCAATTGGGCTATGTTAGGCTCAAATGTTGGCTTGGTCAAGTTCAAACATAGGGCATGAGTGAACTTAGATCTATGGTTTCAATCAATTTGGCCTATGGTAGAATTTGGCTATGTTAGGTTTCATTTTGGGCTAAGTGTTGACTTGGTCAACCCTTAGGTTTGACTTGGATTGACCCAATTTGATTGATTGATCATCCCATGATGATTGTTGATCATGATGAGAGGTATGAATGAGTTTGGTTCAATCCAATTTGGTTAGCATTAGAATTTGTCTCATAAGGGTACTTTAGGTCACTTTAGGTTAAGTGAGCCTAAGTGGGTCAAATGGCTTGGTCAAAGTTTGATTTGAAGTTGGTTGATATTGTATATGGACTTATGATTGAAATATAAATCCATTTGCAAGTGTTTTGAAGTCAAATGGGTTTTGATCCATTTAACAATGTCATACTCAAAGGAAGAATATAAATGGATTTTGGCTTTGATTTTTGAACTAGGTTTTGATTGTTTGATTGAAGTTTGGATTTATATATGGACTCATGATTGTAGGTTTAATTGAATCATGAGAGAAAATCAAGGGTTTGGCTTGATTTGAAATTGATTTGGCTAAGTTCTAGATATTGACTTGAAAGACTTAGATTGGATTTTGAGTGGATTTGAGTTTGATTTTTTGGAATTGGTTTTGATTGTTTGAATTTATATTTCATTTATATATGTGAATATAAATGAGAATATAAATGGATCATGGGAAAATTTCTAGGATTTGAAGTGCTTTAATCATGATTTGGGCTAAGTTCATTAAGAAGGATTTTAAAGGACTTAGGAAAATTTTGGAGTTTGAATTTTTGAATTTGGTTTGATTGATTTATATTTATATTTCATTTATATATGTGAATATAAATGAGAATATAAAAGAATTATGAGAAAATCCCATGAGTTTGAAATGATTTGATCAAGATTTAGACTAAGTACGTTAATAGAAAATTAAGGGACTTAGGAAACTTTAAATTGGGAATTTAATTTTTTCTTTTGATTTGATTGATTTATATTTATATTTAATTTATATATATGAATATAAATGAGAATATAAATGTGTTTCGAGAAAATCCCATGAGTTTGAATTGATTTGATCAAGATTTAGGCTAAGTCCATTAATAGAAAATTAAGGGACTTACGAAACTTTAAATTGGGAATTTAATTTTTGCATTTGATTTGATTGATTTATATTTATATTTCATTTATATATGTGAATATAAATTAGAATATAAATGAATTTTTAGAAAATCTCATAGATTTGAATTGATTTAGATCATGATTTAGGCTAAGTCCATTAATGAAAAATTAAGGGGCTAAGAAAAATTTTATGAATTGATTTGAAATTTTGAGTTTAGTTTGATTGGTTTGAATTTATATCTCTATATATGTGAGTATAAATGAGAATAAAAATGAATTATGAGAAAATCTCAAAGGTTTGAATAGGTTTTGATCATGATTTTGGTTATGTCCTTGAGAGAAGATTGAGGGCTTAGGCAAAATTTGGACTTAAGAATTTTTGATGAATTTTGATCATGGGTTTTAATCATGGATTTTGATCATGGAATTTATTTGAGTTTGGAGGAAATCAATTAAGATTGATTTGGAGTTTGACTTGGAGGAAGGCAAATGAGGAATGGTTCAACCTAAGGGTAAGCAAATTTTCTAACACCCCTAAGGCATGACCTATTCTTATGGCTAACTCTTCTAAGTCTCTAAGGCTAGGTTGAGTGTCCACCTAATCACTAGATGTGTCTTAAGACTAAGGAACTCTTAAAGTCTAAGAGGAGTCCTATGTCTAAAATGGAGGGGTTGAGAGCTCATTCTAAAAATAAGGTCAACAAGGTGTTAGGAAAATTTGCCTACCCCATAACTTGAACCAAATTCTCACTTCCTTCCTTCAAGTCAAACTCCAAATCAATTTGATTCAAATTCCAAATCAAATCTATATAAAACCAACTTAAAACTCAAATCAATTCCAAGTTTAATTAATTTTCTCAAACCTTAAATCAATTCCAATGAATTTTCTCAAATCATGAATCAATTCGAAATGATTGAAACCCATGATTGAATTTCAAATTCTAAAAATCTTTCCTAAGTCACTTTGTTTCCATCTTATGGACTTAGCCCAAATCAAATCCAAACCAAATCAAATTCAACAATTTTTCTCATAACCCACTTATATTACCATTTATATTCAGAAATATAAATAAAATATACATTCAAATATTAACAAAAAAAAACTAAATTCAAAACTCAAATCTAAATTCAACCAAAATTCAACCTAAGCCTTTCAAGTCAAATTCTTGAACTTAGCCAAATAAAACTCAAATAAAGTCAAATCCTTAATTTTTCTTCATGATTCAATCAATCCTTCAATCATGAATCCAAATATAAATACAAACTTCAATCATCAAATCAAAAATCAATTCAAAAATCAAACTCATGTTCACCCTTTGAACTTGAAATTATCAAATGAGTCAAAACCCATTTGACTTAAAACCACTTGCAAATGGATTTATATTTTAATCATAAGTCCATATGTGAGTTCAATCAAACACAAATCAAGGTTTGACCAAGCATATTGACCCACTTAACCTCACTTGACCTAAAGTGACCTAAAGTACCCCTTATGAGTCAAATTCTAATCCTAACCAAATTAGATTGAACTAAGCCCACCTAAGGCTCATATTGTGAGCAACAGTCATCATGAGATGATCAATCAGTCAAATTGGGTCAAACCAAGTCAAACCTAAGGGTTGCCCAAGTCAATACTTAGCCAAAATGAAACCTAAACTAGCCAAAATCCACCATAGGCCAAGTTGATTGAAACTATTGATCAAAACCAATTTATGATCAATGTTTGAACTTGACCAAGTCATCATTTGAGCCTAACCTAGCCAAATTGGCCACTTGACCCAAGTTGACTCAACTTGACCTAAAAAGTCAAAATATGTCAAAACTTGATCTATGCCAAATTGATTGAAATCAATGGGTCAAGTTCATTCCAAATCACTTGTTGAACTTGACCTTAGCCCCAATTGGCCAACTAGACCCAACCTAGCCCAATTTACCATGACCCCAACTTGACCTAAAAAATCAAATTGAGCCAAAATCAAATTAATCCAAAATTGATTGGAAATAAAGATATAAATATATTTAAAATGACCAATGAAACCTAAACCAACCTGTGATCTAACCCAAATAGGTCAAATGGGTCAAAATAAAATCAAATGAACCAAATCCAAATATAAATCAAATTAAATCAAACCAATGATGCCAAAACATTTCAAATGGTTATATAAACTTAACTCAACCCTTGGTTTGACCCAATTCGACCAATTGGTCAACTTGACCCAAGTTGACCCATTTTTACCTAAATGGGTCAACATGAGCCAAATCATATCAAATCAATTCCAAATTTATTAAAACTTGGCCCAACCCATTTTTCAATCATACAAAACATATTCAAACTGAAATCAAAGATAAATGACCATTTTACCCCCTAGGCCATAGGGTAACCCAAAATCAAAAGCACTTATAATTTGGTCAATTCCTTGTCATGGATACGTAGATCCTCTTAGTGGACCAAATGGTCACTAATGAGGATGGTGCACATGACCCAATGGGTTTGGGCAAACCCAAACCCAGCTAAGCACCACAATAGAATTTCGACATGGGATCACTCCCACTCTCATTTCAAGCACATGGGAGCTTCACAACTCCACTTCAAACCTAGAACTGAATCACATGCCACCCCTAACAGCCTAATAAACTCATTCCATCTCATCAATTAATCAAAAAAAAAAAGGAAATGAGGCTCACAACCATTCGATCCTTCAAGGGGGAGATATAATCCCCCTCATTTCACTTGAATCAAAGACATTCACACTCAATTGACTGAGCAAGACCTAAAGCTAGCACTCTAAGCTTCCTCAGTCAATTCCCAAGCATTTCTTATTCTCCTTTTTTTGGATTCCTTCAAACCCAAAATAGGGGAGGCTGAGGGAAATTCCAACTTAGCCAATACCCAATTCCTCCTTCAAGCATCCTCAAAGGGCCTAATCGAACCCATCCAAAGCTTCTTCCAAGCTTCAAAGGCAAGGGAAAGGGGATTTTGATCAAAGATGCAAGTAATTGAAGCCCATCTTGGTCAATAGAAGGATCTACTCAATACCAATGCTTGAAACCTCAATAGGGCTTCGTCTCTACTAGACGAAGCTATCTCAATGGTTGGGAGTGCCAGTGATTGCCTTCGGCGAGGTATGCCATCAAACCGAGCCTAGAATAGGGAGTGTGTGGTCCTTTGTGAAGAGAATTTTCATCCCCAGCAAAATTGACCATTGGATGTCTTGCTCCTTGCATGATGATGGTGTGGGTTGAGTTTGAGTTCAATCCGAGCTCAATCAAGCTAAGATCTTGCCCTAAGGAGTGGATGATTGCCCTCTCCCACAGGTGAGCTCAGTGATGGATCATGGACCATCCATCCACGCATTTTGGATGGATGGACATGATCAAGCTGCATAGAATTTGTGATTACTCCTTTTTGAAATCGTGGGCTCGATCTCAAATGTCTGATCTTTGATTAGATGATCTAGAGAGAAAGCGCGTAGCGCCACTGCTGACGTGGATTTGGATGTGACAACTTAAATAACCAATCCCATCACACCACATGAAAAGTGCGCACCGCGTCAGCAGTCCACGTGGCACCAACGGGATTAGTTAATAATTAGGTGTTTTAATTAATTGTTAATCACTAAATCTTCAAATATTCATAACTAAATGTAGAAAAATCAAAAAATACAAAATAAATAACACTACCAAGATAATTCAAAGGGGAATAATCTAAAATTAAATTTAACTGATTTTGAATAGTGATATTTCTTAAATTTAGGTTTTATTGGGAATGTGTTTAGATTAATTACTCTCTAATTATCCCACTGATTAATTCCAAACTTCTCATGTGCATTTAGTGGGTTGACTTCTACCTCCCCTAATTTTATTGAAATTTATTAATGGTTTAATTAGGGGAATTGCTTGAGTCATTCCTAATTATCCTCTTAATTAATTAAATGATTAATTAATCTTTGAAATAGTGATAAATTATTTAATTATGTTTGCTAATTACCTTAGAATAGTGAATTAATTAAATAGTTTAATCACTTAATTAAATGACTTAATTAATCAAACTTTTCAAAATCAAAATATTCCAGAACTTAACCAATTCATCTTAGGTAGGTGCTTAGGTGTTCAATAACCTAAGTAGCTTAGAGAAATCAAAGTCCAACCTACATGTGTGGGAAGGGTTATGAAAGTACTTAAATTAAATATTTTAGCTTAATTAATCATTAATTGTGAGCCAATTGCATTAGACCCTTTCTTTACTAGGTGCATTGCTGATTTAAATTCCTTGTATGGTTTTATGTCATACGTTGGCTCATAATTATTTGATTAAATATGTTAAGGTGGTGTAGGTAAGGGGTAATTAATGCACTTAATTCACACCTTAACCTAAATAAAATATAAAAATCATCTAATGGTTCTAAAAACAAACTAAATAAACTCACACATGGGAGAAATGGGTTAGGACTAGCAAACTCTTTCAGATTTTCCAAATCCAAATAAAACTCAAAATAAAAAAAAATCTCTTTAAAATAAATTTGATTTACTTTTAATAATCCTATTTCATAAGATTATCTTTAGGAATTAATTAGGTTGAATGAATTTTCATGTTTTCATCACTTTATTTCTTTCTTAATATGCTAAATGTGTATGTCATATGAAAATCATGCATTCATGCCTTTTAAAAATCAAATTAAAAATGAAATGTTTCCTTTATATCAAATTGCATGTTTTTGGGTAAAGTAAGAATATGAGTGGCTATTATCACTATTAAATCAAAAATTATTTTTAAAAATTATAAATCAAACATCATAACTGAAAGGTATGCTACTTATAAATATTTATAGGCTTGCATATGAGTAAAATATAAAGATGTGCATTGGGTGGCTTTCCTTTTCTTCTCTTTTAGGATAGTTTTGAATAGGATTTTGCAAAGTGTATAGTTCATTTGAAAAGAACATAACACTTGCTTAAATCCATTCCTATTCATCCACACTTACATATATAAATTGTATAAACAAATCTAACAAACAAACATAAACTTTTGCAAGTTTCTTTTTCCATTCATTTCTTTTGTACATACACATGTATTTAAGAAAAGTGGTATATTAGTTTGGATAACCCCGGGGTTGTAAGGCTTTAAGTAGCCCTAACTAGATCATGTACCTTACACCCCTGGTGCTAACAATGGTGTCGTACACACTTATGTCTTTTATACTTGTAAATGTGCATATAAAAAATGGATAAAAGAATCTCTCTTTTTCTACTTAATGAAAATCATGCATCATAAAGCATCCAAATTTTCTTAAGTAATTTCACTTAGCATTTATCATGAAGGTTTGATAAATATTTTTATTTGCATGTATAGATATGTTTAGGAACACTACCATTATCAGTCAGTGGAGGGTGGTTGGGTAGTATCATGATAAATTATGTTAATCATGAATCCCTGAAGCGCAGCGTAATCTGATGAAAATATGCTAGAGCGTTTCGGAGTTTAAATAAGCAAGGGTTCCCACATTATGGATGCGGCAAAAGTTAGTGAAAAATTAGGTTAGGATCTTGGAATATAGGTACTCTTACAGTAAATTAATGGAATTAATAGATATTATGGTTCATAGAAAGATAAATATTTTATGTGTTCAAGAAACTAAATGGGTTGGGGAGAAGGCTAAGGAGATTGATAGTTTAGGTTTTAAACTTTGGTAGGTAAAAGTCGAACTAGAAATGGTGTAGGTCGATTATAGATAAAAGTTTGAAGGATAATGTTATAAATATTAATACATGTGGAGATAGAATTATAGCTTTAAAGATTATTGTTGATACAAAGATTATCAATGTTATAAGTGTGTATGCTCCTCAAGTAGGTTTGGATGTAAGCTCAAAAGAAAAATTTTGGAATGAATTAGAGGGATTAATACAAAAGATACCTTTTGAAGAAAAAGTATTTATTGGGGAGATTTAAATGGACATGTTGGTAGAGTGGTAGAAGATTTTAAAAGTATTCATGGTGGTTATGGATTTGGGTGACTAATGAAGAAGGTAGGACTATATTAGATTTTGCCTTAGCTTATGATTTTGTAGTTGCTAATACTTTATTTAAGAAAAGAGATGAACATATACTTATAAAAATGGATCTAGTAAAAATACAGATTGATTATTTTTGATAAGAAAAATAGATCGTTTAGATTGTAAAGATTGTAAGGTCATTCCAACTGAAATTTTAAGTACCCAACATCATTATTAGTTTTAGATTTTAAGATGAAAGATTGTAAGAGAAAAAATAAACTTAATTATTGTCCAGATTAGATGGGGACACTTAAAGAATACAAATACAAATATTTTAAGAGCAAGCTACAAGAAATTAAAATTTGGGATGTTCACAAGGAAATGTTATGTGGGAAAAGTATCAAGTCTTTATTAAACAAGTTGCTAAAGATGTGCTTGCGAATCAAAAGGAAAAGCTTCTTTTAATAAAATAGTTGGTGGTGGAGTCAGTGTGCAAGAAAAGATAAGAAATAAGAAGCATTGTTATAAAACTTGGTTTAGATGTAAAAACTTGGAGAATTGGGAAAGATATAAAATGGCCTGTAGAGATTCTAAGAAAGCAATATATGATGCAAAAAATTTAGCTTTTAGTGATTTATACAATAGATTAGATACTAAAGAAGGTGAAAGATGTATGTATAAGTTAGCCAACCAAAGAGATAGAAGTAAAGACATAGTTCAAGTGAGGAGTATTAAGGATGAAAATAATAAAGTCCTTTTCTTAGAAAAAGATATTGAAAATAGGTGGATGAGGTATTTTAATAAACTTTTCAATGAAGGATCGAAAGTACGATTGATTTTAGTAACCTTAATACCTAAACAAAAATAGAATTTCATTTTATCGTCGATTAGTAAATCAAGTTAGTGAAGCTTTAAAGAAAATGAAATGTGGAAAAGCGATAGGGCGGATAATATTCCAATAGAGTGTGGAAATGTTTAGAAGATCAAGGAATTTCTTGGCTTACAAATCTTTTAATGTTATTTTAAAGACTAAAAAGATGCGAGATGAGTGGAGAAAGAGTTTGTTGGTTCCTATATTTAAGAATAAAGGTGATGCACAAGATTGTGCAAATTATAGAGGAATTAAGTTAATGTGCCATACATTAAAATTATGGGAGAGAGTAATTGAGCATAGGTTACGATGTGATCTGAAGTTTCTCACAATCAGTTTGGTTTCATGCCGTAGATCTACTATGGATGCTATACATTTGTTAAGAGGTTTGATGGAGAAGCATAGAAAATAAAAGGATCTACATCGATATTTATTGATTTAGAAAAGCTTATGATAAAGTCTCAAGAGATATTCTTTGGAGAGTTCTAGAACAAAAGAAGTTAATATTGGTTATATTCAAGTCATTAAAGATATGTATACTAGAGCTATCACTTGTGTCCAAACACAAGGAGGATTGACAAACTATTTTCTATTTCGGTTGGATTACATCAAGGATCAACATTAAGCCCTTATCTTTTTTACTTTAGTTATGGATGTTCTTGAGGCATTTACAAGATGTACCTCGGTGTATGCTTTTCTTTGATGACATTCTTCTTGTTGATAAGACTAGAGGAGTCCAACGAAACTTGAATTATGGAGGTCAACTTTAGAGTCTAAAGGTTGTCGTTTAAGCATCTAAAGCGAATATATGGAGTGTAATTTTAGTTGTAGAAATTTTAGTAGTGTTGTGACTTTAGGTGATCAAGTCATTAATAAGAGTGGCGATTGAGATATTTAGGCTCTATTGTTCAAAATGATGGTGAAATAGATGGAGATATTATTAGTAGAATTCAAGTTGGATGGTTGAAGTGGAGGAATGCATCGGCTTTATTATGTGATGAAAAGTTCCACTTAAGCTTAAGGAAAATTTTATAAGATGGTGGTAAGACACGATGACTTATGGTGCAATGTTGGCCAATAAAGAGAAACATAAGACTAAGTTAAGTGTTACGAGATGAGGATGCTCAGTGGATGAGTGGCTTTACATAGAGATAGAATGCAAAATGAGTATGTTGGAAAAAGTTGGAGTAGCTCCGGTGGTAGATAAGATTAGGAGAGTCGCTTAGATGGTTTGGCCACATAAAGCGTCGGTCAGATGACCCGATTAGGAGAGTAGATTAGATTTTTCTTTTGTTAAGAAAGGTAGAGGTAGACCTAAAAAGACTTGGTTAAGATGTATAAAAAATGATCTTAGTATACTCGAATTAAATGAGAATTTGACACATAATAGGACACAATGGAGACGAAGGATTCATGTAGCCGACCCCACCTAGTGGGATTAAGGCTTGTTGTTGTTGTTGTTGTTGTTGTGTATAGATATGTTTAGGGTCCATCCATATGCATGTTACACATATTGCGAAAGAAATGAACTGTTGTGTGTTTTGTGATATTAATTCACTTTACTTAATCTTAAAATTTCTTTCTTTTTGAATAGGTTTATTTAGGGAAAATCTAAAGTTATGATTAATTAAAACACATAATAAAATATTCACTAAATAAAAATCAAATATGAATCTTCCTTAGAAATTACTTAAGGTAGGGAGGAAAGAGAAGTTCTCTTCTCTTTTCATCTCTTTACAACACTTAGTAATTAATTATAGGTTCATTCAAACCTAATCAAATCACAAAATAAAAATCGACCAAATCAATCAAAACACTTAAATGAAACCACCCTCTAAGTAAAATATTTTTATACTTGGAAAACTTCAAACTTAAAGCCTAGATAAACATACCACACAAACCTTAAATGGCACACACATTAGACTTAGTCACCACTTCTAGCTTTAGGTTAGGGTGATGCATGGTTTGATGCTTTGGTTTTATTTGGTGATGTAATGTTCAGTCTGGATGTTAGGGTGTATGTGTGTAGACTAAATGACAGGGCGATCTTAGTCTAACCATTATCTTCTGCAGGGGATTATGCTTGAAGGGCGTTATAATAAAAATATAACTACTTTTGCTATGCAGGTACTTATACCCCTAAGCATGATCCAAAATAGGCTAGGTGGACTTGGTTACCCATGTGTGGGGTGCTAAATCCAATTTAAAAATATATACATTCTTTGGATTGTATGGTTTGTTTAGCTAATCTCTATTTTATAGGTTTTAGTTAGAATTCTTTTTTCCATTTTCATGTAATTTTGCAATTAGGATTTGGAATGGTTGTTATGGGATATTAAGATAAATATTGGTCATAAGATTACGTCTTATGTACCATGTGAAGCCTTTGGAGCAACTACATTCCAACCAACCAAAAGAAGGAAAGAAGAAAGAAGAAAGAAGAAAGGAGAAAGAAGAAAGAAGAATGAAGAAAGAATAAAGAATAAATGAAGAATGAAGACTCCCATAATAATGAATTCCTTCTTGATTGTAATTTATTCATTTATAATCTAGGTTGTATAAAGGTAGAGCTCAGCTACCCAATTTATTTTCAGGTTTGTGCAGTGGAGCCCGATCATAAATGACCTCTTATTCTTTTGCACTGACTTTATAAATTGATTGATGTTTGTTTAGCTTGTACATTAAGATGACATCTTTTCCTAGTTTCTTCCTTGCTTTGATGTTTGGCCTAGATGATGATTAGATTCTTAGAAAAATAAATTTTCTATCCAACCAAATCAACTCAAAACTAAAAATAAATAACTCATAACCTCATCTAGAGTTTAGGTTATAAATCAAGATAAAAGAATTAGCAACCCCTTAGCTGGATGTTGTATTACTTTTCTCAAATCATGCATAAAAGCATCTCATTTAACTCTTGAATGGAGGGCTTCCACCTTTTCTAGAGAACTTGGCTTGACCTTTGAGAGCCATGGTGGAAACACACCTCTTTATCTTGATGATTTTGGCCCATAATCTAATTTATCATGCATTAGGCATATGAATCCTAAAGCCTGTGTCAAATTGATTGTCCAAAATGAAAATAAAACATAACAAAATTTTGCATTAGATTTAAGACATTAATCATGCCCTACATGATCTAGTCTCTTAGGGAGTGTGTTTAAGGACTTAGTCTCTTTCTAAATAAATAATAACTTAGCTATCTTGCAAAACCATATGATTTGCCTACATATTTTAAAATCATATGAGGAGTTAGTTGGCGGTCACCCCCTGACAGTTGTAAGTCCAAATAGTTAGGTAGTTTATCCTCTCTTGTGGAGGTAAACAAAATACTCATTTTTGCCTTAGATTTAGGTAATGCTTATGGCTCTCACCAAGCTCCCTTGATTTAGGTTCAGAGGTTACTACTTTCCTTTGCGGGCTACGAGCATAAATCCTTGCCTCTTAGGCATTTCCATGACCTTGTATCATGGAATTGTAAGTCCTAAATTTCTAATAAAAATTCAACTCAAATAAATCAATTCAATTTCAAAAATGTAAAGCCCAACCATAGGATAATTTGGGATGCTTACTAGGCTTCTTAGTATCCTAAGCATCCCCTATGTATCTTCATTTGGCTTCGATAAGAACTCCCTCCTCTTGATTGATCCCACTTGATTTTCTAAAAATAAACCAATCGATTGAAAGTCCTACTTTTCAAAATATTTGGAGACAATGATCATTTACCTTGATCGAGAGTATTCCTAAGGAATCTTGTTCCTTAGGATGTAATTAATTATGGGGCTTGCCTGTGAGAACAATGAACCCAGTTTAAAATAAACCCTACTTTACTTTTCCATGTAAAGTAGGGGAAGAATCTCTGGTACATTCCGAAGACTCATAATCCTTAGGAGTCCTTATTAAGGTGGTTAGGTCTATTGTAGGATGGTGACTTCTATCTTTCAAGACAGTACACCTATCCTCAATGTCGTACCCGATCACCATAATAAGAACATCTGTGGATCTACATGGTGTCTCGACAAGGTGTTATATATATTTCTATTTTCATTTATCCTCTTTCCAAAAAAAGGGGATAGATGAAGGCAAAAATATATCCATAAAAAAATTTTGACCATAACTATGGAGGCTCTCCTCTATAGGGAACTTAATGAACCCTGCTTTACTTTTCATGTAAAGTAGGGGAAACTTTTTTGGTATATTTGAAGATCCATCATGCTTTAGGAGTCCTTACTAGGTTATTAGGTTCATTATAGGGTAGTGGCTTCTATCTCTCAAGATAGTATACTATTTCTTAATATCATACTCGATCACCCTAATAAGTACATCTACAGATCTACGTGGTGTCCTCTCACATATATAGACAAAGCACACAAAATCAAAAATAAACACCACAAATTTTTGTGGCAACTCTGCTGGGGATGGTTCCTCTCTCCATCTCTAGTAGACCTTTGTTGTCTCAGGCATCAATAGTGGACTTGTATTTTATGTGAGTCTGAGACTATCTTTCCTTCTGTTGGCACTTAGCTTATTTCATTCTTAAGCCAAGTTAGCCAACATCTTTTAGGTTTTAGGACCTCACTCCGTGTAGGTCTTGAAATCCCTATTGGGTTCCCCAATAGGTGAAAACATAATTTATCAACGAAAGGGGGAGATAATAAAAATTTAGAACCTCCTCACCACTAGCTTTGTGATGCAAGATTCATCATAAAATTTAAAGAAAATAATTCCTTTCACAAAAATGACACTTTCCAAAAGAACCTTTCAAGAAACTCAAAAAATCACAAAATCAAAACCCCTCCATGATTGCTACATGCAGGTTCTTTTCAAAAGAAAACCATGTCATATTTGATTCCCACTTAACACATCCAAATTTGTTAAGTGAGAATCTCTATTTTATCAAACATAAAATTTGACCTTTACTTAACATATTCAATTTTTTAAGTATAGGTCTCATTTTCAAAACATGAATCTGACTTTCACTTTATAATTTCAATTTTTTAAGTGGGGGTCTCATTTCCAAAAACATAAATATTTGTTCTTCTCTTAACATATTCAATTTGTTAAGTGAGGGCCTCATTTTCAAAACATTAAATTTGACCTTCACTTAACATATTAAATTTGTTGAGTGGGGGTCTCATTTTTAAAACATAAAATTTTACTTTCACTTAGCATATTCACTTTGTTAAGTGAGAGTCTCATTTTCGAAACATAAAATTTGACATTCACTTAACATATTCAATTTGTTAAAGTGGGGGTCTCATTTTCAAAACATAAAATTTGACTTTCACTTAACAATTTCAATTTGTTAAGTGAGGGTCACATTTTCAAAACATAAAATTTGACCTTCACTTAAAATATTCAATTTGTTAAAGTGGGGGTCTCATTTTCAAACATGAATTTGACTTTCACTTAATAATTTCAATTTGTTAAAGTCAGGGTCCCATTTTTAAAATTTAAATTTGACTTTCACTTAACAATTTCAATTTGTTAAGTGGGGGTCTCATTTCAAATATATAAAATTTGACTTTCACTTAACAATTTCAATTTGTTAAGAGAGGGTATCATTTTCAAAAAAACATACATTTAGGCTTTCACTTAGCATATCCAATATTGCTAAGAGAGAGTCTCATTTGTTCTATTTAAGTGAGAATCTCATTCTCAAGTCATATCATACTTTGATAAACTTAACACACCAAATTGTTAAGTGGAGTCCCACTTTCAAAACATATCAAACACATTTAGGCTTTCACTAACATACCAAATTTGTTAAGTGAGGGTCTCTTTTCAACACACATTTGATCTCTATTTTAACATACCAAATTTGTTAAATAAGGATCCAATTTTTCATATCAACTACACTTGAGCTTTCACTTAACATACCAAAATTGCTAAGTGAGAGTCTCATTTTCAAAGGAAAACAAACATATCTCAACCACATTGGGACTTTCACTTTAACATATCAAATTTGTTAAGTGTGACTCCCATCTTCAAAAAAAAAAAAAAAAACAAATCTATCTCACAATCATATTTGGCTTTCAATTAACATACCAAATTTGTTAAGTGAAAGTTTCATCTTCAAGAACAAATCAAACACATGTGGCCTCTACTTAATATACCAAATTTGTTAAGTAGGAAGCCCCATTTTCAAATGAAAATATTACACAATCAAATCTTCATAGCAAAAATATTTTAAGTACAATCACAACCTCTTCTTAGCATGCCCAAATTTGTGAAGTAGAGGTCTTTCAAACTATCCATATTTTCAAAGAAGAAACATAAAATGCAAACAATCTCCAAAAAGAAAGAAATCTCTCCTCAATTTTTTGAACCCCACCCAACCTACCAAAATTGGTTGAGTATGGGTTCTAAAATCAAAAATCAAATTGCAAAAGATTCTCCTCCAAAACATCCAAATCTCCAATGAACCCCACTTAATATGTTTGAATTGTTGAGTGTGGGTTCAAAACTCCAAACTTCTGTTACTTTCATGGAACAAATATCAAGGCAAAAATCTAATATAAGTTATATTTCAACAAATACAGACATACAGCTGAGATCAGTCAGTGCAATCTTTACACTTAACAATTTGTTAAGTGGGGGTCTCATTTCAAATATATAAAATTTGACTTTCACTTAACAATTTTAATTTGTTAAGTGGGGGTCTCATTTCAAATATATAAAATTTGACTTTCACTTAACAATTTCAATTTGTTAAGAGAGGGTCTCATTTTCAAAAAAACATACATTTAGGCTTTCACTTAGCATATCCAATATTGCTAAGAGAGAGTCTCATTTGGTTCTATTTAAGTGAGAATCTCATTCTCAAGTCATATCATACTTTGATAAATCAACTTAACACACCAAATTGTTAAGTGGGAGTCCCACTTTCAAAAAACATATCAAACACATTTAGGCTTTCACTAATATACCAAATTTGTTAAGTGAGGGTCTCTTTTCAACACACATTTGATCTCTATTTTAACATACCAAATTTGTTAAATAAGGATCCAATTTTTCATATCAACTACACTTGAGCTTTCACTTAACATAACATAATTGCTAAGTGATAGTCTCATTTTCAAAGGAAAACAAACATATCTCAACCACATTGGGACTTTCACTTTAACATATCAAATTTGTTAAGTGTGACTCCCATCTTCAAAAAAAAAAAAAAACAAATCTATCTCACAATCATATTTGGCTTTCAATTAACATACCAAATTTGTTAAGTGAAAGTTTCATCTTCAGGAACAAATCAAACACATGTGGCCTCTACTTAATATACCAAATTTGTTAAGTAGGAAGCCCCATTTTCAAATCAAAATATTACACAATCAAATCTTCATAGCAAAAATATTTTAAGTACACAATCACAACCTCTTCTTAGCATGCCCAAATTTCTGAAGTAGAGGTCTTTCAAACTATCCATATTTTCAAAGAAGAAATATAAAATGCAAACAATCTCCAAAAAGAAAGAAATCTCTCCTCAATTTTTTGAACCCCACCCAACCTACCAAAATTGGTTGAGTATGGGTTCTAAAATCAAAAATCAAATTGCAAAAGATTCTCCTCCAAAACATCCAAATCTCTCCAATGAACCCCACTTAATATGTTTGAATTGTTGAGTGTGGGTTCAAAACTCCAAACTTCTATTACTTTCATGGAACAAATATCAAGGCAAAAATCTAATATAAGTTATATTTCAACAAATACAGACATACAGCTGAGATCAGTCAATGCAGTCTTTACACTTGGCCTCTTAGAAGTTTGTTTTCATCTTTCTGTTCGGGATGGATTTGGCCCTAGATCAGGCCAACCTCCCTCAAACTGACTCCACCCATAAAGTGTTCTTTGGCCGAGGATTTGAGGGAGCCCATATCACTAATGAGGGGGCCACCCACCCTTGTTGGGATGAGGTGGTGGGAAAAAACCATCCATCCCTCGACCTAACCGAGTATCCTTCCACGAATAGAAAGGCGGTCAGGTTGCCAATGGTCTAGTTCTACCGGTTAGTTGTTCCCCACCGCTTGCGTGTGCACCTCCTTGGTCCCCTCAAGGCTATCTTGGCTTCAGAGATAGCTTCCCCTACCTTTGAGGTAGGAACTAGCTCTCACACCACACATCACTGCACACAGTGATGCAACAGGAGCCGCTAGATCAAGCAGCACCACGAGCGTGCCACCTAGGAGATGGATGCTGCATCCCACATTATAGAGGAGGGATCTCCTCATGAGGTTTCCCCATTGTTGACTAATAACTAGTTCCAACCCCTCTCAGCATAAGATGAAGAGGATGACTACCAGAGGATAGCTGCAATGCCCCACCTCCTACATATCATGAGGTTTTGGCTAGGGATAGAAGGAAGTTTTATTTTGGTCTACAAATAGTATTACAAAAGGTAGGCAGGGCTCAAGGACATTCAGAGTTTGGTACATTATTTGACTTGAGGTTGATCATCCCCAAGAGTGTTACCAGGCACATTCATGGTAATGAGCATCAAAGGCGAGTAGCATCGTCGGGCGAGCGGAGGGGTTTGCCGATCCGGCCTCCACTCTAGTTGATTTCCCCAATCACTGGGCCACCAGGATCGATAGTATAGTGCTAATAGGTACCACCAATTGTAGGGGAAAACCTCGGTGAGGGTAGAGCCGGTATTGTCTCCACCACATCGATCCACTCCTCACCCACCGTCACCAATTCAAGTCCCTCCATCTACTGTGCCTACAAAGGCACAGAAGACAGTATCCGGGGAGAAGAAAGCCCCCTTGGTGATCTGGCTACGGCCAAAGGATCCCACTTCATATACTTCATGGACTGAGGTGAGGGTGAGTTCCCCTACTCGACCTCCTACATCAGTCTTGGTGAGGAAGGAGTGGTGATCCCGCAGCGTCGTGGTCACACCACCACCATCAGAGCCAGTGACAGCAGCAATTATATAGGGGGAAGGGGATAATTCTATAGTCCCCATGGTAGTGGATCTCCCTAGAGACACTACTCCCCCCATGAGTAGTCATGAGCATATCTCTTCTAGCAATCATGACTCTCCCAGGCCAGCACTCCAGTGACAAACAGTGTTAGGTGCATCTCTGTTAGTGAGCACAGCCCCTATATCAATCAGCAACACATATTTGTGCCAGCACAATTAGATCGTTGCATAGATGAGATTTTAGCTTAGTACTTTATAAAGATGAGAGAGCTTCTAGGGAGTGACAGATCAGATTATGAGGAGGGAAAGGTCAGCTTTGATCCAGATGAGGACGATCTTCTTGAGGATTCGACCAAAGTTCACATGGTCGATACTAGGGGGTCTCTCCATAGAGACCAGCATTATCAGGAAGGTATTATAGTTGAAGAGGATGATGCCATCCATTCAACTCAACACTTCCTCCAACAGCTTAGATAGAGGGATGATCATATTGATCAAATGGGGAAGAAGATCGAAGAGTTGATGGCAGCGGTGTCAGCATTGCAAAATTCAACTCCGGTTTCACAGCCTTCTCCTGTAGTGGCCAATAGAGCAAAGTTGTCACACACTTTACATCATCCTAGATGCATTCCTGCAGAGGGAGATAATGTTAGCCTATATAGGAAGGTGGTAGATAGCACCTCCATGCATGAAAAAGACTTGAAACACATGATGGAGAAACAAGTGAGGGATGCATTCATCCAAGTTTGAAGTGGCTCATCTATTCCAAAGGGTCGACCCTACGCGGAGGAATTTGATGGTGTCTAATACCCAAAGGGCTTTGTACCTCCATCCTTTAAAATTTCTTATGGTGGTGGGAACCCCCGGCAGCACATAGCACATTTCAGAGTCGAATGTTGCAATGTCGGTGTTAATGATGAACTCTTATTTTGCCCCTTCGTTAGTAACTTGATAGACATCACATTTGAATGGTATGATGAACTATCCAATGGTTCAGTGAAGACATTGTTGAGTTGGAGCAACCCTTTATTAAGAGGTTTGCTAGAGCTCAGCAAAGGGTAACTGTGTGCGATCTCATTGTAGCTCAATAACACCTCGGTGAGTCCCTTGTTGATTACATTCTTAGATGACATAATTTAAGTATGAAATTTGAACCACAACAGTCTGAACAATATATCATTAAAATTCTACTCAATAATATTCATGGCTCGGCCGCCTTCATGCTTAAAGGGTTCACCATTAAGATATTTAAGAAATTAATCAACAAGGCGGTAAGTCAACAAGGGAAGGTCAAATAATTACCTTTCCAATATCAGTTAGCCAAGCCCAGACTGCAGAAGGCATTTGAGAAAAACGGCGATTAGTTGATAAGGGAAGTAGTGTGGTTCTCAGACACACCTGAGCCTCTCTACCTCTTTTACCACGGCCTCGGCTATCATATCAACCAGCTCAGTTGCCACAGTGGCCTCCACCATCACCTACTCAGCAGTATCCCCATCCATAGCATCAATAATAATATTCCTATCCACCACCAGGTAACTATCACTTATCTACTCCTGTTGAAAAATTGAATAAACCTTATTCATTCAAGAGGGTGGTAGTTAGGAAGATCTTTAAGAAACTATTAAAGAAGCCAAACTTTCAATTGCTAAAGCCTAGAAGGCTGGAGGATGTGGGCAAGAGTCATAATCCAAACTTTTGCCCCTACCACACATGCTAGGTCATGTCTTGGAAGATTGCTTCACTTTTAAGGACTAGCTTGAGCATAGCTACAAGTCGGGTGCCATTGTCATCCCTAAGGAATACCTACTAGAACAACCCTCTAGTTTTATTAGGGTAATCATTGGGGATACATGGGATCTTCTCAAGAAAGAGGAAGGTTGGGATATCTCCCTATCCCGAACCTCCAAGAAAATCATTTCTAAGATTAGAAAGTTATCTTTGTAGGTTCTTGCAGTAGCTCAAACCTCCAACTCTAAGGAAGGTTTAGAAGTTGCTCACGATAACTTAAGGGAGGCAGAAGCTAGCAACAGTAGCGACAGCTTCCACTTGCCCAAGATAGCACATTAGTGCAACCATCCATGAGTCAAGACTCCATGGCGATTGCGACAGTTCAGATTCTTCTTCTAGCATGCTATATTAGCATAGGGGAGTGCCAAATCCCTTACTCTGCTCACTTTACTTGATTTTTATTTTGTACCTTCATCCAAATCTAAGAAATCAATGAAGAAGAAGATTGATTTTGCTTACATTCTCTATACTTTTGATGATCTTAATGATTTCATTCCTATAGAAAGCCCTCCAAGTACTAATAATTATAATAATTTTGATCCACTCCTTTCTAATTTTGAAATAGATTATCCATTCTTAAATCACCCGGGTTCACCCATTGAGATAGATTTGGAGTCATCTGACTCTGATGATCCTATAAGAGAAGTTGTAGGTGAACCTGATGAGTAGGTAGAACTTTCCACTAAACCATCTCATGAAGTCACTGAAGTCAACCTTCATAGTGGCAAAGTTCTACCTCCTAGGGTAGCACCTTAGGATAAGGGTAAACAAGTAATTGGTTCTAGTAGTTAGGAAGCCCCTCCACAGGATGGTCCACCTATGGATATGCTTGTGAAGGATCAACCTAGAGTTGACTACAATGTCCTCGCTCACTGTGGAGAAAAATTTCTATGGAGTCACCTTCAAATCTATGGTGAGAAAAGAAGAGGCAAGACTATAAAAATTTATTCTTTTAGGATGTCACACAAATCCATAGATGTGCTTATTCAGGTGATCGAGTACGTAATCAAGGAATAGTATACTATCTCGAAAGATAGAAGTCACTACCTTTTAATGGACCTAACCACCTCAATAAGGACTCCTAAGGATGATGGGTTTGCATATGTACTAGAGATTCTTCTCCTATTTTATATGGAAAAGTAAAGTAGGTTTTATTTTAAACCGAGTTCATTAAGTTCCCTATAAGGGTAAGCCCCATAGTTAATTATATTCTAAGGAATGGGGATTCCTTAAGAAAACTCTCGATTAAAGTAAATGATCGTTGTCTTCAAAGATTTGAATAGGAAAGGACTATCAATCGATTGGTTCTTTTTTGAAGATTAAATGGGATTGATCAAAGAGAGGGAGTTATTATCGAAGCCAAAATGAAAGATAAGTAAGAGATACCTATGATGCTAGGAAACCTAGCGAGCATCTCAAACTATTCTATAATTAGGCTTTACATTTTTGAAATTGATTTAGTTTGTTTGAGTTGTATTTTTCATTAGAAAGTTAGGACTTATCATTCCTTAACCTAAGATTAAGAAAATGCCTAAGAGGTGAGAATTTATTTTTATGGTCTGCAAAGGGAAAAAGTAACCTCAGAACCTAAATCTAGGGAGTTTTGGTGAGGGTCAAAATGACAACCTAAATCTAAAGAGAAAATGAGTAATTGGTTTGCCTCCACAAGAGAGGACAAACTACACCTTTTTAGACTTAGCTTTGGGTGGATGCTAACCCTCCAACAATTTTAAATATATGTAGGCAAGTCTTTATGCTTATGCAAGATAGCTAGGCTATTATTTATTTAAAAAGAGACTAAGTCCTTAAACTCACTCCTTAAAGAGACTAGAACATGTAAGGGCATGCTTCAAATGACTTAAATCTAATGCAATTCAAATTTCATTTTATTTTTATTTTTGGACAATTATTTTGACTCATGCGAATAGGTTCCATATGCCTAATGCATGAGAAAATAAAGTTATTAGCCAAAATCAATGAGAAAGGAGGAGGTGTGTTTCCATCATGACTCTCAAAGGTCAAGCCGAGTTTCTCTAGCAAAGGTGGAAGCCCTCCAATCAAGAGTAAAATAAGATATATTTGTGCATAATATTATAAAAGAAATACTCATCTAGCTAAGTGGGTTGCTAATTCTTTTATCTTAATTTTAAACCTAGACTTTAGGTGAGGTTATTAGTTCTTTATTTTTTAATTTGAGTTATTAAGTTTGGTAAAAGATTTATTTTTCCCTAAAGAGTCTAATCCACATCTAACACATACATAAAGCAAGAAAGAAACTAGGAAAATATGCCACTTAATGCATAAGCTAAACAAATCATCAATCAATTTATAAAGTTAATCGCAAAAGGAATAAAAGGTCGTTGTGGTCAAGCACTACTACACAAACCCGAAAATAACAAATTAGGTAGCCGAGCTCTACTCTTATACAACCCAGATTATAAATGAATTAAATTACAATTAAGCAAGGAATTTATTAATATGGGGGTCTTCAAGCTTCATTTATTCTTTCTTCTTTTCTTCTTTCTTCTTCTTTTCTTTTTTCTTCTTTGGTTCCTTCTTTTGGATGGTTGGAAGGTAGATGTTCCAAGGTTTTATATGGTGCATAAGATAAGATCTTATGACCAATGCTCATCCTAATCCCCATAACAATCATTTCAAAATCCTAATTGCACAAATTTGCATGAAAAGAAAAAGAATGGAAATCTAACTAACACCTGCAAAATAGAGATTAGCTAAAACAAACCACACAAATCCCAAGCATGTATATTGGACTTATCACCTCACATATGGGTGACTAAGTCCACCCGGCTTATTGGATTATTCTTAAGGGTATAAAGAATCTGCAAGCAAAAGCATTTATATTTTTATTTATGATAGTGCCCCTTAAGCACAATCCCTTGAAGAAAATAATGATTAGACTAAGAGCGTCCTACCATTCATTCTATGAGCATACATACTAACATCCAGTCTAAAATATATATCATAAAATAAAATAAACATCAAACCATGGATCGTCCTAACCTAAAGCTAGAAGTTCTGACTTAGGCTAATGTGTGTGCTTTAAAGGTTTGTGTGGTATGCTTAGCAATAGATTTAAGTTAGAATTTTTTAAGTGTGAAGCATGTTCAACTTAGAGGAGGGTTTCATTTAAGTTGTTTAATTATTTTGGGTTGATTTTATTTCGTGTTTTGATTATGTTCAAGTGGATCATACAATAAATTACTAAGTTATGAAGAGAGGGAAAGAGAAGGAAACTTCTCTTTCCTTCCCTAACCTAAGTAATTTCTAAAGTAGATTCACTTTTTTAGTTTGGTTTAATAAATGTTTTGATTAAGCCTTTTATTTAATCCTAAGTTTAGATGAACTCTAAACAAACCTATTCAAAAAGAAAGGCATTTTAAGATTAAATAAAATGAACCAAATTTACAAAATACACATTACTTCATTTCTTTCCCAACATGTATAACATGCATATGAATGAATCCTAAGCATATCTATACACACAAATGAGAATATTTAACATACTTTATGATGCATGCTAAGTAATTCATTTAAGGAAATTTGGAAGTTTAATATGCATGATTTTCTTTAAGTAGAAAAGGTATTTATTATCCAATTTTCACATGCACAAATGAAAGTAAGAGAGGAATAAGTGAGTACAGCGCTATTGTTAACCAGAGGTGTAAGGTACAAGACCTACTTTGGACTACTTAAAGCCTCGTAACCTCAGGGTTGTCCAGACTAATATACCACTTTCTTTAAATACAAATATGTGTACAAAAGAAATAAATTGGAAAGAAAGAATGCAAAAGTTGTATTAATTGATTCATTTTATTTATGGCATTTATGTGTACAAGCATAGGTAACCCTTCTTAAGTGATAACATAGGAATGAATAGGATATAGAATTAGGTGAGTGTTAGATTCTTTTCAAATGAACCATACATCTTATCAACTCTTATTTAAAATTATACTAATAAAAGAGAGAAAAGAAATCTATGCTAAGCACATCCTTATATTCTTTCACATGCAAGCTTATAATTAAAATATAAATAGCACACATTTTGACTTGATAATTAATTTATATGTTTCGAAAATAATTTGAATTTAAAAGTGATAATAGCCACACATATTTCTACTTTAGGCAACACATGCAAATTTGATATAAAGTAAATAATTTCATTTTTAAATTTGAATTTGAAAAATATGAATGCATGAAACCACATGACATATAAATTTAACATGTTGGGGAAAGAATCAAAGCAATGAAAGCATGTTAGCACATTCACTTTAATTAAATCTTAAATACATTCTTATAGAATAAGAAAGTTTAAAATAAATCAAAGTGTATTCAATGAGATTTTTGTTTAATCTTAACTTTGATTTAATTTTCAAAATGTGGATTGCATTTGTTGTTCCTAACCCATTCCCACATGTGTTTGATATTTTTGTTTAATTTTTAATTTATTAGATTCATCTTTATGTACTAATTAGCTTAAGACATGAATTAAGCAAGCTAATTAGCCTTTACCTACACCACCTTAGCATAGTTAACCAAGTAATTATGAGCCAATGAGATGACAAAAAAACTCACAAGGAATTTAAATTTTCAATGCACCTAGAAAGAAAAGGGCTTAATGCAATTTGGCTCAAGATTAATGGTTAATTAAACTAAGGGGTTTAGCTTAAGTAATTTTAAAACACCCCTTCACACATATGAGTTGGGTTTTGATTTCCTTAATTGAACTTAGGCTCTTAAACACCTAAGCATCTACCCAAAGTAGATTAATTAAGTTCTAGAAAATTTTAGAATTTTTTAGAAATTAATTATGAGGATAATGAATTAAAAGAGAAGATTAAGGGAAAAAATGGGGTTTAGGGAATAGCTTAAGAAAATTCCCCAAAATTATTTCCTAAATCTCCCATCTACTGGATATGATTTAATCAACTCTAATAATAGATTAAAACCACTAATCACACCTTAATTATCCTTAATTACATAAGGAGGGTAATTAGGAAACACATTCGCAATTCCCCTAATTAATCCTTTAATAAATCTCAAGAAAATTCAAGGAGGTAGAGGACATCCCCTAAAACATACGCAAGAAGTTGGGGATTAATCAGAGGATTAATTAAGAAGTAATTAGCAAAATATAATTTCCATTAAAACCTGAAATCAGAGAAAAGGATAATTTAAAATCCATTGAAATTATTTTTAAAATATTTTAAGTTAAATTATCTTTCCATTGAATTTTATCTCATATTTTTATAAATTTTATTGAAGGAGATAAGAATTTTTGAAGATCAGGAGATTATTTAACATTAATTAAATTCCCTAACTAATCCCTCAGCTCACAGCGCGACAAGCGGCGGTAGCGGTCAGCACGCTTTACACATGTCTCGAAGTGAGCCCATTACTTAAATGTCTCTTCCAAAATAGCGTGGCACTTTAATCCCATCGTTGATCAAGGATGGACGACGAGATCTTCCGATTTATAAAGGATAATTAATTCTAAAATGTGGTAATAATCTCGACTGTCCATCCAAAATACGTGGATGGACAGCCAAGATTTCCCTAGTTCTTCCCTTAGGATCATTAGAGGCCATCCATGATCTTAAGGAAGATCCGAGCTCGATTGAGCTCGGATTGGAATGAAATTGTTCCCACACCATCTAAAGCAAATGAAAAACTTATCCAATGATGGATTTCTCATGACTTGAAAATTCCTTTCACAGAAGACCAACACGCCCTAAGCTAAGTGGTTGGAATATTCCATACCTCGCCAGAGGTGATCACCGGCACTCGAGCTTGATGAGGTAGCTTCGTCTAGTGGAGATGAAGCCCTGTTGAAATTTTCAAGCCTTGGGGTTGAGTGGATCTTCCTAAGGACCAACACCACTTCACTTCCTTTACGACTTTGATTCAATTGAGGCTCCCCTTATTGTGGGAACTCAAATTAGAGCTTGGGTGCACTCGAATTGATCCTCTGAGGGGGTGTGCAAGAGGAATTGGAATGGTTTTGAGTGAGGAAGAAGTTGAAGGTTCGAGTGAGCTCCACTATTTTTGAATGGAGAAAACCAAGAAGAACACTTTTCAAATCCCTTTCAGAAAGCTTAGGATGGCTCTCTGATCTTTCCTAACACTCTCTGAGCTTCAATTGAATGAGGGAATGATAATTTCAAATTAAATTAAGGGTAATATATCTCCCCCTATGGCAATCAGATGGTCGACACCTATCTTATCATTTTGATACAATTAACTAAATTGGAGAGGTTGTTTGATCCATTTGGAGTTGGCACATGATTAGTTTGAGGTCTTGAGTGGATTGCTAACCTCCCATGTGCATCAAATTGAGTGGAGGAAGGATTTTGAATTAGCCAATTTGACCCATGGGGTCGGGTTTGGCCTTGGGTCCATTTGGGCTGACCCAAATCCATTGGGTTAGGCACACCACTCTTCATTAGGTCCACTTGAGCTATTAGGAATGCATCAAGTTGATATGAAGAGGGTATGACCAAATTACCCATGGATTAGGCCAAAATTTGTTCTATGGTCTAGGGTTAGAATGGTCATTTTGCTAATTTTTCAATTTGGATCTACTGGGTATGTGGAGAAATTAGGTTTGGCCAAGTTTCATGAGATTTGGAATTCATTTGATAAGGTTTGGCTCATGTTGACCCTTTTAGGTCAAAAGCGGGCAACTTGGGTCAAGTTGACCAATTGGCCAAATTGGGTCAAACCAAGGGTTGGGTCAAGTTCATATGACTATTTGAAATGTTTTGGTGGCTTTGGTTTTGTTTAATTTTGATTAGCTTTAAATTTGGCTCATATGACTTCATTTAGGTCAAATGGGTCAAGTTGACCTATTTGACCCATTTGACCTACTTGAGCTAGGTCAAGGGTAGGTTTAGGTTTGGTTAGTCATATGGATTGGTATCTTTCTAATCAATTTTGGTTATATTTGGCTCAACATGACCCCTTTGGTCAAGAAGTCTAAGGTCAATTGGGCTAGGTTGGGTTTAGTTGGCCAATTGAGGCTTTGGTCAAGTTCCACAAGTGATTTGGAATGAACTTGACCCATTGGTTTCAATCATTTTGGCTTAGATCAATTTTTGACACATTTTGACTTTTTAGGTCAAGTTGGGTCAACTTGGGTCAAGTGGTCAATTAGACTAGTTTGGGCTCAAATGTTGGCTTGGTCAAGTTCAAACATATGTCATGAGTGAACTTAGAATAATGGTTTCAAACAATTTGGCTTATGGTGGAATTTGGTTATATTAGATTTCATTTTGGGCTAAGTGTTGACTTGGTCAACCCTTATGTTTGATTTGGTTTGACTCAATTTGATTGATTGATCATCCCATGATAATTGTTGATAATGATGAGAGGCATAGGTGAGTTTAGTTCAATCCAATTTGGTTAGGATCAGAATTTGGCTCATAAGGGTACTTTAAGTCACTTTGGGTCAAGTGAGCCTAAGTGGGTCAAATGACTTGGTCAAAGCTTGATTTGAGTTTGGTTGAACTTGTATATGGACTTATGATTGAAATATAAACACATTTGCAAGTGGTTTGAAGTCAAATAGGTTTTAATTCATTTGACAATTTCATATTTAAAGGAAGAATATGAAAGGATTTAGGGTTTGAATTTTGAATTGGATTTTGATTTGGTGATTGAAGTTTATATTTATATTTGAATTCATGATTGTAGGGTTGATTGAATCATGAAGGAAAATCAAGAATTTGGCTTGATTTGAAGTTGATTTGGATAAGTTGAAGATTTTGACTTGAAAGGCTTATGTTGGATTTTGAGTGGATTTGAGTTTAATTTTTGGAATTAGTTTTAATTGTTTGAATTTATATTTAATTTACATATGTGAATATAATTGAGAATATAAATGGATCATGAGAAAATTTCAAGGATTTGAAGTGCTTTGATCATGATTTAAGCTAAGTCCATTAAGTAGGATTTAAAGGACTTAGGAAAATTTTGGAGTTTGGAGTTTGAATTTTTGAATTTGGTTTTATTGATTTATATTTATATTTCATTTATATATGTGAATATAAATGTGAATATAAATGAGTTATGAGAAAATCCCATGAGTTTGAATTGGTTTGATCATAATTTTGGCTAAGTTCATGATGGAGAACTTAAAAGACTTGGGAAAATTTTAGATTTGGAATTTGATTTGAGGGTTTGATTTGATTAATTTATATTTATTTTTCATTTATATATGTGAATATAAATGAGAATATAAATGTGTTTTGAGAAAATCCTATGAATTTAAATTGATTTGATCATGATTTAGGCTAAGTCCATGAAGGGAAACTTAAACGACTTAGGAAAAATTTCATGAATTTTTATAATGGGTTTAAATCATAGATTTCAATCATGGATTTCAATCATATGGGGATGATTGGAGTTTGGACAAAATCAAATAAGAATGATTTGGAGTTCTACTTGAATGAAGGAAAGTGAGGAATGGTTCAAGCTAAGGGTAGGCAAATCTTTCAAGCATGGCTGACCTATGGCTAACTTCTAAATCTCCAAGGTAGGTTGAGTGTCCTAATCACTAGATGTGTCTTAAGACTAAGAAACTCCTAAAGTCTAAGAGGAGTCCTATGTCTAAGATGGAAGGGTTGAGAGCTCATTCTAAATGAGAGGTCAACAAAGGCCAATAGATTTTGTGTGACAACAGGAACGCATATTGGTGTTGATGATCAATAACATCAAGAAAATCATAATCTAATAAATCCCTAACCCAAGGTGTAGAAAGAATCTAGAACTTAGTGCAATGTGGCTCTACTTATGTCCAAGACATAAGAGAGAGGAAAGAATCCACTAAGGGATAGAGTGTGAACCTTCCACTAAGGAAGCAGGCTCAAGTCATCCACAAGGGGATGAGAGGGTTGATTTGATTCTCATTGAGGAGAAAAATATTTTATTTGTTCTGCTGGGGAAGAGGGTTGAATTCATTTCAATTTTTGTGATGTTAGAATTTTGAGATGCCCTATTGGTTTGCGATGGACTGCACTAAGTAGGAGTCATGGAGGCCAAGACCTAACTCAGGTTTACCAATCCAAGGGGTAGTCTATTAATAGCCAAAAAGGGATGTCTTTTTTACGGTTGTACTAGGAAGAAAGCATAGTAGACTTACATCCTCCAAAGTAAAGACCAATTATTGGGGTAATCTATTGGCAAGGCAACTGATTGAACCCAACCTAGGGCTGACTATTGAATGAATGCCACTGGGGAACTTCGATCAACTCAAAGATAGTCAAGATTTATTTCATTTTATTAGATTTATTTGTTTTGACTATGATGGATCCCATAGATTTGTGATGAATTGCACTAAGTAGGGGCCTTGGAGGTTTAGACCTAACTAAGATCTACCAATTCAAAGGGAGTAGTCTACCAGCCACAAGGTAGGACTATCCAACCAAAGGGGTGTCATTCGGTATACAATGATCAAGTCATAAGAAGAAAATGAGAGGACTCACATCTTCTAAAAATAAGGAACCACTGGGTGATTGGTTGATTTGGGCAACAAATTGAACCCGACTTAGGGCTGACTATTGAGTGAATGCTACTGGGAGACTTAAATCAGCTCAAGGATAGTCAAAGATTAATTTCATTTTTAGTTTTGTTTTGGTGGATTCCGTTGGTTTTGATGGATCACACTGACAAGGAGCTTATATAAGTCTATATCAGATTTACTGAACCAAAGGGAGTACCTTTCCAGCCGATGGGAGAGCTATCCAACCAAAGGAGTGCCTTTCGATTTACAATGATCAATTGAAGGGAAGAAAGCTCGAGGACTCACATTGTACACTAGAAAAGACCACTGGGGTTATCGGTTGCTTTGGGCAACAAATTGAACCCGTTTCGCGCTGTCGGTTATCATGCTAGAAAGAATCATAGTCTTATATATCTCTCCAAAATGGTGAGTAACACCTTATGGAAAAATAGATTGAACTCAACTAAGGGCACTACAGTGAGTGCGACAGGACTTATCTCAACTGGTGTCGCAATTCCTATAGGGAGTTCTCGACCCACAAGATAGGATGTCTGCTTAGAAAAATAGGCCCTTTGGGGGCTTGAATTCCAGATCCATAAGCAAATTAATTTTATTTGTTTTATTTTAGTGGTTTTATCGTGGACCCTGTCAGTCTGCAAGGGATCAAACCAAGAAGGAGATTATATTAGCCTAGATATATCTCAGATTTAATGAACTAAGGGAAAATCTGTGCATCTGTTGAACAAATTCTTCAACCACGGGGGTGGTTACTAGGAAAGGGGGACTGTCCAATCTATAAGTAACCTGGGTAGTGTCTAAATGGTGTCGTAAAAGATTTGATCCAAATAGAATACCCATAAGGGATGGGGTTGGTAAGGGCATAATCCAACACCCTGGAGAAGACGATATGGCTAGTCATAAATCCAATATATATATTCCATGTCCAACTCAAGGAGAAAGCTTGGGGACTCATATCGAGTGTGCCCAGTGAGTCCTTGTCGGAATAGCGAACATCAACCAACCTAGGTGGTCTTTGCAATAATCGACTAGGAAGAATGCTGGGGACTCATCCTCCATAGTGGGCGATTGTTGGGATAGTTTATCTTGATTGAGTATTATCCGACCTAGGGTGACTACTGAGTGAAGGCCATTAAGGGACTTGTATGAGCTCAAAAGTAATCAAGAGGAAAGGAGCCTCTGGGGGCTTATCCTAAACCTTAAATATACTCAACTTAGTTAGAACATGATGGCTAGTTCAAGAGGAAAGCATGGGGACTCACATCTTCTTAAACGAAGTCAATCATGAGGTAGCTTACTGGTTGGGCAATGAAGCCTACCATACTAACATGGTGCTCATTGGTTTGTAATGGTCAATTAGGAAGAAAGCTTGGGGATTCACATCCTCTAACAAATGACCATTGGGGTGACATACTAGCGAGGTAGCATGTAGACCCGATCTAAAGCAGCTATTGAGTGAGTGCCACACGGGGCTTGCTCCCACATCAAATAGCTCAAGACAAAAGATTTGTGTTTGTTGTCGTGCATGTGTTCAAAAGGAATAGGAAGCCTCTGGGGGACTCTTTTACCTACCTTAAACACACTAGAGGTTTGATGGAATGGTGCCATGGATGGCAAAAAGGATTCCAACTAAGAAAGGATGCTGCTTGGGTTCTCTCACACCTATCTTAGTTGTGCCAATTGAAATAAGATGCCTCTTGGGTTCTCTCACACCTATTCTAATAGCGTTGGGAGATTATGTTTGTGTTGTGAAAGAGAGATAGGATGCCACTAAGGGACTCTTACACCTACCCTAGAGACGTTACAGCTGGTTCACAAGATAAGCAAATAATGCTTCGAAAGAAGAGGAGATTTGATGAATGGAATCTATTTTTTTGTTCTTTTTATTAATGATTGTTTTCAAACATGATTTATTTAATGGGTAATATTTCTTTAGATAGAGCCCATTAATTTGAAGCATCGGGTGTTCCCCTTTACAATCAATAAGGCGATAAGATCCTCCTTGGTAGGCCTTCTCATGACATAGGGGCCTTCCCAAGTGGGTTCAAACTTGCCTCTCATCTTTGAAGCAATTAGTAATCTCCTTAGGATTAATAAGTTCTCTACCGAGAAAGACCTAGGGGGACGACTTGTGTGTGAGCTTTTTTGGCTTGTCTTCGAGATTACAGCCGTGTGACTCTCCAAACCAGCTCTTCTAAGCAGCTATTTTTCATTACGCTAGTGATCTTGTTACCCGTGCTATCCATGGGAGTTGAACTTTAAAGGTAGAATAGCTTATACACCAAAGAAAATGGGGTAAGGCGAGTTGGAGTTTGGTATGTGTGATAGGCCTGAGCTTCAACTTACTGCGTTCCTTATCATTTATTATCATGAGTCTTCTTCGATATCGGATGAGAATTTTGTTGATGCTTCTACTAAGCCATTTTGCTAGTAGTAGATGGTGGAGTATCTAATCATGTCTTCTTAGCGAAACTATTAATCTTTTTAAATGTGATGCGATTATCGGATATAATTCATAATCAAACTTATATCGATATGGTTCTTAAAACTAAAGCACATCGTTGTTTGAGTGGGATGGCTTTCACCCACTTGGAAAAGTAGTTAGTGGCTAAGATGAATCGATGCCCTTAGAAGAATGAGGATGATGGGACCCACAATGTTGGTACTCAAATGGCCATGAAGGCCAATGTAGGGTGTAGAATGTTGGGTGGTTGATGGAGGACCACACGGTACGACAATGGCATCTCTAACTACATCCATGCGATGCATGATCATCGAAGGCGGTAGTATCCAAGATCTTCATCTTCATCTTGAACAGGATTGATGCTCCTCGATCTAAATGTTCTAATTACAAATGTCTTCTTCATGTTTATCTAAACAATAACCACATTTGGTCAAAGGGCTGAGTGCAGGTGCCATCAATAAGAGCATAGGAGAGCTCTACTTCTTGATGAGCTTGTGACTTTTCTTAAGGTAGTTATGCTGTGTTGAGTAATCTATAGCGATTTGCCTCCAATCTAGCTCCTTATCCATTTTGGCGATAACCTCCCAAGAGAAAGTCTCGATGAGTTCGAATCAATAAGGGATAGGACTTGTCTATTTTGGACCCTTATTGAAATGTACTCATCTTCTAGACATGCCAATTCTTTGGCAAGTTTGGCCAAGGCATATGTTTGTAGATGGTGACTTTGGAATTTAACAACTTCATGGTATACTGTAGTAATGAAGCTTGGGTTTGAGAACCTAGTAGGACCGCAATCGATGATACCAACCCCAAAGATGTTGATGCTCTTGACATCGATAGTGATGGCTAACTCCAAACCGCAATCAAAGCCTCATACTTCATTGTGGAGGTTGGAAAGATAGTATGAGAATCTCATCACATCATTTGGAGTTAGAGAACTATTCTACCCGCCTTTCTTGGGAGAATAGATCATGGTGCTTCACCTTTAAGAAATAAGTAGCACCATCAAAATACATCTCCCATCGGTGTCCTCCCTAAGTTCATGATTTGTTCATCGGGAGAGATCACCAAGTGAAGTGAAGTGTGTGTCGCTAAGAAATGTGCTAGTGTCTGTCTTTTTATCACACGGAGGGGTATGAATGTGATATCAAACTATGAGAAATTATGGACCAGTGAGCCAAACATCTGGATAGCATTGGCCATGTCATGAGGTACTGCAGTGGATTTATTCTAGAGATCAAGTTCACCTTATGAGAAAGCATATAGTGTCGTAGCTTCTAAGATGTAAAGATCAAAGCTAGGCATAGTTTCTCAATAGGTGGATAGTTTGCTTCAACAGGAATTAGATGATGGTTGAGATAGTAGAGAGTGCTCTCTTTCCCTTCGTTTGCCAATAGAGCACGAGAGTCATCCAATGCAAAGGTAGAATGAGTGGCCCCTGATGCTAGAATTCGGACTTCCACCGCTTTGATGTCTTCGAAAGCATGCTAACACTTATCATCCCATTTGAACTTGGAATCCTTTTTGACAAGTGTTGAGAATGGCTTGCATCTCCCTGATAGGTTTGAGATAAAGCATCTTAGATATGCCAGCCATCCTTGAAAGGATCTGAGTTGAGTTAAACTCTTAGAGGTGGCATTTCTAAGATAGCTTTGATCTTTTAAGATCTATTTCTATTCCTCGAACAACAAACCCAAGGAATTTTCTGAAGCTACTCAATGCACACTTTAGGGATTCATTTTGAGGTTATATTATCTAACCATTCAAAACTACTCTCAAGTCAAAGAGGTGGTCTTCTTTTCTCTACTAGATCATCAACATAGCACTCAACTTGATGATGGATGAGTTCATTGAAGATCGAGTCATGGCTGGTATGTAGCACCATTTTAAGGCGAAAGGCATGACCCTATAATAGAAGATTTTGATCGGGTTCAAAAGTAGTGTTTCTTTCATCTTCGTGAGACATCTTGGTTATAGATGACCCATCCATGAAAGAGAAGACAACATGAGATGAGATAATGTCCACCATTAGCTCTAGTATAGGAAGAGGAAACTCATCCTTAGGACATGCCTTGTTTAAGTCCCTAAAACACACAAATGAATTTGGCCATTCTTCTTCTTAACTAGACACTAGCTAACTGTAGGATATTTTTTTCCCGATGAAACCAACATCGATTAGTTTTGACTTAAAATGACTTTTGTTTTCTAATTTCTGTCTAGGAGCTTGCTTAATAGGGTAGATTTAGGTCTATTGCTAGTGACGCTATGTCGAGATAATCATCTCTTCATAACTATGAAGTCTTTAAACTCAATCAATAGCCTAACTAAGTCATTTTTCTTCTTCATTCAAGAATGATGATGTCGTGGGATTTTCTTCTATCCCGGTTGATTTCTTTAAGCATGTCAGTTGTTGAATGAATCTCTTCTTCAAATTCTGGTGGTGCCTCTTTGACTTGAAGATCATATGGATTATATGAGGTTTCTAAACACACATTCTCATAAGAGTTGGTGTTGTGTGAGAAGAAACTACAAGACTCCAACTGATTGGTAACAACTAGGCAGCAATCTTCATCATCGACAGGACCCACTATATTGAATCATAGTCCTACTCTTGATTATGCTTCCTCTGTATTATTTCATAGCTTATCGAAGTACTCTGACCTATGCTTGGACCATGTGTGATGAACTAAACCTTTATGTATCATATTTTGAACACAAGGAGAGTAAAAGTCAAATGGTAATTCCATTAATTCTTTAAAAGTATCCTCCTCAAGCTCTACATCAACTTCAGGGCTTGAGGATGATGATCCCAAAAAAACTTCTTCTACTTCATGTCACTGGAAGACTTAGGGACTTCCTTAACTACTAAACCTTCAACTTTCTAAGATGTAAGTGAGGTAAGAGCTAAGGTTCCCAACTACTGCCTAATAGTTTCACATAAACCAGATTCGAATACTTTGCTTTGCTTGAGGCCTGGTCTTCATCTCTATCTGGATCAAAAGTCACCTCCAATGGAACCCACTGAGAGGGGTTGATGGTATACTAATCACATTAGACTCATCCTAGATTCCAAGTCTATGTGAATAGTAGGGTACTCTATGAACTGAACACAACCTCTATTGGTTGATGGCCAACTAGGGGTCTCCCACTGAACGCCTCTTTTTCCCTCTCTACGGTGGAGGTATCATACCCACATGTCCATATGATGGAACGAACTATGGGTGGAATGTGATATGCAGATCTATTTCTTCTTCAATTTCCTTTTCTTGTTCACTTGGACTTTTCTTTTTCTTTTCATTTTTTTTCTTTTATTTTTCTTCATTTTCTTTTTCTTTTGTATTTGCATCTGAATTATGTCCAAGTTCACGGGAAAGGGTGCTTTGAGGAAGATAGTTGGTCGTATCCTCATAAATCTCAACCTCTCTAACTGAAAATGGCTTTTCATCTCTGTAGACACGGTATTCAATTCCATCTTTTCTAAACTGCATGCACTGATGAAGTGAGGATGGAATGATCTTATTTTGATGTATCCAAGGCCTACCAAGCAAAGTGAATGAAGTGAATCAATGATGTAGAACTTGGCTTCAGCCTTCCAATCACCATCTCCAAAGGTAACACTATAGAACCTAAAGCTCGCTCACCTTGATCATTGAATCCTCAACATCATCCCATCTCCTGAGTGTGGAGATGTCATATTCAAATAGCAAGGGTCTTTAGACTCATAATGTTCACGATGCACTAATCCATGAGAACTCGAGTCAACCCATGTAATTGTGATGTAGAGGGACGTTGTGCTCCAAGTCCCCAAGAAGGTCTTCATCCGTGAAGGTGATCCCTCTGTACATAATGTGCTTCCTCACCTATAGGTGAAGCTAAGCATATTTCACGATCAAGGAGGGCCTTTATTAATGATTCCCTCATTTCTTTGGATAAGATAAGGGCATCATATATGCTTAGCTTAGATGAAAACTTTCTTAGATGAGAAGGATGTTGTAGTCCACCTTCATCTGGTCTTCCATAAGCATATACAAGGGTGGAGCATCTTGTGGAAGGGCTTCTGATCTTCGCATCAATGACTTATTTCCCTCTATCTTGAGGTGCTCTAGAACCTCACCAGAGGTTGACGATCTTTTGGCATGTGGTAATGGAAGGTTCTACCACATCGTGCTCACCTCTTCTCCTATGGGACCCTCAAAATGGATGATTCCAAGTCTATCTCAAGAGGTGAACCCATAGTATTGAGTTAGAAAGTCCAACTCAATCAAAGAGGAAGATCAAAATTATAGTTATTAGACTTGAAGAGTTATCATTAGAATAGAAGAAGACAACCCATCAAGTGACAGATGTAATTCAAACTAGCTTTATTCTTCAATTTCTTGGAATTGTTTGGAGGTACAAAGTAGAATCAAGTAAAGTGAGTGGGTAAGGATTTGATGCCCTTATCCACGATACAAGAGTTCTACTAGTAGAAGAAATAGAAGAGCTAGCTAAATGGAAGAAGTCGCGAACCAGAACTATAGGCCGGAGGTGGACATGGTTGGTTGTGTTAAAGGGCTATCGCCGATGCGCTACTGATGACAGCTCCTTTCTAGAGTTTGGCAACTTGCAAACCTTCCTTGATGTTGGAGGTTTGTGACAAAGGCACCAAGGAAAGCTTCTTGATCTGATGATCTCTTAGAGGTTTTGGATAGAAATATCCCAACCTTCTTTGGTAGGATCACATGTATCCCCAAGGATTACCCTAATGGAACTGGAAGGTTGTTCCATAAGGTATTCCTTTGGGATAACATACACCGCCTTGAAACCGTGTTCAAGTTAGTCCTTGAATGTGAAGCAATCCTCCAAAATGTGTCCCAGCATTGGTAAGGGCAAAAGTTTGGATCATGACTTTGCCTACTTCCTCCGTCTCCTAGGCTCGGGAAAATCAAGTTTCTTTAAGAGATTCTTAAAGATTATTACTCCTCTTAAAAGAATAAGGTTTTTTAACTTATCTAAAAGAGTGGACCATAGCTACTATGCATGGGTGGTGGTATGAAGGTGATGGTTGTGCAGCCATGGAGGCGGGTGGAGGCCGCTACCCCTGGTGGCAAAGGAGGTGGAGGTTGTTGAGGTCATGGTCTCTTGACTGATCTCTAGCTACCTTCCCTTATCAACCACACTACCGCTTCTTCATAGACTTCATGGCACCGCTTAGGCAACCGATCTTGAAAAGGCAATATTTGGCCTCTCCTTGTACTAGCCTTATTGATTAGCTTCTCAAATGTCGATAGTGAAGCCCTTAAGCATGAAGACGGCCATGGATATTCTTCAAGAGAATCTCAATGGCATGTTTAGATAGTTGACACACTTCATACCGTTATGCCATCAGAATATAATCAACGTGGGACTCACTGGTGTGCTACTACAAGATCACCTACAACCCTTTCGAGCTCCAACAAACCTCGATGAAGAGTTGCTCTAACTCAAAGAAATGTCTCAACCTTGGTATCAAAGATACCAATCAAAAGTAATACCTTACTAACAAGAGGTGGAAAAGTAAAAAGCGCCATTGCATTGCAACATGCCCCAAATGTTATGTCGGTTTCCACACATTATCAAAGCTTTTGAAGGAAGGTGGCACAAACCCTTGGGATAGCATCAAATTCCTCCGGTAGGGTCTACCCTTTGGAACCAATGATCCTCCCCGCTTGAGCCAAAGCTTCCTTCACTACTCAACCATGATTTTATATTTTTTCTTGTATGGAGGTACTTTCCACTACCTTCCTATACATACTAGTGCTACCTTGCTCAACGAGGTAGAAACTGGTCCAAGACATGCACTAACTCAGAATATTGATGTGTAGTAAGATGAACTAAAGGGCTTATTCAAACACAAATTGTTATTCTAACAAGTCCTCTAACTATCGTTCCTCTATCTGCTTTTGCCCTTCAACCGATGTCGAGGTTTAATCTTGTGTCTTCTAATCAACCTCATCACCTTTAATGGCTTATTATTCCCTAAGAAGAGATCCTCTAGTGTCAACGATGCAGACTCCTACGGAGTCTCCCAACAAGTCATCTTCATTGGGATCAAAGCTGACTTTCTCTTCATCTGACAAATTGTACCCCAAGATATCCTTATTTTCCATGAAATAATATGCCACTAACTCATCTAAAGAACGATCCATCTGAGCAGGTACAAATAATAGGCATGCATGATCACTATCGCAGAGGCACCGCTCATGTCACCGAGTGTCAATCTATGTGGACTATCTGATGAATGACTCTCCGCACTAGAGGGTAACAATCTAGATGTTCCACTATCTGGTGAAGCTAGACTATCATCAATAAATTGTCACCATCTCCACATTCTATTATATGAGGAGTTGGTGAAGGGACATTTGCTCCTTTCTACCACCATCGGCTACAAGAGCTTTTACCACAATAGGTGGTGTAGAGGGTAGATCCGCATAGTGATCACCAACTGGTGCTTCTCCATATGGCCTTCATGGCCTTTGTGGGGAATAGAGATGCTGGACTAACCTGTGATGATAGGGTGTGGGGTGGAGACACCACTTTCTATAATGCACCTCCTCCATGATGATTAGTCCCAAGAAGGATACTATGTATGGTGGTAGAGCCGAAAATCAATAAGAGCGAAGGCCTAATGCTTGAACCCACCTCTCCCTCCAATATGTGATGGGCCTCACGAGCCTCTCCCAGATATGATTCCCACGCTATGGGGATATGGATCGAGATCAAACTAAGCTCACTTTAGCAGAAGCCACTACCTAGTGTAAGAAGATAGAGGCATAATGACCTCCGCTTTGATTGCTTGCACACCACTGGAGGAGTTGATGACTGAATCCTCCTAACATCCTCTCTGTCTGACCTAGAGAGAGGATGGAACTAGTTTGCTGTAACCAGTGGTGAAGTAATGATGGGGAACTCCTCCATAGCTAAACGGCCGCTCCATCTTGATCTATGCTTGATCATAGTTTTTATTCCTGTGGTAGGATGGGAGGAGAGACCCATACTCAAGGTAGAGGCAAACCCCGAGACCAAGGGAGCCTTACCCTTAGAGGTACATGAGATGGTGCTAGCCTCACTGCAACTAAGAAACCCAGGCAATACTAAATGCTCACCGCATCTACTTATAATCCTATGGGACCCACGCTTTCCTCTTAGCGAGACATCAGGTGAATCATCACGATTCATCGCCATGGTCCTACGACGTAGTGAGGGGAGTGCCCTCAAGTAATCCTTGCTCCTAATCCCCTACCAAAGTAAATCGATGGTCCAAAGTCGCCAACTCCAAAAGGGGAAGGTAAAATGAACCTATGAACCACCATCTCAAAATAATCAAAAAGATTGAACCACTGTATCTTATAATCTAAGAAATGAATTTGTATCATATTTCTATCTTTATAGATTTTTTTTGAATTTTGAATTTAAAAATTTGAACCCACATCCAACAACTTGGAAGTGTTAAGTGGGGTTCAAATTGATTTGAAAAGATTTGATTGAAAGAAGAATATGAATATGAATCCAACTTCAACAAATTTAGGTATGTTGAAATATGAAGTCAAAATTTTTAAGAAGGATGCTTCCATAGGTTCATGTTTGTTTGAATTAAAATTTTTGATTTGACGACCCTTTTCTTTAACAAATTTTGGTATGTTAAAGTAAGGGTCAATTGATTTTGTTTTTGTTTGATGATTTTTGAATTTTACTTACTTAGCAAATTTGTGTATGCTAAGTGAAGAATTTGAGAAATTGATTGTTTCTTTTTGTAAATTTTTGTTTTGATTTTGGAAACATGGAATTCCCACTTAGCAGGTATGCTAAGTGAAGAATCCAAGTGTGTTTTACTTGATTTTTGAAAATAGGATTCTTGAAAAAGTTAAGAAAATCGTTTCCTTTTTTTGATTTTATTTTGATTTTGAAAATAGATTCTTAGCAAATTTAAGTAATCCTAAGTGTTTCATTTTTCTTTTGATGTTTTGATTTTTGAAAGATCCTATATGCTAAGGAATCCTAAGGTGTTTCATTTTTTTGATGTTTGATTTTGATAGGATCCTTAAAATTATGCTAAGAATCTAAGTGTTTTTTTGTTTTGATTTAATTGAAAGTGGAGACTTTACTTTAGCAAATTTGATATGTTGAAGATGAAGTCCCACTTAGTTTTGAGAAATGGAAATTTCACTTAGCAAATTTGGGTATGCTAAATGAAAATCCAAAGGATGTGTTCAAAATTTTTGATTTGTTTTAGTTTTGAAAATGGAAACTTCTCCTTAGCAAATTTGGTATGCTAAGGAAGGAAGTTCCAAAGGAGTTTGGGAATTTTGTTTTAGACTTTGGAGACTTCACTTAGAAAATTTAAGTATGCTAGGTGAAGTTTTAAAATATGTTTTGAAAATTTTAAAATATGATTGTTGATTTTTTATTTTGGATTTGGAAACTTTACTTAGCAAATTTGAGTATGCTAAATGAAGTTCCAAATACATGTTTGAAAATTTTTGGATTTTGGATTTGGAAACTTCACTTAGCAAATTTGAGTATGCTAAATGAAGCTAGAAAATGTGTTTTGAAAATTTTTGGATTTGGAGACTTCACTTAACAAATTTGGGTATGTTAAATGAAGTTTCAAAAAGTTGTTTGAAAAATTTTAATTTTGTATTTGGAGATTCCACTTAACAAATTTTGCTATGCTAACTGAAGTTCCGAATGTGTTTTTGAAAACTTTTGGATTTTGGATTTGGAGACTTCACTTAACAAATTTGGGTATGTGAAATGAAGTTCCAAATGTGTTTGAAAAATTTTGGATTTTAGATTTGGAGATTTCACTTAACAAATTTAGGCATGTGAAATGAAGTTCCAAAAGGTTGTTTGAAAAATTTTGATTTTGGATTTGGAGATTTCACTTAACAAATTTGGGTATGTTAAGTGAAGTTCCAACTGTGTTTTAAAAATTTTTGGATTTTGGATTTGGCGACTTCACTTAACAAATTTAGATATGTTAAATGAAGTTCCAAATGTGTTTAAAAAATTTTTGGATTTTGGGTTTGGATACTTCACTTAGCAAACTTGAGTATGCTAAATGAAGTTCCAAAGTTGTTTGAAAATTTTTTATTTTGGATTTGGAGACTTCACTTAGCAAATTTGGGTATGCTAAATGGAGTTCCAAATGTGTTCTGGATTTGGGGACTTCACTTAATAAATTTGGGTATGTTAAATGAAGTTCCAAATGTATTTTGAAAATTTTTGGATTTTGGATTTGGAGACTTTACTTTGCAAATTTGAGTATGCTAAATGAAGTTCCAAAGTGTGTTTGAATTTTGAAAATATGATTGTCGATTTTTAATTTTGGATTTGGAAACTTCACTTAGAAAATTTGAGTATGCTAAATGAAGTTCCAAATATATGTTTGAACATTTTTTATTTTAGATTTGGAGACTTTACTTAGCAAATTTGAGTATGCTAAATGAAGTTCCAAAATGTGTTTAGAATTTTGAAAATATGATTGTTAAGGTCTAATTTTTGAAAGAGAGGACTTCCATTCAACAAATTTGGGTATGTAGAATGGAGAACAATTTATTTTTGAAATGTGAAAATTTTATTTTGTGTGTGAATATTTCTTTTTTGAAAGTGGGGAATTCCAAATTAATCATATGTGAAATATGTTTAACTGGGATTTCCCAAATGATGTTATTTTTTTAGTTGGGAATGAAATCTTCATTTAATAAGTTTGAGCATATTAAATGAAGATGTTCATATGTGCTTTTTAAAAAAATTAATTTTATTTGAAGATGAAACTTCCATTCAATAGGTGTGAATATATTGAATGGAAAGATTCATATATGCGTTTTGAAAACTTTATTTTTTTATTATGATTTTTTGGAAAGATAATTGTTTATTTTATTTGGAAAATGAAATCTTCATCAAAGTGAATTGAAAGAAGATATTCATTTGTGCTTTTCAAAAATTTAGTTTTATTTTATGAAAATTCATACATATAACAATTATGAGGATTGTTAAATGAGGGTGATAAAGTTTTATGGAAAATATTTTATTAAGTGTATTTTTTAAAAAGGGGTACTTTTTTTGAAAAGAAAAATTCTTTATGGAAGATTTATTTTATTTTTATTACTTTAGGATGGACCTTTCCTTATCATGAAAATGATAAGGAGGAAGTCTTTAAATGTTTTCTTTTTATTTAGATCTTCTCATTTTTACCCATTGGAGAACCCAAAGGGGATTTTAAGACCAGCACAGAGTGAGGTCCTAAAACCTAAAGATGTTGGCTAACTCAACTCAAGAATGAAATAAGTTGAGTGCCAACAAAAAGAAAGATAGTCTCGGATTCATACCAAAGTACAAACCCACTATTGATACTCAAAGACAATGATCATTTACCAAAGATGGAGAGAGGAACCTTCCCCAGTGGAGTCGCCAGAAAAATATGTGGAGAAAAATTTCAATAGGAGTTGCCTTCAAATCTGTCGTAAGAAAAGAAGAGGCAAGGCTATACAAATTCATCTTTTTAGGAAGCCACGCAGATTCGTAGATGTGCTTATTCAAGTGATCAAGTACGTCATCAAGGAATAGTGTACTATCTCGAAAGATAGAAGTCACTACCTTTTAATGGACCTAATCATCTCAATAACAACTCCTAAAGACGATGGGTCCGCATATGTACTATAGATTCTTCTCCTACTTTACATGAAAGAGTTAAGCATGGTTTATTTTAAACCAGATTCATTAAGTTCTCTACAAGGGCAAACCCCCATAGTTAATTACATCCAAAGGAATGGGGATTTCTTAGGAAAACTCTCGATTAAGGTAAATGATCGTTGTATTCAAAGATTTCAATAGGAAAGGACTATCAATCAATTGGTTCATTTTTGAAGATCAAATGGGATTGATCAAAGAGAGGGAGTTATTATTGCAGCCAAAATGGAAGACAAGTTGGAGATGCCCATGATGCTATAAAACCTAGCGAGCATCTCAAACTATCTTATAGTTGGGATTTATATTTTTGAAATTGATTTAGTTTGTTTGAATTGCATTTTTCATTATAAATTTAAGACTTATGATTCCCTAAGACTAGATTAAGAAAATTCCTAAGAGGTGAGGATTTATGCTTATGGCCCACAAAGGGGAAAAGCAACCTCAGAACCTAAATATAGAGAGCTTTGGAAAGGGCAGACAGCACAACATAAATTTAAGATGAAAATGGGTATTTTACCACAAGAGAGACAAACCACTGCTTGGACTTACAACCGCCTCAATAACCAACCTCCTATGATTTTAAATACATGTAGGCAAGTCTTTATGCTTATGCAAGATAGCCAGGGTGTTATTTATTTAGAAAGAGACTAAGTCCTTAAACTCACTTCTTAAAGAGACTAGATCATGTAAGGGCATGCTTCAAATGACCTAAATCTAATGAAATTCAAATTTCATTTTATTTTTATTTTTGGACAACTATTTTGACACAAGCTAATAGGATTCATATCCCTAATTCATAAAAAAAAAATAAAGTTACTGGCCAAAATTAGCGAGAAGGGAGGAGGTGTGTTTCCACCATGGCTCTCAAAGGTCAAGCCAAGTTTCTCTGGCAAAGGTGGAAGCCCTCCAATCAAGAGTGAAATAAGATGTATTTATGCATGATATTATAAAAGAAATACTCATTCAGCTAAGGGGTTGCTAGTTTTTTATCTTGATTTTAAACTTAAGCTTTAGGTGAAGTTATGAGTTCTTTACTTTTTTTTAATTTGAGTTCTTAAGTTCAGTAAAATATTTATTTTCCTCTAAAGAGCCTAATCCACATCCATGTCATACCTAAAGCAAGGAAGAAACTAGGAAAATATGCCACTTAATGCACAAGCTAAATAAATCATCAATCAATTTATAAAGCTAATCGCAAAAAGAATAAAAAGTTGTTGTGGTCAGGCACCACTGCATAAACCCAAAAATAACAAATTGGGTAGCCTAGCTCTACCCTTATACAACCCGGATTATAAATGAATTAAATTGCAATTAAGCAAAGAACTCATTATTTTGGGGGTCTTCAAGCTTCATTTCTTTCTTCTTTTCTTTCTTCTTCTTCTTCTTCTTCTTGGTTCCTTCTTTTGGATGGTTGGAAGGTAGATGCTCCAAGGTTTCACATGGTGCATAAGATAGGATCTTATGACCAATGCTCATCCTAATCCCCAAAATAATCATTTCAAAATCCTAATTGGACAAATTTACATGAAAAAGAAAAGAATGAAAATAAACTAACACCAAAATAGAGATTAGCTAAATAAACAAATCCCAAGCATGTATATTGGACTTATCACCCCACACATGGGTGACTAAGTCCACCCGGCCTATTAGATTATGCTTAGGGGTATAAAGCATATGCAAGTAAAAGTATATATATTTTTTATTTATGATAACGCCCCTTTAGCACAATCCCATACATAAAATAATGACTAGACTAAGAGCGTCCTACCATTCATTCTACGAGCATGCATCTTAATATCTAGTCTAAAACATATATCACAAAATAAAGCAAACATCAAACCATGCGCCATCCTAACCTAAAGCAAGAAGTGGTGACTTATGCTAATGTGTGTGCTTTGAAGTTTTGTGTGGTATGCTTAGCTATAGCTTTAACTTAGAATTTTCTAAGTGTGAAGCATGTTTAACTTAGAGGAGGGTTTCATTTAAGTTATTTAATTATTTTGGGTTGATTTTATTTCATGTTTTGATTATGTTCAAGTGGATCATACAATTAATTACTAAGTTATGAAGAGAGGGAAAGAGAAGGGAACTTCTCTTTCCTTCCCAAACCTAAGTAATTTCTAAAGTAGATTCACTTTTTTAGCTTTGTTTAGTAAATGTTTTGATTAAGTCTTTTAATTCATCCTAAGTTTAGATGAACTCTAAACAAACCTATTCAAAAATAAAGGCATTTTAATATTAAATACAATGAACCAAATTTACAAAACACACATTACTTCATTTCTTCCCCGGCATGTATAACAGGTATATGAATGAATTCTAAGCATATCTATACACACAAATGAGAATATTTAACATAATTTATGATGCATGCTAAGTAATTCATTTAAGGAAATTTGAAAGTTTAATATGCATGATTTTCTTTAAGTAGAAAAGGTATTTCTTATCCAATTTTCACATGCGCACATGAAAGTAAGAAAGGCATAAGTGAGTACAACGCAATTGTTAACCAAAGATGTAAGGTACAAGACCTACTTCGGGCTACATAAAGCCTCGCAACCTCAGGGTTATCAAGACTAATATTTCCTTAAATACAAACATGTGTACCAATGAAATAAATTGGAAAGAAAGAATGCAAAAGTTGTATTAATTGATTCATTTTATTTATGCCATTTATGCGTACAAGCATAGGTAACCCTTCTTAAGTGATAGCATAGGAATGAATAGGATATGGAATTAGGTGAGTGTTGGGTTCTTTTCAAATGAACCATACATCTTACTAACTCTTATTCAAAATTATACTAACATAAGAGAGAAAGGAAATCTATGCTAAGCACATCCTTATATTCTTTCACATACAAACTTATAACTAAAATATAAGTAGCACACTTTCCGATTTGATAATTGATTTATATTTTTTTCAAAATAATTTGAATTTAGTAATGATAATAGCCACTCATATTTCTACTTTAGGCAACACATGAAAATTTGGCATAAAGTAAATAATTTTATTTTTAAATTTGAATTTAAAAAATATGAATGCATGAAACGACATGACATACAAATTTAACATGTTGGGGAAAGAATCAAAGCAATGAAAGCATGTAAGCACATTCACTTTAATTAAATCCTAAAGACATTCTTATGGAATAAGAAAGTTTAAAATAAATCAAAGTGTATTCAATGTGATTTTTATTTGATCTTAAGTTTTATTTAATTTTGAAATTGTGGATTGAGTTTACTATTCCTAACCCATTCCCACATGTGTTTGATATTTTTATTTAATTTTTAATTCATTAGATTCAGTTTTATGTATTAATTAGGTTAAGGCATGAATTAAGCAAGTTAATTAACCCTTACCTACATCACCTTAGCATAGTTAACCAAGTAATTATGAACCAATGAGATGACATAAAAACTCACAAGGAATTTAAAATTGCAATGCACCTAGGAAGAAAAGGGCCTAATACAATTTGGCACATGATTAATGGTTAATTAAACTAAGGGGTTTAGCTTAAGTAATTTCAAAACACCTCTTCACACATATGAATTGGGTTTTCATTTCCTTAATTGAACTTAGGCTCTTAAAAACCTAAGCATCTACCCAAAGTAGATTAATTAAGTTCTAGAAATTTTTTGAATTTTTAGAAATTAATTAAGGTGATAATTAATGAATTAACCCTTAATTAAGAGAAGATTAAGGAAAGAAAAGGAGGTTTAGGGGATAGCTTAGGGGAAATTCCCCAAAATTATTCCCTAAACCTCCCATCTACTGGATTTGACCTTAATCAACTCTAATAATGGATTAAAACCACTAACCACACCTTAATTATCCTTAATTACATAAGGAGGGTAATTAGAAAAGATATTTGTAAATTCACTAATTAAGCCTTCAATAAATCACAAGAAAATTAGGGGAGGCAGAGGTCATCCCCTAAAACATACCCAAAAAGTTTGGGATTAAGAAGTAATTAGCAAAATATGATTTCCATTAAAACCCAAAATTAGAGAAAAGGATAATTAAAATTCATTGAAATTATTTTTAAAATATTCTAGGTTGAATTATCTTTCCATATGATTTTACCTCATATTTTTCTGAATTTTATTAAAGGAGATATGAATTTTTTAAGATCAGGAGATTATTTAACATTAATTAAATTTCTTAACTAATCCCTCAGCTCACAGCGTGACACGTGGTAGCGGCGGTAAGCATGCTTTACACGCGTCGTGCGGTGATCCCATTACTTAAACATCCCATCAAATGGCGACGCGTGAACGCTTTGATCTCTGATCAAGATCGAATCGAGATCATCTGGACAAAAAGGATAATTAAATCTAAAATGTGGGAATAATCACAATCGTCCATCCAAAATGCACAGATGGACGGCCAGAATTTCCCCAGTTCTTCCCTTAGGATCAATAGAGGTCGTCCATGATCTTAGAGAAGATATGAGCTCGATTGAGCTCGGATTGGAATGAAATTGTTCCCACACTATCTAAAGCTAATGAGAAGCTTATCCAATAGTGGATTTCTCATGACTTGAAAATTCCTTTCATAGAAGACCAAACCCCCCTAAGCTAAGTGGCTGAAAAATTCCATACCTTGCCAGAGGTGATCACCAGCGCTCGAGCTCAATGAGGTAGCTTTGTCTAGTAGAGATGAAGCCCGATTAAAATTTTCAGGCCTTAGGGTTGAGTGAATCTTCCTATGGACCAACACCACTTCACTTCCTTTGCGGCTTTGATTCAATTGAGGCTCCCCTTGCTGTGGGAACTCAAATGAGAGTTTGGGTCCACTCGAAATGATCCTCTGAGGGGGTGTGCAGGAGGAATTGGAATTATTTTGAGTGAGGAAGAAGTTGAAGATTCACGTCAGCTGCCATGTTTTTCAATGGAGAAAATTGAGAAGATCACTTTTCAAATCCCTCTTAGAAAGCTTAGGATGGCTCTCTGATCTTTCCTAACACTTTCTAGGCTTCAATTGAGTGAGGGAATCATAATTTCATTGAATTACAGGGAGTATATCTCCCCTTACGCCAATCGGACGGCCGACACCTATCTTATCATTTTGATCCAATTGACCAAATTGGAGAGGTTGTGCCTTTAGTGGATTGCCAATTTTTCATATGCATCAAATTCACTGGAGGAAGGTTTTTGAATTAGCCAATTTGACCCATGGGGTCGGGTTTGGCCTTGGATCCATTTAGGCTGACTAAAACCCATTGGGTTGGGTGCATCACTCTTCATTAGGTCCACTTGAGCTATTAGGAAGGCATCAAGTTGATATGAAGAGGGTATGACCAAATTACCCATAGATTAGGCCAAATTTTGTTCTATATTCCAGGGGTAGAATGGTTATTTTGCTAATTTTTCAATTTGGATATGTTGGGTATGTGGAGAAATTAAGTTTGGCCAAGTTTCATGAGATTTGGAATTTATTTGATAAGGTTTGGCTCATGTTGACCCATTTAGGTCAAAATGGGTCAACTTGGGTCAAGTTGACCAATTGGTCAAATTAGGTCAAACCAAGGGTTGGGTCAAGTTCATATGACCATTTGAAATGTTTTGGTGGCATTGGTTTGGTTTAATTTGGATTAGTTTTAAATTTCGCTCATATGACTTCATTTAGGTCAAATAGGTCAAGTTGACCAATTTGACCAATTTGACATATTTGAGCTAGGTTAAGGGTAGGTTTAGGTTTGGTTAGTTATATGGAGTGGATTGGTATCTTCGTTTCCAATCAATTTTGGTTATGTTCAAATTTGGCTCAACATGACCCCTTTAGGTCAAGTTGGTTCTAAGGTCAATTGGGCTAGGTTGGGTCTAGTTGGCCAATTGAGGCTTTGGTCAAGTTCCACAAGTGATTTGGAATGAACTTGACCCATTGGTTTCAATCAATTTGGCTTAGATAAAGTTTTGACACATTTTGACTTTTTAGGTCAAGTTGGGTCAACTTGGGTCAAGTGGCCAATTAGGCTAGGTTGGGCTCAAATGTTGGCTTGGTCAAGTTCAAACATGGCTCATGAGTAAACTCAGATCAATGGTTCCAATCAATTTGGCTTATGGTAGAGTTTGGCTATGTTAGGTTTTATTTTGGGCTAAGTGTTGATTTGGTCAACCCTTAGGTTTGACTTGGTTTAACCCAATTTGGTTAATTGATCATCCCATGATGATTGTTGATCATGATGAGAGGCATAGGTGAGTTTAGTTCAATCCAATTTGGTTATGATTAGAATTTGGCTCATAAGGGTACTTTAAGTCACTTTGGGTCAAGTGAGCCTAAGTTGGTCAAATGGCTTGGTCAAAGCTTGATTTGAGTTTGATTAAACTTGTATATGGACTTATGATTGAAATATTAATCCATTTGCAAGTGGTTTAAAGTCAAATTGGTTTTGTTTAATTTGACAATTTCATATTCAAAGGAAGAATATGAAAGGATTTAGGGTTTGATTTTTGAATTGGGTTTTGATTTGGTGATTGAAGTTTATATTTATATTTTAATTCATTGTTGATTGAATAAAAGAAAAATCAAGAGTTTGGCTTGATTTGATTTTGGCTAAGTTCAAGATTTTGACTTGAAAGGCTTAAATTGGATTTTGAGTGGATTTGATTTTGATTGTTTGAATTTATATTTCATTTATATATGTGAATATAAATGAGAATATAAATGGATCATGAAAAAATTTCAAGGATTTGAAGTGCTTTGATCATGATTTAGGCTAAGTCCATTAAGCGGGATTACTTAGAAAAATTTTAGAGTTTGGAGTTTGATTTTTTTTTAATTTGGTTTGATTGATTTATATTTATATTTCATCTATATATGTGAATATAAATGAGTTATGAGAAAATCCCATGAGTTTGAATTGATTTGATCATAATTTTGGCTAAGTCCATGAAGGAGAACTTAAAGGACTTAGGAAAATTTTAGATTTGGAATTTAATTAGAGAGTTTGATTTGATTGATTCATATTTATATTTCATTTATATATGTAAATATAAATGAGAAGATAAATGAGTTTGAAGAAAATCCTATGAATTTGAATTGATTTGATCATGATTTAGGCTAAGTCCATGAAGGGAAACTTAAAGGACTTAGGAAAAATTTTATGAATTTTGATCATGGGTTTCAATCATAGATTTCAATCATTGATTTCAATCATATGGGGCTGATTGGAGTTTGGAGAAAATCAAATAAGATTCATTTGGAGTTTGACTTGAATGAAGGAAAGTGAGGAATGGTTCAAGCTAAGGGTAGGCAAATTTTTCCAACACCTCTAAGGCATGACCTATTCCTATGGCTAACTCATCTAAGTCTCTAGGGCTTGGTTGACTGTCCACCTAATCACTAGATATGTCTTAAGACTAAGGAACTCCTATAGTCTAAGAGGAGTCCTATGTTTAATGGAGTGGTTGAGAGCTCATTCTAAAAATGAGGTCAACACTCACCTAAGAAAGTTGTCAACTAAACTAAGCATATATGATACCCTTGTCTTATCCAAAGAGATGAGGGAGTCAATGATTAAAGTGCTTCTTGATCCAAAAATATGCTTAGCTCTACTGACCGCTATTGGAGAGGAGGCATGTTTTTCAAGAAAAGCCCATGGAGTTACATTCATCGATGAAGACTTTTTTTTGGGGACAATGGATCACAACAGTCCCCTCTACATCACAGTGGATATGGGCAGATTCAGACTCTAGTGTTATTTGATCAAGTGCACCAGTGAACATTATGAGTCTAAAAAACCTTGCCTACTTAAGGATCGATATCTCTGAACTCTGAGGAGATCGGATGATGTTGAGAGGTTCAACGAATAAGGCGAGAGGGCTTTAGACTCCATAGTGTTACCACTAGAGATAGATGATTGGAAGATAGAAGCCAAGTTCTACATAATTGATTCACATACATCTTTCACTGCTTTGCTTGGTAGGCTTTGGATATATGGAAATAACATGGTGCCATCCTCTTTGCATCAATGCATCAAATTCAGAAGAGGTGGAATTGAGTATTGTGTCAAATAAGACTTGGACCCATTCTCAGTTAGAGAGGTCAAGATTTATGAAGATGCAGCCTACTATCTTCCTCCAAATCAAAAAGTCTATTCGCGTGAACTTGGTGAAAGTTCAAAATCAAAAGAAAAAGAAACAAAAGAAAAAGAAAAAGAATTTGAAAAATAAAAAGAAAAGAAAAATAAAGCACAAGTGAGCAAGAATCATACATCGAGGAAGAGGTAGAGCCAGATGTTAGATTCTGCCCACAGTTTATTCCTCCATATGAACACATGGGTAGGATGACTCGACCTCCACCGGATAGAGGAAGAGGCAAATTCATAGGTAGTTGTAGAGGTGGAAGACCTCCTTGTTAGTGGCCAGCCAGTAGGAGCTATGTTCCAACCCACAGGAGTACCCTCGCTATCCACGTAGACTTAGAGTCTAGTTCGAAGGATGATTCTCATGTGATTAGCAAGCCGACCAACCCTTCTCAGTGAGTCCCTTTGGAGGTGACGTTCAAGCTAGATAGTGATGAAGACCAGGCCTCCAAGCAGAGCATGAATGTATCCAAATCATCATTATGTAGAACAGTTAGGCAGCAGTTGGGAACTTTAGCTCTAACCTCACTCTCTTCCCAGAAAGTTGAAGGTTTAGTAGTTAAGGAGGCCCCCAAGTCATCCACAGATGTTAGACCGAAGAGAGTTTTGTTGGGAACATCATCCTCAAGTTAGGAGGTCGATGTAGAACTTGAAGATGATTCATATAATTACCTTTTAATTAGTATTTGCCGTATGTTATTAACTTAGAAAAGAAGGGATTAATCCCACATACTTGGTCTAAACATAGGTCAGGCTACTTTAAAAAATTATGGGACAACCATAGTGGACACTCTTAATCAAGATCGGGACTAGGATTCGGCATAGTGGGTCCAGTTGATGATGACAACCATTGCCTAATCATCACCACTCATTTGAGGTTTGATAGGTTCTTCTCAAATCATGCTAACTCTTATGAGGAGGCATGTTTAGAAACTTCAGATGACCTAAATGAGCCTGAAGTCAAAGATGCACCACCAGAATTTAAAGAAGAAATCAGATCAACCATTGATGAACTCAAAGAAATCAACTTGGGAATAAAAGAAGATCCACACCTGACATACATAAGTTCCTTGTTGAATGAAGAAGAAACTAATGACTTAGTTAGGCTATTAGCTGAGTTTAAGGATTGCTTCGTATGGAGTTATGAAGAAATTCTTGGTTTATCTCTTAATGAAGCAGTCCATAAACTAGCAATAGAACCTAATGTTAACCCTATCAAGCAAGCTCCTTAATGCATGCAATTAGAAATTGAATAACATGTCACTTCTGAAATCAAGAAACTGATCGATGTCAGCTTTATCAGGGAAAAAAATATCCCACCGGGTTATCTAGTGTCATCCTAGTTAAGAAAAAGAATAGCCAAATTTGCATATGCATCAATTTTAAGGATCTTAATAAGGCATGTCCTAAAGATGAATTTCCACTTCATATATTAAAATTGATGGTGGATGTTGCCTCATCTCATGTAGAATTCATCTTCATGAATAGGTCATCTAGCTACAACTAAATCAAGATGGCCCCCGAGGATGAAATAAATACTATTTTTCAAACCCCGATCAGAATCTATTGTTATAAGGTCATGCCTTTTGGCCTTAAAATTGCTGGTGCTACATACCAGCGGTCTATGAATCATATTTTCAATGAACTCATTCACCATCAAGTTGAATGCCGTGTTAATGATCTAGTAGTCAAAAGAAAATAAAAGGAAAACCATCTCTTCAACTTGAGAGTAGTTTTTGAATGGTTAAGATAATTTAACCTCAAAATGAACCCCCTGAAGTGTGCATTCGGAGTAGCTTTAGGGAAATTCCTTAGGTTTGTCATCCGACACCGGGGAATAGAGATTGACCCAAAGAAGATCAAGGTTATCTTAGAAATTCCACCCCTTAAAAGTCTAACTCAACTCCGATCATTTTAAGGGCAGTTGGCATATCTAAGATGCTTCATATTCAACTTATTAGGAAGATGTCAGCCATTCTCAACACTTGTCAAAAAGGCCGCCAAGTTCAAGTGGGATGACAAGTGCTAACATACCTTTGAAGACATCAAACATTACCTGATGATGTCGCTAGTTCTAGTAGCCCCTATCCCGGGTAAGCCATCGATCCTCTACATCGCTACATCAGATGACTCCCTTGGCACTTTGTTGGCTCAAACCAATGATGAAGAAAAAGAAAATACTCTCTACTACCTCAATCATCATCTAATTCCTACTGAGGCAAAGTACCCACATATTAAGAAGCACTGCCTAGCTTTAATCTTTGCATTCCAAAAGCTACGACATTACATGCTTTCCCATAAGGTGAATCTGATCTCTAGAATCAATCCACTGTAATATCTCATGACACGTCCAACTTTATCTGGATGATTGGCATGATGGTCCATGATTTTATCACAGTTTGACATCACATTCATACCCCTCTGTGTTGTGATAGGACAGGCACTAGCGGATTTCTTAGTAGCACACCCACTTCCTGCTAAAACTCTTCACTTAATGATGACCTCCCCGATGAACAAATCATGAACTTAGGTGACACTAGCATTCACCGTTGGGATATGTATTTTGATGGTGTGGCTTCCTCTTAAAAATGAGAAGAACTACGATCTATTCTTTTGGGGAAGGCAGGGGTAGGAATAGTCTTCCTAACTCCGAACCGTGATATGATGGGATTCTTATATCATCTGTCCAATCCATACACCAATAATGAAGCCAAATATGAGGCTCTGATTATCAATCTGGAGTTAGTCATTATATTATTTGTCTAGAGCATAAGCATCTTTGGGGATTCTCAGCTCATCATCAACCAAATTACTGGGTCCTACAAGATTCTAAAGCCTAAACTCCATCACTACGACAAGTACACCATGGAGTTATTAGCTCAAGTCCAGAGCTCACTATTTACAAGATTCCTCAAGGAGATAATGTTATAGCATAAGCATTGGGCTTATGAGCATGCAAAGATGAGTCCATTTCAATAAGGGTTCAAAATAGACAAGTCTTATCCCTTATTGATGTTGAACTCATCGAGAGACTCTCTCTTGAAGGGGAGGTTACCGTTATTAAAGAGGATGACGAGTCAGATTGAAGGCATCATTCATGGATTACCTAAACACAGACAAATTACCTCAAGAGAAATCATTACCCCATCAAGTGAAACAGAGAGCTCTCCCCTATGCTCTCGTGGGTGGCACCTTGTATCGGTGGTCTTCCGATCATATGTGGTTATGTTATTTAGCCAAACATGAAGCCTGTATGATTATGATCGAGGTACATTCAAGCTTATGCGAAGCTCATCATTCTAGTCCGAAGATGAAAGCCAAGATCAAAAGACTAGGATACTATTGGCCTTCGATGATTACAGACTGCATAGATGTTGCTAGGAGATGCCATCAATGTCAGGTGCACGGTGTGGTCCTGCATCAACCACCCAACATTCTACATCCTACATTGGCCTCGTGGATGTTTGAGTGTTGGAGCACTGACATAGTGGGTCCAATTGATCCTACTTCTTCCAAGGGTCATTGATTTATCCTAGCTGTCACCGACTACTTTTTCAAGTGGGCAGAGGCAATCCCATTTAGAGAGGTCACAACTCAGCATTTTCTCTAGTTTCTCAGGAATCATATCGTATATAGATTCAAGGTGTCTTGATAAATTATATATGATAATGGTACTGCATTCAAGAGCACCAAGATCAGCAGCTTTGCCTGGAGACACAACATAGATTAGAGATATTCCACCATCTACTATCCAAGGGAAAACAGTCTAGCATAAGTATTCAATAAAACTCTCATACAAATATTGAAGAAGACACTCGATGACAACAAGCAACAGTGGCATGAGAAGTTGGTTGAAGCCTTGTGGGCCTACCGTACCACATATAGAACTCCAACTCAATCTACCCCATTTTCCTTAGTGTATGGGTCTGAAGCAATTCTACCATTAGAAGTCCAACTCCCATCACTAAGGATAGTCATGGGGCAAGATTACTACAGAGCAGAATGCCAAGTTACAGTTGGAAGAGCTCGAAGGTTTGAAGGAGAGATGCCTCCGAGCATGCCAGAACCTCAAGTTGTACAAAGCCAAAATAATTCAAGCTCACAACAAGTTGGTCCTTCCTAGAGCTTTTCAAGTAGGGGAGATATTTTAGCTCTAAAGAGACTAATTATTTCCTATCGAAAGATGGGAGGTTAATTTGAACCCACTTAGGAAGGCCCTTTTGCCATAAAAAAGGACTACCAAGGAGGATATTATCAACTTATAAACTGTAAGGAGGAGCATCCTATGCTTCCAATCAAAGGGCTCCACCTAAAAATATATTAAACATAAATCCAGTTTGAAAATAATCATCAATAGAACTTCTTTCCATATCAAATTTCATCTCTTATGTGTTAGAAATATCTTTTGCTTATGAATCTGCCACAATGTGTTTAGGGTAGGTGTAAGAGAACCCAAGCGTCATCCTATCCCTCCACAACACAAATACAAATCATATTCAATCATCCAGTGCTACTAGGATAGGTGTAAGAGAACATCTATTTCTCTTACTAAGTTAGATGCAGAAAGAAGCGACATCCTTTCTTAGTGGAGTAACGTTCCTACAAGTATAAAAGTTTTAAATAAGTAGGGCGCCATTATTTTATACACTAAGAGCATAAGGTACAAGACCTACTTAGGGATACTTAAAGCCTCACAGCCCCGGGATGTCCAGACTAATATCCCACTTTTCACAAATACATATGAATGTATAAAAAGAGCCAAATAGATAAGGAATCATGCAAAGAATTATGTTTAATTTGATTGTATAATTTACATGTGTGATATGAAATTCTTCCTAAGTCTTAACATGGAGATGCATAGGAATAGATTTAGGCAAGTGTTGTGTTCTTTTCAAATGAATTGTACACTTGCAAATCTTATGTGAATCCATGTTAAGAGAGGGAAAGAGAACTTCATATTACACATCTTATATTATCATCACATGCAAGCTTATAGATATTTGTAAGTAACATTACTTCCTTTATAACAATTGATTTATAGGTTTTGAAAATAGCTTTTGATTTAATAGTGATAACAGTAACTCATTTTTTTAATTTAAGTCAATACATGCAATTCGACATAAAAGAAAACATTTCATTTAATTAATTTTAAAAGGAATGAATGTATGATTTCATATGGCTAGCAATATTTAGCATGATTGGAAAGAAATAAAAGAATGTAAGCATATGATTTCATTCACCCCAATTAATTCCTAAGAAAAATCATATTAAATAAGGCTATTTAAAATGAACCAAATTTTTTAAAGATATTTTTAACTTTAAGTTTGATTTGATTTAGAAAATATGAGAGAGGTTCACTAATCCTAGCCTAATTTCCCATGTGTGAATTAATTTGGTTTAATGAAGAATATCTAAGTTAATTTTATGTTTTAAATAGGTTAGGGTATGAATTAAATGAATTAATTAACCATTACCTATATCACCTTAAGTTAATTAACTAATTAATAATAAGCCAATATGATATGCAACCACATTAAAAGTAAATTTGCAATGCTCCTAAGAAATGAAAGGGGCCTAATGCAATTGGCTTATGATTAATAGTTAATTAAGCTTAAGGGATCTCACTTAATTACTTTAATAATTTTCTCACACATGTGAGCCAACCATAATTTTATTATCTCTCACCTTAGGTTATTGAACACCCAAGGAGCTACCCAAGATCAATTAAAGGTTGTTTAGGTGTGGATGAAATAATTCTTTAGTTTTAATTTCATTAAGCCTTTAATCAATCGATTAAACATTTTGCTTAAGTTTTAATTTGAATGATGAAATTAACTAAGGAAAAAGGATCAAGGGCAATGCCTCGATCCTAATCCCTAAATTATTTAAACATCCAATTAGATTTTGATTTTTTTTTATTTTAAAGATTATTTACTTAATTAATCAATTAAGCATTCCATTAACCATTAATTAATTTGATTTTTAAAGATAAAGAAGACTTAGGAAATGAATTAGGAAAAATATCCTCAATCACATTACCGAAGTTATCTTACAGTTCAACAGGGATAATTATGTCTAAATGATTAATCAAGTTAATGTTCTTTCATTAATTATGATTAATTAGATTAAGAGAGTGATTAGGGCTAAATCAAGTAATTTTTCTAATTAAGCAATCAATAAAATCCTAGGAAAATAGGGGAGGCAGAGGTCATCCCCCTAAACATCCACAAAAAATTTGAGATTATTTGAGTGCTTAATTAAGGTGTAATCAAGCTAGTTAATTTTTTTATAAAACCTTAATTATGCTGAAATCACTATTTAAAATCAATTAATTATAACTTTCTTAGATTCTACTCTAAAATATCTTCAAAATGAGCCTAAGTTTGTATTTTTTAAATTTTTCTAAAATTAATTATGATTTTAGGAAGTTTTAGGATTAAAAATTAATTAATTAACCCTAATTAAAGCCTTAATCCCGTTAGGCCACATGGTTGCTGATGCGGCATGCTTTCCATGTGGCGTGATAGAATTGGCTATTTAAGTAGTCACATCTACGTGCTGACTCAGCCGGCGGTGGATGTGCTTTCTCTGTGAACTGTCTGATCTAAGATCGAATGGCCACGATTCGATTTGCGATTTAGAAAAGGAATCTAGGGCTCTATCGTGGGATTTGATCAAAGTCGTTCATCCCAATCACACGAGATGGATGGCTCATAATCTATTTCATTCTCGAGCGATGAAATACGGATGTCGTCTGTCCTCCCTCGTTCGATTTGAGCTCACCCGAGCTCGAATTATCTCCAAATTCTTCCCACACCTTTGGGGAAGGGAGACACACACATCCAACGGTCAATTTTCTATGAAATTTAAATTTACTTCATGAAGGACCAACTTTTCCAGACAAGGCTCAATTTGAGAAATTACCTCACCGAAGCTAATGTTCGGCGGTGCAACGTCGGAGGTAGCTTCACCTAGTTAAGGTGAGGCCCCATTGAAGAGTTCTAAGCTTGATTTGGTGTGGGAGGCTCGGTTGACCAATCCACGCACGTGAAGGCTTCGGCTCTGATCAAACTCAGTCCACCCGTGGCTTGAAAGCTTGGGAATTGCTTTGGTTGGCTTTGATAGGGTATGGTGATGGTGCGGCTAAGAAGAATTGAAGTTTGATTTAGAAATGAGGGAGTATTGTTCGGGATTGAGATGTCATATTTTGACTTTGCTCAGGAATGGGTAATGTTGAATGGAGAGGGCTTGCGGATCTTGGAAACACTTTGAGGGGCTTTAGAATTCACTTGGGAGAACTCATGATGCAATTGTGTGCGAAATCCTGCTCGAATTGAGGGGGTATACCCCTCAATTTCCCATCATGGATGGATGGCACTGTGCGCACATTTTGCACTGTCTTGCCACCTTCTGGCCCCTGGACTTGTCTCCATCAAGTCATGGAGGCACACCAAGGATGGGAGGAATGATGAGAGGCTGCCATGGACCCAATGTGCAAGGATGCTAAGGCTTGGATCTAATGGGTGCTCGGTTTGGGTTGGAGGTGAGTCAACTCACCTCCCAAAGGTCCTTGGCCAACCTAGGGTGAGTTAAGTTAGCTATGTGGGTCAGGATAAGGTTCCATGAAGTGTTAATGAGCTGTCATGGGGATGGGCAAGTTGACTTTGGCTTGGATCCAATGGTTTTATGGTTTAAATCTTATGGTTTGATGGTTAATCCCTTTGGTGGGGTCCACTTGGCTTTTGGGTTGATTTAGAAATGAATTAGGGCATGTTTGGGTCGGGTTTGACTAAGTCCTAGGTCTCATATGTTGGTTTGGAGTGATTTGGCTTGGATTGGTCAAATGGGTTTCATTTGGGCTAGGGTGGGTTGGGTTAACTAATTGGTCAAATTGGGTCAAACCAAGACTTGGGTTAGGTGTTGAGTCAAATTAAATTGGTTGATTGAAAATTATTGTAGGCTTTGATTTGGTTTGATTTAGAATTAATTTGAATTTTGGTCAATTTGACCTTTTAGGTCAATTTGGGCTAAGTTGGGTCAAGTTTACCAATTGGTCAACTTGGACTCAATCATGTCTTTGGTCAAGTTCAATAAGTGATTTCAAATGAGCTTGATCCATTGGTTGCAATCAATTTGGATTAAATAATAATTTGACCCATTTTGGCTTTTTAGGCTGATTTGGATCAACTTAGGTCAAGTGGCCAATTAGGCTTAGTTTGGCTCAATTGATGTATTGGTCATGTTCAATCATTGATTATGGATGGGTTTGAGTTAATGGTTTCAATCAATTTGGCATATGATGGATTTCGGCTAATTTGGCTTTCATTTGGTGTAAATGATGACTTGGTCAAAGGCTAGGTTTGACTTGGTTTGACTCAATTCAAGGTGGTTGATCACCCCATGCTAATTGTTGACCATGATTGAGATTTAGATAGGCTTAGTTCAATCCAATTTGGGTTGGATTAGAAATTAGCACAAAAAGGTCCTTTAGGTCACTTTAGGTCAAGTGAGCCTAAATGAGTCAATTGGCTTGATCAAGGTTTGATTTAAGTTTGGTAGAACCCACATATGAGCTTAGGATTGAAATATAAATCCAATTGTAATTGGTTTGGAGCGAAATGGGTTTAGGTTCATATGATAATTTCAAGTCAAAAGGGTCAATTTGTGCTTGATTTGGGTCTTGTATTTGGTTTGATAATGGTGGTTTATGTTTATATTTGGATCAATGATTGAATCATGAAGAAATTCATGGGTTTTGAGTTTATTTGGGTTTCATTTACCCAAGTTCAAAAATTTGGCTAAAAGGACTAAAATTGGGAATTTGATTTGATTTGAGTTTGGTTTTGGTCATTTGAATTTATACTTCATTTATATTTGTGAATATAAATGAAGATATAAATGGGTTATGAGAAAATCACTTGAGTTTGGAGCTATTTGGAAGCAAATTTTATTAAGCTTAGGGATGTAATTCAAAAGAGGCTAACTTGGATTTTGGATTGGTTTGGTTTATTTTTGGTCATTGGAGGGTGGGTTTCATTTATATTTATGAATACAAATGAAGGAATGATTGATTTATAAGAAAATCAATCACTCTTAAGTTGATTTGGATCAAGATTTGATTAGGTTTATGAAGGTGGGTCCATATGGCTTAAGAAGGGCCTTGATTTTTTTTGATTCATTTTGATTTGATTTGAATGGTTTGAATTTTGATTTCATTTATATTTGTGAATATAAATGAAGGAATGATTGATTTATAAAGAAATAGACCAAGCTTGAGTTGGTTTGAAGGAGTTTTGGCTAAGCATGTGAAGGTGGTACATATGGCTTAGGGAGAGATTTTGGAACTTGAACTTAATCATTGGTTTCAATCATTTGGAATTTGGAATTGATTCATGATTTGGAATTTGATTTGATAAAATCAATTAGATTGGGGTTGATTTAGATTTGGTTAAGGCTAAGTCTATAAGATAAAATCAAAGGGATTAGGAAGGGATTCAGAGTTTGAATTTGTGATGGATTTCAATCATTGGATAATTAGATTTGATTTTGGAATTTGAATTTGAATTTGAGGTTTGGTTTGTAAGAAGAAAGCAAGGATTGAGTTTGGGGCATAGGGTGGGCAAGTCCTTCTAAATCCCTAAGGCACAACCTATTCTTATGGCTAACTCTTCTAAGTCTCTAGGGTTAGGTTAAGTGTTCACCTAATCACTAGAAGTGTCTTAAGACTAAGAAACTCTTAGTGTTTATGAGAGTCCTAAACCTATGAAGAGGAAGTTGAGAGCTTACTCCAAAAGTGAGGTCAACAAAATTAAAGAATGAGTTGAATTAATTTAGATTGCTAAATATTAAAGTGTGTATACATATTGTATAGTCACATTGAAATTCATGTGATTATGTAATGAGATACATCAGAGTTTATGTAATCAATTTAGATAATCACCCACATGGGCTCCGACAAAGTATTAAATGCCTAAACTCAGTTTCTAAGGATGCTTCATGGGATAACATAAAATAAATTCAAATTTTCTGCATGTGATCTAACAAATGTATTATATATTTAATCATAAGGTATGAAAATGCTATGCAGGCTAAAATCAATACTAATATAAATTAAGTCTCATTTCTCAAAATTATATATATAACTAAAATGATCAAGTTAGATATAAATCAAATCCTTAATATTCATAATTGAGTCAACAAGGTTTATTATATGATTAATCTCTTAAGAAATTCAAACCAATCATAAATCATAAACCTGATCTTCTACAAGAAAGAGTCAGAGTTGACAAGGTTTACCCCGATGATAGTTGTGTTGATTAGAGAATTCAACTAGAAGGGATATCACCATCAAGTTATATTCAAAATTCAATGTCAAATTAAAATAAATTTAAATTTCACAAAAATAGGAGAAATGCAAAAGAAACTAAGTTTAAATTCTTAAATAATAAAGCAGAACTCAATCCATCCTCCTTCCGCAACTGTTTATCATAGGTGGTAAGTTAAGAAAACTCTTCCTCACAAACGAGTTAATGTCAAGTCAAGTGTACTTCTATATTAACTCTCAAACAATCTCATGCCAATAAGGATGTAGCCTATGTTCTCTGTTTGCATGATTTGGTCAGTAGGTTCCATATATGATGTAGTTACGACCATAATCCTCTGACCAGGTGGTTCACCACAAAATGGCACCATTATACCATTATATTATGGTAATGACTATAGCTCGTATGTTCTCCAATGGCTCTGCCTTTTGAGATGTGAATCATATGGTACATTTGATAGGGCAAAAGCTTTCTGTTAGCTAAGGTGAACTTAAAATTATCTTCTTAGACAAACACAACCCCAAGTCTACAAGGTCTTCTTGGATGATGCAACTCATGGTTGCTGATAAGGATCCTTCGATCATGTTGGGTCAACTACCTCCTCTAACTAAGTAGACTAGGGACCATGATAGCCAAGGATGACAGAGCCATGGGATCTCGATTCGACGCATCATCATTCCCCCAACCATCCGCTTTAAACTAATATAATGATGAATTTTATAAATAATAAGCTCCAAAAAGACTCCATTTTTGGCTATTATACGCTAAGTAATTAGCGATCTAATGATTAGCCTTAATCGAAAGTTCTCTCTCATCATTTGAGACGGGCAATTAACTATAGGTGCTTTCACCTACAGGAAACCTATAACAAGATCTAAAGTCCTCACAAAATGAGGGCAAAATCTCTGGGAAGTGTCTTATATACTGTTTCATATGCCTTCTAAAAATTTGTCTGACATAGATCAAACTCTCATCGAGAGGTCAGTGGCAAAAGGCTCCAAAAATTCTAAAAAAATTGACAAATATTGCAATTATATTAAAGCAATAAAACATGAATTTAATCATTTAAGCTTGCAAATGTATAATCATTTGAAGTACAATTCAATAGCCGCTCGATGTCATCCCCGTGTAGGGGGTTGCATCGGGAGTCAGAGGCCTTCCTACCATGCTTATGAGAAACGTGCATGGTGAACATCTAACAAACTTATGCTCTACTTTACTGTATTCACAGTCAAGTATCATAACATTATTATCTTTCCAAATTCAACAAAATAAAAAGAACATTTTAATCTAGTCTGAATTCAGTAATAATAATGACAACATTAGGTCATATAGGATTTACTATCACTCACCCTAATGATAAATCTAATTTCTATTAACCCAATATGAATGAAATCTTAAACAAGATCCAATCCCAATGTTATTTGACATCACAAATGATGGTTTTAATTCTTGCATGTCATAAAATCCCATAACTCCCACATCTTGGCATTGATTTGATAGCTATGGATCACATAATAACCATATCATGATGTAATTTAAGCAAGATTCAACTCTACTTTTAAATGAACAATGCAAGCTACAATCCTAAATCTTCAAATACATCTTTTATTTTGCTTGGAATTCAGATTGCAACAAAAGGAAGATATAAAAAGATTAGGGATGAGGTCGAAAACCATTATAGAGAGAAATGGAAGTTGGGACTATTCGGTTAGGAGCTTCTGCAGCCAAAGCAGGCGAGTTTGGCTAGATGGAAACTAGCCTCGGCCTTGAACATATGTCGAGTCATGCGATAGTATGGAGTTAGAGAGCTGAGATCGGGCATAAGGTAACAGGAGAATGAGAGAGAGAGAGGAAGTCTTCATTCGATGAGCGCGGGCGGCTCGGTGAGAGTGGCTGCTTGCTCTCTCGATCGAAAGGCATGATCAAATAAGGCATATAGCTCGTACGACTAGGTTTTTATCCAGAGTAAAATCCAAACAAAAGAGAAAGGGAGATGGGTCGTGCGACTCGCCGAGAATGCTTGATTGGGAGCTCGTCCGGAGAAGAGAACGAAGGAGAGGGAGACATGTAGCACTTGGACATGAATAGATGGCTTTTGGGGTATTTATAAAAATGTATATTTATTTAAGTTAAAACCAACTTTAATTTAGATTCTTTGCGATGACATCATCGTATTATATATATATATATATATATATATATATATTAATTTTATGTTATTCTGATATTTCGGATACAACGACGTAGTTGATTTTGTGATAAGAAGTCATTTGGTTAGTTCAAATCGATGTAAAATTGAGTCAATTTTCATTTAATATCACTAATCTTATATAGATATGTAGCAAAAGATAGAGATAAATTTTAACTTGAAACTTTATCATAAGTCATTATATGTACTTCCATAGATAAAAAAGTGCTAGGGAGTGTTGATCTCCATACATGCCATGTAATTCGAGTTGAAGTCACAAATCAAAATTGAAATACACTCGACATCATTAAAACTAGTTGAAATGATCTCTGATCGATGAACGGACTTCTCCATCATGTTCAAAATGTCAAAATTAATCAGAATATACATATTGCATAATTCGACGGTTGACTAATCAAGAGGTCGGTAAAATTACACAATTACACAGAAGTCAGGGCTGGATGATGCAAAATATCATTCATGAAATTAATCACATTGTCAGTATTGAAATATCAAAACCTATCAAATGAGACTGTTCAAGCTTGATTCAGATGATATGTGAGCGTCGCGATAGCGATAATCACTTTTCTGAAATATTTCGACTGAGCACAAACAACCTCTGATCACGAAATAAATTGAGCCATTGCATCTAGAATGTTAAAATTACTTAGAATAGACATCCAATTTGACTAAAATTTTTGTGCTTAAATTTTTGTCAAAATTAGTATGAATTTTGAGGTAAAATCTACTTAGTTATCCTCTGATTGCGCCTAATTATCACCTAGGAACTCCGCCCATCCCCATACTTTCGCCACCCCATTCAGCCAATAGCTAGCTGCCATGTCATTTCTTCCATACAAAAAGCTGCCAACCTTCATTTTTTTTTTACGTTATTTGCCTCCAAAAGGGATTCACGTGTGGAGAATTGAGTGGCGGCTTCTTCTCAGCGAATTCCCTCCTTGGCTCTTCCTTTCCAGGTCGAGGATGGGCTCTTTTTCTTTCTCTCGACCGGCAAGGCCTCTCTCGTCCATCTCTCCCATCTTGAGCAGCATGAGAGCCCCATTCCCTCCTTATCCCACAGTGTTCCGCAGGTCGTCCCTTTCCTTGCCAAGGATAACCAACAACTACGGAAGGCTTTCGTTGGTCTTTGGAATGGACAAGAAGACGATTATCTCCATCTTAGCCCAACCAAATGGTCTAGCAACCATTCCGTAACTCCGCACTCTCTGTTCGAATGAGCTCTTTACCTCATTCGTCACACGTAGGACCAAACACCTCAACCTCCCCATCTCCTTTCTGTTCATGCAAGCTGAGCAGCGGAAGGGGATTTTCATCCCCCTCAACTCGTTCCGTCCATCCTAGTTAAGCAGCACAAGAACGAGACTCTTCTCATTTTGTCTATCCGAGCCAAGCAAACAAAAAAGATTCTCTCCTCCTATGTCTGTTTCATAGCTTTGGAGACCCCAATTCACTTCCTTTCAATAGCCGAACAGCCCTACTCCTTTTGTTTCCTACTACTAAGATCGATTCCTCTTCTTCATTTGTCTTTGGTTCGCACACAATCAGAGCCATACGTCTTGCCCATTACTCTACTTGTAGTTGATCTCGGCTCTACTCCCTCTTTTCCCAATCCCATTCTCCCATCCTTAACCTAGCTGGGGGCATCTCTACCATCCCCCCTACTTCTTTTACTTTCATTTCCAATAGTTGAAGGGAAGTCACGAAGGTTCTTTTTACAATGTGCTGTAAAATTCATCTCCATGATAAAGTTCTTTCAAAGAGGCAGTTTCTGTAAATAAAACTTTGCTAAGCAGAAGCTTCATAATCCAAATACTACAATGAAAGAATCCAGTTTATTCCGCCAAACACATCTAGACAATAGGATGAGGGATCTTCAGCTTGACAAGCTATTGAGGCAGATCAAGAAGTTGAAGTTGATTTTGTGGCTGCATGAGTTGATGTCACAAAGTAGAACTTCTCACACTTCTATTCAATTTGTTTCACAGTGGACTAATGTTATTGAGTTGAATATCAAAGTTGGTTATTTCATTCAAAATCACCTCATATCTTTGAAGTTTATACTCATCCTGTAAAAATTAATCTTTCCTATCGAATAAGCCAAGAGATGTTAGACTTGATTGCAGAGGAAGTCATGGTTATTAGAGAATCATAAATGGTTACTGTGTAGAATTTGAAGGAGCTTCTTACGATGTCCAAGAATTGTAGACTAAATGCCTATTCATTATGGCTTGTTATAAAAGAATTTGGGCTACCTAATGATTTCAGGGCTTCTATTATCAGCAAGTATCCTGAAACCTTCAGATGAGTGTGAGTGTGCATGTTTGAGTAAGAATGAGGTCTTCCTTGTCTTGGATGGTGATGATGATTTCGAATTTTTTGGATCAATGGCTGTGATGGGGAGCTCAGTTTGGTCAGAGAATCACTCCACTTGGGCTCTCATGAGTGGAGGAAGGTAGGAGGTGGTTGCCATAGAAGTAGTAGGTGTCCTTGGTAATTTGAAATGCTCCAATGAGAACAGGGAGGAGATTTCACCTCCCCATGAGTCATGCCTGACCCAACCACCCTTGGATCAAGTCAGCCGCAGTCCTTGGTGCCTAGGTGGACCTATGAATGGGTGTCAAGTGGCCAAGGGGAGGAAATGACCAAAGATGCAAGTGTCTTATCTCATGGGATGCCCTAGACCCAAGAGCAAAGTGGTCATTTGGCTATGGGTTTGATTTAGGCAGATTTAAAATGGGTCAAAAATGGGTTAGCCCAAATTTCAATTGATTTGGAGTTCATTTGGTTTGATTTGGCTTGACTTGACCTATTTAGGTCAAATTGGGTTAGGTTGGGTCAAGTTGATCAATTTGTCAAATTGGGTCAAACTAAGGGTTGGGTCAAGTTCACATGACTATTTAGAGTATATTGGTGTCATTGGTTTGGTTCAATTTGCTTTGGATTTGAGTATGACTTATTTGGGTTCATATAGGCCAAATAGATCAAGTTGACCAATTTGACCAAATTGGCTTGGGTTGGGTGTTGAGTCAAGTTCAATTGACTAATTGAAAATGATTATAGGCTTTGATTTGAATCAATTTGGATTTAATTTAAATTTTGGCCAATTTGATCATTTAGGTCAATTTGGGCTATGTTGGGTTGGGTTGACCAATTGGTCAAATTGGGCTCAATCATGGCATTGGTCAAGTTCAATAATCAGTTTGGAATGAACTTAAGCCATTGGTTGTAATCAATTTGGTTTGATTATTATTTGACCTATTTTGGCTTTTTAGGCCAAATTTGGGTCAAATGGCCAATTGGACTTGGTTTGGCTCAATTGAAGGTTTGGTCATGTTCAATCATTGATTATGAATTAGTTTGAATCAAAAGTTTTAGTCAATGTGGCATATGGTGTGTTTTGGCTAGTTTAGGTTTCATTTGGGCTAAAGGTTGACTTGGTCAAAAGGCTAAGTTGACTTGGTTTGACCCAATTCAAAACATTTAATTAACCTAGGATGATTGTTGATCATGATATGAGATTTGGATAGGCTTAGTTCAATCCAATTTGAGTTGGATTAGAACTTGGCTCAAAAAGGTCTTTTAGGTCACTTTGGGTCAAGTGGACCTAAATGAGTTAAATAGCTTGATCATGGCTTGATTCAAGTTTAGTTAAACTCATATAGGAACCTAGGATTGAAATATAAATCTAATTGCAATTGGTTTGGAGCAATGTGAATTTTGGTTCATATGGCAATTTCAAGTCAAAAGGACTAACTTGGGTTTGACTTGGGTTAGCTTGATTTGATTTGATAATTGTACTTTATGTTTATAATTGAAACAATGATTAAAGGAATGATTGAATCAAGCAGAAATTCATGAGTTTTGACTTGATTTGGGCATCATTTAGCCAAGTTCAAGAAATTGTTTGAAAAGGGATAAAATTATAAATTTGATTTGATTTGGGTTTGATTTTGGCTATGTGGATTCATATTTCATTTATATTTGGGAATATAAATGAAAATATAAATGGTTCATGAGAAAATCACTTGAGTTTGGAGTGATTTGAAAGTAAATTTGACCAAGCTTATGGGTGTTGGTCAAAAGGGCTAAGAAAAGAAACCTATTTAGTTTGTTTTGATTTTAGCCATTGGAGGGTGGATTTAATTTATATTTGTGAATATAAATAAAAGAAAAATTGATTTATAAAGAAATCAATTGAGTTTGGGATAGTTTGGATTGATATATGACTAAGCTTATTAGAGTAGTTCATAAGACTTAGGAGAGAAATTTGGTCATGGATTTAATTTGAGATTGATTTGTTTGGTTTAGAATTGATTTATGATTTGATATTTGATTTGAGATTGAATTGATTTTTGAGAAAAATCAATTGAATTGTTGTTGAATTAAATTTGGTTAAGACTGAGTCCATACGATGAAATCAAATGGCTTAAGAAGGGTTTTGGCATTTGGATTTGATCATGGAATTGAATCATTTGACTTGGAATTTGATTTATGATTTGGAGTTTGAATTGATATTTGAATTTGAGATTTGGTTTGAGAAGGAAAGCATGGGTTGGGTTTAGGCCATAGGGTAGGCAATTTTTCTTAAGTCTCTAAGGAATAATCTATTCCTATGGCTAAACCTTCTGAGTCTCTAGGCTTAGGTTAAGTGTTCACCTAATCACTAGAATTGTCTTAAGACTAAAGAGCTCTTAGTGTCTACAAGAGTCCTAGATCTATGATGAGGAAGTTGAGAACTCACTCCAAAAGTGAGGTCAACACATCCGTCTAGCTAATGATGTAATCAATATTGGAGATGTTTGAGCTACCATTCAATTTGGTAGTGTAAACTTTCCAGCTATCATCATTGCTATAAATAATCTTCTACTTGAAGCACATGCATCTTGTACACACTATTCTATACAGGGGTAGAGTACAACTGGAATGGCCACTACTGTTATTGAGGATCCTTGAAAGAGAGCTTATGTATTCGAAAGATTGGGTTATTCTGAGATGCTAATCATGAAAAGAACCATCACTAGGCAGAAAGTTGCAATCATGCTTGTGAATGCAACCACTCTACAAGTTGAACCTTTTTCACTAGGAAGACATGATGTTGAAGCCTCCTCTTCTGGAGGAAAACTAACTAGAAGGTAGAGGAGAAGAAAGAATACTGAGCTGTGAGCTCATCAGCTCTCATCTGGGTCATATGTTTCACAACCAGTCTTATAACCAAAAGCGAGTATTCCTAACCCACAATAAATTTAAAAATTTTGAGATGGGTGAAAAGGAATAGCTTTATTGGTGATGTTAAGCAGTCTTTTTATGCTTAATAGCAGTCAGCTCCAACCCTATAGAAGAAATAATTTGAAATTTTATCTTTTCAAGCACATAGAGTCCTGAAGGTTGTCAAGGGAAAAGGTCTTATAAAGAAGAGGTATCAAAAACCAATTATCAAATAAGCCAAAAATTCTCCACTAGAAAACCATCTTTGGTAGTAAGAACTCAAGATCATTTTAAACAAGCCCTAAACGGTGAGCATCATAGCGTGACACTTGAGCCGCATGTCCAAGAATCCACCGCTGAAAGGTCCTGGTAAAAAGGAAAATAAATATGGAGGCCGAAGCCTCGAGAAGAAGTAGTGATGCATAAGCTTCTTCATATGGAAGCAAGCTAACATAGAGACTGTGAAGAAAGATAAATGTTGAACTGTGTTCTCAACATCCATTGTTAAAAAAAAATTGTACAACCAGTTGTAGAACCAGAAGCAAGTGTTCCAACTCATAACAGGTTTGATAGCCTAAGATGGGTAAAGAATAATAGCTCTACTGGTTAAATCAAACAGCCTTTCTAAACCCGATAATGCCAGGTTTCAACTTCTCCAATGAGGAAACTCAAAACTGTATATGTAAGAATTCATCGGGTCCTCAAAGTTGCTAAGAAAAAATGACTGATGAAAAGAAAATATCAAAGTCATGTCATCAGGGAGGCTAGAGTTGATCCTCCAAGGAGACCTCCTGCTACAACCCCAGTAAGATGTCAACTAATTCAAGTATCATACGGTGAGCATCGGGGTGTGACACTTGGACCATAAGTCCAAGAATCTGCAGTCGAAAGATCTCGACAAAAAGATAAGCAAATTTGGAGACCAAAGCCTCGAAGTGAAACTACCTTAAAGAAAGACAATGGCGTGACATCTGGATTATACTCCCACAAAATGCACTCCTTATGCGCTAGTATTTGGAGCTAAAGTAGTATTACCACTTGAAGTTGAACTACTTTCACTCCCAGTAGCCATTCAACACAATCTCACTCAAGATAAGAATGCCTATCTATGGATGGAAGAGCTTGATGCGCTTTACGAAGTTAGGCTCCAAGCTCAACAAAATTTAGAAGTCTATCGAGCGAGGATGTCCAAAGCATTTGATCATACGGTGCGCCCTTGAACTTTTCAAGAAGGGGAATTAGTCATAGTACTGAGAAGACCAATCAATCCTCATCGTAAAATAGGCTATAAATTTAAGTCTAATTGGAAAGGATCATTTGCCATTGAAAAAGTATATTAGGGAGTATCCTACTAGCTAGTCGATTTCAACGGTGAAAGACCAATGTCGCTAATCAATGGTTGATATTTAAAAAAGTATTACACATAAAAATGTAATCATAAGAATACATTCGATCATATGGTGCGGCCTCAAATTTTTTAAGAAGAAGAATTGGTCTTGGTGCTGAGAATACTAATTATTCCTCACCGTTATTACATGTGTAAGTTTTGCTTGGAAATTCTCTTGTAACACAAGAATGTATTTCTGAAATAAAGCAAAAAACTCCGTCAAATAGGGGACATTTTTTAAAATTTTATAGCAAAATGTTAGGCTTTCCCTTGAAAGACAGGGCAGCTTTTTTTATATTTGGGTTGACATCACACCTAAGGCTGAGATCCTCATATACATGTTCAAATTATGTATTCAAAATTCATTAGTTTCAAAGTCTTACTGAGCAAAAAGAGAAATTTTTAGTCTTCGAACTTCAACAAATCAAGTTGGAATCACGTCTTCCATCCGTACATCAAATCTAATATTCAAGTGGGTGTATAAGGTCAGACTCAACACGCCTAAATATGACTGAGTTGCTGACAAGTCTGCTTACTCAACATGCCACAAAGGTCGTAGTAAGAGTCCACTCACGTCTTTAGCCTGATGATAAATTTCTCTATCAATTTCTCAAGTCCAAGACTCAAGTGGGTGCATAAGGTCGGACTCAACATGCCTAAATATGGCCGAGTCGATGACAAGTCCGCTTACTCAACATGTCACAAAGACCGTAGTAAGGGATCATCCTACATCATTAGCTCAAAGACAAGAGCATCCAAAAAACCCCCAAATACTTCCAACTTGTTAAATTCAAGTGGCTCAGACAGGGAGATCATCCCTAATGGTCGTAAGATCATTTTTCAAAATCCATCAAAAAGATCCTCACTCGAGAAGGCACTAAGTCGAGTTTGGTATCAATATCAAATGAGAAATGTTAACTCCTTCAATAAATCTATTAAAGCATAAAGCAAAGACCGAATGACACTCTTCTTCAGTAAGTCCAACCAAGTAGAAAGAAAGGGACTGAAGAACTCATCCCAATGTTCATACAAAGCCAAAGGCTGAACTAAGGGAGTTATGTCATCAACATGTCCGTAACGCACAAAGTGTAAGACTGATGACTCTTTGCCATTGACCCAACACAAGCTCTGAGGGCTATGCCACTGGCAGACATCCTTCTATAAGCCCACAAAAGTAGAAAGCTGGGGAAAAAGGTAATTTCATATCACCTGACAAATCTTCAAGATAATTCAAGATTTTTCTCCATCATGTCCGTCAAGGCACAAAGTCAGAATAGAAGGAAATACAATATACGAATCTCCAAGATTGAGTCTTCAACAAGTCCATCAAAGCACAAAGCATAAGACTGAAGATATTCTCATCTCGCCATCAAGTCATCAACTCTATCAAGTCCACTCAGGCATGAAGTCAGGATATGAGGAAAATATAAATTTTAAATTTCGAGATTAAATCTTCAATAAGTTTGTCACAAAGCATAGGACTGAAGATATTTTCATCTCAATAATAAATCATCAACTCCATTAAGTCCACCAAAGTATAGGACCAAAGATATTCTACATTCTCTCAGCAGTTATTGCAAAAGCTCCCCTGCTAGATAGGGGGCATTTATATATATTTATCTAAGTCAATATCAAGCTTTAAGCCGAGATCCTTACATAAATACATATTATGATTGAAAAACATATTATGCCTATTTGTAGTAAAGAAAATCAAACCTTGTAATATATTTCTGAACTAATATGCAATCCCTCTATTAGACATGGGTTTTTTTTATGATCAAGGTTATTCAATCGTCTTTTGTGAAATAGGAGGACTTTTTACATATGTTCAGGTTGACATCGAGATTTATGTCGAGATCCCTGCATATATCCATAATTGTTATTGTTAAAGTTGCAGGTCTTGCAAGAATAAAAATAATCTATTTTTATGCATGAAAAGATAGCCATAAATATCAAAACTTTATCTCCAAGATTCGTCAAATGTTGAAGATCAAGTCAGAAGAACTCTCAATTTTGAAAGCTTTAATCAAATAAGTTAGAAAAACATCAACCTCTACATCTTCAAGTCTTAGACACGGATGGGTTCTAAAGGTTAAACTCAACAAGCCCACAAGTGGCCGAGTTGCTAACACTCTCCTCACTCAATAAGCTGCAAGAAAAGGCCACAGTAAAAGAGTCTTGGTTCTTCAGTCTGATGACAAGACCACCAAGCCATCCCAGCTTAAGTCGAAGACTCAAGTAGGTTATAAAGGTTAGACTCAACAAGCCTACAAATGGTTGAGTTGTTGACGTTCTCCCCACTCAACAAGCCGCAAGAAAAGACTGCAGTGAAAGAGTTCATGCTTATTAGTCTAATGATGATAGATGTTCAATCTCAAACCAGATCTAGCTTAGTTACTACAAGCAATCAAAATCTAAGAGATCTTTTTACTCAATCAATGGACCAAGATAATATGAGGAAACTCTCAATTCAGAGATGCCTCAAATCAATAAAATTATTGCCCACAAGGTGATATTTCAATCCCCTTTCAAGTGAGCTGATCAAGCATAAAGCATATATCAAAGTCAATTTTCTCATCAAATCTATCAAAGCAGAAAGTATAAGACTGAGGAAGCGATTCCATAGTTCACACAAAAGTAATGGTCGAACTAAAGGAATTTTGAGATTATTCAGTCTGTTAAAGCATACATTACTAGACTGATAACTCAACATTGACCTAACATAAGCTGGAAGGCTGGGTCATCTGTATACACTCTTCAACGAGTTCATCAAAGTAACAAGCACGGGACTTAAAATGTACATACACTTCCTAACAAGTCAATATGGACAAATCAACTCAATCCTTCATTAAGTCCGTCAAGCTTAAAGCTAGGACAGAATGAATTTCAATTCTCAAAGCAAACAAACAAATTCCTCCATCCAACTCAGTCAAGCATGAAGCTAGGTCAGAGGAAACCCAAATCTACAATGACATAAAAGAAAGAACTCTTCAACAAACTTATTGAAGCAGAGAGTATATGGTGGAAGAAGCTCTTTAGCGAACCCATTGAAGCAGAGAGTAGATGATGAAAGAAGCTCTTATCCTTCCGATAAGTCGATCATCACAAATTGGTCAATCCCATCATTTAGTATGTCTGAAACAAGGCATCATAATATTGACAAATTCTGTAAAGCTCCAAAAGCAATTGAAATTAAAGCTAAAGTAATTTGAAATTTATGGCTAAAATAAAAGTTCAACCAGTCTTCAACAAACATGATTCTCTCTATGCACGAATCATATTTTTAGGGGCATTTATTGACCTCCATACATGCCGCACAAATCGAGTCGAACTCACAAGATAAATTCGACGGACTTCGAATGCAATAACACACAAATCAAAGCTAAAATACGCTGGATGTCATTGAAACTAAGTGAAATGATATCTGATCGACAAACGGACTTTGTCATCGTATTTAGAATGTTGAAATTAATCAGAATATACATATTACACAATTCAACGGTCGACTAATCAAGAGGTCGAGTCATCAAAGCGGTTACATGCATATCAAAGTCAGGAGGCTGCAATGATACCCAAAAGACCTCTGTTTATGAAATTGATCATGTTATTAGTGTCAAAATGTCAAAACTATCAAATGAGATTGTTCACGCTTGATTCAAATGAGTATACGCGAATGTCAATCAGTCGGAAGCGATAATATACATTTTGAGAAATGGCGATTTGGCTTGACTCAAATGATCATGATGATGACATTCAATTCGTCAGGAATATCAAAATTAACTAGAATAGTCATCCAATTTGATTAAAGTTATTGTGGTTAAATTTTTGTCAAAATTAGCATAAATTTTGAGGCAGAATCTTCCTAATTATCCTTTGATTGGGCCTAATTATCACCAAGGAACTGACAATCGCCCATCCTCATACTTTTGCCACTCCATTCAGCCAATATCCAGCTGCCACATCATTTCTCTCATACACAGAGCTGCCAACCTTTATTTTTTTTACGTTATCTACCTCCAAAAGGGATTCACGCGTGGAGAATTTAGTGGCGACTTCTTCTCAGCGGATTCCCTCCTTGGCTCTTCCCTTCCAGATCGAGGATAGGCTCTTTTTCTTTCTCTCAACCAGCAAGGCCTCTCCCGTCTACCTTTCCCATCCCGAGCAGCACGGGAGTCCAATTCCCTCCTTATCCCTCAGTGTTCCGCAGGTCGTCCCTTTCCCTGTTGAGGACAGCCAACAACTATGGAAGGCTTTCGTCGGTCTTGGAATGGATAAGAAGACGATTAACTCCATCTTAGCCCAACCGAACGCTCCAGCAGCCATTCAGCAACTCCGCACTCTCTGTTCAAACGAGCTCCCTACCTCATCCATCACACGTAGAGCCAAACACCTCAACCTCCCCATCTCCTTCTCGTTCGTGCGAGCTGAGCAGCGGAAGGGGATTTTCATCCCCCTCTTCTCGTTCCGTCCATCTTAACCAAGCAGCACACGAATGAGACTCTTCTCATTTTGTCTATCTGAGCCGAGCAAATGAAAGAGATTCTCTCCGCCTATGTTCGTTTCACATCTTTGGAGACCCCAATTCACTTCTTTTCAACAGCCGAACAGCCCTTCTCCTTTCATTTCCTGCTGGTAAGCCTGATTCCTCTTCTTCGTTCATTTTTGGTTCGCACACAGTCAGAGCCATACGTCTTGCCCATTACTCTCCTTGAAGGAGCAATCGGCTATATTCCCTCTTCTCCCAATCTCGTTCTCCCATCCTCAACCTAGCTGCCAGCAACTCTACCATCCCCCTACTTCTTCTACTTCCATTTCCAATAGTTTAAGGGAAGTCATGAAGGTTCTTTTTGCGAGGTGCTATAAAATTCATCGTCATGAGAAAGTTCTTTCCAAGAGGCAGTTTCTGCAAATAAAACTTAGCTAAGCAGGAGCTTCATAATCCAAATACTATGATGGAAAAAGCCAGTTGATTCCGCATAACACATCTGGACAATGGGACGAGGGATCTTCAGCTTGATAAGCTATTGAGGCAGATCAAGAAGTTGAAGTTGATTTTACGGTTGCATGAGTTGATGTCACAAAGGAGAGCTTCTCACACTTCTGTTCAATTTGTTTCACGGTGGACCAATGTTGTTGAGTTGAATATGAAAGTTGGCTCATTCATTCAAAGGCACCCTCGTATCTTTGAAGTTTATACTCATGCTGTAAAAATGAATCTTTCTTGTCAAATAAGCCAAGAGATGTTAGGCTTGATTACAGAGGAAGCCATGGTTATTAGGGAATCATAAATTGTTACTGTGCAGAATTTGAAGGAGCTTCTTATGATGTCAAAGACGTGTAGGTTAAATGCTTATGCATTATGGCTTGTCAAAAAATAATTTGGGCTACCTGATGATTTCAGGGCTTCTATTATTAGCAAGTATCCTGAAACCTTCAGATGAGTGCACCCAGATACAATAAAATTAGTCCATAAAGATGATAGTTTGCCTACTGCAGAGATTGAGAAATGGAGGGAGAATGAGTACAAGGAAAAAATGGCTCAGTGAATATGAAACTAGGTATGCTTTCCCAATTCAGTTCCCAACATGCTTTAAGATTGAGAAAGGTTACAGAGAAAAGCTTAAAACATGGCAAAGAGTAGCTTACGTTAAGCCTTATGATCAAAGTGAAGTCAATTGTATTCGCATTGGTGGTGGCATTGAGCACTTTGAGAAACATGTTGTTGGCTTTCTTCATTAATTTTTGAGCTCGACTATAGAGAAGATGGTTGATATTGAAAGATTATCTCACTTCATAAGGGATTTCAATATGGTTGTCAATCTCAAAGAACTTCTTCTCAAACATTCAGATTTGCCAACCAGGAGCAGTCTTTGAGGGAGCTTAACTTGTGATTATTCGATAGGTGTTTGAAGACTCTATTATGCTCAGTAGAGCTAGCAGGTAGAAGAGCATGGTCGTAGTGTCGTAAGACACTGACCGTTATGCTCAATAGAGCTGACGGAAAGGTTGAATAGACTCTCGATAGAGATAGAGCTGACGGAAAGGTAGAATAGACTCCCGATACAGCCCCCTATGTTGGGAAGACGTCGAGAGGCTGCCGAAATTCAAATTGATAGAGGACTTAATTAATTTAATGTAAAATGAACTCTAAGCTTAAAAACCAACCAGATTTAAAATTGCAGGTATTTGAAGATCTTGTTATGCTGTAGAGCTAACAGGTACAAGATCACAATCATAGTGTCGCAAGATACTGACCGTTATGCTCAGTAGAGCTGACGGGAAGGTCGAATAGCCCCCTGATGTAGCCTCCTACGCTAGGACAATACCGGGAGACTGCCGAATTTTTGACTAACAATGAACTCAAAAGGACTTAAGTATGATATAAACATAGCTTAAATAAGAACTTAAGCAAGACTCTATAAACAAAAAAAGAATTGAACGAGATTCATAAAAAACTTGAAGTATAGACGAAGTGCCTAGACAACATATTCCTTATTGAAAAAACAAATTTTGTTAATTGGGTTGTGTTATATGCCGCATCAAACAAATTGTTCAGAGCAAAAAAATAATAATAATAATAACAGAATTTGAATGAGACTTATCATGAGCCTACGAGTTTCTTAGTGATCATGAGCTAAACTTCATTGAAACTTAAAGAGATTAATGAGCTATGGACTAGATGCAAATAAATAAATATTAATCTAAATAATTGAATAAGATCTAAAATATTTTACGTCGCTGAATTCGCAACACATTGTACAAGCGAACATAAGGCGTTAATAAAACACTTTGAGGTGATCTTGCATTTGAATATGACTCATCAAAATACACGTAAATGATTATCATTTTTTAGATGAGATAAGCAATACATGCATCACGATATGACCACACTAAAATTCATGTTAGTGTGTTATATAGATGCAATGAATACTATACAAATTTACAACATCAGTGCACTAAAATTTGTGCAACTATATATTATAAGTACACTGAAAATCATATAAGAAAACTCGGTAAACCTGCATGGTCCTCGACACTATGCCAAATACATGAATTTAATGTCTGAGTATGCTGTGCTGGTTGTTTCCCAGTTGGGTCTTATGATCGGGTCCGGGTTAACAAAACCTAAAAATCCAATTATAATATTATAAAAAATTTAATTTCATAAAATCTAAGAAGCTAATTCAGTCATACAATTACAAAAGATAAACTCATTAGCATGGCTTCTCAAGTTCAAGCTCCCAAGTGAAAATTCTCAAACCTGATCATCTATGCTCAAGATAGAGTTGACAAGATTTAGAGGATAATAAATTTTGAGAATTTAGACCCGATCCTTTATAGAAAAGAGTCAAAGTTGACATGATTTATTAGCCAACAATAGTCATGTGATCAAAAGGCTATCACTACTAAGATTTAAATTATCAATCTTTATATATTCAAATTCAAATCGATTTTAAAATGATCAAATATTCAAATTAAAAAATATTTATATATATTATAAAATTAATTATTTAATTTTAAAGTAAAATCCATTCCCCATCCGTAATCGTTTGTCGATGGTGATAAATTAAGAAAATTTTTGCTCACAAACAATCAATGTCAAATCAAATACAAAATTATTTTCACACTTAAATAATCTTAAGCCCGTAAGGACATGGCCCGTGTCCTCTGTCCGTGTGATTTTATCGCAAAATGGCACCACAAAAATACTGGTTATGACTAGAGCCCTCTGACTGGGTGGCTTGTCCCAAAATGACACCACTAAATTACGGTCACGGCCGCAGCCCGTATGTTCCCCAACGACTTTGCTCTTTGAGCCGTGAACTATAGAATGTATTTGATTGGAAAAAAAGTTCTATATTAGCTAAGATAGACTTAAGCTTATCTCCTTAGATAAACATCATCCCAGATCTATAAGGTTTTCTTGGATGACATAACTCATGGCTGCTGGCAAGGATCCTTCGGTTAGGTTGGGTCAACTACCTTCTCTGACTAAGTAGATTAGGGATCACGACAGGCCGGGATGATGAAACCATGAGATCTAGATCGGGCTCATCATCGTTCCCCCAAACATAAGCTTTAAATTGAAATAATAAATCTTATAAATATTCAAACTCTACTCACTGTTATTATACACTCGTTATTTAATGATTCATCGACTAGCCTTAATCGAATGTGCTCTCTCAGTATTGAGAGGGGTAATTAACTATTAGTGCTTGCGCATATAAGAAACATGGAACCAGATCTAAAGTTCTCGAAAAATGATGGTGAATTCTCGTGGTAGTATCTTATCTACTATTCTATTTGTCTTCTGAAAATTTTACCGACATTTTAAAAACTCTCTTCATCGAAAGGTCGGTGGCAAATTTTTGGAGCCCACAAGGAGAGGAAGGGTAGAGCAACTTTTCATTCGAAAAGCTTTCATGATTCTTTGTATAAGAGCTTCAAATTCTATTTTTATCTAAATTAAAACTATAGTCAAAATTATTCAGGAAAATAAATGATAGATATATTTGTCCAATTTTGGGTAAATTGAGACATTTGAAGTCAATTTTTATAATAGAAGTTATAAATTCAAAAGTTTATTTCTCTTAATATATAATTTAAGACTTAAATTCTTTATATAAAAAACTTTTAGCATATATCCTCCAAATATTAAATATTTTATTGGTCCAAAATATCCCCAACAAGAAGAAGCCTTTTATATTTGCTAATATTGGTTAAACTTTAAGATGAATAATCATTTTTATCAATGTCACTTATCAATCTTATCCATAATTAATTTCCTTAAGTCAAAACAATTAACTTGTTTCTTAAGCTTGTATAGATTTTGAGTATTCATAATCAATGAAAGGTTTTAAATTCTCATATTGATGTATAGAAAAATTAGCTTAAACTAATTCAAATTCAAATTAGTTATAATTCCTTTTTGTTTTTGATATGACCCTGAAAATTTCTCTAGTCGAAACACGAATCTTGATGCCGAAAGCAAGCTGATCAGAAATTGAAACTGATCGAGATCAAACACTTAAAATATCATTGGAAACTTTGAGACATCAGTTAAATTTCTAAAAAGCTCTCAAATATAGAGTGTTTATAGTCAAATCGAGCGTCTCGACGAGCCGGTTCTAACAAGCTAAAGATCTTACAATTCTGACTTCATTTGAGCATTCAAATACACAAAATACATCATATGATCAAGGGATCATTGTGAGCCTTCCGATGAAGTGGAGTGGTACGGGTTTTGCATGTATTTACAGAGGCACTCCTCCAATCTATAAATAGCCCTTCATTCCTCATATGAGGAGAGGCCAAACAGAGAGGAGAGAGCTCTAAAGATCCTCCAAAACGTCGTCCACTCGGCGGTCGTCGACCATGCGCCGCGGCCGCCGTTGATCCTTGCCGTTGTCAATCTCTGCCGGTCTCCATCATGACTTCTACCGCGGTGATTGTTCCTGCGTTCGCGGTGATTATTCCCATTTCGCGTGTAATTATTCCATTTCCGCGTGATTTGCAATTCACCATCATCTACTTCTTGCATACAACATGATCGTTGTCACATAGCTGTTGTTCCTTTCTCATATACAATTCTGTAATCCCGTTATCGGGAAGATTTTGTACTTTGAAATAAATACATAGTGGAAGCTTTTTACTGGGCTAGGCCCCGTGATTTTTTTCCCTCTTTTCGAGGTTTTTCACGTAAAAATTCTAGAGTTTTATTGTTCACTCTTTAAACACCTGTGTGTGTGCTGGATTTCACAAACAAGGCTAAGGCTTAAACTTTCACTCTCTGCGGTGGCTTTACGCATAGCAGTTTGGCACCGTCTGTGGAAATTGATTATATATCATCTTGTATGGCGACCAAGTTCACAAAGATCAATCGAGATGTAGCATTTCAAGCTTTTAAGAGGCATGGCGAAGAATGAAGATTCATCAAACTTAGTTCTTTGATTTTGTCAAAATTGGGGGCAAATCTTAATCTCAAAAGATTATCCAAATCGATATTCTGGATATCTAATTGATCATCAGTTCGAGAAGCAAGTCAGTAATACTAATGAAAAAGGACAAGGTTAAGGAGAAACTTTGACTACAACCACCAACGGATGTTTTAATCGACCTCTTCCATACAGGTTAATGTCATCGAGCAAAGACTCTGACAAACAACCTAGGATAGGTCAAAAGGTCATTGGTGGACTTCCTACGACCTCTTCCATACAGGTTAACGTCATCGAGCAAAGACTCTGACAAACAACCTAGGATAAGTCAAAAGGTCTTTGGTGGACTTCCTACGACCTCTTCCATACAGGTTAACGTCATCGAGCAAAGACTTTGATAAACAACCTAGGATAGGTCAAAAGGTCCTTGGTGGACTTCCTACGACCTCTTCCACACAGGTTAACATCATCGAGCAAACACTATGACAAACAACCTGGATAGGTCAAAACTTTGTACTACTCCACACGAGTTAACGTCAGCAAACTCTCACAAACAACCTCGGATAAGTCAAAATCCTCGGCCGGTTCAATTCAACCTCTTCCACACACACCGGATGGGTCAAAATCCTCGGATTCAATTCACCTCTTCCACGAGGTTGCGTCATTAGGTAATACCGACAACAACCTCGGATGGGTCAAAGATCCTCAGCGGATTCAATTCAACATCTTTCATACAGGTTAACGTCATCGAGCAAACATTATGACAAACAACCTCGGATAGGTCAAAAATTCTCAGCGGATTTAATTCGACCTCTTCCTTACAGGTTAGCGTCATGGGGTAACACTCTGACAAACAACCTCGGATGGGTCAAAATCCTGGCAATTCGACCTCTTCCATAGGTTAACATCGCCAGGGTAACACCGACAACAACCTCATGGGTCAAAAATCCGGTGGATTCAATTGACCTCTTCCATCTACGGGTTATGCCGGGTAACACTTTCGACAAACAACCTCCGGATGGGTCAAAATTCTCGGGATTCAATTCAGCCTCTTCCATGCAGTTAGCGTCATTCGGGTAACCTTTCGACCGACAAACCTCACCGTCCGCGCACTGGCCGACCATGTATCTTGGGTCATCACCATTGTCCGGTCATCGCGTCATTCTGGCGCCCGGTCGCCACCGTCGACCGTCATGTTACCACTGATAACCCCGTCGCCGCCAACCCTTGTAGCCGGTCACCGCTGGCATTACCGTCGCCCGTTATTCGCTGACCATTACATCTTCGGTCATCACATTGCGTCGGTCATCCAGCGACTAGGCCGGTCGCGCATTACTATTTGGTTGCCCTGACCACCCCATCGGCCGACCACTACTTATCACGGCATTTCGCCGTTCACTAACATTGTTAGTCATCCCTGCGGCGTCTCCGCTATTCTGTCCCCGTTTATGGCAAACTGCCCATCGGCCAACCGCATGGCCGTCGCCGTCACTGCCGACCATCACCCCAATCTTCACTACTGGCGCGGTCGCCACTATTCTCGTTGCGTTCTGCGACCACACCTCGTGGCCAACCCGCCAGATACCCTACCGTTCGTCCTACCGCCCATGCCGCGGCAATCTCCATCGGTCACCACCATCATCGGCGTTATCGTCGCCCGACCACGTCGCGGTCACTGTCGCCTGCCATCGTCGCATTGCTGGGTCTCCGGTTATCGTTTCGCGATCGCCTCCGGCCGGTCGGCGAGGTCAATTAACACCTCTTTCGCGGAAAAGCGGAGTCTTATATGAACTACGGTCTTGATGCCTCGATCCGGTCGGTCCGACAAGGTTAGTTAACACCTCTTTTCGAGAGCTTTCTGAACTACTCTTGATCTCCTCCGATCCGTCGGTCCGAGGTTAGTTAACACCTCTTCGAAAACTGAGCCTTGCGGTATGAACCTGTCTTGATCGCCTCCGATCCCGGTCGGTCGGAGATTAGTTAACACCTCTTTCGAGGGAGCCTGAGTATGAACTACGGGTCTTGATCGTCTTCGATCCCGGTCGGTCCGACAAGATTAGTTAACACCTCTTTCGAGGGAAAAGCACTTCGGGCTAGTCTTAATCGCCTCCAAACAACCTTCTCTCAAGAAGAAGAGAATTTGCTTTCTCCCTTGGCTGTAGGGGGGCTTTTATAGACACCTTCTAGGGGAAAAAGGATAAAAAATCATCAAAAACCGCCCAAAATCGCCAAAAACCGCCCGAAACCGTCAAAACCGCCGTTTGGGCCGTGTGCGGCGTGCGTCTTGCCCGCCAACCGCCCGCCAACGATTGCGGTGGCCGCGCCAGGTGTCTTCGCCGACCCAGCTGACTCGCGCCCTCCGCGCCTCCGTTCAGACGACTGGCCGTGCCGCGCCCATGCGCCCTGCTGACCCTTCCGGCCATTATGACCGCTACGTATGCGCAGTGCGCCATTTCTTGTAGCGCGTGAGCCCAGCGGTCGTTCGGACAGATGGGTCTATAACCTCGAATTTTGCACATATCTATACATATATTGTGGTACGTACATCGTAGTCATAATCTTATGCTTACATGAAGATCTGTTCTCTCAAAATGTGTGGTTAATGGACCTGTAGATTTCGTTGAAGAATTTGCTATTTTGAAGTACTTGGCACATATTTTTTGATGATTGAGATAATATCATCAAAATAGAGCCACCGATATGACCGAAACTTTCTAAAGCACGAATCTTTGCAGCGAAGTGAAACCTGGTCGAGATCAAGCACTTAAAATATCATTGGAACATCGCTAAATTCTTAAAAGCTCTCAAATATAGAGTGTTTATAGTAATCGAATCGGCGTTTTTGCCCGGTTCCAACAAGCCAAAGATCTTAATTTTGACTTTTGAGCATTCAAATACACAAAATACATCATATGATCAAGGGGTCATTGTGAGTCGTCCAGGAAGTGGAGTGGTACGGGTTTTCCATGAATTTGAGACGCCACTCATCTCTATAAATAGCCTCATTTCTCATATGAGGGGAGAGAGAGAGAGCTCTAAAGATCCCAAGCACAATCGCGTCGTCTGACGGTCCGACCACGCCACCGGCCGTTGATCCTGCGTGTCAATCTGTGGTCTATCATGATGACTTACTAGTGATTGTTCCTGCGTTTCATGTGGATTTCCCTACATTCGCGAATTATTCCCGCATTTCCGGTGATTGCTCCAATTCACCATCATCTACTCGGCAATGTTACAATATGATCGTTGTCACATAGTTGTTGTTCCTTTCTCATATACAATTCTGTAATCCCGGTATCGAGAAGATCTTGTACTCTGAAATAAATACATAGTTGAAGCTTTTTTTTTCGGTGATTTTTCCTCTTTTTTTGAGGTTTTCCACGTAAAAATTGAGTTTTCTTGTTGTTCTTTAAACACGCTGTGTGTGTGGATTTCACAAACAAGGCTAACGTAAACTTCACTCTCTACCGCGGCTTTCCAAGCATGCTTTAGTTCAAATTGATTTGAATTAGTGTTATGGAGAGTTTTCAAAAAGAGTGATTGAGACTATGAAGCATAAATCATAAATTAGGAATTAGTTCTATCATTTTATTATCTTTTGAGGATTTATATGTTATTAAAAAAAATCAAAATGACAACTTAAAGATGCATTGATTATATATTAGGAGTTAATTAGTTATTAAGTAGAACATCCTATATAATTATTATGTGAAAGCATTGTAAAGGAGTACTTAAAAAGTTTTTTTAAGTGCTAGATTAAAGTGTGAAGTGCCAAAGCTATGAGACTCAGTTTGATTCATTATAAGGATTAAAAAAATTGATTTAATCTTACTTTTAAAAATAAGATTGAGCATTAGTTTATTTAAAATTTAATTAAATTGAGTTCACATTCTTGAAACTAACTATGAGTAGTGAGGCCCAGTTTTTATGCCGAGAAAAATACTTTTATTTTTATATATTTAACTTCTAATAAAAATAAAATAATAGTAGATTAGTGGATATATATAATGGATTAGAATATTACTTTTATTTATAAAAAATAATTAAGAGAATGAAAGTTTCAAATTACAATTTTGTTTTAAGTGCATCAAACAATGATATTTGTAAATCATATGTACTTTACTTAAAATGTGACGTGTTTGATTAGGGATAACATGTTTTTTGTGACAGCTATATTATAAGAGTTTGAGAGCCACAACTCACACAATAAAAATTAATTGCAGAGTTTAGTAAAATCTTAATTTAGACAAATAATTTAATATATATATATATATAGGGTATTTTCTTGTTATTATTATATTTTTATATTATCAAATAAAAAGATACTATTTTTTTTTTTGAGAAATTTACATATATGACATACGATTCTTATATATTTACATATCTAATGCCTAAATTTTGATATTACTCATTTAACATCTATTTTTTTAATATTACATCAAAAATAACACATTTATCAATTTTTAAAGTGAGATGCACTTTTTCAAGCATAGAAAAGTATATATATATATATATATATATATATATATATATATATATATGAATATCAAACTTTAGGTATTATATATATGTAAATGCATAGAAATTGTGTATTATGTATGTAAATTTTATTATTTTTTTCATTGAATAAATACTCTAAAAATTGCTATAAAAATATGCATTTTTTGATAGATTTCAATGAGTTTAAGACCAACGATAAAACGCTTAATATAAAAACTTTTTAATGTAAATAAAATAACCGTCAAAAAAGCATGCATGTATCTCTTAAATTTATGAAACCAATATTATCAGCACCTTCTCACTTTTTAAACAAGAAGATATCCCTCTCGCTTCTTTAAAAGAAAAAAGATCTCACTTCTACGAGCATTCAAAAAATAAATAAATAAAATATCTATTTCTCTCGCTTAGGGGTGTAAATGAGTTAAGCCGGATAATAAGCTGACTCAAGCTCGGCTCGTTAACGAGCTCGCGAGCTAAAATTATCGAGCCATGAGCTAGGGCTCAAGCTCATAATCAAGCTTGAAAAATTCCGTGCTTCCTAGTTTAACTCAATTCGATAACTTATCGGGCCGGCTCATTTACATAATGACAAAAAATAATATATCATACATACGTTATAGATATGATAGTTTATTGAGTTTTTTAAATGAGTTCGAGCTCAACAATGATTAAATAAGTTTAATTCGATTAAGTCAAAACTCGACTCATTTACACCCCTACTCTCGATTGACAACCCATGTCCCATGTGTCTCTATTCTCTATATTTGTTTATCTTTGATGCATTTTAATCTTTTTTTAAGGCTTTATCTACTTGATAATATAGAATGTAGTAGTTAGTAATCCAAATTTAACTATAATATCCCACAAAAAAATATAAAATCTTAAAAAATCAATAAAAAAATCCACTTCAAAAAAACAGCCTTTTACTAGCAATTTTGAAAAGCTTTAGGCTTCGTTTGAGAGGGCTTTTTTAGTGTGTTTTGCTTTCGAGAGCGTGAATTTTTAATTTGATACCCGTTTGAATAGTGTGCTTTTTGAAACTGTGTTTTAGCTCCATCTCACTGAAAACTCCGTTTTAGCCTCTTTTCAAAAAGTAAAAGACAAATAGCTTTTCAGGAAATACTTTTAAACCAATTTTTCAGGAATCTGAAAAGCTTAACTAAACAAGCCTTAGCTGCAATCTGAACCACTGCTAAACTCGCTATAAACGCCGACCGTTTGAGAGTCTTTAGCAGCAAATTTATGAGTGTTAGCGAAACCAAACTGCATGGCTTTCAATTACGAAGGTTAAAATTGCTGTAAAAAACGTAGCATTAATGATTAAACATACTGCTATTCAGTTGTGGTTAAAATCAGTGTAACTAGCTGCAAGCCTTAAACTATAATTAGTGTAATGTAACAGTGATTAAACACTGTTAACTACAGTGTTATAAAGGTTAAAACCATTGGTTATTTTTCGTAATATAGCATACCATTATATATATACGTACATATACATATGTATATATGTACACACACATACATATACTATTCATCCATTATTACCCATCTTTGCCGTATTTATAAATAAACTATTATGTGAGAACTGATTAATATGATCGTATTATAAGTCTAAATCAGGATGAAATTGACAACAAATTACCCAAAAATTTACCGTTTTACTTCAAAAGTAGACAGTAACCCTTGCATTCCAAGAGTGGTTATAATTGATTAGTAAAACTTAACATAAACACATTGTTAAAACTAATATAATTCAGGATATAATGATAACAAATTTATAATTAGTTCAAATACTTAAAGTATATATTCAAAGTATTTTTTAAAATATTATTTCTCTTATACACTAACTCTCACTCTCTTTTTTTTTTCTCTTTCTTTGAATGCTAATCCTCCCATGAGGCCTCTTTGAAGAAGTTAATTACATTAATTTTTACTTTTTTTTAAATTTGTAATTAAAGTTCATGAAATCTTTTTGTTTAAAGCTAAAAGGTTAATTACTTTAAAAAAATAAATACCACCCAATTCTTATGCATTTACATATCTAACAGCTAAACTTGTTGGAAATTTTTAAATGTGGGCTCACATATGAATTTAATTATACATTATGCGCTATCTTATTTTTAAGCCTATTAATTTTTGTGATCAAATAAAGATTAATTAATTTTAGGCTTTGAGACATCTTATTAATTTTGTATGAAATTATCATTATATAGAGGCATATTTTTTTATTTTAATGATGGTGAAATAAATGAAATGATTTCAAATAAATAGTAATTCCTATTCTAAAAGGTTAATTACTTTAAAAAAATAAATGCCACCCAATTCTTATGCATTTACATATCTAATATCTAAATTTAGATATTTATATATCTAACACTTTCTTATACTTAAAAAGGTGCATTACACTCTTAAAAAGTGAGTGATTATGACATTTTTGATGTGATATTGAAGGTTGAGATATTATATATGTAAAAAATTAAAATTTAGATATTAAATATATAAATACATAAAAATATCCATCCTCCTACTTCTAATACATGATGAAGCTTTATTATTATTATTATTTACAAGAGTTTGTTTGGTGTTTTTGTTCTTCTTTCTTTATACTTACGACTCCTTTTAAAGAATAAGAATTCATGACTTCAGATTATATAATAGTTGTCAAAGCTCTTTGAAGATTAGTACTTTAATATTTTTTTTAAGGAGATGTACAAACTTGATAAAAACATATGTATTTAATTTAATTTATAAAGGTAGTGAACATTTTGTGTAGGAAAATTCATTTTAATATTTCAACTCCTTTAAAATTATTTTTTTGATGCTATCAATCATATTATTGAATGATATAATACTTCTTGCCGTGAAGAAGTAAAATGTCAAATTCATAAAAAAATATTTATTATTTAGTGTGTATCTATATATATATATATATATATATATATATATACTACGGCACAAATGGGATTTCATGATGCTTTCCTATTTATTAAAACGTAATAATTTTAAATTATTGAAGAAAATATATTAAGCAAAATAATTTAATAATAAGACCATTATTAACCGTATTATTTAAAATTTGTCAAGATTTTTTTTTTCCTCTCTTTGGTCGTTTTTGACCTACAAAGTGAATAGAGAGAATAAAATAATTAATATCTTTGAAAGAAATTTTTTGATCTTTATTTTTATCCTTATATATAAATTTGTCAATCCTAAAAAATTATGCTTTTGGCCCCAATTTACAAGCCAAAAATAATTAAATTAATATGCTTAATTAATGTATCTAAATCATAACATATAAATTATAGTGAATTCGTATATCATTTATGTTATATCTTTATATTACTATATAATTATACATAATAGTTATCATAGGAGATATTTTATTACTATATAATTCATAAGATTTAATATTATCAAATATCTGAAGATACTAATTAATTTAATAGGCATGCTGAGTCATTCATTCAATGTTATTCAAATATACAACTTAGTCTATTAAAGTTCATTAAAAATAATGAGAGTGCACACTAAGTTTGAATCAGCCAATAAGATAATAAGATAAGAGAAATTAATGATAATGTTTTATGTCTTTATGCTATTCAAACATTAAGAATTAAAAAATATTAATAATTTTGATTTTTTTTCCAGTTGCCATTTAACTGTAGAGAACTGCTGGTTTATTTTGACAATTCTTATCGTGCGCACGTGTTTTCAGAGGCAGCATATATATATTAATTGATAGAAGCATAAAATCAAAGTTATTGCCATTAAATATATCAAAATAAGTATATATAATTCAAATGCATTTTAAATATAATCTCAATTAAAATTAATGTATTTCTAATTTTTGTGATTGGTTAGATGATAGTAAATTAAAATCAATTAAACATAATTTTTTTTGTTTAATTAGCTTATAAAAATGAAGTATATTTTGTAAAGAGTCAGTTGTGGGTGACAATGTGGATGGTGAGGAAGATGATGGGTTGAAAGGTTGGCAAGGTTAGATTAGAGTTGAGTTGGAGTGGGTGTGGGTGTGATGGCTAAAAGGGATTGAAATCACACAAGTGGTGTGTGAGGAAGAGTTCAGACATTGCATTTAGAATTCATATAGGGGTTGTTTGGTTTGCTGTAAAATGAGTGTATTGTATTTGAAATATAAGAATTTTAAAATATCTAATATTTGGTTTGATGAATTTGAATTGTAATATAAAATTTTCATACATTCAAATTCGATGTAGTTGGAATTAATCTAAATTGGGTGAATTTTAAATACATCATTTAGTGTAAAGTGAGGGCTGTCGTTGCTGGCTGCTCGCCACCTCCTGCTAACTATCAATATCCGACCACCACTATTACTCACCATACGCAACCACTCACGACCACTAACACCACCGCAGATCAACACGCTATTGACCATCACCCCCGGACCTCCCCATCCACTACCACCATGCCACCAACCACTATCACGGACCATAGTCGTCGTTGACTACCATTGTCAGCAACCACGTTGTCGTCGACCACTTTCTCTGCCAACTGCCGCCTACCACCGTATGCCACACCCCACTCCCACAAAATACATTACATTACATTCATCTTACTAAACAATAAAAATTAAATCTTTACAAGATTTTAAACCAAACAACTATAAAATATTCATAATACACTTCATTTATTTATATTACATTTCATTTATTTTATATGATAATCAAATAGCCCCATTCATATTTAAATTCCTAAGAAATGAATTATTAGGCGCATTGAAATTCCCCAACAAAAATACCTTGAATTTACTTCAAATCAAATACCCTAAAAGTGAAAAATGCTTGTAGTATATTACACTCAAAAGCCCTCAAAATAAATAATCCCTTAAATAAAATCATTTCATATCAACTTTTATAATGTTATACATAGGGGTGTCAATTCGGGTCGACGGGTCAGGTTCGGGTCTGACCCGAATTCGACCCGACCAGAATAGGGTTGACCCGAACCCTACCTGTTTATTAAAAGGGTCAAAAACTTTAACCCGAACCCGACCCGGCTTCAACCCGATTGACCCGACACGACACGAATGACATATTTTTTTAAGTCAAAATCGAGTCAAAATTGAGTCAAATTCGGGTTGTGTGTAAAAAATCAGGTCAATTTCAGGTTCGTGGGTCAATATCGAGTTGGTGGGTCAAAATCGAGTCAAATCCGGGTTGGTGGGTCAACCCGAACCCGACCCAAAAAATCAAACGGGTCAATTTCTTCAACCCGAACCCGACCCGAAAATTATTCAGGTCAACCCAAACCCAGATTTTTCGAGTTGGGTTCATGTTGAATTGTCATGTAGGGTCAATTTTTGAAACCCCTAGTTATACATACACTTGTATTTGAAGTAATTTCAATTCAAGTATGAATTAAGTATTTTGATTACCGATGAACATATTATTTTAAATAAATTCAATACTTTTTATCTAAAAATAAGATATGCCATCAAAGAAACTATTTTAAATTAATTTTTGATGTAATATTTAAGTTTTATGCATTGCATATATTATTTGATATTTTATTAAATATTTTTACAAGTAAATCAAGTGAAGGGCAATTTTTTAATATCTCTCTCTATGCATATAAAAGGAATCTTGAGCCGATGAAAGCTCATATACTTGAAGGATCGTAAATTTTTTCTTGATCATCGACATTAGCGATGATCAACATCATCTAATTGTCATTTGTATAATGTTGATGCTTATTGCACCAACAAGATGACCGCTCATTATTAACACATATTAATATCAACAAGGATGTTGTCCGTCATCAACACCAACACCAACATTCATTATCAACAATAATACTAACACAGCATAAAAATCAATGTTAATGCCTATTAATGCCAACAAGGTTATCTCCTGATGTTCAAAGTCATTTATCATTGACACCAATGCTAATCCAATCAATGTCAATCAAGTCTTGCTTGTTGTCCCCAACAACATTGATGCTTACTGACACCAATAAGATTACCGCCCACCATCGACATCAATATCAAAAATAATTGATACAATTACAAGTGTCGCCTATTGCTGAAACTAATGTCCACTTGTATTGACTCTATTGATATCAATACGAACCACATCAATGTATTTTATTGCCAACAAATCTCATATTTTTAGATTTATTGAAGATATTTTAGATTTATTGAAAAATTTTGATTAAAGAGATATGTGTAAACCTATGCTTTAAAAAGGCATTTCTTTTAAGATATTTGATAATCATTTTATTTTCTTTCATATTTTTGAATAATAATTAAATCATCATAGAATAATTGAAGACCCTTTGATTGTTTAGTGTAGAGAATTTTGATCTCCTTTAAGAGTGCACATGTTCACAATAATGTTCAAAATAGCCAAAGAATTATAATTTAAAATGAAAGAGGAAATAATCTCTCTCTCTCTCTCTCTCTCTCTCTCTCTTTTATATATATATATATATATATATATATATATATATATATATATATATATATATATATATATATATATATATATATATATATATATATATATATATATATATAAAGATATTATAATAATTAATTTATTTTTTGAGATAAGTAAAAAAATCTAAAATTGGTTGATTATTATTGATACATTCTCAAAATTAATCATCAACGAATCTCAGGCATTTTAAATGCTTTGATCTAATCCGATTTCAAACTTTAGTCGTCTCGATGAGACGAACATAACATCAGCATAGTCGATCCGAGCTCGAATCGACTCGGTCAATTTATCGGACATGAAAATGGATCCTGATCTGCCAAATGGTCACCAAAACTGACATATTTATAGTCAGATCGAGCGGCTCGTCAAGACGAATCCAACGAATCCAAGATCACCCAATTCCGACATCATTAAGGCACCCAGATCATCAAAATACCCGTCGATCGGGATCGATGGCCGTCAGATGGAGTGGTTGGAGTTTTCCACGAATTCTGCTGTCACTCCCAAAATCTATAAATGAGCTTCATTCTCACCTTAGGGGACAGTCGATTTGAAGACCGAGCTCGAGAACCACCGGTCGACCTTGGCCGACGATCTATCACCCGCGCATACCAGTAGTGCACGAAGATCGGGAGCTTCTCGCCAGGAGATCTGAGGACTAGAAAAGGCCGATTCGCTCCTTTCTCCCCGGGGTTGAGTTGACCAATATTGTATTTTACTACACTCGAATATTGTTTCAGCGCAAACACCTTCTCTCGAGAAGCGAGGATCGTATCTTTGAACACATAGTGAAAGTTCTGAGGAGCAGTGATTTTTTTCCTTGGGTTTTTCCGATAACCCCGTGTTCATATCCCCTGCTTGTGTTGGATAATTTTTGGCTGGAAGATCTGCATCTACCTAATAAAATTCTCAAGACACAATTATGTATTATTTTAATTAAAAATGGACTCAAGTTTTATCACAAATAAATGGGGTGTGCATTTGGTTGATTTGGATGGTTTGGATGATAAATTTTAAAACTGATTGGTTTTGGATTCCTAAAAATATTAAACCAAACTGATCAAATAAAATATAAAACCAAATAAATTGAATGATAATTTAGTTTGGTTTTGGATAAACTGAACTTGGCTATATTTCAAAATTATTTGTATAATTTTTTATTATATAATGAACAAATAATAAGAAAATTAATATAAATATAATAAAAAATGCAATTAACTACTTCATGCTCTGAAAAAATATTTAAAATTAATTTTTACTTACCTAAATGATGTTTTGAACTTAGAAGTTGATGGAATCATATTACCATATTAAGATACCAAAATATTTTGAAAAATTCGATAATGGTCCCTCAAAAAAATACCTATAAAGTATTCAAAAATAAATAAAAATAAGTATATAATAGATAAGCATATTATACATAAATTAATAATATCATATTACATATAATTACTTTAATTTATTTAGTTTCATCTAAAATTTTATTTAACAAATCGATTCAAAAATCAAAAATTAAAGTTTTCATTAATTAAAACTAAAATCTATATTATTAAGTTCAAAATGGAATCCAATTAAGTAAAAATTTTGATTAGATTTAATTTTTTTTATTAAAATCAAATAATGAACACCCATACAAATAAATTTTAATAACAATATTCTATTTAACTTTTTATTAAAAATTACATGAATGGCTCCTCCGACATTTACGGGGGAGCGCACGTGCGTTGGTCTACCTCCGTAGTCCTTAGAAGTGGCTTCCGGAGCATGGCTGGTCACTTACTAAGCCGTGCGCTTTGTCTCGCCCATACTGTGGCTGATGTTACGCCACCTTAGCACTTTAAGCCTTTTATGCACGCACTTTAATGGCCATACGAGTCCACCTACACAAAGCTATATATATATATATATATTTTTTTTTTTTTTGGAGAGTGGGGGCCTCAATTGTTGTGCTCTCGCTTGCTTTTATTTTATTTTAAAAATATCATCATTGCTCTTCATATTGATATGATGATTCTTTAAAAAATAGCAAATATCTAATAAATAATATGATATTTTTTTTTACATTTAAATAAATTTAATCATAAACTCATATATATATATATATATATATTATATATACAAGAATTTGATATGAAACTAAATTCTACTAATGAAAACATGAATTTTGATGTCAAAAATAAGTTGATTCTCAATTAAAACTAATCGAAATCAAGCACTTAAAATATCATTAGAAACTTTAGGATATGAGTTAAATCTATAAATAGTTCTTAAACATGAAGTGTTTATAATCAATCGGCGTCTTGGAATTTGACTAATCTCTCATAATTACTTCGTTTGAGCATTCAAATACTTAAAATACATCAAATGATCAAATGAATCATTCGGCGTCAGATGAAGTAGAGTGATTCGGATTTTGCATGTATTCTGAGGCGTCATTTCCGATTTATAAATGTCTCATTCCTCATATAAAGGGAGCCCAAGCAAGAGAGAGGAGAGAGCTCTAGAGCTTGAAAATCCTCCAAGGACAATTGTGCCACCACTCGACGGTTATCAACCATCGCCGCCGGCCGCCGCCGTCAGCCGTCGCCGCTGATCCTTGCCGTCGTCAATCTCCGTCGGTCACCATCATGACAACATTCATCGTTAGTCACTGATCTCCACTCTTCATCATTGTCTGCTACCACTAGCAACTATTACAACCTGAACGTGATTATATGGTTATTGTTATCGATTAAGATTCTCATTGTCGACCCTTCTCATGATTTTGTAACCGATTATCGGAAATTTTGTACTTTGAAACAAATACATAGTGGAAGATTCTTACTGCGCTAGGCCCCGTTGTTTTTCCCTCTTTTCGAGATTTTTCCACGTAAAAATTTCTGGAGTTTTCTTGTTCATTCTTTAAATACATATGTGTGTGTTGGATTTCATAACAAAGCTAAGGCGTAAACTTTTACTTTACCACAACTAGTTTTCTAGCACGCAACAGTTTGACGCCGTCTGTGTGAAATTGATTCTCATTATTTCATCTTGTATGACGACCAAGTTTCCCAACAAGATCAAAACTATCATCGAGGTGGAGCATTTCAAGCTTTTAAGGAACGCAAGCGAAGAATGAAGATTCATCAAACTTCGTTCCTTCAAATTTTGTCGAAAATTGGGGGCAACTCTTAATCTCAGAAGATCGTCCATGTTAATATATTAAGCATCTAATCGATTACCATCCCAAGAAACAAGTTAAAGTTGGAGGATATTTCAACATTGAGAAGAGATATATCTTTGCAAATTATGATTTTTCAATCATACTCATGGAAAAATAAGACCAAGGTTATGGAGCAACTTTGGCTACAACCACAAACGGATGTGTTGATTCGACCTCTTCCATAAAGGTTAACGTCATCAAGTAATGCTTTGACAAACAACCTCGGATAGGTCAAAAATCTTCAGCGGATTCAATTAAATCTCTTCCATACAGGTTAACGTCATCGAGCAAAAACTCTGACAAACAACCTTGGATAGATCAAAACTTCGCACCCACTCCACACAGGTTAACATCATCGAGCAAAGACTCTGACAAACAACCTCGGATAGGTTAAAACTTTGCACCTACTCCACACAGGTAAGAAGTCAAATAACACTTTGGCTAATACCTAGGATAGGTCAAAAGGTCATTGGTGGACTTCTTACGACCTCTTTCATATAGGTTAACGTCATCGAGTAACACTCTGACAAACAACCTCGGATAGGTCAAAATTCATTAACGGATTCAATTCAACCTCTTTCATACAGGTTAATGACATCGAGTCAGACTCTAACAAATAACCTCGGATAGGTCAAAAATTCTCAACGGATTAAACTCGACCTCCTCCATACAGGTTAACGTCATCGAGTCCCACTCTGACAAACAACCTCGGATAGGTCAAAATTCCTCAGCGGATTCAATTCAACATCTTCCATACAAGTTAACATCATCGGGTAACACTCTAACAAACAACCTCGGATAGGTCAAAAATCCGCAGCGGATTCAATTCAACCTCTTCCATACAGGTTAACGTCGCCAGTCAAACTCGACAAATAAGATAGGTCAAAATCCCAGTTCAAATCAACCTCTTCCATGCAGTTAACGTCGTGGTAACACTCGATAAACAACCTCGAGATAGGTCAAAATTCTCGGATTCAATTCGATTCATATGGTTAACGCCATCGAAGTCACACTCGACAACAACCGGATAGGTCAAAGATCTCGACTTCTACCACCATCGGGTCACTGCCGGACCATTCGCGGTCACCACCATCGACCGATCGCGGTTCTACCCGCACCAGCGTCGTACGCTGCGGACCATCGTTGTCGGTCATCCCGCCACTTGGCGATTACTCACCGTCGTACCATCGCCCGGTGCCACGCCAACCACCTCAGCCACCAACCATCGTCTTGCCCCTATTTGATCTCTGTCACCGTGCCGACCATAGCTTCAATCTCGCGGCTCACCACCATATCATTGGTCATCCCGCTCACAGGCACAAATTAAAGCCATCGTATTCCGTCGCCGGTTAATATTCTGGACCCGTCGTAACCACCATCGTCGGTCACCACCGCTGACCACCGTCGCCGGTCACCGCCGCCGACCATCGCCGGCCATATCCGCCGATTGCCACCACCGTCGTTGGTTATCCTCGCCGACCACCGTCGCCAGGCATTGTCGTCGACCACCGACCCCGGCCATTATCGTCGGGCATCTCCGTCAACCCCTGTCTCCGGTTATCATCGCCAATGATCGCTTCTGAACCCGGTTGGTCCGACGAGTACAGTTGACGCCTCTTTCGAGGGAATACTGTAGACATGACGTATGTACTGCGGGCCTTAATCGCCTCCGAACCCGGTCGGTCCGACAAGGTCAGTTGACACCTCTTTCGAGGGAAAACTGGAGCATTGTCTTATGAACTACGGATCTTGATTTCCTCCGAACGACCTTCACTCAAGAAGAAGAGAAACACTAGAGCACATGAGAAGTGTGCCTTCTTCCAGCCTGGGGTTTTATAGACCCCATAGGGGGCAAAAGGTAAAAGATTCGAAACCATTAAAAGCGCCAAAAATCGGCAAAATTGCCAAAATGGGTGTTTCACCCCTGACGTCTCGAGCCGCACGCATAACGCCGCTCCAGCAGCGCTGCTTACCCACATGCTTAACTCGCGTGGCCGCCCGTAATCAGCGCGTGCGCATGCACAAGCCGTGACCCACCCAGCGTTACTGACTCGCGACCCAGCCAGTGGCTGCGACCGCCAGGGCATCGCGTGCTCGTACAGCGCCAGAAGTGTCCAGATGGGTCAATAACCCCAAAATCTTGTGCCAGCGTGTACCCGCACACATCCGCGGCCCTGCATCCGCTTCCGTGATCAGAATCTTATGCTCCCATGAAGATTTATTCTCTCAAAATGTATGGTTAATGAATGCAAAAATTTCATTGAAGAATTTGCTATTTTCAAGTATATGACATAAATATTTTTGGATGATTGAGATAATGTCATTCAAAAATAGAGGGCAAGTGATATGACACTGAAAATTCTACTAGTCGAAGCACAAATCTTGATGTTAAAAGTAAGTTGATTCTCAATTTAAACTAGTCGAGATCAAACATTTAAAATATCATTGGAAACTTTAGGATATCAGTTAAATCCATAAATAGCTCTTAAACATGGAGTGTTTATAGTCAAATCGAGTGTCTTGATGAGCTGAATCGAACAAGACCAAGATCTCATAATTCTGACTTTGTTTGAGCATTCAAATACTTAAAATACATCAAATGATCAAATGAATCATTCTGAGCCGTCTGATGAAGTGGAGTGGTTTGGATTTTGCATGTATTTACAGAGATGTCACTCCTCCAATCTATAAATAGTCCCTCATTTCTCATATGAAGAGAGCCTAAGCAAGAGAGAGGAGAGAGCTCTAGAGCTTGAAAATCCTCCAAGGAAAATCGTGCCGCCATTCAACGGTTGTCAACCACCGCCGCCGGTCACCGCCGTCGCTGATCCTTGCCGTCGTCAATCTCCATCAGTCACCATCATGACGACCTTCATCGTCAGTCACTGATCCCCGCTATTCATCATCATCGCTACCAAGCTATTCTGACGACGTGGTATATGATCGTTGTCGATTAATTCTCATTATCAGTCATTCTCATGTACAATTTTGTAACCCCGTTATCGGGAAATCTTGTACTCTGAAACAAATACATATTGGAAAATTCTTACTGGGCTAGGCCCCGTGGTTTTTCCCTCTTTTCGAGATTTTTTCACGTAAAAATTTCTGGAGTTTTCTTGTTCATTCTTTAAATACCTGTGTGTGTTGGATTTCATAACAAAACTAAGGCATAAACTTTTACTCTACCGTAACTGGTTTTCTAGCACACAACAGAACTTAAACCCAAGATCTCTTAATTAAAAATCAAAATTCTCAACTAATAGGCTAATATGCCTTACACGATATCATAATTTAAATTATTTTGCCTCACATGACATTCACATCTATTATATCATATTAATTTGATCATTTTAAAAAAAAAAACATAAATTATTTTATTCTTAAAATTTGAATTCTTATTTCTTTCCACTATAAGGTGTTTGCCATTTTAATCAAATACCAGTGCTTGGTCGTCACATTTTTTTAACACGAGTGTCACTCATTGAATCCTTCATAGATATTAACTTTTATCTTTTTTGAATCACTATTGAAAATTTTATTGCTTCTAATTGTTCTAAATTTAATCTAAGCCTTTTGAAATTGATGATTATATTTATAAAGTAGTTGTGCTACTGTTCAAAGGATGTACTTTGTATTGATTTTTTCGACAAAAGTCATTTAATACGAAGGTTGAAATAAATCTTCCCATCCTCATCTTTCTTTTCTCTTTATCATATCCTTGCAATTCTTCTATTATCCTCTTATCTATTGTTAGAAATTCTCAAAAAAGATTACTTTACTGTTTTAGTATAATTCAAGAGAAAAATTATAACTTTCTCTCCTATACAAAGAATAAAGAATATTGTATTATATTTTCTCCTATACACACCTTTCCATTTATCCACTCCTTTAATGCTCATTATGCTTTCCTTTTATTCCTCCTTATCGTTAAAGTTGAACTCCTCTCAATTTGTTTCATTGCTATGGGACTTCTTTAAAAACTCAATTTATAATGACAATAAGACTTAACTTTAGAATGTTAAAATTAATTATAATATCTCTATAAATATTGTAAGATCTCTCTAAATAATACAAGATCATCATAGAATATAAAAAAGAATTATATGTTTTTAAGTTTACCAAACAATTAATCAAATTACATTAAAAGAAAGTTGCTAATCAAATTTTGTTAAAAATTAATAAAAATGATTTTTTTTTATTAACACATTTCTAGTATTTGGATATAGAATCTTTGTTAGGTACTTGGTTTGATGAGCGATACTTAAATACTTCTATGTGATGCATTCAAATTATGATTCATTAAGATTAATTAAGCCCTCACAAAATCTCTTCTTTTCTAAAAGGATAATTGTAGTGAGCATATATGTTCACTTTTTTAGTAATATTCATCTTGATTAGTTGTTCGCTGTCTCTTTTTAATAAGTTGCATATGTAGCAGTACTTAAATTGTATGTATTTTATCCTGAAAATGAGAGATTGTATTCTTTCTTAATAAATTACACTTTCGAAGTGTAAAACCTTTTTTATTTATATATATTCAAATAGATTTTAGATATTATAAAAATTATTTCACAATTTTAAATTGTCTCACTCAGTATTTAATTATTTGATTTATTTCTAATTTATTAATTATTGAAAAAAAATACTTTATTATATTTTTATTATTAGTAATAATTTGCATAAATTGCTTATCCATGATTGTTATCACTCTAATATTTAGTAATATTGATCAAAACCAAATCAACCTGCAACAATTATTTTAGGAGCTTATTATGTGTATTTTGTATACTTTTGGAGGATTTTTATTTTCTTACATTGCTTTTATTTTGAATTTTCACCACTAAGTCTGATAAATTAAAAATATAAATACTGTGAAAATGTATATCAATGTGCATTTAATGGTAAATTAAGAATTCAACAAGCAAATTTCCTTAAAAGCTCTAAGTTGATAATCTCTCTTCATCAATCTCTTCTAGTAATTGTATTAGTTTTATTAGTGTATTTTTAGCAATCAAGAACAAAGATTATGTATATTTATATTAGTATGTGTTTGCCTTACACATTGCCTATACTTATTGCACATTTATATTAACTTAACTTTTCTTTATGTCAACAAAGTGAATTGATGATGTTGTGAATGGTACTATTATAGTTGAGTGATGTTATACTTTGTGTTTAAATTTTTTTTTATATTCACTCATAACATAAATCTATTTGTATCAACTTCATCATTATGTGGGCGTTTGTGTCATTGTACTTCTAGATTTTTTTTAAATATTTTGCATTAAAAAAAGATTTTGTAAGAAAATTTGTGTGCCCTTCGCACATCTAATTTCACAACTTTTTTTATTGAAAAATAATAATTCTACATTTAATTATTTTTATCATCCTTAAATCAACACCATTTTATTTATTTTGTTCTAATCAATATGCAAATTAGAATAAATTTATTATAATTTTCAATATGAGAGGCATGTTCAAATTTCTTCAAGAAGCCCAAAATTAAGGCTATATATGATTCTTGATTAATAAAATGTTTTGTTGTATTTCTCATATCAATCTAAAATACCTTTGGCAATCATATTTATAACCTCTTCATGGTCCTATCCATTCTTTAAGTGATTCCATTATATTGAGAATTTTCTTAATCATGCCCACCATATAATTCTATTTGTAGAGTAATGGTTTCTAAATTTAATGTCATCCTACTCTTCAAATAAAATAAAATTACATGCCAAAGAGGCACATAGCCATAACAATGAAAAAAAATTTTGATATTATAAAGTGAAGTTAGTTAGCTCATATGCCAACTTAATTTGTCTTAAGTTCGTTGAGACTATGACAAGTGATCCTTCAATCTAGGAAAATTCATCTCATATGCATACACAAGCATGCACACACACACACACACAGAATAAAAGCCTTTGTATTGAGAACTAAAGTCGCAGAAAGGTCAAAGGTCACAGAAGAAGAGTCTGAAAAAAATCTTTTAATCCATGAAGATCTTTCTCTATTTATAGATTCAGACCAACCCTAGGCATTACTTAGCTGGTTACACTAAATTTCATCACTATTATGAAGAGAATTTAAAGAAGTAACTCCTAAAATTACATTGTCAATTACATGATCATGTCAAACATTCCATGTAATTACGAAATGAAACATATATTTTTGATATAGTTTGAATAATTCATGACTATTGCCTTGAACCTGATCTAAATGTTATATAGTTATACGTATACGCACGCGCGCACGCATGCACACACACACACACACACACACATTGAAATCTATTACACAATTCGACAGTAGGCCGATCAAGAAGGAGGGTTGTCGAAGCGCCTATGTGCATATATCGAGATCGAAAAGTCGCGATGATGTCCAAATGACCTCCGTTCATAAAATTATTCATGCCGCTAGGTTTAAAATATTGAAATCTATCAAATAAGATTGTCTGCGCTCAATTGGACAATATCGGCGATCGATACAACATCACGCAAATCACAGTTAAAATGCCCAAAATTACTCAAAATGACCCCTGATTGATGAACAAACTTTTCCACCATGTTCATAACGTCGAAATTTATTAGAATATACATATCACACAATTCAACGATCAACCGATCAAGAAAAAGATTTGTCGACAAGCCTACACATATATCGAGGTCGGAAGCCGCGATGATGCACAAATGACCTCTGCTCGTTAAATTGATTGCATCGTTAGCATCAAAATGTCAAAATCTTTCAAATGAGACTGTTTGCACTCAATTCAAACAAGTCTGCGAGAATGTCGAGTGGTGAGCGGCAGCGTAATTTTGAGAAATTGACCCGGTCGATCAACTTGAACAAAAGCGATTCGATGTGAAAGCAAGGCCGTTCGTCAGAACATCGAATAACCTAAGATTGACATATATATTGCATATATAATAATATCGACATAAAAATTTTAATTAAGATTAATTTTCACTTAAATAAAAAATTCCTATAAATACCCCACTTACCTCCACTCCCCACAAAAACTCCCATAGGCGCCCGTCCCGAGATCCCTCACGTGCGTAGTAGCTTCCCTCTTGTCATTCGTCGTCCACTCACTGCGTCGGCGTGAGCAGCGGCCACCGCCGTCGTTCGCTTTCCGTGCCATATAGCCTCCTGTGGTGAGGCCGGGCGAGCGAGACCGTCGCCCCATGCACCCCTCAAAGCACTGCGTCATGCGCGCACCACTCGTGTCGCATGCACTATCAACGGTGCACTGAGCACCATGGCCGCGACCAAAGTCTGTGTTGAAATATAAGTACTCGTACGCATCTTTCTTGACGCGATGAGGAAAGCAGTGCTTGCTTGAGAGTACATAAGTACACATACATATATTTCTTGGCATGACGGGGAAATATATGTTTCATGCAGGTACCTTAGAGCCTCATACATGCCTTTCTTGGTATGGTGGTATGACGCATTCAGGTCATAGTTTATACTACTCATACATGTCTTTTTTGGCGTGATGGGCTGGCATACCAAACCCCTCACACGGACTCTGGCAGGGATCTTTGTCAAATCTTTGCCAAATTTTCACACTATGAGGAGACCTAAATAGCTTAACATAAATTCAGCCATAATTATATAATTGACCTCTAAACTGACATTTCATGTGTATAAACACTCGTACACGCCTTTCTTGGCGTGACGAAGAAATCTATTTTACGCAGGTTTCTTAGAGCCCCATACATGCATTTTTTGGCAAGATGGGAAGACGCATTCGACCGTGGTATTTATACCACCCATACTTACCTTTCTTGGCATAGTGGGCAGACCCAACATACCCGAGGCAGCCCCCTTACACAGGGACGATGTTGGGATGCTGTCGAAATATTGTCAAACTTCTACACTGATAAGAGGCATATGCAGCTTAATATAAAATCAACTATAAAGCTAAAATTAATATTTAAATTGACATTGCAAGTATATAAGTACATGCACACGACTTTTTTGACGTTACAGAAAAATCTGTGTTACATGTAGGTATTTCAGAGACCCATACATGCCTGTCTTGGCATGATAGGATGACATATTCGACCGTGGTATTTACACCATGTCTTTCTAGGCGACCCATTGTAGTCTATATGGGGATGGCGCTAAGAACTCAAATCTTTGTTAAATTCTTATCTAAAACTTGCAATGAAGACTCAATCTAAATAAACAACATTATTCAAATCCCTTAAAGTTAAATCAATATTAAATTGAATAATCCACATGGGCCCCGATACTTTGTTGAATGCTTAAACTTAGTATCTAAGGATGCCGCGCGGGTTGATTCCCTGTCGGGTCTTAGGGCCGGGCCCGGGTTAACAAAACCTAAAAATCTAATAATAATATCATAAGAATTTCAACTTAGTAAAATATATTAGAAGCTAATTCTGTCATATGATAGTAGATCTGATTCTCTATTATTAAATTAATAGAGTCGACAAGATCTAAAACAACAAAATAATACAACAACCCCGCTGATGGCTATGTTGAATGAAGATTTCAACCAGAGGAGATACTTCTATTAAATATGTAATCATAATTTTAAATCAAATTGACTTAAATCAAGTATCAATTCAAATGTAAATTTTAATATGTCATTCTATTATAAATGCTTAAATGAAATTCTATCTCTAAAATTTAAAGCTAAAATTCAATCCACTTTGTAATTATTTGTTGAATGTGACAAATTAAAAAAATTCTAGCTCACAAAGGTCGATATGTCCGAGTCAAGTGACATGTTTCTCTCGATCAATCTCTGCAGGTAGGGCATGGCCAGGTATCATCGTGTATTGGTTTGAATAGTAGGCTCGACAAGTGGTAAATGACACCAACATAATAAATAGTATGAATGACTATGTTCTTTGAGTATGAACTATATATGAACTTGATAGACAAAAAATCTCTATAAGTGAACTTAAACTTGTCTCCTGACAAACACCACCAAGTACAAGGTTTTCTGAGCAACTCATGACACAGGATCCTTGGTCGAATTAACTTAATTAATTAGACTGGGGATCAGATAACCCAGAATAAACCATAGGATCTTGATCAGACGCGTCATCATTCTCATAACAATCCCCTTTAAATTAAATAATGATGAATTTCATAAATCTAAATTTCAAAGTTTTGCATACTGCTATTATGCGCAATACATTTAGCGATATAATGACTAGTCTTAATCGAAAGTTCTCTCGATTGAGAGGAGTAATTAACTATAGGTGCTTGCGTCTATAAGAAACTTAGAACCAGATCTAAAGTCCTCACAAAATGAGGATGAAATCTCTGGGTAGTGTCTTATCTACTATTTCAGATGCCTTCTGAAAATTAGATCGACATTAAATCATACTCTCTTCATCGAGAAGTTCGGAGCCCACATATAAATATAAATAAATAAATAAATATAAATAAATAAATAAATAAATAAATAAGTAATATATATATATATATATATATATATATATATATATATATATATATATATATATATATATTATATTCATTTAAAAATTAAGTGCATGACTTAAATTAGATAAATGCATAAACACACTATAAATACGCATGATCTACGCAGCAATCAAAAGACATGATTTTTTTTTTTTTGACAATTTTAAAAAAAAAAACCCTCTAAAACTATTTGAGAAGATGAATTTAATATAATAAATCTTTTCAAGCAAACTCTACATTTAAATTTAGCTTATATCATGAGTCAGAAAGACAATCCTCATTTTAAATTAACACACGTACAAATTTAAATGGATTAACATCACCATAAAAGCATAAGGTTTGCCTAATTTTTTATATGATGACATTAAAAAATTAACCATCACAGATTAGATACGTAGCAAATCCGCTCATTAATGAGGAATTCCCATGCAATTGTTCTTCCACCAGCATACAAATTTGTACTTAAATTTTAAAAAATAATAATTTGAAGTTAACTTATAAATTAATTTTATGTCAAGTCAGAATCAAATTACTTTCAATTTGTTCAACTCAAACAAATCCTGATTTTGAATTAATTGTAAGTTGAGGTCAAATGAAAGTATTTAATTTTAAATTAAATTAAAATCAATTAAATTAAACTGAATATTAGTCATATTATGAAATATGTGATAAAGACTTTATGAATATTGATTATTCAACATGAAGGGGATTACATATTGGACTAACACCAATTTTTCAGACAAAAGGAATAAAATATAAATAGTAATTATATTTTAAAAGAAAGGCAAAATTTTTAAAATAGGTTCAATCCTAATCTTAATTAGTAATTTAGGCACGAAATTTTTTTTTTTATGAATAGCAAAATCGCCACTAACGATTTTATTTTTTTTTTTATTTTAAAATTAAATTTTTCGATTTTGTTTTATCGTAGTCAATGATATCTAATCGAATAACTGGTACATTTAATCGAACAAATTTTACAACTTTCAGTCAAAATTTAATATTGTTCCGACACCTTTTGAATCAAGAAAACCGGTGCATCAAACCTGAAATTTCTGATGTCAGATTTTGTGATCGAGTCATTCGACGTATTCTATGAACTTGGTATCGTTCAAATCGTAACAAAATTTTTTACAACTTTATGCTAAATTTAATTTATCTGATCACAAACAATTTTTTAACGTGCAAAAAACTTTAGTGATTTCTGAGATTTTCATATCATCTCATAAATCTAATTATTATATATATATTTTCTCTCTTCAATGAACCTTTATATATTACATCTTTATCTTATTAATCCTTAAAAATTAATCATTTATGTTATTATAATATCATTTTTAAAGAAATTAAAAAATATTTTTTAACTAATCATGCTATAATTAGCATTTATATTGAAGAAAGAAAGCTTAGATAATTATATTAATAGTTAATATAAAAAAATTAGAATAATTATGATATAATTAACAGAAAAAATATATATTAAAAAAATACTTACAATGATTCAACGATTTCAAAAAATATATTTATTTAATCTTCATACTCAGCTCAGCTGAAGGGGAACCTTTTGTGGAAGTCCAACGGAGCCGCGTTAATTAATTAGTCTGTACTTGTCCAAAGCTAGAAAAGCGACGAAGAGAGATTTATTAAGCGAGATTTTAAAGGTGCAGGGTGGGAGGGGAAAGAGAGAGAGAGAGAGAGAGAGAGAGAGAGAGAGAGCCGAAGCGAGAAAATAGCATTTTTCATTCAGTTGCTGGCTTTCTTCACCAATCGGACAGCAGACGAACCGTTGGAGGTATGCCTCTCTGCAATCTCTTCTCTCCTCAATCTTCTGCTCCATCTTTTATGCTAAATTTGGGATTATTATTATTTTTTTCTATTTGTTGGGTTTCTAAGGATACAAATGTTTCTATTCGATTGAGTTTTTTTTTTTTTAATCTATTTTGATGGGAATTTTATCATTTTCTCTGTTTGTTGGGTTTTGAAGGATGTAAAATTTATATCTTTTCGGTTCTCAATCTGATATTATCACTTTCGTATATCACTGAAGCATTTTTCTTCCCTATCAAGCGTCTTGGAACATTTTTGAATGATAACCGATATTCATAAAAATCCCTTTTTTTTTCTTTCTAACAAAGAAGATTCCCATCGTCCTTGTCTTTTTATTTTCATTTTGGCGCAATTTTAGTGAATTAATTTTGTTTCCTAACTTGAATTGGTTTAGTGATGAGGATGCGACTTTAGTTTGTATATTTGATGTCAGCTGGAATCTTTCAGCTTTGCTTTTTCCACATTTGATCTTTCTTCGTCCTTTTACTTGATTTGTGGATAATGTCTCCCCCTCTTTCATTTGAAAGCTCACCTTGTTTTCCACGCATCACGTAGCATTTATTGAATTGAAACTTTGGACAATTCCCCACAAATAATAAAAAAAAGGAAATGCCATCGTTTTGGAGGAAAAAATGTTTAAGTTCTGATTTTTTTTTGTTCTCAAACACTGAAAATGTAAACTTCTTGGCGGGCCAAAGTGAAACTAAAGTCATATCCTTTTAAGTTGGAAGAGTCCGTGATTTCTTTTAAATGGTTGGAAGATTCTCAAGCTCTCATGATTGTAAATTAAAGTTTTCCGATTTCTTATAAATTTTACAGGTTCCATTCGGAGTTTTTGTGATTTGGAACTAATTTAATCTCCAAATTTATCTGATTCTCTCTGGTTGGTGAGATTGTTGTGTTTAGCGGCCAGTGAGCAAAGATCAACAGCTTAAGACCTCTTTGTAAGTCCTTCCAGTTGCATGGCACCTTGTACTCTTTTTTTTGTCAAGTTTCTCTCTTTTCCATGATCGAAGTTTAGTGTTTCACATCGTTTATCCCTGTTACTAGCTGCAACTGCTGAGAGGATTGTTAGTTGCTATAGATTCTATCCATGACATTCTATTAGATTATTGATTTCGACTTGTTTTGTGAAAGTAAGAAGCAGATACAAGAGAAAAGGCTGCCATGTATTTTCTTGATAATAAAGGTTTTCCTATAAGATTTTTTTTTCTCAGGCGCGCTATCAGGAAGAGTTTGTTATTTTGCCATATGAAGTTGTCTTGCTGCAGATCTGTTCTTTCCATTTTGGATCTCAGATTATTTTATCCAAGACAGCCATTTTTATGAATTTCTTGTAACTTCATCTTTTTTCTTATAAGTGAGAATTGGACAGATAAAACCAGCTTCTTGAAATGAGATCCCACAGTACACATGTGAGACAGTTTGAGTGCCTTGTGCTTATTAGCAAGTAGATTAACTGTTAAATATGGTTTTGACTTGTAAAGCATTATGTGAAGTTGGCCTGTGTCGAGAAACCAAGTTTCCACAAGAAACCAAGTTTCCACAAGATAGTCATGGAGAACCAGTTTGTCTTATAATATCTGAATATATGTCATACTTGATTTGTTCTTGTTTCATACACAATGGCATATCGATCAGGGCATCTTTTTTTATTAATGAGTTTTAGTTTTTCGACCTTTTCATTTGAATTCATGATTAATTAATTGCTTGCCTCTAGAATATCTTTACAATAATACATTTAAGAAGAAACACATTCTTGTATAGTTGTATATGATTGCATGAGTGATAACCTTATTCCTATTATTCTAGCACTCACCTTCTTCAACCTTTGATTTGACAGGTCAGGCTGTCCATAATTTTGAATCTGCATGACAGCTTCAAAGGAGCGGTTGACATATCTCAATTACACTTGAATTTTTTCTACCAGAATTCGCAATAGTTTGTCGATATGGGTGGCTGTGTATCGACTCGTAAATCACGCAGACAATATTCTCTTATGTCGAGAAAACGACATGGAAAGGTTTCTGCCACAGTGCTAGATGCACCAAAAACCAGGATTAGCAATGCTGGAAACCGTTATGCACTCAGCGAGTTTGTTCATGTAGAAACCTCAGCAACAACCCGAAGAAAATCTGAGATTTCGAATTTAACTGTTCATCTCACCCAATTGCAATGGCACCACAACAAGATAGAAGCAGATGGTACTTCATTTCATGTTTCACCATCTTCATGCTGTTTGAAATTGTAGAGAATAGTAATTATGGTCATAGGGGAATTGAAGTTCACTGGCTGCTTCAAAAATTAGTGACATAAATTCGCTTATGTTTCTGCCTGAATAGTTAAACTGCATGATACATTAGACCACATTTATGATTTACCAGACTATGCTTCTCTTCTATCTGTCATTAAGTTTTAGTTGCTCTTCTTTTATAAAATTTCAATATTGTTCAATCTAATGTGTGAAATTTTGCCTGATATCTGCAGTGATATGCCAAGAGGATGCATGGTTTGATTCTGTCAGCATCCTAGAATCTGAATCTGATGATGATTTCAGTAGCATCCATGGAGGTATATACCATATGTTCTAAGTTCTTAAAGAATAATAACAACGAAACAAATAACAAACTCAAATTAAGTAATACACATATCTATATGGAAAACTATAGATTGGAAAAATCATGAGTAGAGGAGAAGAATTCACTATATCAAAACAGAAAATATTATAAGTAAAGAGTGGCAGCTCACATAACATATTGTTACAAACTATAAATTACATGAATATAAATATGCATATGAAAGGGATTAGGGATGCTCTCTGAGATTAAGCCTATTAGTCCAATATCCCAACTACCTCTAAGGATCCCCCACAAAATGTTCCATGATTTAAGTTGCACTACATATGTTGCACCACGAGTTTTTCGGCCTAATCCCGACAAAATTCGGCTGACAAACTCTAACAATTTCTATAATTGTTTGAATAGTTTCTTGCTATCAAGTGAGAAAATAAATTGCGGAATGCCTTTTTTTTTTCTAATTAATTTTAACTTGCAGACAATTTATCCCCAGCAAGCAATGGAATCACAATGAAGATGATTCAATATGAAAATGCTGCGCATTCTGTAAATTCTTTGTGTAAATTTGAGGACTGTGACTGTAATCAAGTTACTCTGTCTGTTGAGCATTACCTTAAAGGAGAAGGTGGAAAGGCAGAACAACACTCTCATTTAGCTGAATGTAAAGATGATAGTAACAAAACTACTGGCCAGCAAAGAAATCATTTTTCTGAGAGCCAACTCAAGGAAATTTATCCCAGAAGGAAAATAGTTTTAGATGGTAGTTTTGGTAATTTAATGGGTTTGCTAGATGACAGATATGTTGATGAGGGGAGGAAATCCACAGAGAACACATTGAAGCAAATGGCATCTTCTTGTTTGCCGAGATTGATTCCATCGGTCAATTTTAATGATAAGTACCAACAGATTCTGGCTGTCAGCCCGCCACCACCAGCCCCGAAGAGAAAATCAGCAGTTATAAGGCTTTCAATCAAGAGAAAATCTTATGATGGAGAAGAAACCACTGAGTTTTGTAAGTACTTTTTCTCCCAATTCATATGGAAAAGCCTGAGAGCTGTTAGGAGAATTTCTTGATTAATATTTGAACAATCTTAAAATCTCTCTTACCAATAATTCTTTCCAATATCAATAGGTTCTGTAAGTTAACGTTATGGATTGTTTGACTGGTTGAAAATACTTTGAAGTGAAAGAAAGCCACGTACAATTTAAATTTGATTGATTTGCATGCATTTAAGATGCAATTTGTGCAGAAAATGAATTATAGGATAAGGTAAAAACATCAACTTTACCTCGAATTCGACACATGAGAGTTATTTTGTCATATTCAGTGAGGTCTACCTTCAGCTATTCATGGACACTTTCTGATAGAGATATTATTATACATATAGATTGTTGTTTGAAGGCTTAGGTTACTCTTTTAATGGCTGAATTATTGCAAAATTTACCTATTCCTGTTTTCCTTCAAAAAATTATGGAATTCATTGATTTTCTTGCACCCTTATGAAACAGGTGCTGCAAAAAGATTCTTATATCATCCTATAGCAGGACTTTTGATCCCATGTTTATCAGGGGAGAAGATAACACAAGGATGCTGGTCTATCTTGGAGCCTTCAACCTTTAAGCTTCGCAGTGAGAGTTATTTCAGGTATGAACTACTAAAATTTTTGTAATTTCTTTCTTTTTAAAAAACTAATTAATTATAAACATCACAGTAAGACAAGGTTAAATTTTAACCTTAAATTTGCATTCAGAGACAAGAAGAAATGCTCCGCACCGAACCATGCGCCCTACACCCCATTCGGCGTAGATTTATTCATGTGTCCATATAAAATTCACCACATTGCTCAATACATCGAGCTTCCATCTCTCAAATCACACGACAAAGTTCCATCTCTTCTTGTTGTAAACATTCAGGTTAGCTTTCCTCTCTAGTCTCAACCCACTTCCATTAATGTTGGAGCTGTAACATTCTTCATAGAGAAATCTGAAGCTGTAAAAAACTGATTATATGGCCTCTCACTTCTTAACAGCTGCCTACTTATCCTGCTGCCATGTTTCTTGGCGATAGTGATGGAGAAGGGATGAGCTTAGTGCTATATTTTAGAATTTCTGACAATTATGACAAGGAGATCACTCCTGCTTTTCAGGATATGATTAGAGTAAGCAGGATGATAAAGCCATCTGCACTGCAAGTTTGATGCTTGATATATATATGATTTTCTTGTGAATTGATGCTATATAGTCTTTTGCAGAGATTTATGGATGATGAGATAGAAAAGGTGAAGGGGTTTCCCAAAGATTCTACCGTTTATTTTAGGGAAAGATTAAAAATAATGGCTGGTGTTGCCAATCCTGAGGATCTCTACTTGAGTGCCGCAGAAAAGAAGCTTGTATATGCTTACAATGAAAAGCCGGTGCTCTCGCGACCTCAACACAATTTTTTCAGAGTAAGTGATACCTTATTCTTCTTCTCAATTTGCAGACTAAACTTAAACTATCATGTGATGACGTTGTTAAGTACAAAAACACAAGAATTAAAGAGAAATCACAGAAAAAATTTGCAAATGATAGAGATTTAATGTGATTTGGGGATTATTTCTTGTATGATTTTCATTATATGACTCAATTTATAATTATAGAAGATGATGCATTTTAAATAGAAGTTTAGAGTAGCCATCCAAAAGATAACAATATATCATATTTACCTCTAACATTTTCCAAAAGAGAAGAACTTGAAATAAATAATGTGTTAACAATAGGGATTAATTCTGTAAATCTTTAATGTTTAGAGTAAGGACCTAGACTGCTTTGTCTTGAGACTCGCTATAAATGGCTTTCTTTATTATCTCTTGAAACTAGAATGGGAAGAGAGGAGTGTAGAAAATAGAATATTTTATAAATGAATTTATTCCTGTATTCTATTTAAAAAAGATGTTATGTAGCTGTATCTAAATAGGTGGAGAAATAATAATCTATGAAAGAAATAAACAGAAAAATGAATCTTTAATTATAGAGTTCATAATTAACTATGCAACAAAAATAGAAGGATGTTGAATTAATGATCATTTTAAAGTTTATGCCTTTATGTTTTAGAACATTTCTTGTATTCCTATATCATCATAATTTTATGCCACACTCATCAGTGTCTCTTGGTTAAATATTTAAAAGGTTTTTCTTCTGCAATGTGATTCTTTTGCAGGGTCCTAACTACTTTGAGATTGACCTGGATATTCATCGCTTTAGCTACATATCAAGAAAGGGCCTTGAAGCTTTTCGAGAGCGCTTGAAGCATGGTATACTTGATCTAGGTTTAACAATTCAGGTATGTGCTTAAACACCTTGTATTTTTGTCATGATACATTCACTAGAATGATTAGTAATCTCATTTACAGAAAAAAAATCTCTAAGAAGCAAATTTCTAGCCTTATAAGATTCATGAAGATCCATCTGAAGCTAGTGATGCCGTAGTTTGCCAATATTAACAGCTGAATTGATCTGCTTCTTTCATAGAACGTTTGCTATAAGTGTAAATTTTATTGTGACTTGAAAAAGTAATGGATTCGAGCCGCGAAAATGATCTCTTTCTGTGGAAAATAAGAGTTAAAACTCTTGTGAACTGATTCAGTACCATTATTTTATTCTGTTTTGTTCATCATATCAACCTATAAATAGTAAAATACTTGGTGAGCTTATATGATCTTAGCTGCTCTTATAATTTTAAAAGAAAATCTGTGGACTTTGAACTAGACTGATATGATGAAAGTGCTGATAGACCTATCAACATATGACTTTGAACTAATAGATGGAGAATTTGCTGCAGGCTCAGAAGCAAGAGGAGCTACCAGAGCATGTGCTATGTGCTGTGAGGATTAACAAGATAGATTTTATTAATCATGGGCAGATACCTACAATTGTGACTCTTGATGACAAGTGAGCTATTAGCTGTGTTATTTTTACACGGATTGGAGAGATAGTGGCCACTGAAATAGGAGAGGGATAGAGAGAGCTGGGGACTGAGACTATCTGAAGATGCATCTTCTACATGCTTCTGTTGATAAATGAATTAAGAGAGAGCTTATATAATAGAATATAGAAGATTAATTTTGTCTCATACTCTCTTTATTGTTGTTCAATGAATGATTGATGTAAGAAAGGTTGCTGGAAATTGTTGGTTGAATTGAGGGGTAGAATGGAAAATGATCTGAGGCAAATCAAATTTTGATATGTTTTAGCTTAAATTTATTTGTTTGTTGATTTATTTCGAGCTGATTTTGAAAATGTTTTTTTTTTCTTTTTATCCACCAAAACTCTGTTCGCATTTAATAAAAAATTGATGTAATATATAATTTCATAGGCACTAACGTCTTCTAGCTAAAAAGACTAGACTAATGAGGTTGCTTTTCTTCTCATTCATCTTTGAGCTTTGTTGACTTGACTTTTGAGATAATTTGAATCTTATCATTAGTATACTAGAGTTTGAGATTGATAACCATAGAGGCCTTATCTCTTTAAGCTAATTGAGTTCATCTTAGTCAACCTTAAAATCTATAATTTAGACTAGATCAAATTCTAGTTAGCCTTGAAATTCACATGCTGAAGTAAAACTTAGGATTTCTTTTTAGCTTTGAAACCATAGAATTAACTATGTCCTGATTAACTCTAATCAGCCTTAAAGGCCTTAGGTTACATAATTAAACACAAATTGATTCTAAAATCTATAGGTTAAGTTAACTATAATTAGACCTAAAATTTGTAAGTTAAGATAAACCTTTAAAGCATTATCTAACTTTGAAATCTATGGGCTCACTTATCTTTTTTCTTTAGTTATGGATGTTCTTACTAGGAAGATGTACTTTGGTGTATGCTTTTTGTTGATGACATTCTTCTTATTGATAAGATTAGAGAGGAAATCGAAGAGAAACTTGAATTATGGAGGTCAATCTTAGAGTCTAAAGGTTTTATTTTAAGTGGATCTAAAATTGAATATATGAAGTGTAATTTTAGTTATAGAAATTTTAGTGGTAGTGTTGTGACATTGGGTGAACAAGTCATTAAAAAGAGTGAGCGATTTAGATATCTAGGATCTATTGTTCAAAATGATTGTAAAATAAACAAAGATGTTATTAGTAGAATTCAAGTTGGATGGTTGAAGTGGAGGAATGCATCTGGCCTGTTATGTGATAGAAAAGTACTGCTCGAATATAAGGAAAAATTTTATAAGATAGTGGTAAGACCATCAATGATTTATGGTGCAGAATGTTTGTTAATAAAAGAGAAGCATAAGACTAAGTTAAGTGTTGCAGAGATGAGGATGCTCAGGTGGATGAGTGGCTTTACTCTTAGAGATAAAATGCAAAATGAGTATGTTTAGGAAAAAGTTGGAGTAGCTCCAGTGGCAGACAAGATTAGAGAGTATTGCCTTAGATGGTTTGACCACATAAAGCGTTGGCTGTTCGATGACCGGTTAAGAGAGTAGATGTATTAGATTTTCCTTATGTTAAGAAAAGTAGAGATAGACCTAAAAAGACTTGATTAATATGTATAAATAATGACCTTAGTATACTTGAATTATATGAGAATTTGAAACATAATAGGACACAATGGAGAAGAAGGATTCATATAGATGATCCCATATAGTGAGATAAAGGTTTTTTATGGCTGGAAATCTATGGGCTCAGTTATGTCCTGATTAACTGTAATTGCCTTAAAACTCATAAGTTAATTTAAGAAAATCTTAGTCAACGTCTTGAAATTCATAGGCTAAACTATACCATAGGAACCTTAGCTTTGAAATCCATCTACTTAGCTACGTCTTAGTTAATATTATACCATCTTAAAATTAAAAGGTTGGTTACAAACAACTTTTGTTGACCTTGAAAATTAAAGCTTCAACAAAATTTAATCAAACTTCATAACAAAGACTTGATTTGAACTAATAAATTTCAAACTACATTAAAATATAAATGTTAGATTTAAACAATCTTTGCTAACCTTGAGATCTTAAATTAGATTAGTCCAAACTTGAGTTAGTCATGAAATTCTTAAGCTAGCTCTTTAGCTTTGAAACTTATTAGCCTAACTATATTCTAATTAACTCTAGTTAGCTTTGATGATTTTAAGTTTAACTAAATTAATCACTAACTAGGCTTGAAAGTCATAAACTTGACTTGAGCTAAAATCTTAGACTATCCTATAATCCGTAAGTTAGATTAAATCAAATTATAGTTAGCTTGGAGACTATACGCTAAACTAAATACTAAGAGTCTAGCTAGCATTTTTTCTCTAAAGCTTAATTATGGTATAATAAATACTATAAATATCTTAAAATTCATATGATAGCTATCGAAACCTCTATTTACCTTGAAATTCATAGGTTTAACTAGATTAAAACTTAATCATTCTTGAAAGATATAGTCTTGGCTTTAATGTAGACATTATTATATCTTTAATTCCATAAGCTATACTTGACCAAACTTTATTTAACCTTAAAATCCAAAAGCTAAACTAAACCTTAAGAGTCCTAGGTAGTCATGAAATCTTTAGGCTTAATTATATCCTAATCAACTATATATTGCCTTGAAATATATAAGTTAGTTCTAGGATGTCTTAGTTAGCCTTAAATTCATAGATTTGACTAGACCAAATACTAATTGTTATTGATAGCAGTAAAATAGACTTGGATTTACTTACCATGAAATCCATGGGATATGCTAGACATAAAATTCCTTAAATTCCTTAAATCTTATTCAACCTAAAATTTTTAGCTAGTATAGATCAACTTAGTGAAGGCTTAAGGTTTATATACATTCATTTGTTTGTCCATGCAATTTTGCATTGTCTCCCATGTGCACTCAAATAATCATTCACATGAGGTTTCCAACTCATCCATGTGCACTTAATTACTCATCCATGCAAGCTTGTCTATTTGTCTATTACACTTGGTCACTCATATATACCAGAGATTTTTTCTTACTTTACATGGATGAATAAAGTAGGGTTTATATTAAACTGGGTTCTAAAATAATTAATTACATCCTACGGAAGGTGAATTCTTTAGGAATACTCTCGATTAAAGTAGACAATTATTGTCTCCAAAGATTTTAAAGATAAGACTATAAATAAATTGGTTGTATTGAAAGAATCAAATAAGATAAATCAGAAGGAGAGACTTATTATTGAAGCCAAATGAGATGAGTAGGGAATGCTCATGATACTAAAAAATTTAGTGAAAATTTTAATCTACCCTATAGTTGGGATTTATATATTCGAAATTGAGGAGAATTATTTATTTGAGTTGAATTTTATTAGATCGGCAGGATTTATATTCCCACAATACAAGATTATAAAAATGCTTAAGAGGTGATTTATGCTTGTAGTCTGAAGGAAACAACCACCTCAGATTCGAAATCTAGGGAGCTTTAGCATGAGCTAAAACATGACTTAAATCTTAGCGAAAATAGGCATAAGGTTTACCTCCATAAGAGAGGATAAATCACCTGATTGATGGACTTATAACTATCTAGAGTGGCAGCCAGCTAACTCCTTATATGCTTTAAAACCATGTCGGCAAGTCATATGATTTGACAAGATAGTTGGGTTATTATTATTTAGAAAGAAACTAAAGTCTTTAAATTTACTCTCTAAGAGACTAGAGCATGAGTAATATGAGTAATGACTTAGTCTAATGCAAATCTTTTTAAATTTTATTTGATTTTGGATTCTTCATTTTGACAAAGGCCATAGAATTTTCATATATCTAAATGCCTGATGAAATGAGGTTATGGGCAGAATCAGAGAGAAATATGTGTTTTCCACCATAGAGGAGACCCTCAAAGGTCAAGTCCTCTCTTATCGTGCAAGGATGGAAACCCTCTCTTTGCAAGAATAAAGCAATATGAATGCATGATATTAAACATACAATATTCAGCTAAGGGATTGTTAAATCTTATAATTATCTTGATTTAATGGCTAAGCTTTATATGAGGTTATGAGTTATTTAGAAAATTTAGTTATGAGTTATAGTTGGGGTAGAAAATTTATTTTTCTCTAAAAGCGTAATAAGATTCATGCCACACATTAAATCACCATTCATAAAGAAACTAGAAAATGATATGTTATTTCTATTGCGTAATTTAAACATAACATCAAGTATTTTATAAATCTAACGAAAAAGAATAAAACGCGGTGCAAATGAGTGTCATCATAACCCGAAAAAGAGAAAATGAAAGCTATACCTTTATACAACATAGAATATGAAAGAATAATTATAATTTACAAATGAATAAATGCTATGGGGGTTTTCTTATCTTCGTTCTTCATATCTCCTTCATTTCTTCATTTAGATGTGTTTACTTCAAATGCATCACATGGACTTTTAGGACAAAGCCTTCTAGCCACTGCTCATCCTAATTTTTTTTCATAACACTAATCATAATTCCTAATGTAAAATTACATTAAAAATAAGAAAAATAAATCTATCTACACATGCAAAACAAGTGTTAGCTAAATACACTATACAACCCAAATAGTTATATGAATAATTTGGACTTAGCACCCTGCACATTGATAACCAAGTCCACCTGTCCAAATTTAGATTACGCTTAGGAGTTAAGCAACTTGCAAAAGAGAGCATTTATATTTATTTTAAGCACTCTTCAAGCACAATCTCCTACAGAAAATATGATTAAGCTAATCACGGCCCACCATCCAGTGTATGAAGCATACACCCTAACATCTAGTCTAAAATAATATATCATAAAACTAAACATACATCACTCCATACACCGTCTTAACATAAAGCTAAAAGTGATAACTTACTTCTAAAGTGTGTGTATTAAAACTTATGTGGTATGCCTTAACTAAGCTTTGTTATGATTTTCTAAGTATGAAAGGAAGTTTAATCATAAAGGGTGGTTTTACTTCAAGTGCTTTAACTGATTTGAGAATTTTACTTAGTGTTTTTTTTTCTCCATTTGACTTACACGTAACAACTAAGTGTTATAAAGAGAAGAAAAGAGAGGACTACTCTCTTTTATCCCTACTTTAAGTTACTTTTAAAGCGTATTAATTAGTAAGTTCTCTTTAATGAATAACTTATTATATATTTTAATTAATCCTAGGTTTATGTTCACTTTAAATGACCCCATTCAATAAGAAATGCATCTTAAGATAAATTAGAATTAATTACTATCACATGACATATATTCTTTCATTTCTTTTCATCATATGTATCATGCATATGATTAAATCTTAAGCATACCTATACATGTAATATATTTTTAGCACACTTAAATGATGGATATAAACATGCACATTTAAAATTTAGATGTTGCATTTGACTGAATTATTATCATATTAATTTAAAGCTCTATCTAAATTCTTATATAAAAAATACATAGGAATGAAATTAAATAGGTGTGTGTTATTGTTAAACCAGAAAAGTGAGGTAATCAAATGACCTCCTTGGGGCTAACTGAAGCCTCATGTTCCCAGGATGTCCAAACTATATACCTATTACATTCAAACATATGTAAGCTTATACACATGAACATAAGAAAGAAGGCTTTAAACTATGTGATCAATCAATTCAATCACTTGAATAAATATGAATGTATATCTTTCTTAATAGAAAAAAGAGATTTTCATTCATTAGCTAAATGCACATACAAGTGTATAAAAAATTTAAATGGATACTTCGCTATTGTTAAACCAGGGGAATGAGGTAAAGACCTCTTTGGGGCTACTTAAAGCCTTGCATCCCCGGGATGTCCAGACTAGATATACCACTACTCTTAGATACACATGAATGTACAAGTAATTACAAGAGTGGAAAACCATGATAAAGTTATATTTTTGAAATATTTATGCATATGAAATAAAGTCTTATCTAAATTTTAGTATTGAAGAATGTTAGAATGAAATCAAATGGAGTATGTGCCGTTGTTAAACCAGGGAAGTGAGGTAATCAAATAACCTCTTTAGGGCTAACTAAAGCCTCATATTCCCGGGATGTCCAAGCTATATACCAATTAATATTCTTACTTACATAAATCAATGCATGAATGAAAGAAAAGAAACTTCACTTCATACACTTAAGCTATAACCACATACATCTCCTATGTATTTATAACTAGCATTCATAATATATATAATCATTCATTTATAAATTTTGAAAAATAGATTTGAATTTAGTAATGATAATAGTCACACATATATTAATTTAAATCAACACATGCAAGCTTGACATAAATGAAACCATTTAATTTAATTAATTTTGCAAGAGATGAATGCATGAATCAAATGACATATAACATTTAATATGAATGGAAAGAAATGAAGGGACATAAGCACATGATTTCATTCAATCGAATTAACTCTTAAGGACAATCATATTAAATAAGCTCATTTAAAACAAACCAAAATTTTTTAATGTCATTTTTAATTTTATGTCTGGTTTGTTTTAAGAAATATGAGAAGAGAGTTTGCTAATCCCAATCTCATTTCCCATGTGTGAGTTAATTTGATTTAATGAGAAGCAATTAGATTGATTTCATGGATTAATTAGGTCAAAGTGTGAATTAAATAAGTTAATTAAACCCTTACCTATGTTACCTTAAGATAATTAATTAAATGATGATGAGCTAATGTAATATGCAAATGAATTGAAAAGTAAATAATAATGCTCCTATGAAATGAAAGGGGTCTAATACAATTAGCTCATAATTATTGATTATTTAAGCTTAAGGAACTCACTTAATTACTTTTATGATTTTTTCACACATGTAAGCTAATCATATTTCATTAGCTCTCTTTAGGTTATTGAACACCTAAAGCTCTACCCATGGATCAACTAAAGAAAATCAGATGCTACCTTTTTAATTAGGTTAATCAAGACATTAATCCATTCCTCTTTTCTTAATTACCAAATTGAATTGATTATCCTTGAAATGAAATGGGTTTAAGAGTACAAGGTCGGGAAAGAGGTCCCAACCTAATTCCATAAGCTTCTTACTTAATTAAACATGAGTTGGTATGATTTGAATTTGGTTAAGGTTAAAGCCAGTGAATTCAATCATAGGGTTTATGGAGAATTTTGAGCATGGATTTGATCATGGGATTGATTATGAGTCTTGAGAATTTGGTTTGGATTTGATATGAATTTGAGAGTTGGTTTGAGAAGGAAAGCATGGATTGGGTTTGTTGACCTCATTTTTTAATGAGGTTAATATCAATCTGAAATTAGTAATTAGGATGTCTTAATCTCAAATAGGAGTCTTGAGAATTTGGTTTGGATTTGGTATGAATTTGAGGATTGGTTTGAGAAGGAAAGCATGAATTGGGTTTGTTGACCTCATTTTTGAATGAGGTTAATATCGATCTGAAATTAGTAATTAGGATGTCTTAATCTCAAATAGGAACATCTTAGTTCAGTGCTTAGGACACTACACCTAGTGTCTTAATGAATCTTCATTGGGTTTATTCTAACCTAATTAGTGAGGTGGAATTAACCTAAACCTCCAATTTGGATTAATCAAAGTAATCCAAATGAGTCAATTCGTATGGAATAACTATGAAACCTTCGTAGACCTTTCTAATGAGGGATTTCAAAACTAATCAAACCTCCTAATCAACTTCAAATAAATCCAAAACCAAGGAAGAGGCGATGACAAGTCAAATGGGGAAATAGCCAAATACCTTTCGGCTAACTACATTCCCTCTCCACCTCTTCTCCTTGGACAGGTGTAAGATGAAGGAGAAGCATAGTAGCGAGCTTCCAAAGATTGCTATTAGATCAGCCGACCAAAGAGGAAGAAATTTAAAGGGAGGCTCATGGCCAAAATGCAATTTGACACCTACACCCTTCCACAAGCCGAAACAACTTTCCCATCACCTTCATGAGCCAAAACGCAGTTGAAATGAACCTTCCCCCACTTCCCAAGCCACCGGCAAGTAGGAGAACCACCAAGACCGATGGTTAGCAAGCTATGCTTGGTCTAGGGAGCAATTCACATGGAGATAGTTCAATTCCTTTGGCGCACAAGCTTCCCTTGAAGTTCCGAAGCTTTTGGAATCAACCCCATTGCCGGAGATCGCCGGACTGGAGGTACGCCATTAACGCCCCTCCCATCTTCTTTGAAGCTTTCGGCCTTGGTCCTTTTCAAAGGGAACTTGATCTCAAGTGAGATCAAGCCGTATAGATCTATAAGATATTCATCCATGATGGATTTGCAATTGAAACTGTAAGATTCTGTTGAGTAGATCACCAGGAATCAAGCGAATTCGACGGACGGTTCTCGATTTACGCCGTCTGGGGAAGGAGACGCAATTCAGACCGTCCGTTCCTCTTAAAAGGAACAGATGGCTCAGATTTAGGCGGACCACTTGATTTGAATCCCATTAGGAACTACGGATCGATCGTGGACTGTTTGATCTTTGATCAAACGGTTCGGATCAATCCCGCATCCGCCTTCACTTTAGCGCGAGATCCACGTGGATCCCGTGGGACAAGTCAGCGTGCGAAGCGCGGCGCACTGTGCCACATCAGCGTTGACTGCTTTAAAAAGGAAATTTAGCATTTTTTAATTTAAAAAATTGCAAAAACCACTCAAAACTTTTAAAAATCATAGAAAAATAAATATAAATAAAAAAAATGTAAATGAGGGCTCTATGGATTCGTCTTGATGAGAGGAATCCATAGAAATTAAAATTTCCAAATAATATTGGATATTTTATTCTTAATTTGGGTTTAATTGGAAACCATTAAACTCTAATTACTCTTAAACTACTAATCCAATTGAACTGAAACTTTGGAGAAATGAAATTAAGGTTGAAACACACTTCATAAAAAATGTTCATAATTTATTTCACTGTATTTTATGAAATTTGAAATTTTAAATCATAAACTCTAAATTTAATTAAAAAAATTAAATTTAAACAAATTAATTTCATGAAAATAATTCAAATGACCTTAAATCAACTTAATAAACTCCAGTGAACACTAGACCATTAATAAAACTTACTTGAATTGAATAATTCACAAATTGGCTTAAGTAATCAATTAAATAAATTAATTAAATTAAATAATCAACCAAAACTTAATTAAATCATAATAAATCAAAAAAATGTTTAAAAATTATGAATGAACCTTCATTAGAAACATATTTCAGTGAGGAACCAATAGAAAATGAAATCCCTAAATGAAGTTCATTAAATTAAGCTTAATTTAAGTTTTAATAAAATAATTAAAATCTTAATTATACCCTAATTATGAATCTAATCGAGACGAAACCTTGGACATATGAAATTGGCATGTAACCCCACTTATCAGAAAAATTTCAAATCCAATTGATCACTGGATTGTGAATTGTTGAATTTCCAAGTTCCTAAGTCAATATTAATCAAATAATGAATTAATAAAATTCATTAATCCACTAAACCATCAAATAAAATGAACTAATCTTAATTAAACATCAGAAACCCTTAGGGAAAGTTTATTAAACAGTCCTAAGTCAAAAGAACGTAATACTTAAGGATTAATAACACTTAATAAAGCATAATTAAGTGAATTGGATTAATATAGATGAATCCTAACATTTATTATTAATCTAGTCTAAGAATGAACATAAACCTTAACCTAAGTACTTTAGGTTAACATAAACTAAACTAAATAAAATCAACATGATTTAATCCAAAAGATTAATATAAAATAAATAAACTAATTCAAATTAAACTAAATGATGTAAATCAAATTAAATCAAACTAAATCAAATGAAACAAATACATATCTAAATAAAATTAAAAATGATTAATTAAGATAGTTAAGGATCTTAGTTAGACCTTTAGGATGAATCTTCATCTTAAGATGAAGATTTCATTATGAATTATGATGTAAAATATAATGAATTCCATCCAAAAATGAGATCTATTCTATTCTTCATTCTTGAAAACCTAAACATCACTTTAATCAAATAAAGTGGAAATAAAAATAAAAAAAAATTACTAAAGTATTTGAATTGAAACCACCCAAAGGTAAAATTCAAATAAACTCAACCCCTAAATTGAAACTTGAACTAAAAGAGGCTTAGTAAAGACCTACCACGCAAGCCTATCTTCTACACTCTTTAGATCATTTAGGTCACGGACCCTCGATTTAGGTTAGATCGTTCTGCGATTCTTTTAATTCTCTATAATGTGTTGTGATATGCCGTGCTTCACATGTATTTGTGGTGTATTACTTTAGATTGGATGTCTAGGCTTGTTTGCTCATTACACTGGATGGTAGGGCGTTCTTTTTAGATTTAACATTATTTTCTACAGGAGACTATGTTAAAGGGATCGCTGTTATAAATCAAATTTATAAAATTATTGTTTGCTTGCAGGTGCTAAAAAATTCCTTAACATAGTCCATAGTATAGGTGGGTTTGATAAGAAACTAATGCTAAGCCCGTATGTTTATAAAATATAAATATTGTGTGTTGTTTGTATTTCCTAACATCTATTTTGTAGGACTTAGGATTTTTTTTTTAAATTTTAAAATATAAATTTGAGCTTATAATTATGTTAGGATATATGGGGTCTAGGATTAATAGGAGTTGACCCTACCAGGAGATGGTGCAGTGGTCTTCTGTAGAGCCCGATGGATGTCCCTGAAGAAGGAGATGATTTTGGAAAGAAGACCCATATATCTAGACTTGTAGTTCTAGGTCGGGTTGTATAATGGCAGAGCTCGACTGCCCATTTTTCTTTATTCCGGGGTGTACAGCGGTACCCAGCCACATTGGCCTTTTTCTTAAATTAAATTAGCTTAATTTATTTTGGGTGTGTAATAGAATCAACCTAATTTTCTAGGTTTCTTTCTCTACTGTGTTTTTCTGTGAATGAATGCCTGGACGTAGGCTCATAAGAGAAAACTAAATTTTCTACCCAATTAAATTTAACCAATTGAAACATAAAATAAATACAACACAAAACTTTATATAATTAAAGCCTTGGGCATAACATAAAATCAATTAGAAATAATTAGGTTTGAAATCATGAAATCATGTTGTTTCAATTCCTTGAATTGGTCAACTTCTCTCATTGCACATAAGGGGTATCTATCTTGTGAGGATGACCACCTTCTTGGGGGAGCCTGCCTTCTAATATTGATTTGACCTATAATCATTTCTAATTGCACGACATTATGCATAAATGCAAAATTAATAAAAAATTGAAAAAAAATGCATTAGTTAGATGCATCTTCATACCTTACATGATTCTAGGGATTAAGGAGTGAGTCTAGGTTCATAGATTCCTTTCTTAAAAATGCAACATCCCATCCATCTTGCATTCATGAGACTTGGCATCATGAATTCAAAATGAGCTTAGGTAGTGTTAGCTGGCAGCTCTCTTCAGACAGGTTATAAGTCCAGAAGAGTCAGGGATAGGTTAATTCCCTCAAGTGAGAGGAATAATCGATAATTCCCAAAGTAGAACTAGGTCGAGCATATGATATGTATCAGAAGCACCTATAGACTAGGTTCTGAAGCATCTTTTTTAGGAATAAGTTTTCAACCTTAAGCATTTCTATAGTCTTGTGTTGCTAGAATCTAAGTCTTAGATTTTTAAGAAAATGTCAACTCAAAATTTAAATTAAATTTTAAATTTAAAGCCCAATTATAAGATAGTTGAAATGCCTACTATGCATCCCGATATCAATAGGCATCTCCTACTTCATCACTATTGGCTTCAAAAATAACTCTCTCCAATTTGGATTGTTCCGAATTAAAAATTCTAAAAATCAATCCTTTGAAAACCACCTTTGAAATCTTTAGAAATAACAACTTATTTCTTTAATGGAGAGTATTCTTAGGAAGAGACCATTCTTAAGTTGTAATTAACTATAGGTGTTTGCCTCTATAGGGAACCATGAACCTAGTTTAAAATAAATCATGTTTTACTTTTTCATGTAGTTTTGGGGAAAAATCTTTGGTATACAAAAGACTCATTAGCCTTAGGAGTCTTTTATTGAAACGATCGAATCCCAAAGATAGAACTAGGTCGAACATATGATATGTATTAGAAGCACTTGTAGACTAGGTTTTGAAGCATCCTTTTTAGGAATAAGTCTTCAACCCTAGCATTTTCCATACCACCTCTCGACAAGAGAGTATGATTTGATGTGTCAGTGAATTTTTTAGAAGACAGATGGAATAGTAGATAAGACACTACCCAAAGATTTCATCATCATTTTGTGAGGACTTTAGATCTACTTCTAGGTTTCCTATAGGCGCAAGCACCTATAGTTAATTACCCCTCCCAATATTAATAGAGTACTTTTGACTAAGGCTAGTCGTTAGATCGCTTAATGTGTAGCGCATAGTAGCAGCATGTGGAGTTTAAAAATTTTGAGTTTAGAATTTATGAAATTCACCATTATTTAACTTAAAGCATATGGTTGGTGGAATGATGATGTGTCAGATCTAGATCCAATGGTTCTATCATCCCCGCTGTCCCTACCTACTTAGTATAGAATGAATCAACTTGACCGGAGGATTCTTATCACCAGCGATGGGTTGCATCATCCAAGTAATCCTTATAGACTTGGGGTGATCTTTGTCCAAGGAGACATGTTTAAGCCCACCTTAGCTGATAAAAGGGCTTTGTGCCTATCAAATATACTCTATGATTCAAAACTCAATGGGATAAGCCACTGGGGAACATACGGGTTATAATCATGAACATAATATAATGGTGTTATTTGGTAGCAACCACCATGAACAGTAAATGTGATCATATGTGGAGTCTACTGGCCAAACCACGCAGATAGAGGACACGGGCCACATCCTTATTGGCATGAGATTATTTGAGTTTAAATATAGTGATTTATTTGACTCGACTTTAGCTCTTTGTGAGCTAGAGTTTTCTTAATCTATCATCCCCAACAAACGATGGTGGATGGATGGATGAATTATTTGCTTTAAGTATTTAAATAATAAATTTCATTTAGTTCAGATATTTACTTAGTTGAAATTTAATTTTAAGATGAATTAGTTTAGAACTCAAGCACTTTTTAATGATAATATCCCCTCCGATTGAGATTCTTAATCAACGCGATCATTATCAGGGTAGGCCTTATCAAATTTACTTATTTGCTAGTAGAGGATTGGGTCTATGACTTATGTGTAATTTAATTTCTTTAGGAAATTGATGTCATAACATACCTTGTGAACTCTATTGCAAATGTAGAGGATTGGATCTTATGATCTAATGCAATTTAAGTTCATTTAGAAGTTGATCATTTAGTAGATATTGCCAACTCTTATTGCAAATATAGAGGATTGGATCTTATGATCAAATTCTATGTAGTTGAATATTTATATCTTTCATTGACTTGAATTAACATTGATGATATTCATTAGCTTGCATGCATATAATCATAAATGATTGAATTGATTTCATCATTATTCTACTTTTTTTAAACCCGCGCAGTATCCTCAGACATCAAGTTTAGGTACTTAGTATAAGTATCGGCGCCCATACAAATGTTTAGTAATTTAGATAATTTAATTTCTAAATTATGAGATTAATTTTATATTTATTTAATCTCAACTTATTCTGCATAGCCTTTTCAGACATTAAAAGTTGCATTTTAAATCTTTATGTTCGAGCCATGCAAGTGTTTTTTAGCTTTAGATAATTTCATCTAATTAATGGAATCATTGATTTTGAAAATCATAATTAGAATAAAATTTCTTTTTTTTTTGAATTGAAGGAAGCTCCATAATTAGTGTACCATTTAATTTAATGTCGCCTTCTGTTTGCTTGTACGAAGAATTGAAGATTTGGTGGCGATATAATGTGATCTAGAGCTCCTGAGAAGACTTGATTATACTCAATAATGAGTTATTTAAATATAATATAAATCTTCACATAAGTTTTGGTTAAATTGTATCCATACTTGAATATTATATTTTAGTCACATTGTAAATCCTTGAAAATCCAAACATATATTCAATTGAATTCATCTTTGGATCATTTGAAATGAAGTGTTGCAAAGTCATGTTTGTATTCATTGATAGACTATCAAATTCAATGCATTTGCTATATGATCAAGTATTTGAATATTTTATAAATTTCTTATGCTTTGATCATATAGTCAATTAAAGACTTTTAAATTATTTTATTATGATTTTTAAAATGATTTTAATGTTTAATAAGAGATCTTATCTCATGCAATTTCAATTCCAATTAAGCTTATATCTTTTTTTTTTATACATTCAGCTATTTCAAAACTTGATAAGCTTAAATTGAATATTGAAATTATCTTAATATTCAATTTAGGCTTAAAAACTTCTATTTAAATAGATTCCTTTAAGTCATTATCGATAAATTTCTAAGATTTTGATGTCATCCTCAGGCTACGTTGGAACTACTTTCACTACCTGCATTTATCGAATAATTTTTTATGTATCACAAATGAAGCCATACCCAAAGAGCATTAGGTCTTCATCACCACCAGAAAGCAAACACATATATATGATACTTCTACATTCAAATTTTGTATTAGATTATTTATTTTTTAGTGTGATTGTTTTTTTTTTGTTTCTTTTTAGATAAATTTTTATTCTTCTCCTTTTTAAAGTCCAAAATTCAATCAAAATTTTGATAGATTTTGGTATAGTGTGATCTAACAATTTGCTTATACGCTATGAAATGCAGTGTATCTTGTGACCACAAAATTTTGCACCACTATATCTAATGCATTAGAGGTTTGAAACTTGCATAAAGAAGCATAAGAACAAATATACAATTTCTTTTTGCACATTTAAACATCTCCATACATTCACCAACAACAATAATAATAATTTTGCATGAGTTCGGTTATATAGAATTGAATATGAGAGATTATCGGGTTGATTATTTGAGTTGAATTGGTGGGAAAACATCGGAAATAGAGAGGAAGGGAAATGATGGGGAAGATGCTGAAAATTGAGAGGAACCCGCCTGATGACGGAGGTCTTTCTCTGCTGAGGCAAAGGGAATTGGACTCCAATCAAAGAAGGATGCTTGAAGTAGGAGATAGTTGAGGAACTGTCGATGATGGAGTTGCCTCTGCCACAAGAAAGATTTGGTTGGAGGTTTTGATGGCAGAAGATGAAGGCTATGGAGTTAAGGAAATAGGGAGGTGTGAGATCGGCTAAGAGAGCAAGATTATGTGGGTGTGGGAATGTGGGTGTGTGAGGTAATAGGAAGTTGTTAGAGAGGATTATTTTGTAGAGGCAAGTTATAGTTTTGACTTGAGAAGCAGGATAGAGGGCTTTTTGGGTATAACTACAAGTGAATAAAAGGAAGAGTTGCTTCCTTGTAAGCAGCAAGAAATTATGCAAGCAAGTAGGCAATAGATCGCTTAATTCAGATTAGTAGGGAGAATGAGAGGTTGCTATGAAATTTAGTAAGAGAAGAGTTACGAGAATCAGAATGGAGGAGTTGGCATAGGCTAGTTGGCCTCATTTTGGCAAGCAAAAGAGAGGCGTGGAGGACCTTCAGCTTGTAGGCAGTGGGGAGGACGAGTATGCGAGGGACGTTCAACTCTTTGGGAGGTTGTGAGAAATGAAGAGCTTCAGCAAGGGTTGCTATGGTGGAGGAATGGAGAAGGAAGAGGGACAGAGGGAGAAGTGGAAGCCTAACTAACCTTCAGCTTAGAGAGCAGTAAGAGGGAACCAAAGAGATTGACCGACAGACTGGATGTTGGAAATCGGAGCAGCCTTTTGCACTCATTTCAGGAGGATGGGATTTGCTGTTCTTCAGAGAATGAGAGGTAGAAGGGATGCTTGGCTAAGAAAGAATGAGAAGTTGCTTGCTAGAATGGGAGTGGAAAGCTCACTAGCATGAGGAGGAAAATCTTCAGTGGAATCCGATTTGCTGAGAACAAGAGGAGAAAGAGAGAGGGAGCGGGCGAAGATCACCTGTGCGGCTTGATGGGAGACAACCCTAGAGAGGGAGGAAGAACGGAGACTTCGTTTAGCTTAAGGGGGATGAGTGCGGGCGAGAGCTATCAGGGTTCAACCAGAAGACTCCTTATGAGCGGGATTAAGATGCTCTAATCATTGATTAATTAATTTCCTTTTCTTACCCTACAGTTAGCGAGATTTTGAAATTTAAAATCCAAAATTATTGATTATTTTGGAAGGAATTAAATTTAATTAATTTCACATCATATTTTTGAAAATTTTTAATTAATTTTAGAGTAAATCAATTATTAAAATTGTATCTAATCGGATTAAAATAAATTCATGATTTTCCTTTATTTTGTACAGCTCTTATCAGATTTAGCGAATTTCGAAATAAAATCTACATAATATATCATTTCTGGTAAATTTGACGTTCAACCGTAATTGCTTCGCTGATCGCCGTTGATGTTTACGAATCGAAATCAATTTTGGTTCAAAGTTATGTTCCATCGCTAACGCCGACGGTGAATCATTCAATTGAGTAATCTCATTTGATAGGTTTTGATATTTTAATGCTAATGACGCGATCAATTTTCCAAATGAAGGTTGTTTGAGTACCGTCGCAATTTTCTGACCTCGATATGCACGTCGGCACATCAGCGCTCTTTTTTTTTGATCGATTGATCATACGATTATGCAAAATTTATATTCTGATCAAATTTGACATTACGAATGTGATGGAGAGGTTCGTTCACCGATCGAAGATCATTTCAACTAATTTCAGTAACGTCGAGTGTATTTCAACTTTCATTTGCATGTTGTTGCATCTATGAGTCTGTCGAATTCGACTTGTGAGCTCGACTTAAGTGTGGAGCAGACATGTAGGTGTGGTGAAAATATTCCCGCCTTCATCTATCCTTTTTGAAGAGGATAAATGAAAACATAAATATTACTCCTGTTGGTTGGGACGCCACGCAGATTTGCAGATGTGCTTATTTAAGTGATCGGGTACGTCATCAAGGAATAATGTACTATCTCGAAAGATAAGTCACTTTTTTAATGGACCTAATCACCTCAATAAGAACTCCTAAGGATGATCAGATATATAGATTCTTCCCATACTTTACATGAAAAAGTAAAGTAGAATTTATTTTAAATTGGGTCCATTAAGTTCACTACAGGGGCAAGCCCCCATAGTTAATTACATCATATGGGATGGGATCCCTTAAGAATACTCTCGATTAAGGTAAATGATCGTTGTCTTCAAAAATTTTAATAGGAAAGGACTATCAATCGATTAGTTCTTTTTTGAAGATCAAATGAGATTGATCAAAGAGAGAGAGAGTTATTATCGAAGCCAAAAGAAAGATAAGTAGGAGATGCCCACGATGTTAGGAAATCTAGCGAGCATCTCAAACTATCATATGGTTAGGCTTTATATTTTTGAAATTGATTTAATTTATTTGATTTGTGTTTTTCATCAAAAATTTAGGACTTATGATTCCATAACACAAGATTATGGAAATGTCTAAGAGGTGAGGATTTGCTAGAAGCAACCTAACCTAAATCTAGAGCTTTGAGGCCGAAAAGCACAACCTAAATCTAAGGTGAAAATGGATATTTGGTTTGCCTCCATAAGATAGGGCAATCCACCCGACAGCTTGGACTTACAACCGCCTGGGGGTGGCCGCCAACTAAATTCTCCTACGATTTAAATATATGTAGGCAAGTCATATGCTTTATGCAAGATAGTTAGACTGTTATTTATTTAGAAAGAGACTAAGTCCTTAAACTCACTCCCTAAAGAGACTAGATCATGTAAGGACATGCTTCAAATGACCTAAATCTAATGCAATTCAAATTTCATTTTATTTTCATTTTTTAGACAATTATTTTGACTCAGGCTAGTATGATTCATATGTCTAATGCATGAAAAATAAAGTCATTGACCAAAATCAGCGAGAAGGGAGGTTGTGTGTTTCCATCATGGCTCTCAAAGGTCAAGCCAAGTTTCTCTGGAAAAGGTGAAAACCCTCCATTCAAGAGTGAAATAAGATGCATTTGTGCATGATATTATAAAAGAAATACTCATCCAGCTAAGGGGTTGCTAATTCTTTTATCTTGATTTTAACCCTAAGCTTTAGGTGAGGTTATGAATTATTTAATTTAGTTTTGAGTTGTTAAATTTGGTAAAAGATTTATTTTTCCTTAAGATCCTAATCCACATCCAGGCTATACATAAAGTAAAGAAGAAATTAGAAAAAGATTTCACTTAATGCACAAGCTAAACAGATCATTAATCAATTTATAAAGCTAATTATAAAAAGAATAAAAGGCTGTTGTGGTCGGGCACCTCCGCACAAAATTGAAAAATAAATTAGGTAGCTGAGCTCTACCCTTATACAACTCAGATTACAAATGAATTAAATTATAATTAAGCAAAGAATTCATTGTTATGGGGGTCTTCAAGCTTCATTTCTTTATTCTTTTTTCTTCTTCTTTTCTTCTTTCTTCTTTGGTTCCTTCTCTTGGATGGTTAGAAAGTAGATGCTCCAAGGCTTCACATGGTACATAAGATAGAATCTTATGACCAATTCTCATCCTAATCTCCCTAATAATTATTCCAAAATCCTAATAACAAAAATTTACATGAAAGGAAAAAGAATGAAAATCTAACTAACACCTGCAAAACAAAGATTATATAAAATAAATCACACAAATTCTAAGCATATATATTGGACTTATCCTCACACATGGGTGACTAAGTCCACCTGACCTATTGGATTATGCTTAGGGGTATAAACACCTGCAAACAAAAGTATTTTATATTTTTATTTATGATAGCGCCCCTCATGATCCCCTGCAGAAAATAATTGTTAGACTAAGATCGCCCTACCATTCATTCTACGAGCATACATCCTAACATCCAGTCTAAAACGTATATCACAAAATAAAAGTAAGCATCAAATCATGCACCGTCCTAACCTAAAGCTAGAAGTGGTGACTTAGGCTAATGTGTGTGCTTTGAAGGTTTGTGTGGTATGCTTAGCTGTGGCTTTAAGATAGAATTATCTAAGTGTGAAGCACGTTCAACTTAGAGGAGGGTTTTATTTAAGTGGTTTAATTATTTTGGGTTGATTTTATTTCATGTTTTGATTAGGTTCAAATGAATAATATAATTAATTACTAAGTTATAAAGAGAGGGAAAGAGAAGAGAACTTCTTCCCTAACCTAAGTAATCTTTAAAGTAGATTCACATTTTAATTTTATTTAGTGAATGTTTTGATTAAGTATTTTAATTAATCCTAAGTTTACATGAACTCTAAACAAACTTATTAAAAAAGAAAGACATTTTAAGATTAAATAAAATGAACCAATTTCACAAAACATACATCACTTCATTTCTGTCCCAACATGTATAACATGCATATGAAAAAATCCTTAACATATCTATATATACAAATGAGAATATTTAACACACTTTATGATGCATGCTAAGTAATTCATTTAAGAAAATTTGGGAGTTTAAGATGCATAATTTTCATTGACTAGAAAAGGGATTTCTTATCCAATTTTCACATGCACACATAAAAGTAAGAAAGATATAAGTGAGTACAGTGCTATTGTTAACTAGAGGTGTAAGGTACAAGACCTACTTAGGGCTACTTAAAGCCTCACAACCTCGGGGTTGTTCAGACTAATATACCACTTTCCTTAAATATGAACATGTGTACAAAAGAAATGAAATGGAAAAAAGAAAGAATGTAAAATTTATATTAGTTGATTCATTTTGTTTATGCAATTTATATGTGTAAGCATAGGTAACCTTCTCAAGTGGTAGCATAGAAATGAATAGGATATGAAATTAGGCAAGTGTTGGGTTCTTTTCAAATGAACCGTACATCTTATCAAATCCTATTCAAAACTATACTAAAAGAAAAGCGAAGGAAAATCTATACTAAGCATACCTTTATATTCTCTCACATGCAAGCTCATAATTAAAATATAAGTAACACATTTTTAATTTTAGGCATTTGATTTAGATGTTTTGAAAATAATTTGAATTTAGTAATGATAATAGTCACTCATATTATTACTTTAGCCAACACATGCAATTTTGACATAAAGTAAATAATTTTCATTTTAAATTTGAATTTTGAAAAATATGAATGCATGAAATCATATGACACACAAATTTAACATGTTGGGGAAATAATCAAAGCAATGAAAGCATGTAAACATATTCACTTTAATTAAATCCTAAAGACATTCTTATGAAATAAGAAGGCTTAAAATAAATCAAAGTTTATTCAATGTGATTTTTGTTTGATCTTAAGTTTGATTTAATTTTAAAATGTGAGTTGAGTTTGCTATTTCTAACCCATTCTCATATGTGTTTGATATTTTTGTTTAATTTTTAGATGATTAGATTCATTTTTGATCTTTAATTAAGTTAAGGTATGAATTAAACAAGTTAATTAACCCTTACATACACCACCTTAGCATAGTTAACCAAGTAATTATGAGCCGATGAGATGACATAAAATCTCACAAGAAATTTAAACTTGCAATGCACCTAGTAAGAAAAGGCCCTAATGTAATTTGGCTCATAATTAATCGTTAATTAAGCTAAGGGGTTTAACTTAAGTAATTTCAAAACACCCATTCACACATATGAGTTGAGTTTTGATTTTTTTAATTGAACTTAGGCTCTTAAAAACCTAATCATCTACCCAAAGTAGATTAATTAAGTTATGAAAGTTTTTTTTAGAATTTTTAGAAATTAATTAAGAGAATAATTAATGAATTAACCCTTAATTAAGAGAGGATTAAGGAAAGAAAAGGGGGTTTAGGGAATAGCTTTGGGGGAATGTCCCAAAATTATTCCCTAAACTTTCTATTCACTTGATCTAACCTTAATCAACTCCAATGAGGGATTAAAACACTAATCCAACCCTTAATTATCCTTAATTATATTAAGGAAGTAATTAGGAAATGCATTTGTAATTCCCCTAATTAAGCTATCAATAATTCCCAAGAAAATTAGGGGAGATATAAGTCATCCCCCAAAATATACCCAAGAAATTTGGGATTAATCAGAGTATTAATTAAGAGGTAATTAGCAAAATAATATTTTCATCAAAACCCAAAATTGGAGAAAAGTTTAACTCAAAATCAATTGAAATCATTTTTAAATATTCTAAGTTGAATTATCTTTCCATAGAAATTTACCTCATATTTTTCTGATTTTTATTGAGGGAGATATGAATTTTTGAAGGTTAGGAGATTAATTAAAATTAATTAAATCCCTAACTAATCCCCTTTAGCTCATAGCGACAGGGCGGTATGGCCGCCTTACATGCATCGCGCGTGAGGGATTACTTAAACGCGATCAAAAGGAGGGATGACGAGATGCGATTTGATCCCTATCGTTCGATCAAGGATCGAATAGCCATGGATGATCCCGTGGTTTCTAAAGGGATAAATCTTTTATAAAATGTGTGTTTAATCTCGATCATCCATTCAAAACACACGGATGGATGGCCAGGATTCTCCCAGTTCTTCCTTGAGGATCAATGGAGACCGTCCATGATCTAAGGGAAGATCTGAGCTCGATTGAGGTCGGATTGGGATAAGTCTTTACCTACACCATCTTAAGCTAATGACAAGCCTATCCAATGGTGGAATTCTCATGCCATGAACATTTCTTTCACAAAGGACCAACACCTCCTAAACTAAGTGGTTGGAAAATTCCATACCTCACCGACGCTCGAGCACGATGAGGTAGCTTCATCTAGTGGATACAAAGCCCTCTTGAAAGTTTCAGGCCTTGGGGTTGAACAGATCTCTCTATGGACCAACACCTCCTCTCCTTGCTTGCGGCTTTGATCTAATTCAACCTCTCCTTGCTTTAGGAACTTGAATAAGAGCTTTGGTGCACTCGACTTGGTCCCCTGAGGGATTGTGCAAAGGCAATTGCACTGAATTGGAGTATGGAAGAACTCATGAATTTAAATGAGCTCTCCTATTTTCTAAGGAAGAAAACTGAGAAAGGCAAGATTCAAATCCCTATTAGAAAGCTTAGGAATGCTCTCTGATGGCTCCTAACGTTCTTTAGTGCTCAATTGAATGTGGGGGTTCTCAATTCAAATGGAATTAGGGGGAGTATTTCTCCCCCTATGGCAATCTGACGGTCGAACCTTGAGTTGTCATTTTGATCCAATTGACCATATGAAAAGGGTTGTTTAGGTTGTTAGATGTTTTCACATGGTCGGTTTGAGCTCTTGAGTGGATTGGTAACCTCCCATATGCTTCAAATCAAGTGGAGGGAGGTTTTTGAATTAGCCAATTTGAGCAAGGGGGTTGGGTTTGGCCTTGGGTCCATTTGGGCTGACCCAAACCAATTGGGTTGGCTGCTTTACTCTTCATTGGGTCCACTTGACCTATTAGGAAGATATCGAGTTGATATGAAGAGGGCTTGACCAAATTACCTATGGATTAGACCAAAATTTATTCTGTGGCCTAGGGGTAGAATGATAATTTGGTTGATTTTTGAATTTGGTTATGTTGGGTATGTGGAGAAAATAGGTTTGGCCAAGTTTCATGAGATTTGGAGTTCATTTGATAAGGTTTGGTTCATGTTAACTGATTTAGGTCAAAATGGGTCAACTTGGGTCAAGTTGACCAATTGGTCAAATTCGGTCAAACAAAGGGTTGGGTTAAGTTCATATGACCATTTGAAATATTTTGGTGGCTTTGATTTGGTTCAATTTGCTTTAGTTTTGAATTTGGCTCATATGACTTCATTTAGGTCAAATGGGTCAAGTTGATCTATTTGACCCATTTGACCTATTTGAGCTAGGTCAAGGATAGGTTTAGGTTTGGTTAGTCATATGAAGTCGATTGGTATCTTTATTTTCAATCAATTTTGGTTAAGTTTGAATTTGGCTCAACATGACCCATTTAGGTCAAGTTTGGTCTAAGGTCAATTGGGCTAGGTTGGGTCTAGTTGGTCAATTGAGACTTTGGTCAAGTTCAACAAGTGATTTGGAATGAACTTTACCTACTGGTTTCAATCAATTTGGCTTAGATCAAGTTTTGACACATTTTGACCCGTTAGGTCAAGTTGGGTCAACTTGGGTCAAGTGGCCAATTGGGCTAGGTTAGGCTTAAATATTGACTTGATCAGGTTCAAACATATTTCATGAATGAACTTAGATCAATGGTTTCAATCAATTTGGCCTATGGTGGATTTTGGCTATGTTAGGTTCATTTTGGGTAAGTGTTGACTTGGTCAACCCTTATGTTTGACTTAGTTTGGCCCAATTTGGTTGTTGATCATCCCATGTTGATTGTTGATCATGATGAGAGGCATAAATGAGTTTGATTCAATCTAATTTGGTTAGGATTAGAATTTGGCTCATAAGGGTACTTTAGGTCACTTTTGGTCAAGTGAGCCTAAGTGGGTCAAATGGCTTGGTCAAAGCTTGATTTGAGTTTGATTGAACTTGTATATGGACTGATGATTGAAATATAAATCCATTTGCAAGTGGTTTGAAGTCAAATGGGTTTTGATTCACTTGAAAATTTCATATTCAAAGGAAGAATATGAATGGATTTGAGGTTTGATTTTGAATTGGATTTTGGTTAAGTGATTGAAGTTTGTATTTATATATGGATTTATGATTGTAGGGTTGATTGAATCATGAAGGAAGATTAAGAGTTTAGCTTGATTTGAAGTTGATTTGGCTAAGTTCAAGATTTTGACTTGAAAGACTTAGGTTGGATTTTGAGTGGATTTGAGTTTGATTTTTGGAATTGATTTTGATTGTTTGAATTTATATTTCATTTATATATGTGAACATAAATGAGAATATAAATAGATCATGAGAAAATTTCAAGGATTTGAAGTGATTTGATGATGATTTAGGCTAAGTCCATTAAAAGGGAATTTTTTGGAGTTTGAAGTTTGAATTTGATTTGATTGATTTATATTTATATTTCATTTATATATGTGAATAAAAATGAGAATATAAATGAGTTATGAGAAAATCCCATGAATTTGAATTGATTTGATCATGATTTAGGCTAAGTCCATGAAGGAGAACTTAAAGGACTTAGGAAAATTTTAGAGTTGGAATTTGATTTGAGGATTTGATTTGATTGATTTGAATTTATATTTTATTTATATATATGAATATAAATGAGAATATACATGAGTTATGAGAAAATCCTATGAATTTGAATTGATTTAATCGTGATTTTGGCTAGGTCCTTAATAGGGAAATTAAGGGACTTAGGAAATTTTCATGAATTGATTTTGAATTTTGAGTTTAGTTTGGTTGGTTTGAATTTATATTTCATTTATATATATATGAATATAAATAAGAATATAAATGAGTTATAAGAAAAATCTCATTAGTTTGAATTGATTTAGATCATGATTTAGGCTAAGTCCTTAAGAGGAGATTAATGACTTAAGAAAGATTTGGACTTAGGAATTTGAATTTTTGAATTTGGTTTCAATCATGGATTTCATTATGAATTTCAATCACATGGAGTTGATTTGAGTTTAGAGAAAATCAAATAAGATTGATTTGGAGTTTGACTTGAAGGAAGGAAGGTGAGGAATGGTTCAAGCTAAGGGTAGACAAATTTTCCTAACACTCCTAAGTTATGACCTACTCCTATGGCTAACTTTTCTAAGTCTCCATGGCTAGGTTGAGTATTCACCTAATCACTATATGTGTCTTAAGACTAAGGAACTCTTAAAGTCTAAGAGGAGTCTTATGTCTAAGATGGAGGGGTTGAAAGCTCATCCTAAAAATGAGGTCAACAAAGGGCGCCCATTAGGTGTGGTGTGATTGACAAGGAACACCGCACATATCGGTGTTGACCGAAATGATCAACAATACTGAAAGATCATAAGCAATAATAGAAATTATCTACCCTTAACCCAAGGTATATAAAGAATCCAGAGCTTAGTGCAATGTGGCTTTACTTATGTCCAAGACATAAGAGAGGGAAGGAATCCACTAAGAGATAGAGTGTGAATCTTCCACTAGGGAAGCAAGTTCAAGTCATCCACAAGAGGATGAGAGATTTGATTTGATTTGAGTCTCATTGAGGAGAAATCTCTACTAGGGGAGAGGGTTAAATTTATTTCAATTTTGTTTAGTTTGAATTTTTGAAATGAACCCTATCGGTTTTACGATGGACTCTACTAAGTAGGAGCCATGGAGGCTAAGACCTAACTCAAATTTACCAATCCAAATGAGTAGTCTACTAAACACATAGTAGGACTAGCCAACCAAAGGGATGTCTTTTGGTATGCAATAGTTGTACTAGGAAGAAAGCATAATAGACTTACATCCTCCAAAGTAGAGAGCAGTTGCTTGGGTAATCTATTGGCAAGGCAACGGATTGAACCCGACCTAGGACTGACTATTGAGTGAATGTCGCTAGGGTACTTAGATCAGCTCAAAGATAATCAAGATTAATTTGATTGGTTATATTTGTTTATTTTGATTATGATGGATCTCATTGGTTTGTGATGAACTGCATTGAGTAGGGGCCATGGAGGCCTAGACCTAACTCAATTTATCAATCCAAAGGGAGTAGTCTACCAACCATAAAGTAGGACTATCCAACCAAAGGGGTTCCTTTCGGTATACAATGGCCAAGTTAGGAAGAAAGTACGGGGAGTCACATCTTCTACAACAAGGAACCACTAGGGTGATTGATTGCTTTGGGTGACAAATTGAACCTGACCTAGGGCTGACTATTGAGTGAATGTTGTTGGGGGATTTAAATCAGCTCAAAGATAGTCAAAGATTGATTTTCATTTTTAGATTTATTTTGATGGATTACGTTAATTTTCGATGGATCAAACTGAGAAGGAGCTTATATCAGCCTAGACCTATCTCAGATTTATTGAACCAAAGGGAGTAGCTTCTTGGCCGATGGGAGAACTATCCGACTAAAGGAGTGCCTTTCGGTTTGCAATGATCAATTGAAGCGAAGAAAGCTCAGGGATTCACATCTTTCACTAGGAAAGACCGGGTGATCGGTGTTTTGGCAACAAATCAACCCTGTCGCTCAGTCATGATAATCATGCTAGAAAGAATGCATCATAGTATTACATCTTTCAAAGCAAAATGATTGTCGAGGTAACCTGCTTGTGGTAAAACAGATTGAACCCGACTTAAGGGCGACTACGGAGTGAGTGATGACCTGGGGACTTATCTCAACTCAGGCAGTCATGCAATTCTTATAGAGAGTTCTGTTGACACTGCCCTAAAGATAGGATTCCTACTTGAGAAAAGGGTCCCTTTGGGGGCTTGAATTTCTAATCCATAAGCGAATATTTAATTTTGTTTATTTGTTTGGTTAGTTATTTATCGTGGACCTTGTTAGTTTACGATGGATCAATCTGAGAAGGAGCTTATATCCTATCTCTCTATTTAACAAGGAGAATGCATCCATTGAACAAATTCTCCAACCACATGGGTGGCTACTAGGAAAGGGGAATTGTCCAATCTAAGAGTAGCCCAGGTAGTGTCTAAATGGGGTCGCAAAGGACTTGATCCAAATAGAGTGCCCACAGGAGATGGGGCTGCTAAGGGCTTAATCCAAAACCATGGGGAAGATGACATGGCTAATCATATATTCAATAGGTATTCGGTGTCCAACTCAAGGAGAAAGTACAAGGACTCATATCTGCCAAGAGAGGTTTATCCACTAGGTGAGTCATTGTCAGCATAGCAAACATCAACCAACATAAGGTGCTCGTCAGTTTGTAGCAATCAGTCTAGGAAGAAAGCTCAGGGACTCACATCCTCCTATAACAGAACTGATTGCTGGGATAGTCTAGCTTCAGCTCGACAGGTGCTATCTGACCTAGGGAAACTATTGAGTGAATGCCACTAGAGGACTTATATCAACTCAAAGTAGTCAAGAAGAAAGGAGCCTCTGGGGAACTTATCCTAACCCTCAAATATACTCGATCTAGTTAGAGCATGATGGCTAGTTCAAGTAGAAAATACGGGGACTCACATCTTCTTAAGAAAAATCAACATGAGGTAGCTTATTGGCTGGGCAGTGAAGAATACCATACTAACAAGGCGCTCGTTGGTTTGCAATGGTCAAGTTAGGAAGAAATCGTGAGAACTCACATCCTCTAACAAGTGACCACTAGGGTAACATACTAGCAAACTAGCATGTAGACCCGACCTAGAGCAGCTAATGAGTGAGTGTCATAGGGGCTTGCTCTCACATCAAAGTAGCTCGAGATAAAAGATTTTTGTTTATTTTGTGCATGTGTTAAAAGGAATAGGATGCCTCTGGGGGACTCTTACACTTACCTTAAACATACTAGAGATTTTGATGAAGTGATGCCACGGATGGCAAATAGGATTTCCACTGAGAAAGGATGCCCCTTGGGTTCTCTCACACCTAACTTAATTGTGCTAATCGAAATAGGATGCCTCTCGGGTTCTTTTACACCTATTCTAATAGCGTCAGATATTGTGTTTGTGTTGTAAATGAGAGATATGATGCCACTGAGAGACTCTTACACCTACCCTAGACACGTCACGACAGATTCGCAAGATAAGCAAACAACGCTTCGAAAGAAGAGAAGATTTGATGAATGAAATCAAATTTTCATTCTTTTTATTAATGATTATTTTCAAACATGATTTGTTTCATGGGTAATATTTCTTTAGGTATAGCCCATCAATTGAAAGCATCGGGTGTTCCCCTTTACAATCAATAAGCTGATAAGATCCTCCTTGGTAGGTCTTCTCTATGACATAGGGGCCTTCCCAAGAGGGTTCAAACTTGCCTCCTATCTTTTGATGAGCAATAATTAGTCTCCTTAGGACTAACACAAGTTCTCCTACTCGAAAAGACCTAGGGTGGACCAGCTTGCTGTGAGCTTGAATCATTTTGGCTTTGTACAACTCGAGGTTCTGGCGACTCTCCTCCAAACCTTCGGCTCTTCTGACCGCAACTTTGCATTCTGCTCTGTAGTGATCTTGCTACCCAATGCTATCCTTAGTGATGGTAGTTGAACTTCTAAAGGTATAACAACTTCGGACCCATACACTAAGCAAAACTAGGTAGACTGAGTTGGAGTTTGATATGTGGTGCAGTAGGCCCACAAGCTTCAACCAACTGCTCGTTCCACTATCGTTTGTTATCATCGAGAGTTTTTTTCCAGTATTTGGATGAGAGTTTTGTTGAATGCTTCCGCTAAGCCATTTGCTCTGGGTAATAGATGGTGGAGTATCTCTAATTTATATTGTGTTTTCTGGCAAAGTTGTTGATCTTCGTGCTTTTGAATGTAGTATCATTATCAGATATAATTCGTCAAGGAACCTTGAGCCTATATACAATATGGTTCCTAAAAAATTGAAGCACATGCTGAGTTGTGACCTCTCTGAGTGGGATGGCTTCGGCCCACTTGGAAAAGTAGTCGGTGGCAGCTAAGATGAATCGATGCCCTTGGAAGAAGGAGGATCGATTGATCCATAATAATGTCAACACTCAAAATGGCCATGAGGCCAATGTAGGGTGTAGAATATTGGGTGGTTGGTGGAGGATCACACCGTGTACCTGACACTGATGGCATCTCTTAGCTACATCTATGTAGTCTGTAATCATCGAAGGCTAATAGTATCTAAGTCGCCGATTCTTCTTCTTGGACCCAATTGAATTGATACTCGCATGTGAATACCTCGGTTGCATTGCCATGGGCTTCATGTCTATCTAAACAACGTAACCACATTTGGTCAAAGGATTGTTGGTACATGGTGCCATCAACAAAGCGTACGAGAGAGCTCTCTGTTTCACCTGATTGGCTTGCAACTTTTCTTGAGGTAGTTTGCCGGTGTTCAAGTAATCTATTGACGATTGCCTCCAATCCAGCTCCTTGTCCATTTTCGCAACGACAACCTCCCCTTTAAGAGAAAGTCTTCGATGAGTTCAACATCAATAAGGGATATGACTTATCTATTTTGGACCCTTATTAAAATGGACTCATCTTTCGGACATGCTAACTCTTTGGCAAGTTTGGCCAAAGCATATGCTACTGCATTCTCTGCTCGGGGAACCTTGTAGATGGTGACTTTGAGAATTTGGGCTAACAGCTTCATGGTATACTCATAATAATGATGAAGCTTGGGTTTGAGGACACGTAGGACTCACAATCGGTTGATGACCAACGAGAATCCCAAAGATGTTGATGCTCTTGACGATAGTGATGGCTAACTCTAGACCAGCAATCAAAGCCTCATACTCAGTTTCATTGTTGGTGCAGGGGTTGGAAAGATAATACGAGAATCTCATCACATCGTAGTTTGGAGTTAGAAGAACTATTCCTGCCCCTGCCTTTCCTGGGAGAATAGATCATGGTGCTTCCCATTTAAGAAAAAAAGTTGCACCATAAAAATACATCTCCCATCAGCGGTTGCCAGCCTCCCCTAAGTTTATGATTTATTCATCAAGGAGATCAAAGCAGAGAATCAACAGGAAGTGGGTGTCTTTGCAGAAATTCCTAGTGCTATCCTTTTATCAGGAGTGCGAATGTGATATCAAATTGAGAATCATGGACCATGAGCCAAACGAAAGCGTTGGCTTCATGAGAGATCTTGTGGTGGATTTATTCTGGAGATCAAGTTCACCTTATGAGAAAGCATATAGTATCATAGCTTTTGGAAAGCAAAGATCAAAGCTAGGCAATGTTCCTCAATAGGTGGGTAGTTCGCTTCAGTAGAAATCAGACGATGGCTGAGGTAGTAGAGAGCGTTCTCCTTCTCTTCATCATTAGCTTGGGCCAATAGAGCACTGAGAGAGTTGTCCAATCTGATGGTGTAGGATGAGTGGCGCCAGGGAAACTATAGCGCTTCACCAAATACTGCTTGATATCTTTGAAAGCATGCTGACACTTATCATCCCACTTGAACTTGGCGTCCTTTTTTACAAGTGTTGAAAATGGCTTACATCTCCCCGATAGGTTGGAGATAAAGCGTCCAACCATCTTTGAAAGGATCTGAGTTGAGTTAAACTCTTAGGAGGTGGTGTTTTTAAGACATGTTTAATCTTTTCAGGATCTATTTCTATTCCTCGGTGTCAAACAACAAACTCAAGGATTTTCCTTGAAGCTACTCCAAATGCACACTTCAGGGGATTCATTTTGAGGTTATATTATCTTAACCGTTCAAAAACTACTCTCAAGTCAAAGAGGTGGTCTTCCTTTTCTCTACTCTTGACTACTAGATCATCAACGTAGTACTCAACCTGATGATGGATGAGTTCATTGAAGATCTGAGTCATGGCCCGTTGGTGTAGCACTAGCATTTTAAGGCATGACCTATAATAGAAGATTGATCGGGGTTGAGTAGTGTTTATATCATCTTGAGACATCTTGATTTATTTATAGCGGATGACCCATCCATGAGAAGATTGCATGAGATGAGGTGATGTCCACCATTAATTCTAGTATAGGAAGAGGAAACTCATCCTTAGGACTTTCCTTGTTTAAGTCCCTAAAATTGACGCATATGTGAATTTGATCATTCTTCTTCTTAACTGGGACGACACTAGCTAACAAGGTAGGATATTTTTCTTCCCTGATGAAACCAACATCAATTAGTTTCTTGACTTCAAAAATGATATGTTGTTCAATTTCTAATCGCATGTGTCTAGGAGCTTGTTTAGTAGGGATAACGTTAGGATCTATTGGTAGCTTGTGGACTACTACGTCAGGAGATAATTCGGGTATTTCTTCATAACTCCATGTAAAATAGTCTTTAAACTCAGTCAATAGCCTAACTAAGTTATTGATTTATTCTTCATTCAGCAACGAACTGATGTATGTCGGGCGTGGATTTTCTTCTGTGCCGAGGTTGATTCTTTAAGCTTGTCTATTGTTGAATGAATTTCCTCTTTAAATTCTGGCGGTGCCTCTTTGATTTAGAGATCATTTGGATCATCTGAGATTTCTAAACATACATTCTCATAAGAGTTGGGATTGTGTGAGAAGAAACTATTAGACTCTAAATGATTAGTAACAACTAAACAGTAATCTTCTGCTTCATGTCACTGGAAGACTTAGGGACTTCTTTAACTACCATACCTTCAACTTTCTGAGATGCAAGTGAGGTAAGACCTAAGGTTCCCAGCTGATGCCTAATAGTTTCACATAAACTTAATTCGAATACTTTGCTTTGTTTGGAGGCCTGGTCTTCATCTCTGTCTGGATCGAAAGTTACCTCTAATGGAACCCGTTGAGAGGGGTTAACTGGTATACTAGTCACACTAGACTCGTTCTTCGAGCTAGATTCCAAGTTTATGTGAATAGTAGAACTTGACCTCTATTGGTGAGACTGGGGGTTTCCACCTAGGAACTGCCTCTATTTCTACCCTCTCGCTTGGTGGAGGTTGAGCCATCTACCCACATGTCCATATGATGGAATGAACTGTGGGTGGAATGTGATATCTATTTATTTCTTTAATTCCCCTTTCTTGTTCACTTGGACTTTTATTTTTCTTTTATTTTTCTTTTATCTTTTCATTTTCTTCATTTTCTTTTTCTTTTGTGTTTGTACTTGAATTTTGTCCATGTCCATGAGAAAGGGTGTTTTGAGGAAGATATTAGGTCGCATCCTCATAAATCTCAACCTCTAACTAAAAATGGCTTTTCATCTCATTGACATGTTCAATTCCATCTTTTCTGAACTTGATGCACTGATGGAGGGAGGATGGAATGATCTTGTTCTGATGTATCCAAGGCCTACCAAGCAAAGTAGTGAACAAAGTATTCAAATCAATGATTTAAAACTTGGCTTCAGTCTTCTAATTACCTATCTCCAAACGTAACACTGTAGAACCTAAAGCTCGCTCACCTTGGTCATTGAATCCTCTCAACATCATTCGATCTCCTCGAAGTGTAGAGATGTTGATCCTCAAATAGGCAAGGGTCTTTAGACTCATGATCTTCACCGATGCACCTGAATCGATGAGAACTCTGGCAAGTCTGAACCTGTCCATGTCACTGTGATGTATAGGGGACGGTTGTGCTCCAAGTCCCCAAGAAGAAGGTCTTCATTTGTAAATGTGATCTCTTGAGCTTCTTTTGTATAATGTACTTTCTCATCTATAGCGGTCAGTTGAGCTAAGCATATTTCAAGATCAAGAAGAGCCTTGATTAGTGATTCCCTCATCTCTTTGGATAAGACAAGAGCATCGTATATGCTTAGCTTAGATATCAACTTTCTTAGATGGGATAGGACATTGTAGTCCACCTTCGGCTGGTCCTCCACAAGCATATCCAAGGGTGGAGCATCCTGTGGAAGGACTTCTTGATCTTCTGTACCAATGACTTATTTTCCTCTAATTTGAGGTGCTGCCCTAGGAGGTAGAACCTTGACACTATGGAGGTTGACTTCGGTGATCTCTTGTGACAGGGTAATAGATGGTTCTACCTGCACATCAGACTCACTTACAGCTTCTCCTATGGGACCCTCAGAATCGGATGATTCCAAGTCTATCTCAAGAGGTGAACCCGTAGTATTCAAAGTTAGAAAGTCCAACTCTGAATCAGAAAGAGGAAGATTAGAAATTGTTATAGTTATTTTGACTTGAAGAGTTATCATTAAGAATAAGAAGACAACCCATCAAAGTGACACAGATGTAATTCAAACTAGCTTTATTCTTTAATTGGAATTGTTTGGAGGTACAAAGTAGAAATCAAGTAAAGTGAGTGAGGTAAGGGATTTGATGCCCTTATCCACTGATACAAGAGTTCTACTAGTAGAAGAAGTAGAGCTAAGTGGAAGAAGTCACCTGGAAGCTTCAATCAGTCGAGGTCAAGGGGGTCGGAGCTATCCCGAACACATGAGCCGCTATTGTTGAGCTCCCCTTTCCTCGAAGTTGGCAGCAACTTGCAAACCTTCCTTGATGTTGGAGGTTTGAGACCTACAAGGAAAGCTTTGATCTTGTGGATGATCTTCTTAGAGGTTTGATAGAAATATCCCAACATTCTTTGGTTTTGGTAGGATCAGGTGTTTCCCCAAGGATTACCCTAATGAAACTGGAAGGTTGCTCCACAAGGTATTCCTTTGGGATAAGTACAACACTGGTCTTGAAACTATGTTCAAGCCAGTCCTTGAATGTGAAGCAATCCTCCAAAATGTGGCCTATCATACGGTGGTAGGGCAAAAGTTTGGATCATGACTTTTTCCTACTTCCTCTAGTCTCCTAGGCTCGGGTAGTAGAAAATCAGGCTTCTTTAAGAGATTCTTAAAGATCTTCTTGATTACCTCCCTCTTAAAAGAATAAGGTTTGTTTAACTTATCTAAAAGAGGTGGACCATAGCTACCCAGCGATAGTATGCACTGGTGGTGGTATGGTCGAGGTGGGCCATGGATGTGGAGGCCTGGTAGGTCGGGGGTGGCAAAGGAGGTGGAGGCTGAGGTCATGGTCTCTGACCGATCTCTAGTCTGCTTCCCCTCATCCAACCACCGCTCTCGCTTCTTCTCAGACCTTTTGTTTGCTTAGGCAACCGATCTTGAAAAGGTAAACTATTTGGCCTCTCCTTGTAGACTAGCTTTGTTGATTAGCTTCTAAATGTCTTGATAGTGAAGCCCTTAAGCATGAAGCAGACTGGCCATGGATATTCTTCAAAAGAATCTCAATGGCATGTTGTATAATGGTTCACACTTCATACTGTGGTTATGCCATCGAGAGAATATAATCAACAAGGGACTCACTGGGGTGTTATTTTGCTACAACGAGATCACCTACATTAACCCTTTGCTGAGCTCTAGCAAACCTTTTGATGAAGAGTTACTCTAACTCAGCTAATGTCTTTACCGAACCATTGGGCAATTCAGCATACCAATCGAAAGTAATATATGCTAGGCTACTAACGAAAAGGCGGAAAAGCAAAGCATCCACCACCATATTGCAACAATCGCCCTAAAATGCTTTTGGGTTTCCACTGCCATCAAAGCTTTTGAAGGAAGGCAGCACGAAACCCTTGGGATATTAGATAGCATCAAATTCCTCTGGGTGAACCGATGATCCTCCCCGGGGTTGAGCCAATGCTTCCTTCACTTGCCGCTCAACCATGGATTTTATATCTTTTTCTTGTATGGAGGTACTTTCCACCACCTTCCTATACATGCTAGTGCTACCTTGCTCAATAGAAGGTAAAGTCTTGGCTAGGTCCAAGACATGCACTAACTCAGGCTGACTGGTATCGACTATAGTAGGATGAACTAATGGGGCTTATTTCAAGCATAAATTACTAACAAGTCCTCTACCGTGCCATCCTATATATCGCTCATCTTTCTCGCCTAATTGATGTGAGGTGAGGAGTGTCTTCCTGATCAACTTCATCACCTTCCATGGCTTGTTGTTCCCTGAGAAGAGATCCTCTGATATCAACCATGCAAACTCCAGCTGAGTCTCCCAACAAGTCAACTTTGTTGGGATCAAGGACTTTTCTCTAATCACCAATCATTCCAAAATCTCCTTTTTCCATGAAATAATGTGCCACTATCTCATCTAAAGAATGATCAATCGGTGTACAAATAATCTAGTCGATGTGATCACTATCATGCATCGAGAGGCACCGACCTCACCTCGCCACCGAGAGTCAATCCTATGTGGATGTACTCATGAGTGACACTGACTTCCACTAGCTATGAGAGGGTGACATCCCAGGAGTTTCCACTATCATTGGTGTACTGACTATCATCCTCCTGAAATAACTATCACCATCTCCACATCTGTCAGACGGGCAGAGTTGGTGAAGGGATGACCAATGATGCTCGTCGCCACTCTTTCGCACCACCATCAGCGTAAGGTCGAAAGGTGAGAGCTTAGCCTTGCCACAATAGGGTGTAGAAGGGGTAGGATCCTCACCAGCCGATCACCAACGGGTGCTTCTCCTGATATGGCCTTCATGGCCTTGGAACCGAGATGCTGGACTTGACCGGTGATGGCGATGAGGGGTAGAGGGTGGAGACACCACCGACTCTCTATGCATAGGAGCTGCCCTTCTATGCTGACTAGTCCTAGTAAGTAGGATGTTGTCGATATGGTGGGCGCGGGTAATGTGCCGAGCTAAAAAATCAATAAGTGTGGAAGCTACCGACTAGCGACTGAACCTCCTTCTCTCCCTATTGGTAATGTGAGTTGTATGGGCCTCTCGAGCCCTCTCCGAGGGATATGCTTCCCACACTGAGGGATGATGATCGAGATCAAACCGAGCTCCGACTGAACTCCAAGCTCCACCTACCTACTGAAGATGAGGAGGCCGGCATGACCTCATGCTTTAGTAATCATGTCGATGCACCACTGGAGGTGATGAATGAATCCTCCTAACATCCTCTCATCTGTGAGAGAGGATGGAACTAGGGATAACTGGGTGAAGTGATAATAGGGAACTCCTCAATAGCTGAATGGGCGGTTGCCTCTATCTCCCTAGAAATCCTGGTGTGGTACCGCTTGATCATGCGGTTCTTGTTCTATGGTGTCTAGATGGGAGGAGGAGGAGAGCTAGACCCATACTCAAAAGTAGGGGAGGCAACCCCGAGACTGGGGAGCCTTACACTAGAGGTGAGAGGGTGCACCCTCACCGCGAGAAACCATGGGTACCAATTGGCTAGCAATCGCTATAATCATTGGTAATCGCAACTTAAGTGGATCCAAGCATGGAGATGTCAATCGAGGGTAGATCAATCTGGATGACCGCTTCACACCGTGGTCCTACTAATCGAGTGAGGGGAGTGCCCTCACATGTAATCCTCGCTCCCTCGAATCTTCTTCCGAAGTGGATAAGATGTGTATGATCCAGTCGGGGGAAGCTGGCTTGGTCCAAAGCCAAATTCATACAATGAGGGAAGGTGAAAATGAATTTCTATGAACCGACCATCTCAGAACAACTGTAAAAGACTGAAAATCGAATTGTCACTATACTGTAACTGACTGTGAGAATCTGCAATAGGAAATGAGTTTGTATTAGATTTATGTCATTATAGATTTTTGAATTTGAATTGAAAATTTGAACCGACATCCAACAACTTGTAAGTGTTAAATGGGGGTTCAAATAGGTTTGAGAATTTTTTGATTGAATGAGGAATTTTGAATATGAATCTAACTAACAACAAATTTAGGTATGTCGAAAGATGGATTCAAATATTTTGAGAAGGATGCTTCCATAGGTTCATGTTTGTTTGAATTTATATTTTCTTTTGATTTGATGACCCTTTCCTTTAACAAATTTGGGTATGTTAAAGTAAGGGTCAATTGAATTTATTTTTATTTGGTGATTTTAGAATTTTACTTAGAAAATTTGGGTATGCTAAGTAAAGTGTTTGAAAAAGTGATTGTTTCTTTTTGTGAATTTTTTTTTTGGTTTTGGAAATTTGGAATTCCCACTTAGCAAATTTAGGTATGCTAAGTGAAGAATCCAAGTATGTTTTGTTTGATTTTGAAAATAGGATTCTTAGCAAATTTATGCTGTTAAGAAAATCCTAAGTGTTTCATTTGTTTTGATTTTGATTTTAAAAGTAGGATCCTTAGCAAATTTAGTATGCTAAGGAATCCTAAGTGTTTCTTTGTTTTGATTTGATTGAAAGGAGACTTTACTTTAGCAAATATGGTATACTAGATGAAGTCCCATTTAGTTTTGTGAAATGAAATTTCACTTAGCAAATTTGAGTATGCTAAATGAAATTCCAAAATGTGTTCAAAATTTTGATGTTTGGTTTTGAAAATGGAAACCTCCTTAGCAAATTTGGTATGCTTGAAGTTCCAAAGTGAAATTTTTGGTTTTGGGTTTGGAGACTTCACTTAACAAATATGAGTATGCTAAATGAGGTTCCAAAATGTGTTTGAAATTTTTTTTTTTTTTTTATTTTGAATTTGGAGACTTCACTTAGAAATTTTGAGTATGCTAAACGAAGTTTCAAATGTGTTTGAAAATTTTTGATTTTGGGTTTGGAGACTTCTCTTAGCAAATTTGAGTATGCTAAAAAAAGTTCTAAATGTGTTTGAAAATTTTGATTTTGATTTGGAGACTTCAAATAAATTGAGTATGCTAAATGAAGTTCCAAATGTGTTTGAAAATTTTGATTTTGGATTTGGAGACTTCACTTAGCAAATTTGAGTATGCTAAATGAAGTTGTCAAAATTTTGATTTTGATTTGGAGACTTCACTTAGCAAATTTGAGTATGCTAAATGAAGTTCCAAATGTGTTTTGAAAATTTTGATTTTGATTTGGAGACACTTAGCAAATTTGAGTATGTTAAATGAAGTTCCAAAATGTGTTTGAAAATTTTGATTTTGATTTGGAGACTTCTTAGCAAATTTGAGTATGCTAAATGAAGTTCCAAATGTGTTTTGAAAATTTTGATTTTGATTTGGAGACTTCACTTAGCAAATTTGAGTATGCTAAATGAAGTTCCAAATGTGTTTTGAAATTTTGAAAATATGATTGTTAAGTTTCAATTTTGAGAAGACTTCCATTCAACAAATTTGGGTATGTAAGAATGTGAATCAATTATTTTTTGAAATATAAAATTTTGTTTTGTGTGATTATTGCTTTTTTGAAAGAGGAATTCCAACTTAATCATATGTGATATGTTTATGGATTTCAAATGATTTATTTTTAGTTGAATGAAATTTTATTTAATAAATTTGTATATTAAATGAAAATATTCATATGTTCTTGAAAAATTTAATTTTTTTTGAATGAAACTTTCATTCAATGAGTATATTGAATGGAAAGGTTCATGTGTGCTTTTGAAAATGATTTTTGATTTTGATTTTGGAAAGATGATTGTTCATTTTATTTAAAAAATGAAATCTTCATCAAAGTGAATTGAAGAAGATGTTCATTTGTGCTTTTGAAAATTTAATTTTATTTGAAAATGAAACTTCCATTCAATAGTGTGAATATATTGAATGGAAAGGTTCATGTGCTTTTTTGAAACTTTATTTGCAATTTTGATTTTGATTTTTGAAAAGATGATTATTCATTTTATTTTGAAAAATGAAATCTTCATCAAAGTGAATTGAAAGAAGATGTTCATTTTTGCTTTTGGAAAATTTAATTAGTTTTATTTTTAAAAATTCTTACATATAATAATTATGAGAATTATTAAATGAGGGTGATAAAATTTTTGTGAAAAATATTTTATTAAGTGCTTTTTTGAAAGAGTGCTTTTTGAAAAGCAAAATCAAAGTTCTTATGAAAAATTTATTTTCTTTATTTTTTTAGAATGAACATTTCCTTATCATAGGAATGATAAGGAGGAAGTCTTTAAATATTTTTTTTATTTAGATCTTTTATTTTTACCCATTGGAGAACCCAATGGGGGTTTTAAGACCAACACGGAGTGAGGTCCTAAAACCTAAAGATGTTGGCTAACTCAACTTAAGAATGAAATAAGCTAAGTGCCAATGGAAAGAAAGATAGTCTTGGATTCATACCAAAGTACAAACCCATCGATACTCAAAGACAATGATCATTTACCAAAGATGGAGAGAGGAACCATCCCCAACAGTCGCAAAAAAAAAATCTATGAGAAATATTCTCCTTCATCTATCCTTTTGAAGAGATAAAGAAAGAATATAAATATTCATCTTTTTTGGATGCCACCATGTAGATGTGCTTATTCAAGTGATTGGGTACGTCATCAAGGAATAGTATACTATCTCTAAAGATAGAAGTTATTACCCTTCAATGGATCTAATCACTTCAATAAGGGCTCCTAAGAATGATGGGTCTGCATATGTACAAGAGATTCTTCCCTTTTTACATGAAAAAGTAAAATGGTTTATTTTAAATTAGGGTTCGATTAAGTTCTTCTACAGGCAAGCCCCATAGTTAATTACATCCTAAGGGATGGGATCTTAGAATACTCTCAATTAAGGTAAATGATCGTATCTTCAAAGATTTCAATAGAAAAGGACTATCAATCGATTATATTTTGAAGATCAAATTGATCAAAGAGAGAGTTATCAAAGCCAAAAAAGAAAGATAAGTAGAGATGCCACGATGCTAGGAAACCTAGCGAGCATCTCAAACTATCCTATGGGCTTTATATTTTGAAATTGATTTAATTTGTTTGAGTTATTTTTCATTAGAAATTTAGGACTTATGATTCCACAACACAAGATTATGGAAATGCCTAAGAGTGAGGAGAAGCTTATGGCCCACAAAGGGAGAAGCAACCTCTAACCTAAATCTAGAGAGCTTTGGTGAGTCAAAGCACAACTAAATCTAAGGATATTTATTGGTTTGCCTACAAGAGAGGCAAAACCACCGACAGCTTGGACTTACAACCTGGGGTGGTCGCCAACTAACTCCTCCTATGATTTTAAATACATGTAGGCACGTCATATGCTTTATGCAAGATAGTTAGATTAATATTTATTTAGAAAGAGACTAAGTCCTTAAACTCACTCCCTAAAGAGACTAGATCATGTAAGGACATGCTTCAAATGACCTAAATATAATGAAATTCAAATTTTATTTTATTTTTATTTTTGGACATTATTTTGACTCAGGATTCATATGCCTAATGCATGAGAAATAAAGTTATTGGCCAAAATCATAAGAAGGGAGGAGGTGTTTCCACCATGGCTCTCAAAGGTCAAGCCAAGTTTCTGTAAAGGTGGAAGCCCTCCAATCAAGAGTGAAATAAGATGCATTTGTGCATGATATTATAAAAAGAAATACTCATCCAAATGGGGTTAATTCTTTTATCTTGATTTTAACCTTAAGCTTTATGTGAGGTTATGAATTCTTTATTTTAGTTTTGAGTTGTTAAGTTTGGTAAAAGATTTATTTTTTCCTAAGAGCCTAATCCACATCCATGTCATACATAAAGCAAGGAAGAAACTAGGAAAAGGTGACACTTAATACACAAATTAAACAGATCATCGATCAATTTATGAAGCTAATCGCAAAAAGAATAAAAGGTCGTTGTGGTCTGGCACCACCGCATAAACCCAAAATAAATTGGTAGAAATTTCTACCCTTATACAACCCGATTACAAATGAATTAAATTACAATTAAGCAACAAATTCATTGTTATGGGGTCTTCAAGCTTCATTTCTTTCTTTCTTTTTTCTTCTTTCTTCTTCTTTCTTCTTTCTTCTTGGTTATTTCTTTTGGATGGTAAAGGTGGATCCAAGGTTTCACATGGTGCATAAGATAGATCTTATGACCAATGCTCATCCTAATCCCCATAACAATCATTCCAAAATCCTAATTACAAAATTTACATGAAAAGGAAAAGAATGGAAATCTAACTTCAGAGAAAAAAACAAACACAAATCCAAGCATGTATATTGACTTATCACCCCACACATGGGTGACTAAGTCCACAGCCTATTGGATTATGCTTATATAAGCACCTACAAGAAAAAGTATTTATATTTTATTTTTATGATATCCCTTAAGCACAAAAAAATAATGGTTAGACTAAGATCGCCTACCATTCATTCTACTGAGCATACATCCTAACATCTAGTCTAAAATATATATATAAAGCAATATCAAACCATGCACCATTCTAACCTAAAGCTAGAAGTGGTGACTAGGCTAATGTGTGCTTTGAAGGTTTGTGTGGTATACTTAGCTATGGCTTTAGTTAGAATTTTCTAAGTGTGAAAATGTTCAACTTAGAGGATGGTTTTATTAAGTGTTTAATTATTTTTGATTTTATTTCATTTGATTAGGTTCAAATGAATCCTACAATTAATTACTAAGTTATAAAGAGAGGAAATAAGAACTTCTCTTCCTTCCCTAACCTAAGTAATCTCTAAAGTAGATTCACATTTTAGTTTTGTTTAGTAAATATTTTGATTAAGTGTTTTAATTAATCTTAAGTTCAGATGAACTCTAAATAAACCTACCCAAAAAGGAAGACATTTTAAGATTAAATGAAATGAACTAAATTCACAAAACATACATCACTTCATTTCTTTCCCAACATGTATAACATCCATATGAATAAATCTTTAACATATCTATAAATACAAATGTGAATATTTAACATACTTTATGATGCACGCTAAGTAATTCATTTAAGGAAATTTGGGAGTTTAAGATGCATGATTTTTATTTAGTAGAAAAGGAATTTCTTATCCAATTTTCACATGCACACATGAAAGTAAGAAAGACATAAGTGAGTACAACGCCATTATTAACCAGAGGTGTAAGGTACAAGACCTACTTAGGGCTACTTAAAATCCTCACAATCTCGGGGTTATCCTGACTAATATACCACTTTCCTTAAATACAAACATGTGTATAAAAGAAATGAAATGGAAAAAGAAAGAATGCAAAATTTATATTAGTTGATTCATTTTGTTTATGGAATTTATGTGTGTAAGTATAGTTAACCTTCTCAAGTGATAGCATAGGAATGAATAGGATATGAAATTAGGCAAGTGTTGGGTTCTTTTCAAATGAATCATGCATTTTACCAAATCCTATTCAAAACTATATTAAAAGAAAAGAGAAGGAAAATCTATACTAAGCACACCTTTATATTCTCTCACATGCAAGCTCATAATTAAAATATAAGTAACACACTTTCAATTTTAGGCATTTGATTTATATATTTTGAAAATAATTTGAATTTAGTAGTGATAATAGCCACTCATATTATTACTTTAGCCAAACATGCAATTTTGACATAAAGTAAACAATTTTCATTTTAAATTTGAATTTTGAAAAATATGAATGCATGAAACCATATGACATACAAATTTAACATGTTGGGGAAAGAATCAAAATAATGAAAGTATGTAAATACATTTACTTCAATTAAATCCTAAAGCATTCTTATGAAATAAGAAGGCTTATAATAAATCAAAGTTTATTCAATGTGATTTTGTTTGATCTTAAGTTTGATTTAATTTTAAAAATGTGAGTTGAGTCTGCTGTTCTTAACCCATTTCTACATGTGTTTGATATTTTTGTTTAATTTTTAGATGATTAGATTCATTTTAGATCTTTAATTAGGTTAAGGTATGAATTAAACAAGTTAATTAACCCTTACCTACACCACCTTAGCATAGTTAATCAAGTAATTATGAGCCAATGAGATGACAGAAAATCTCACAAGGAATTTAAACTTGTAATGCACCTAGTAAGAAAATGGCCTAATGTGATTTGGCTTATAATTAATGGTTAATTAAGCTAAGGGGTTTAACTTAAGTTATTTCAAAACACCCCTTCACACATATGAGTTGGATTTTGATTTCCTTAATTGAACTTAGCCTTTTAAACACCTAAGCATCTACCCAAAATAGATTAATTAAGTTCTGAAAGTTTGTTGTTAGAAATTTTAATAATTAATTAAGAGAATAATTAATGAATTAACCCTTAATTAAGAGAGGATTAAGGAAAGAAAATGAGGTTTAGAAAATAGCTTAGGGGGAATGCCCCAAAATTATCCCTAAACTTCTTATTCACTCGATCTAACCTTAATCAACTCCAATGAGGGATTAAAATACTAATCCAACTCTTAATTATCCTTAATTATATTAAGGGAGTAATTAGGAAATGCATTTGTAATTCCCTCAATTAAGTTATCAATAAATCCCAAGAAAATTAGGGGAGGTAGAAGTTATCCCCTAAAACATACCCAAGAAATTTGGGATTAATTAGAGGATTAATTAGCAAAACAAGATTTCCATTAAAATCCAAAATCAGAGAAAATTATAATTTAAAATTCATTAAAATCAATTTTAAAATATTTTAGGTTGAATTATCTTTCCATAGAAATTTACCTCATATTTTTCTGATTTTTATTTAAGGGAGATATGAATTTTTGAAGGTTAGGACGACGACAACAACAACAATAACAACAACAACAAGCCTTAATCTCACTATTGGATGAATCCTTGCCCGTGTCCTATTATGTGTCAAATTCATTTAATTCAAGTATACTAAGATCATTTTTTATACATCTTAACCAACTCTTAGGTCTAACTCTACCTTTCTTAACATAAGGCAAATCTAATGCATCTACTCTCCTAATCGTCATGGAAGACGCTTTATGTAAAACCATCGCGACTCTCCCTAATCTTATTACCAAGATACTCCAACTTTTTAACATACTATTTTGCATTCAATCAAGAGAAAGCCACTCATCCAGAGCATCCTCATTAAACACTTAACTTAGTCTTATGCTTCTCTTTTATTAACATTCTGCATATAAGTCATTGTCTTGCCACCATCTTATAAAATTTTTTTCTAAGTACAACTTTTCTATCACATAATAGGCCAGATGCATTCCTCCACTTCAACCATCCAACTTGAATTCTACTAATAAAATTTTTGAAGGTGAGGAGATTAATTAAAATTAATTAAGTCCTAACTATCACGCGACACTCGATGGCGTGGCGATTTTACATGCGCCGCCATAAGGGGATTACTTAAACCACATCACAAAGCGCGTATGGCGGAGCTTTGATCCCGCTTGATCAAAGGATCGAACGCCGTGATCATCCTGGTTTCTAAAGGGATAAATCATATATAAAATGCGTTTCTCCATCCATCCAAAATGCGGATGGATGGCTAGGATTCTCCCAGTTCTTCCCTGAGGATCAATGGAGACCGTCCATGATCTAAGGGAAGATCCGAGCTCGATTGAGCTCGGATTGGGACAAGACTTTACCCACACCATCTTAAGCTAATGACAAGCCTATCCAACAGTGGAATTCTCATGCCATGAACATTTCTTTCACAAAGGACCAACACCTCCTAAGCTAAGTGGTCAAAAAATTTCATACCTCGCCGGAGGTGATCATCGGTTCTCGAGCTTGATGAGGTAACTTCATTTAGTTGAGACGAACCCCTGTTGAAAGTTTCAAGCCTTTGGGTTGAGTAGATCTCTCTATGGACCAACACCTCCTCTCCTTTCTTGCTGCTTTGATCCAATTCAACCTCTCCTTTCTTTGGGAACTTGAATGAGAGCTTGGGTGCACTCGACTTGGTCCCCTGAGGGATTGTGCAAAGGCAATTACATTGAATTGGAGTGTGGAAGAATTTGGGAATTGAGATGAGCTCCCCTATTTTCTAAGGAAGAAAATCGAGAAAGGCAAGATTCAAATCCCTCTTAGAAAGCTTAGGAATGTTCTCTGATGGATCCTAACACTCTCTAGTGCTCAATCAATGTGGGGGTCCTCAATGCAAATGGAATTAGATCTCTATGGCAATCGGACGGTCAAACCTTGAGTTGCCATTTTGATCCAATTGACCATATGGAAAGGGTTGTTTAGGTTGTTAGATGTTTACACATGGTCGGTTTGAGCTCTTGAGTGGATTGGTAACCTCCCATGTGCTTCAAATCAAGTGGAGGGAGGTTTTTGAATTATCCAATTTGAGCATGGGGGTCGGGTTTGGCCTTGGGTCCATTTGGGCTGACCGAAACTAATTAGGTTGGGTGCACCACTCTTCATTGGGTCCACTTGACCTATTAGGAAGGTATCAAGTTGATATGAAGAGGGCTTGACCAATTTACCCATGGATTAGACCAAAATTTGTTCTATGGCCTAAGGGTAGAATGGTCATTTGGCTGATTTTTGAATTTGGATATGTTGGGTATGTGGAGAAAATAGGTTTGGCCAAGTTTCATGAGATTTGGAGTTTATTTGATAAGGTTTGGCTCATGTTAACCCTTTTAGGTCAAAATGGGTCAACTTTGGTCAGTTGACCAATGGTCAAATTGAGTCAAACCAAGAGTTGGGTCAAGTTCATATGATCATTTGAAATATTTTGGTGGCTTTGGTTTGGTTCAATTTGGTTTAGTTTTGAATTTGGCTCATATGACTTCATTTTGGTCAAATGGATCAAGTTGACCTATTTGACCCATTTGACCTATTTGAGCTAAGTCGAGGTAGGTTTAGGTTTGGTTGGTCATATGAAGTGGATTGGAATCTTTATTTCCAATCGATTTTGGTTAAGTTTGAATTTGGCTCAACATGACCCCTTTAGGTCAAGTTAGGTCTAAGGTCAATTGGGCTAGGTTGGGTCTAGTTGGCCAATTGAGGCTTTGGTCAAGTTCAACAAGTGATTTTGAATGAACTTGATCCATTGGTTTTAATCAATTTGGCTTAGATCAAATTTTGACACATTTTGACCCTTTAGGTCAAGTTGGGTCAACTTGGGTCAAGTGGCCAATGGGCTAGGTTCTCAAATGTTGACTTGGTCAAGTTGAACATATTCATGAATGAACTTAGATCAATGGTTTCAATTAATTTGTATGATGGATTTTGTATGTTAGATTTCATTTTGGGTAAGTGTTGACTTGGTCAACCTTTTGACTTGGTTTGACCAAATTTGGTTGATTGATCATCCCATGATGATTGTTGATCATGATGAGAGGCATAGATGAGTTTGATTCAGTCAAATTTGGTTAGGATTAGAATTTAGCTCGTAAGGATACTTTAGGTTATTTTGGGTTAAGTGAGCCTAAGTGGGTCAAATGGTTTAGTCAAAGCTTGATTGAACTTGTATATGAACTTATGATTGAAATATAAATCTATTTACAAGTGGTTTGAAGTCAAATTGGTTTTGATTCAGATGACAGTTTCATATTCAAAGAAAGAATATGAATGGATTTGAGGTTTGATTTTGAATTGGATTTTGGTTGAGTGATTGAAGTTTATATTTATATATGGATTCATGATTGTAGGGTTGATTGAATCATGAAGGAAGATCAAGAGTTTGGTTTGATTTGAAGTTGATTTGACTAAGTTTAAGATTTTGACTTGAAAGACTTAGATTTGGGAGGAATTTAAGTTTGATTTTTTGGAATTGGTTTTGATTGTTTGAATTTATATTTCATTTATATATGAATATAAATGAGAATATAAATTGATCATGAGAAAATTTCAAGGATTTAAAGTGATTTGATGATGATTTAGGCTAAGTCCATTAAAAGGGAATTTTAAAGGACTTAGGAAATTTTTGGAGTTTGAAGTTTGAATTTTTGAATTTGGTTTGATTGATTTTCATTTATATTTCATTTATATATGTCTATATAAATGAGAATATAACTGAGTTATGAGAAAATCTCATGAATTTGACTTGATTTGATCATGATTTAGGCTAAGTCCATGAAGGAGAACTTAAAGGACTAAGAAATATTTTAGATTTGGAATTTGATTTGAGGATTTGATTTGATTGATTTGAATTTATATTTCATTTATATATATGAATATAAATGAGAATATGAATGAGTTATGGGAAAATCCTATGAATTTGAATTGATTTGATCATGATTTTGGCTAAGTCCTTAAAAGGGAAACTAAGGGACTTAGAAAATTTTCATGAATTGATTTTTAATTTTGAGTTTAGTTTGATTGGTTTGAGTTTATATTTCATTTGTATATGTGAATATAAATGAGTTATGAGAAAATCTTATGAGTTTGAATTAGTTTATATCATGATTTAGGCTAAGTCCTTAAGAGGAGGTTAAAGACTTGAAGAAGATTTGGACTTAGGAATTTGAATTTTTGAATTTGGTTTCAATCATGGATTTCAATTATGAATTTCAATCACATGGAGTTGATTTGAGTTTATAGAAAATCAAATAAGATTGATTTGGAGTTTGACTTGAAGGAAGGAAGGTGAGGAGTGGTTCAAGCTAAGGGTAGGCAAATTTTCCTAACATCCCAAGGCATGACCTACTCATGCTAACTCTTCTAAGTCTCTAGGGTTGAGTGTTCACCTAATCACTAGATGTGTTTTAAGACTAAGGAACTCTTAAAGTCTAAGAGGAGTCCTATGTCTAAGATGGAGGGGTTGAGAGCTCATCCTAAAAATGAGGTCAACAGTTGGTCAACAAATACCACCCCCAACAAATATGGTGCGCGTATGAAGCGGACCATATTTGTTGCAAACTAGTTGACCATACAAGATTTGACCTAATTTGTCTTTATTGACTCATCAAGTGGGAAGAGAGATTCCTTTGGCCATATGCTTAATGTTTTGATGGGCTTGAAAAAGGTTCATCTTTGTGGTTTGTAACTTTAATCCTTTTTTTCCTTAGCTTTGTGCTTAGTAGGCTTGGTGAAGGAAGAATTTTGTTTACGTTGTGATTTAGGTTCCTTGTGCCCTAGCTTCGAGCTTGACAGACTTGATGAAGGATTGACCTAATTTGTCTAACTTGACTTGTCAGGAGGATGTGCATACCTTAAGTCCTTTGCTTATTGCTTTGGTGGACTTGTTGAAGGATTAACCTGATTTGTCCGAATTGACTTGTTAGGAGAACGTGCATACCTTCGGTCATTTGCTTATTATTTTTGGCAGACATGTTGAAGGATTAACCAGACTTTTTCGAGCTGACTTGTCAAGGGAATGTGTATACCTTTGGTCCTTTGCTTGTTGCTTTTGGCGGGCTTATTGAAGGATACGAGCTAGCGACTTAGTCTTCAAGATGAGTGTTTGGTCTATGGCAAGAAGTTGTCAGTCCAACAGCTGGTGTTTTAATGGACTGGTTGACTACAAAATTCTCTTAGTTTAGCTATGAGTTTTTTTATTAACTTCAAGATAGCTTCTTTGGCCTTGTGCTGCTGCTTTGCCAGAGTTATTGAAGAAGTTATCTAGGTCCGTGCATTGTGGTTGCTCAAACTTCTCCTCATATCCTCTCTTGATTCGTCGATCAATTGGAAAGATTCTTCAGATATTACGGCCTTTTATTTATGGTTTGTTGGCGACTCGACCACATTTGGGGCTTAGTGAGTTCGACGGAACTTGGAAGCTTTTTCTCTTGATCTTTGAGATTCTGATGAGTTCAAGAGGTGAACCTCTAGCCTTTGAAGTTGTCCTCTACATGACCTAAGAGTATGTAATCTTGCGTATTATTTGCATAGTCATCTACGACTTAAAAAAATATAACTTTAAATGTTATTTGGAGATCTCAGCACAAGTGATGATGTCAACCCAAAATAAGCATAAATGCTTTTCTAATATAAAAATTTAAAAATGCCCCTAGGATTTTAAACTAAGATTAGATGAGACTTATTGATCTATATATATACTTTCATCTTGGGATATCGATCGAAAGCATGATATCAACCTAAATAAAAATATAAAAATGCCCCCAGTCATGTATGAGGAATTTCATCGCAACTCAAAAATGCATTCTCGTAATGCAAGAGAATTTTAGAGTGTTATTTTATATATATATATATATATATATATATATATATATATATATATATATATATATATATATATATATATATATATATATATATATATATATATATATATATATATATATATATATATATATATATATATATATAATATGAGTCATGAATATAATGTTTATCCAATCATGCAATCATGTGCACCCAGGCATGATACTTCTTGAGATAATGACCATTGATGGGTGGCATAGGCCATCGACCACTCGAATCAACAAGCTGGTAGGCTCCTCCTTCACATACCTTCTGTATGATGTAAGGGCCTTCTTAATTAGCTTCAAATTTACCACCTATTCTTTTATGAGTGATTATCAGTCTTCTCAGCACTAAGACCAGCTCTCTTCTTTGAAAAGTTTGAGGACGCATTATTCCATCGAAGACTTTAGACATTCTTGCTTGATAGATTTCTAAGCTTTGTTGGGCTTGAAATCTGATTTTATCAAGCGTGTCAAGCTCTTCCATCTGTAAACGGACATTCTCTTCTTGAGTAAGATTATACTAGATGGCTACTCGAAGTGATGGTAGTTCGACTTCTAGTGGAAAAACTGCTTCGACTCCAAAAGTTAAAGCAAAAGGAGTGGCTTTAGTTGGCATCTTATAAGTGGTTCTATATGCCCATAACGCCTCGAGCATTTTGATATGCCACTCTCTCTTGTACCTCATGAGGATCTTTTTGAGTAGCTTGATCAGTGTTTTCTTAAAAGCTTCTGCCAAACTATTGGCTCTTGGATTATAAATTGATGAATATCGCCAATCGATTTTGTATCGATCAGCGAATCTATAGAATTTTGCACTCTTGAATGTTGGGCCGTTGTCTGAGATGATTCATCATGGTATACCGAATATATAGACAATGTTATGAGTGAAGAAGTTGATGACTCGATCAGTAGTAACCTCTTTAAATGGAGCTGCTTCGACCTATTTGAAAAAATAGCCGGTTGTTACTAAGATAAAGCGAAGATTTGCTGACGATGGTAGATCAATAAGTCCGATTATATATGTTCCCCAACACTCAAATGGCCAAGATGCGACCATTGGATGCAGTGGATTCGGAGGTTGATGAATGATATTGCCATGAACTTGACATTCATAACATGTTTTTGCATGGTCGATATAATCTTTCACCTTTGATGGCTAATAATAACCCATCCTCTTGATTTTGATTACCATCTTAGGACTTGACTATTGTGCACCACAAAGTCCTTCATGAATTTCAGATATCACTTTATTAGCTTCCTCATTTCCTAAACATCGTAGCCACATCTGTTCAAAAGACCTGTGATATAAAGTATCATTAACATAAGCATATCGTAGTATTCTCTTCTCCATTTCTAAGGCCAATGATTTGCTACTTGGCAATTTGCCTTCTTTAAAATAGTTGATGAAGGGTTGTCTCTAATCATCTGGTTCTTCTACTATGAAGGCTTCTCGTTGTACTTCTATATGTTCTTCAAATTTGTGTTATTTTTTAGCGTGTTTCTATTATTTAGTTTTAAATATTTTTGACAGAGTGTGAGGATCAATCATGCATCGTTGGTTTTACAGATGATCCCTCTCCCGGGAGAATATGGATTCTTGGATGTATAACTCGACGGGTGAAAACTTCTTTCAACACGTGCTCGTCATTCATGCTTGTCATCTCATTGACTAATTTGGCTAAGCAGTTTGCTTTACTATTTTTGGATCAAGAGACTCGAGTCTATGTAATATTCAAAATTTGTGTCATTAGCTCCAGAACTCGCTTATGATAATAGGTTAACTCAAGCTTGGTGATCTTATAAATTCCTAAAACTTGATTGATGATCACCTGAGAGTCTCCAAAAATTTGTAAATTTTGGATACCTATGGTAATAGCTTCTTCAAGACCAGCTATCAAAGCCTCATACTCAGCTTCATTATTGGTTTGAGGTTCAGTCAAGCCATATGAATCTCTTATGATGCCTCTTTCAGGTGTTATGAATATGAGGCCAATACCGACTCATGCCTTGGGTAGATTCGGAGGTTGTGCTTGCTTGATCGATGACGCTCCATCAAAATACATCTCCCAGATTTGCAAGTTTTCTCTTTCATTAATAAACATAATCTGCTCATTAGGCAAGTAATCATTAAGCAATGAGTCAGCTAGGATAGGATGTGTAGCAAGGAAGTCTACCAAGATCTGTCCCTTCACTACCTTCTAAGGTACATACACAATATCGAATTGTAATAAGAGTACTGACCATCGAGCTAAATGACCAGTCAACATTGGTCTCATCATCAAGAACTTCAGTGGATCAACCTTTGAGATTAATGTGATTTTATGAGAAAGCATGTAATGGTGAAGCTTCTGAACTGTAAATATCAGTGCTAGATAATGCCTCTCTATTGGAGAGTAAAGTACTTCAGCTCCTACTAATCTTCGACTGATGTAGTTGTGGTGTTTATTTTTGAGTGTGGGACACCACACAGATCTTAGGAGGGGTACTTATTGAAGTGATCGAGTATGACATTAAGGAATGATGTACTATTTCGAAAGATAAAAATCACCACCATATAATGGACCTAATCACCTAATAAGGACTCCTAAGGCATGATGGGCCTTTGAATGTACCAAAGATCTTTCCCCTACTTTATATGGAAAAGTAAAGTAGGGTTTATTTTAAGTCGGGTTGGTTAAGTTCTCTATGGAGGTAAGACTCTATAGTTAATTGTATCATAAGGAATGAAATCCCTTAGGAATACTCTCAATTAAAGTAGGAATTCAAGTCTCCAAAGATTTCAAGGCTAAGACTATCAAAGGATTAGCTATTTTAGAAAATCAAATGGAATAGATCAAGGAGAAGACTTTTTTTTGGAATCCAAAGGGAGAAAGTAGGAAATGCTCATGATACTAGGAAGCATAGTGAGCATTACAATCTACGCTATAATTGGGCTTTATATATATATTTGAAATTGAAGAGATTTATTTGTTTGAGTAGAAATTTTATTAGACTGCTAGGGCTTATAATCCATCAACACAAGATTGTGAAAATACATAAGAGGAGAGGATTTATACTTGTAACACCAAAGAGAAACAACAACCTCAGATCTTAAATCTATAGACCTTTAGCAAGGGTCAAAGCACGACCTAAATCTAAGACAAAAATGAGTATATGATTTACCTCCATAAGAGAGAATAAACCACCCAACTGCTGGACTTATTACCGCCTGGAGTGGTAGCCAGCTAACTCCTCCTACACTTTTAAATCCATGTAGGCAAGTCAAATGCTTTGCAAGATGGTTAGGCCGCTATTTATTTAGAAGAGAAACTAAGTCTTTAAACTCACTTCCTAAGAAACTAGATAATGAAGGGCATGAATAATGGCTTAATCTAATGCAAAATTTTAACAAGTTTTATTTGATTTTTGGACTCTTTATTTTGAAATAGGCCATAGGATTTTGTATGCTTAGATGCGTATGAAATTTATTATGGGTCAAATCAAAAGAGAAAGAGGTGTCTTTCCATCAAGGCTCTTACAGATTAAGCCTTTATTCTCTGGCACAGTTGGAAGCTCTCTCTTAACAAGAGTGAAAGAATATGATATGCATGATATTACACATACAATCATCCAGCTAAGGGGTTGCTAAATATTTTTATTATCTTGATTTAATTTCTAGGCTTTATGGTGAGGTTATGAGTTATTTTAAATGTTAATTGCAAGTTATTAATTGGGGTAGAGAAATTAATTTTTATCCTAAGAACCTAGCATATCCAGACCACACATTCAAGCATCAATCATAAAGAAACTATGAAAAGCATGTCATTCTAATGCACAATCTTAACACAACATAATCAAATATGTATAAACTGTGTAAAAGAATAAAAGGCCGGCTCGATCGGGTTCTGCCATACATCCCGAAAAGAAAAAAGATGGGTAGACGAGCTCTACCCTTATACAACCCTGATTACAAAAGAATACATGCTATGGGAGTCTTCATTCTTCATTTTTCACTTCTTTCTTCATTTGACATGACTTGAATGTGCTTGCTTCAAAGGCATCACGGGACCTCCTAGGACAAAACCTTCTAGTCACTATTCATCCTAATCCCCCCAATAACACTAATCCTAATTCTTAATTGCAAAATTATATTTAAATGGAAAAGTAAATCTAATTACACTTGCAAAATAAATATTAACTAAATGCACTATACAACCTAAGTAGTTATATGAATAATTTGGACTTGACATCCCACACATGGGTAACCAAGCCCACCTATCCGGACATGGGTTATGCTTAGGGGCTAAGCAACCTGCACAACAAACACATTTATATTTTTATTACAGCGGCCCCTTAAGTACAACCCCTTGTAGAAAATATGATTAGGCTAATAACGACCTAACATCCAGTCTATGAAACATGCAGCATAACATCCAATCTAAAATATTACATCACAAAATAAAACATCAATCACACATACACCGCCCTAACTTAGCACTAGAAGTGGTGACTTAGTCTTATAATGTGTGTGCTTAAGGCTTGTGTGGTATGTCTTATTTAGGCATTAATGTTGAAGTTTTCTAAGTGTAATATAATTCAATTTAACATGGAATGTTGGTTTCACTTTAAGTTGTTTAGTTGATTTTGCAAGTTTTAATTTGTGATTTATTTGATTCCATAAGACCCTACACTTAACATCTAAGTGTTATAAAGAGAAGAAAGAGGATTGCCCTCTTTCATCCCTACCTTAAGTCATTTTCTAAAGCTTGTTAGTATGACTTAGTTTCTTTTAGTGATTGGCTTATTACATGTTTTAATTAGTCATAGGTTTGGGTTCACATTAAATAACATTATTCAATGTGAAAGGCTTCTTAAGAATAATTGGAATGAATTACTATCACATGACATATGTTCATTCATTTCTTTCCATCACATGTAACATGCACATGATTGGATCCTAAGTATACCTACAGATACAATATGTCTTAGCACACTTAGATGATGAATGCAATAAAGTATATTTGAAGTTTATATTTCATTTAATTGGATTAATATGAATGCATGTCTTTTTTAATAGAAAAATGAGACTTCAATCCATTAGCTATATGTATACTCAAATGTATAAAAGTTTTAAGCGGCTACGACGCCATTGTTTCGCACCAAGGGAGTGAGATAAAGACCTACTTAAAGCATCCAGGGATGTCGGACTAATATACTCACTATTCTCATATACATATAAATGTATACACAACTATAAGGATGAAAAGTCATGCAAAAGAAGACATTAATTTGATTTCTATTCATTAGTCACATTGTACACACATATGTGTAAGAGATATGAGTAGGTACGGTGCCATTGTTTCACACAAGGGGAATGAGATAAAGACCTCCTTAGGGCTACTTAAAGCCGTGCGTCCCTGGGATGTCTAGACTAAAATACCAATCTTCTTATATACATATGAATGTACAATTAATCATAAGAAGAATAAGTCATGCAAAATGTTATGTTTGATTCGATCATATGATTTATATATGTGATATGAAATTCTTTCTAAGCCTTAGCATGAACATACATAGGATTGGATTTGGACAAATATTGCATTCATTTGAAATGAACTATACATTTGTAAATCCTATGTAAGCCCATATAAAGTAAAGAGAGAAGACTTCATACCACGTATCTTAGATAATAAACACATGCAAACTCATAAATGTTTCATAATTAGCATCACTCTATATATTATAATTGATTTATACACTTTTGCAAGTAATTTTTGATTTAATAGTGATAATTAGGGGTGTCAATTCAGGTTGACGGCTTAGGTTCAGGTCTGACCCGAAATTGACTCGACCCGAATAGGGTTGACCCGAACCCGACCTATTTATTAAACGAGTCAAAAACCTCAACTCGAGCCTGACCTGACTTCAACCCGATTGACCCGACATGACTCGAATGATCTATTTATATATATATATATATATATATATATATATATATATATATATATATATATATATATAAAGTCAAAATCGAGTCAAATTCGGGTTCGTGTGTAAAAATTGGGTCTTCGCGAGTCAATTTCGAGTCAAATTCGAGTTGATGGGTCAAAATCGAGTTAATTTTGGGTTGGAGGGTCAACCTGAACCTGACCCAAAAAATCAAATGGGTCAATTTCTTCAACCCAAACCCTACCCGAAAATTTTTTGGGTCAACCCGAACCCGAATTTTTTGAGTCGGGTTCGTGTCGAGTTGTTGTGTCAGGTCAATTTTTGACACGCCTAGTGATAATAGCCACACATATTTTTAATTTAAGTCAACACATACAATTTGACATAAAAGAAATCATTTTGTTTAATTAATTTTTGAAAGAGATGAATGTATGATCATATATGGCAAACATCATTTAATATGATTGGAAAGAAATAAAAGAACATAAGCACATAATTTCATTCAATTCAATTAAATCCTAAAGGAAATCATATTAAATAAGATCATTTAAAATAAACTAAAGCTTCTTAATATCATTCTGATTTCACGTTTGATTTGATTTAAGAAATATAAGAAGAGGTTTGCTAATCCTATTCCATGCCCCGTGTTCGTGATTTAATTTGGTTTAATAAGAAATAATTAAGTGAATTTTATGAATTAATTAAGTTAGATCCTTAATTAAATTAATTAATTACCCTTACCTATGCTTCTTTAATTTGATTAACCACTTAATTATAAGTCATAAATGACATGAACATATGAGGAAATAAAATTGCGATGCTTCTAAAGAACCTAATGCAATTGGCTCATAATTAAGGATTAATTAAGTTAAAGAATCTGATTAAATACTTTTATGATTCTCCGATACTTATGAGTTAATCATAATTTCCTTAAAGGGTTTTTATGTTGTTAAACACATAAAGGGAACCATTAATTTGATTGTTTGTATTTAAGGTTTGATTTGATTTGATTTATTTGAATGGTTTAGTTGAATTGATTTGATTTGATTAGTGTTTATTACATTTGTTTTGTATTTGTTTACCTTCATGTAATTTGATTGATTAATTTTTAATTAGATATTTTGATTCAATTAAATTTTGATAATTCAATATCCTTTTAAATTTATTTAATTTAATGTATTTTGATTGATGGATTTTAGATTAGTTATTTTGATTTAATTCGATAATTCAATATTCTTTGTTTAATTTGATGTATTTTGATTGATTGATTTTAGATTAGATATTTTAATTTAGTTAAATTTCGATAATTCAATATCCTTTTAAATTAATATCTAATTCTTTTCTTTTATTATGGTTATGTGATTTAATTTTATGTTTATTTGATTTGATTATTGTTCATTTATTTGTAGTTTGATTGGATTAGATTAATTGAGATTTTATTTTGATTTTAATTGAGTTTGATTCTTTATAATTAGAATTTTACTTTTAATCTCATCCATTTGTCATGTTTATCAAAGTTTGGTTTGTATTTTGATTTCATACATTAGATAGTTAATTGGTTTATCTTATTTAAGTAGGTTGAATGAGATTTGATTTGATTATATATTAAATTGATGAGAGTCTTTCTTAATTTAATTTAATTTAATTTGATTTAGATTATTTATTTGTTGAAACTTTTAATTTGATTTCATGTTTGTTTAAATTAATGATTTGATAAGTTATGTTTGATTTGAGGTTTAATTGTCATTTAATTGTGATTTAATTTAGTTTAGATTTGTGTTTGATTAAGCTTCAGTTTAATAAGATTAACTTGATTAAATAATTAGTTTAATTAAGAGATGTTTGATTAAGTATTTAATTAAGTACTTTCATAACCTTTTCACACATGTAGGCTAGTTATAATTTCTTTAGAGTTCTCTTAGTTTATTAAACACTTAAGGACATACCCATGAGTCAATTCGGAGAAATCAGATTCATTTTTAAAATTTAATTAAGCTAATTAAATGATTAATTAGTTGATTAATCCCTTAATTAATTTCCTTAGAAAGTAAATAAAAATTAGGAAATGAATTAGGAAAAATATCTCAATCACATTTTCTAAGCCTCCTCATTGTCAAATAAATGTTAAGTGGGTCCAATTAATTAATTAATTAATTATTTTTGTGCTTAACTATTCTTTAATTAAGTTGTAAGAGTGATTAAGGCATAATCAATTAATTCTCCTAATTAATCAACCAACAAATTCCAAGAAAAATAGGGGAGGTAGAGGTCATTCCATTAAACATCTTCACAAAGTTTGAAATTGATTGGGTGATTAATTAATGAGTAATTAAGCTAATTATATTTTTATTAAACCTTAATTAAGCTAAAATTACTATTCAAAAATAATCAAGCATAATTTTAATGGATTCTCCTCTGAAATACCTTCAAAATGAGCATTTATTTGTATTTTTTGGATTTTTCTACAATTTGTTATAATTTTCCTAAGTTTCAAGTGATTCAACCAAATTTTATGAAGTATATTGATTTATTTTATTAAAATAGATCATTTAAACTTCTAAATTCAATATCATCCAATTCAGCCATCATTTTTTCTTGGAATTTTTATGGTAAGTAGATTTTAAGCCCAATTTCAACCACTTAAAATTTCAACTCAAGCTAATTTATAGTTTGAGAGTAATTAATAAAACTTGATTTTTATTAAAAATTAAATTACTCTTAATCCACTCAGTGGAATTTGATGATTTTAGTTTTATTGGATTCCTCTTGGAAAGATGAATCCAACGAGCCCTTATTTTCAATTTTTGTTAGGTATTTTATTTTATATGATTTTTTTAAGTTTCAAGTAATTTAATTAATTTTTAAAAGCAAAAAATCCCGAATTTCTCACGTAACCCAATCAACACCATGCGGTTGGGTGGCATGATGTCGACAAATGGGTGGAAATCGTGGTGCGATCGGACCATCTGATCGAGGATCGGATGGTCTAGATCCGATCCGCGGTCTGAGCCGCCCGATTTGCACAGTTTCTCGCATGAGACAGGTTCGGATAGCGCGATCCAAGCTTACTGTTCACTCGATCCCGGGTGAATAGTAATCGAGCCTGATTTTGTAATTTTTGCAAAATCAAAACAAAATCTCGCCTAAATGGGCTCGTTTTTACAATGATCTTCACCGAAAAACTTCTATTTCGTATTAAGATTAAATAAAAATGAAAATTGCAAGGTTTATCTAAGGAAAATTTTTAAGATCGAACAAAAATCATTACCAACAATAGATCTTATGGCCGGCTACAATTTTTCTTGAAAATTACCTCACCAGGGATGATTTCTGGCGGCGGTGATGATCCCAACGCGCTCTTGAGTGGAAGAAAAAGCTTTAGAACGAGCCTAGACCTTCACCTTCACTTCGAAACAATATATCTTCTGGTGCTTGCCGTTTTCTCGCCCGGATTCACCCGGTTTTGATGTTTTTAGCTTAAGAAAAGTAGGAAAGTGGTTGCTGATGGCTTTGGGGGTTCCAAGAGGGTGGAATGAGGAGAATATGTTCAGCTTTTAACCTCTCTCTTCTCTTCAAGTGGATGGCTAAAAATTCATCATTAAGTGTGATGGGGAGATGGTTGGGAAGTAATGGCTGATTGGGGACTTTGGATTTAGCTCCCAAAGTCTTCTTTTGCTGTCATTGGATCAGCTCCATTGAATGTAAGTGGTGGGAAGTTTTGAATGCAAGTGATGGGGGAGAATTGAATGAGATTATATGGAATCTTATGTGGGGGAGGCTCCATGAGGGATTTAATTAGGTTGGACTGATCTTGGGTTGATCCCAAGTAGGTTTAGGATGGGTTGGATCAGATTGCAATAGGTTTTGATTTGATTCAAATGGGTTCGGCTCAATTTAGGTCATATGGGCCATATTAGGTCAAGTTGGGTTATGTTGATCAATTGGTCAAATTAGGTCAAACCAAAGCTTAAGTTAGGTTTAAATGATGATTTGAAGAGTTTTGATATGATCAATTTGATGTAATTTGGGTTAGAATTGATTTTGGCTCATTTGGAATCAAATGGGTCAAATGAGTCAAATTGACCAATTTGACCAAAATTGGCCAAATTGGCTTGGGTTATGGATTGATTCATGTTCACTTGGCTAATGGAAGATGAATGTCGTCTTTGGTTTGAATCAATTTGGATTTACTTTGGATTTAGACTAAATTGACCCTTTAGGCCAATTTGGGCTAAACGGCTCAATTGAGCTCGATTGATCAAATTAGGTTCAATTATGACTTTGGTCAAGTTCAATAATCAATTTGAAATGAACTTGAACCATTAGTTGCAATTAATTTGGGTTAGATCATGATTTGACCCAATTTTGGTCCTTTAGGCCAATTTGGTTCAAGTTGGATCGAATGACCAATTGGACTTAGTTGGGCTCAATTGGTAGTCAAGACATATTTAAATATTAATTTTGGGTTGATTCAAATCGTTAGTTTCAATCAATTTGTTGTAGGATGAGTTTCTGTTAATTTTGGTTCATTTGGGCTAAGGGTTTACTTGGTCAAATGACTAAGTTGACTTGGTTTGAGCCAATTGATTGCAATTGATCATCCTAGGGTGATCAACAATCATGGTGGAAGGTTTTAGTGAGCTTAGTTCAATCTAGTTTGGGTTGGATTGGAAGTTGGCTCAAATGGGTCTTTAGATCACTTTGGGCTAAGTGGACCTAAGTGGGTCAACTGATTTGGTTTTGGTTTGATTCGAGTTTAGTGGGACTTATATGTGAGCCTAGGATTGAAATACAAATCTAACTACAATTAATTTTGAGTCTAATAGGTTTTGTCTCAATTGAAAGTTTCAAGTCAAATGGGCTAAGTTATGCTTGACTTGGGTTGACTTGAATTTGGTTTGATGATTGTAGGTTTCATTCATATTTGGATAGATGATTGAAGGAACAATTGATTCAAGAGAAAAATCATTGGTTTTAACTTGATATGGATAGAATTTTCCTAAGTCCAAAGAATTGGCTTAAAGGGCTTAGATTGAGTTTGGATTTGATTTTGGGTATAGTTTTGGCCATTTGAATTTGGATTTCATTTATATTTGTAATATAAATGAAGAAACAATTCATTTATAAGATATTTGATTGAGTTTGTATTGGTTTAAAGGTTAATTTGGTTAAGCACATGGAGGTGGGCCCATCTGGCTTAAAAGGGGTTTTGGTTTGATTTGATTTAGTTTGATTTAGTTTTGATCATTTGGATATGGATTTCATTTATATTTGTGAATATAAATAAAAGAATAATTGATTTATAAGGAAATTAATTGAATTTGATTTGATTAAAATGGGTTTTGGCTAAGTTTATGAAGGTGGGAAGGGTCTTAGGATTTGAATTTGATTTTGGGTTTCAATCATTTGGAGTCAAGTTTGAATTAGATTTGGAATTTGAATTTGAATTTGAGGTTTGGTTTGAGATTTGAATTTGGGTTTGATTTGAGAAGGTGTATATGGATTGGGTTTAGGCTATAGGGTAGGTGATTTTCTTAAGTCCTAAGGCATGATTTAATCCTATGATTAACCCTTCTAAGTCTCTAGGCTTATGTTAAGTGTTCGCCTAATCACTAGAAGTGTCTTATGACTAAGGAACTCTTAGTGTCTAGAGAGTCCTAAGTCTAAGAAGAGGAGGTTGAGAGCTCACTCCATAAGTGAGGTCAACAGTAGTATAACATATTTTCTTTATTTTCTTCATTATGTTGCGCAAGTAAAGCCCCGAGGGACTCCTCCAAGGCTGTGGTGTATAAGATAAGAGGTTTCCCTGGGATAGGAGCTGCTAGAATTGGTGGATCGAGTAGATATTTTTTAATTCTCTCAAATGCTTCTTGGCATTCCTCGTCTCATTTGAATGGAGCGTTCTTTTTCATTAGCTTCACAAAAGGTTGGCATTTTTTTGATATGTTTGATATAAAACGTCGGATGAATGCAGGTTGTCCTTGTAAAGAGTGAAGCTGGTGAAGGTTCTTCAGTGGAGGCATCTCCAAGATCGTCTTGATTTTGTTAGGGTCAATCTCAATTCCTCTATTTCTTAGAACATATCCTAGAAATTTTTCTGAGGAAACCCCAAAAGCACACTTAAGAGGATTCGTCTTGAGGTCATACTTCCTGATCCTTTCAAAGACAATCCTTAAATCCTTAAGGTGATCTTTTCGATTAATTCTTTTAACGATGAGGTTATCAACGTAGCATTCTACTTTCTGATGAATCAACTTGTCAAAGATGCGCGCCATGGCCCTTTGATATGTAGTTCTGACATTCTTCAATCCAAATAGAATGACTATGTAATAAAAAATACCAATTGGTGTTCTGAATGATGTATGTTTCTCATCTTCAGGAGCCATCTTGATCTAATTATAGCCCGATGATCAATCCATAAAGGAGAACATGTTATAGTTGGAGATGTTATCAACTAGCAATTCGGTCGCAGGGAGCAAAAAATCATCTTTTGGGCGTGCCTTGTTTAAATCTCGAAAGTCAATGCAGACCCGAATTTGACCATTCTTCTTCTTTACAGTAATGATATTGGCTATCCAATCTGCATACTTCTTCTCGCGAATGGAACTTGTTTTAATTAGCTTTTTCTTTCTGCAATCACTTATTCTTTAACATCTAGTCTCATTCTTCTAGGAGCTTGTTTGACTGGTATTGAATCGAAATTGATAACTAGTTTGTGAACTGCCATATCAGGGGATAAGCCAGGCATCTCAGAATATATCCAAGCAAAATAATCCCTGAATTCACAAAGCAATGTTTTTATTTCTTCAACCTTATCGTTAGGCAGAAGGGCACTAACGAAGTTTGGACGGGGTTCTTCTTCAACCCCCAAATTAATTTCTTTCAACTCATTGATGGTAGACGTTTGCCCACCATCTTCAAGTTCTTCAGGTGGCAGTTCGGCTTCTACTTCCCCATCGATTGTGAGAATGACTTCATAAAAGTCATCTTTATTTTCAATTTCAATTTCAATCTCACTTTTGATTATTGTATAGCAAGTATTCCTTTGATGATGCTTTTGTTGGATGTATCAGAGACCCTTAATGGTATAATTATCGCTTCTTCGAGAGGTCTGTGGACTCTTTAAACTCCATATGTTATCAAAGAAGAGAGCTTGCCACTATCAGTTCCAACATCGATTCCAAGTTTGTGCATCAACCTTTAGATTTTTGGAGGATAGTATCTCGACATTCTGGTGGGTACCATCTCTTTAGACTCTAAGTACTGAATAAGACATTTAGAATCATAGTGTTGACATTCCTCAGATCTATAGAATGAATTCCCCAATCTGTTGCTCCCAGGTAGTGGAGGAACATAATAGATTTTTAGTTCCTCAATGTTGTGAACATTGCATGATGTGACTTCTTTAAAATATCGAGGAGGAACTGGTGTAATTATGAATGAATCAATTGATACTAATAGGTTAGCAACCCTACTAGAAGAGACATATTGAACTTCACTTGCATAGTTGGACTCAAAATCATAATCAGAATGAAGGTTATTTATCTCATTTGCTTTTGTTGAAGGCTCACATTTCTCTTTGAGTTCAACTGGAATATTTTTTTTCTCCTTCTGTATCATTGCCCAAATGAGGAACATGCCTCTTCAGCTTTGGTGACATGCATAAGTTTTAGAGAGATTTAATGCAGTATTCTTTCTTCCTTTTCACTCCTTATCTTCTGTGGGTTGCTTCATAGTTTTTGAAGTTGGAGCTATAGATCATCGAGGCTTACTTTCTTTTGAAAGAAGAGACTTTGCATCCTTATAAATTTTGGCCTCATGAACTGTAAATGGCTGAATAGTGCCAAGAATCTTGTGTTCTACTCCATTTCTTATGTACTTCATACATTGATGTAGAGTAGACGGAACCATACGATATTCATGGAGCCAAGGGTAGCCTAATAGAGCTTTAAATGAGGTGTTGGCATCTATCACATGAAATTTAGCTTGGGTATAGAGTTCTCCAAACCTAAGCGATAAAATGAAAGATCCGAGAGTCCTCTATCCCATTTCATTGAAGTCGTGGACCATCAATTTATCTCATTCAAGATGTTGAATGTCTAGGGACAACCCCTAAAGTGCTCGTAGACTTAGATTTACTGATAAACCTGGATCAATCAGAATTTGATTGATTATAATTCCATTACTTTCTGCAGCTACATATAATGGGCGATTGTGTTCCATTGTTCCAAGCATAAGATCTTCTTCAAAGAAAGTGATCATCGGAGATCTTGAGCTTGCAAAACTTCAGTCATGCGTCATTTAGCAAAATAAGCTTCATATCTCTCTGGATCTTTAAGAGCTTGAATCAGTGTTTCTTAAAGGTCCTTCGACATCAAGAGAGTCTTGTACACACTCAGTTGTGCAGGGATCTTTCTCAGATGCGATAAGATATTATAATCAATTCCTCCACTTGAATTTGCTTTCTTCTTAGGGTATTTAGGAATAATATCTTCATTGACTTTAATATTTTTATCTTCATTTCTGGTTTTGTGCTTATTTGATAGCCCTTTCTTTAATGGAGGTGGTAGTATCTTGCCACTCCTTAGTTGCACTTGACCGCTGCAACTCTTGATGAGGTAGCTCCTTCAAAGTCACCATCTACCTCGGCGGACTTTGCGGATGCTTCAGAGTCACTGCCAAGCTTCAAGCGGCTCATTTGGGATGTCTTTGAAGGCTCAAACTCATCTTCATTAGAAAAACATAAGTCTTTTTCTGAAATGTCTTCTGTTTGTCGCACCATCAATCATAACTTTAATGTTATAGGCTTAGGAGTTCTCCTGCTTGACCGGACAAACTTCTTGAATTCATTTTTGCATATTGCATTTTTCAAAGCTACTTGATTCTAATTATCGAGGCATGGATCACATTGGGGGATGTTCAACACCACATAAATAACTTGACATGTTTCCTTATGAAGCAAGTCTTCATTACTATTTCCTTCTTCATTTTACTTAGTGATCCGAAGTCCTGACATGTAATCAGCAAGCCTGATAGTTTATCTCATCAGTTGATGATACTCCTTTAGATTGTTGATGATCTTTTGAATTATAGTTCTCTTCTTACTCTTCTTTTTCTTAGTCTACTTCTTTGACTTATGAGGCCTACGTTTAGCAGACTACTCCTCGTGCTGTGATGAAGTAGCTTTATCAAAATGCCACTAAGAAGCCCAAATGTTTGGTTTAAGCATTTCTTTTTAGTCCAATATAAGTTCAAGTTGTGATTTTCACTTAACACTAAGGACATCTTTTAGCTGCTTCAATATTTTCACGGTCTTCTTAGAGACTACTGTCTCCCATTGCTCATATTGTATTATTTTTCCTTTTGCCTTCTCTTTCATCAATGGCACTAAAGTGGATCTAACCACTATAGCAGATTCTCTTTTAGGATGAACGAGGACACTATCAGATAGTGTGAATTCAGTGTTTCTATATTTTCTCTCTAGCCAATCCTTAAAAATTTAGCAATCTTCAATCGAGTGCCTAATTACCCGATGATATGGACAATATTTTTTATTATCAGTTTGACCTGACTCTTCGGGTCTCTTGGATTCCGACAATTCTAATATTGCTTTAAGTGCTTGGCAGAATAACTTAGCCACACTTTTCCTCTTGCAGGAGTATTCCTTACTCATCTTGTCTTTTAGAGATGAGTGCACTTGCTCATCATCTCTCATTGATTGCTTTCCCCCTTCGTCTGCATAAGAGGGCTATTTTCCTTTATCAACATTGTAAGTTGCTCGTTTTCCACTGCTCGAGCTGTAGGAGGTTGTGTGAGACTCATTCCTCATTGTGTTTGAGAATTTATTCTTCTTTACCTTTTTTGAGTGACCCTCAAGTTTTGAGCGATTCAGCTTTTCAAACTTTGCCCCTCTGTCCAATAACTCTTGAAATGTTGAGATGGAGGTCATACATAAATATGGTGTCATCTTATCATCGATGTTACTCATCAATAATTGGATTGCATATTCTTCTTTTAGCTGTTGTTCACATTCCATGCTCATATTTTGCCAACGTGAAATATATTTAGTAACTGACTTGTCTTTCCTTTTCCATTTTAGGGCGAGGTCAACAATTGTAATCCTTTCAGTTGCACTAGTAAATCTCTTGACGAATATCATTTGTAATTCAGCAAAAATCTTGACCAAGTCATTAGGAAATTCATCGTACCATTCAAAAGCAGTTGATGTCAAACTGCTAACGAACTGACGGGATAGTAGTGCATCATTGCCTCCTGTATTACCACATGTTGCTTTGAATTACGCTAGGTGTTGTCTAGGGTTTCCAGTGCCATTGAATGTATTGAATCTAGGCACCGAATAACCCTTAGGGTATGGTACTTTATCGTACTCTACTGGGTATGGACGACCTTTGCTTATCAATTTTTCTACATGGTTAGCGACAATGACAGCTTTGATCTTTTCATTTATAATTATTTCCAATTGAGCTGTTGTCATGGGCTCATATATGTTTGGAACATCTTGAGGGATGGGTTGAGGAGCTAGTTGATTGACTTCATTTCTCTCCTTGGGTGCATTCAGAAGCTTGACGCACTGAGTCAACTGATGGATCAGCATGTGTAGCATTAGTTGTTGGATGGACACTGTTGTGAATTTCTCTACATCATCTGTAGCATTGCATTCATTTGTGTCTTCATTTGATTCATCTTTGCATTTAATTAGATGATCTAGTTATCCTTTGCCTTCATTTGCCATTGCATTCATTTCTACATTTTGGCTAACATGGTAGTGTCAGCAAAGAAAGACTTATCCTCTTCTCTTTCTAGTTCTTCTTCCTCTTCATCACCTGAGGATGTGCTTGAAGCTCCCCCTTCTGTTTGCTCAAGAGCTGGTTCTTCAATATGAATAGGTGGTGGGGCTCCACACCGTCTATGTTGGTGCTATCATGCACCAAATGGTTCTCCGACGTGCTGTACCACATACACCACTTCCACTCCCATAATATCCTCATCATATTCTTCATCTTCTTGTAATCTGACTTCAGAACATCTCCTCCAATGAATTTCTGGCTCTAGATTCAAGACAAACCTCTCTTCAACCACAGGGCTATGATCAAAGTCAACTTTCTTTCATGGAGATTCAGTTGATCGATGATGGGATTCCCTGGAATGTTCACCTGAGTGTCGAGCATCCTGTAATTCATCATCTGAAGATTTCTTCTTTTGGACCCATTTTTATCAGTTCTTATCATTTGCGGATTTCCCAGAGTGCGAACTAGATATCACGCCTTTTTCTTTATTTTCGACAGTTTTTCCTCGGGGCATTGGCCTTTGTTGACCTCACTTTTAGGATGAGCTCTCAACTTCCTCATCATAGATCTAGGACTCTTATAGATATTAAGAGTTCCTTAGTCTAAAGACACTTCTAGTGATTAGGTGAACATTTAACCTAACCCTAGAGACTTAGAAGAGTTAGCCATAGGAATAGGTTGTGCCTTAGGGATTTAGGAGGACTTGCCTACCCTATAGCCTAAACCCAATCCTTGCTTCCTTCTTTCAAACCAAACCTCAAAGTAAAATTTAAATTTATATTCCATATCAATTCCAAATTCAGTGATTGAAATCCATCATTATATGCAAATTCCAAATCCCTATCTAATCCCTTTGATTTTATCTTATGGACTTAGCCTTAACCAAATTCAAATCAATCTCAATCCAATTGATTTTCTCAATTATCAAATTTAATCTCAAATTAAAGTCCAAATCATAAATCAATTCTAAACTCTAAATTATTGAAACCCATGATTAAGTCCAAATTCCAAAATCTCTTCCTAAGCCATATGAACCACCTTCATATGCTTTATCAAAACTCCTTTAAATTAACTCAAACTTAGTTGATTTATTTATGAATCATACATTCATTCATTTATATTTACAAATATAAATGAAATCTAAATTCAAACCATTCAAATCAAATCAAAATAGATCAAACCAAACCAATTCTCTACTTAAGCCCTTTTTAACCTACATCCCTAAACTTGATCAAATTTGCTTCCAAATCACTCCAAACTTAAGTGATTTTCTCATAACCCATTTATATCTTCATTTATAGTCACAAATATAAATGAAATATAAATTCAAATGGTCCAAACCAAATCTAAATCAAATCAAATTTCCAATTTTAGCCCTTGTAGCCAAACTTTTGAACTTGGCTAAATGACATCTAAATCAACTCAAAACCTATGGATTTCTTCATGATTCAATCATTCCTTCAATCATTGATCCAAATATAAACATAAACTAACATTATCAAACCAAACCGAAGTCAAGCCCATGTTGCCCCTTTTGACTTGAAAATTGTCATATGAACCAAAACCCATATGGCTCCAAATCACTTGTAATTGGATTTATATTTTCATCTTAAATCCATATGTCAACTCAACTAAACTTGAATCAAGCCATGATTAAGCCAACTAACCCATTTAGGTCCACTTGACCCAAAGTGACCTAAAAGACCTTCTTAAGCCAAGTTCTAATCCAACCCAAATTTGATTGAACCAAGCCCATCTAAACCTTGAATCATGATCAAAAAATCATCATAGGGTGATCAATGGCATTGAATTGGGTCAAACCAAGTCAAACTTAGCCTTTGACGAAGTCAACATTTAGCCTAAATGAAATCCAAACTAGCCTAAATCTGTCATATGCCAAATTGATTGAAACCATTGACTCAAACTATTCATAATCAATGATTGAACATGACTAAACCATCAATTGAGTCAAACCAAGCCCAATTAGCAAGTTGACCCAAATTGGCCTAAAAAGCCAAAATAGGTCAAATCATGATTTGATCCAAATTGATTGTAACTAATTACTCAAGTTCATTACAAATCACTTATTGAACTTGACCAAAGCCATAATTGAGCTCAATTTGACCAATTGGTCAACTTGACCCATCTAGCCCAAATTGACATAAACGATCAAATTGGCCAAAATTCAAATTAACTCCAAATTAAATCAAACCAAGGCCTACAATAATTTTTAATTGACCAGTTGAACTTGACTCAACACTTAACCTAACTCAATTTGGTCAAATTGGTCAAATTGGTCAACTTGACCAATTTGACTATTTTGAATTCAAATGAGTCAAATCCAAATCTAAACCAAACCAATTCAATCAATTGCACCAAAACATCCCAAATCATCATATGAACCTAACCCAAGCTTTGGTTTGACCCAATTTGACCAATTAGTCAACCCAACTCAACATAGCCCAAAATGAACCCATTTGACCAATCTAAGCCAAACCACTCAAATCTAATTTATGAAACTTTGTGGGCTGTCTAACTCAACTTAAACTCACCCTAGATTAGCTCAAAACCTCCTCAAAAGCTAAGTGGTCCCCACCCAAGGGTATTAGCCATCAAACCATGTGATTTAAGCTTTAAAACAAATGGATCCAAGCCAAGTCAACTCTCCCATCCCCATGGCAGCCCCTTAGCACTTAATAGAACCTTCTCCTGACCCACCTAACCCACCCTAGGTCGGCCAAGGACCTTTGGGAGGTGAGTTGACTCACCTCCAACCCAAACATTGCAACCTTTGCACAGGATCCATGGAAGCCTCCCATCACTTCTCCCTTCCCTAGCATGCCAACTGAACTAGATGGAGATAAGTTCGGTGGCCAGACGACGGCCAGCCAGTGCAAATCATGAGCATGCTATCGTCGATCCATCATGAGAAATTGAGGGGTATACCCCCTCAATTCGAGCAGAAAACACAAAGAATTGCATCGAGAGACTTCCTAACCCAATTCCGAAGCCCCTCAGAGCGATCTCAAGCATCCTCAAGCCCTCCTCAATCAACATTGCCCATTCCCGAGCAAAGCCGAAATAGTATATCCCAATCTCAAGCAATACTCCCTCTTCATCCAATCAAATCTCAATTCCTCTTAGCCACACCATCACCATACCTAGTCGAGCACAAACGAATCAATTCCCAAGCTCCCAAGTGGCCGGAGGTGTGACTTCGATCGGGGCTGAGGCCTTTGCATGCGTAGATTGATCAACTGAGCACTCTACCCCAAATTGAACCCAAAGCATCTCAACAGGGCTTCACCTCAACTAGGCGAAGCTACCTCCGACGACCCACCACCGGACATTAGCTCCGATGAGGTAATTTCTCAAAACTGTAGCTATAGGAAAATCATGCTTGGTCTTTTTTGAAGAGAATTTGAATCCCATATGATGTTGACCGTTGGATGTGCATCCCCCTCCTTCCAAAATGTGGGATCGATTTTGATCCCAATCTGAGCTCATGTGAGCTCAAATCGAACTGGAAAAGATGAACGGTGCTCGTCTTTCACTGCTCACGAGGAGGAAGATCATATGCCATCCATTTCGTGTGATTGGAATGGACGGCTGTGATTAGATCACGGTAGATCCCCACTAATCTCTCCCTTAACCCGCAAATCGAATTGTGGTCGTCCAATCTTAGATCGGACGATCCAGGGAAAGTGCGTTCGCCGTCGGCTGAGTCATCGCGCAGATGTGACTATATAAATAGCCAATCCTATCATACCATGTGAAAAGCGCATTGTGTTAGCCACCACGTGGCCCAAAGGGATTAAGGATTTAATTAGGCTATTTTAATTAAATTTTAAGCCTGAAACTTCCTAAATTCATAACTAATTGTAGGGAAATCCAAAAAAAGGCAAATTATGGTTCATTTTAAAAGTATTTCAGAGTAGAACCTAGGAAAATTATTATTAATTGACTTTGAATAGTGATTTTGGCTTAATTAAGATTTAATCAGAAATCTAATTAGCTTAATTATCCCTTAATTAAGCATCCAATTAATCTCAAATTTTATGTGGATGTCTAGTTGGATAACTTCCGCCTCTCCTATTTTTCTGGGATTTTATTAGTTGCTTAATTAGGGAAATCAATTGATTAAACTTTAATCACTCTCTTAATTTAATTAGTAATAATTAGTGAATGAACAATGGTTTAATTAATTATTTAAGCTTAATTACCTTGGTGGATAGTAGGGGAACTTAGGAAGTGCGATTGGGATATTTTTCTTAATTCATTTCCTAGAATTCCTTCAATTTTTGGAATTAACTTAATTAATGATTAATGAGATATTTAATTCACTTAATTTATACGTTAACCTAATTAAAATATCAAATCAACTAAAATATTCTTCATTAAATCAAATTAATTCACACATGGGGAATTGGATTAGGATTAGCAAACCACTTTCATATTTTTCTTAAATCAAATCAAACTCAAGGTTAAAAATGTCTTTAAAGAATTATTGTTTATTTTAAATATCCTTATTTAATGTGATTGTACTTAAGAATTAATTGGGATGAATGAGATCATGTACTTATATTCCTTTATTTCTTTCCAATTATGCTAAATATTATTTGCCATGTGAAATTATACATTCATTTATTTTAAAATTAATTAAATGAAATGATTTCTTCTATGTCAAGTTGCATGTGTTGACATAAATCCAAAATAAGTGTGAATATTATTACTATTAAATCAAAAGCTATTTTCAAAGCCCATAAATCAATTATAATATATAAAGTAATGTCAATTACAAATATCTATAAGTTTGCATGTGTTGATAATATAAGATATGTAATATAAAGTTCTCTTTTCTTACCTTACATGGATTTACATAGGATTTACAAGTGTATAGTTCATTTAAAAAGAACACAATATTTGTCTAAATCTACTCCTATACATCTTCATATTAAGACTTAGGAAGAATCTCATATCACATATGTAAATCATGTAATCAAACTAAATGTGACTTCTTGCATGATTTCTTATTCCTGTGGTTCCTTTTGTACATTCATGTGTATCTGAGAAAAGTGATATATTAGTTTGGACACCCCAGGACTGTGAAGCTTTAAGTAACCCTAAGTAGGTCTTGTACCTATTGACCTCATTTTTAGAGTGAGCTCTCAACCCCTCCATCTTAGACATAGGACTTCTCTTAGACTTTAAGAGTTTCTTAGTCTTAAGACACATCTAGTGATTAGGTGGACACTCAACCTAGCCCTAGAAACTTAGAAGTGTTAGCCATAGAAATAGGTCATGCCTTAAGGGTGTTAGGAAAATTTGCCTACTCTTAGCTTGAACCATTCCTTGCCTTCCTTCCTTCAAGTCAAATTCCAAATCAATCTTATTTCATTTTATCCAATCTCAAATCAATGCCACATGATTGAAATCCATGATCAAAATTAATGAATGAAATTCCTAAGTCCAAATCTTTCTTAAGTCCTTAATCTTCTCTTAAGGACATAACCTAAATCATGATCAAATCAAGTCAAATTCATTGGATTTTCTCATAACTCATTTATATTCTCATTTATATTCACATATATAAATGAAATATAAATATAAATTAATCAAACTAAATTCAAAAATTCAAGCTTCAAACTCCAAAATTTCCTAAGTCCTTTAAATTTCTTTTTAATGGACTTAGCCTAAATCATGATCAAATCACTTCAAATTCATCAAATTTTCTCATAACTCATTTATATTCTCATTTATATTTACATATATAAATGAAATATAAATATAAATCAATCAAACCAAATTCAAAAATTTAAGCTTCAAACTCCAAAATTTTCTAAGTCTTTTAATTTCCTTCTTAAGGACTTAACTTAAATCATGATCAAATCAAGTAAAATTCATGGAATTTTCTGATAACTCATTTATATTCTCATTTATATTCACATAATGAAATATAAATATAAATCAATCAAACCAAATTCAAAAATTCAAGCTTCAAACTCCAAAATTTCCTAAGTCCTTTAAATTCCCTTTTAATGGACTTAGCCTAAATCATGATCAAATCACTTCAAATTGATCAAGTTCTCTCATGACCCATTTATATTCTCATTTATATTCACATACATAAATGAAATATAAATTCAAAATAATCAAAACCAATTCCAAAAGTCAAACTCAAATCCACTCAAAATTCAACCTAAGCCTTTCAAGTCAAAACCTTGAACTTAGCCTAATCAACTTCAAATCAAGCCAAACTCTTGATTTTTCCTTCATGATTCAATCAACCCTACAATCATGAATTCATATATAAATACAAGCTTCAATCACTTAACCAAAATCCTATTCAAAAATCAAACCCCAAATCCATTCATATTCTTCATTTGAATATGAAATTGTCAAATGGATCAAAACCTATTTGGCTTCAAACCACTTGCAAATGGATTTATATTTCAATCATAAGTCCATGTACAAGTTCAATCAAACTCAAATCAAGCTTTGACCAAGCCATTTGACCCACTTAGACTCACTTGACCCAAAGTGACCTAAAGTACTCTTATGAGCCAAATTTTAATTTTAACCAAATTAGATTGAATCAAACTCACTTCTGCCTTTCATCATGATCAACAATCATCATGGGATGATCAATCAATAAAATTCGGTCAAACTTGGTTGACCAAGTCAACAGTTAGCTAAAATGAAACCTAACATAGTCAAAATTCATCATGGGCTAAATTGATTAAAACCATTTATTTAAGTTCATTCATGACCTATGTTTGAACTTGACCAAGTCAACATTTGAGCCTAATCTAGCCCAATTGGCCACTTGACCCAAGTTGACCCAACTTGGCCTAAAGGGTCAAAATGTGTCAAACTTGATCTAAGCTAAATTGATTGAAACAAATGGGTCAAGTTCATTCCAAATCACTTGTTGAACTTGACCAAAGCCTCAATTGGCCAACTAGACCTAACTTAGCCTAATTGACCTAAAGGGCTCATGTCGAGTCAAATTCAAACTTAACCAATATTGATTGAAAACAAAGATACCAATCCACTTCATATGACTAACCAAACCTAAACCTACCCTTGACCTAGCTCAAATAGGTCAAATGGGTCAAATTGGTCAACTTGACCCATTTGACCTAAATGAAGTCATATGAACCAAATCTAAAACTAAACCAAATTGAATCAAACCAAAGCCACCAAAATATTTCAAATGGTCATATGAACTTGACCCAACCCTTAATTTAACCCAATTTGACCAATTGGTCAACTTGACCCATGTTGACCCATTTTGACCAAAATGGGTCAACATGAGCCAAACCATATCAAATGAACTCCAAATCTAATGAAACTTGGTCAAACCTATTTTATCAACATATCCAACATATTTAAATTCAAAAATCAGCCAAATGACCATTTTACCCCTAGGCCATAGAACAAATTTTGGCCAATTCCATGGGGAATTGGTTCAATCCCTCTTCATATCAACTTGATACCATCCTAATAGGTCAAGTGAACCCTATGGATGGTAGTGCACCCAACCCAATGGTTTTGGGTCAGCCCAAATGGATCCAAGGCCAAAACTGACCCCTTAGCTCAAATTGGCCAATTTGAAAACCTCCCTCCACTCAATTTGAAGAACATGGGAGGTTACCAATCCACTCCTTGGCTCAAACGGACCATGTACCAACTTCAAACAGCCCAAACAACCCTTTCCAAATGGTCAATTGGATCAAAATGGCAGCCTTAACTTCGGCCATTTGATTGCCATAGGGGGAGATATACTCCCCCTAATTCAATTCAATTCACACTTCCTCATTGTCGATTGAGTAAGGGAGAGTGTTAGGAGCCATCAGAGAGTGATCCCTAACCTTCTAGAGCTCTAGCCATTTTCCCATTCTCGATTTTTGAACAGTGAAAATAGGGGAGTTCCATTGAATCCTCAACTTCCTCTTCACTCAAAACCACTACGATTCTCTTTGCACATTCCATTTGGGGGGATAAGTCGAGTGCACCCATGCCTTCACACAAGTTCCAAGGAGGAGTTCAATTTGATCAAAATTGCAAAGGGGAGCAAGGGGAGTTGGTCCATAGAGCAAACTACCCAACCTCAAGAGCTCATTCATTCATCACAACTTCGACTTAACCAGACGAAGCTCCTCCAAGGGAATCGAGTGTTGGTGATCACCTCCGGTGACGTATGCCATTTTTCGACCACTAGACTTAAAAGATATTGGTCTTTTGTGAAAGAAAGTGTCATGGCATGAGACCTGGATAGGCTTGTAATTGTGGTTAGATGGTGTGCATTTCATTCCAATAGCGATCAGCTCGGATCTTTCCTTTGATCATAGATAGTTCTTATGATCCTCAGGGAAGAACAAGGATAATCCCGGCCGTCCATCCGTGCATTTTGGATGGATGACCAGATTAAGCGTGCATTTTATAAATCCTTTTATCCTTTTAAAACCATGGGGTGATCCCTGGCCATTCGATCCTTGATCGAACGATGAGTATCAAACCGCGTCCCGCCGCCGCGATGATGGGATGTTTAAGTGACCCGCTCACAATGCGATGTGTAAAGCGCACCCCACCATGATGTCGATGCTAGGGATTAATTAAGGTTTTAATTAATTCAAATTAATTCTCTATGCTTTAAGAATTTATATCTCCTTAAATAAAAATCAAAAAAAATATGAGGTAAATAATTTGAAAGATAATTCAATCTAGAATATTCTAAAAATAGTTTTAATGGATTTTGAATTGTATCTTTCTCTAATTTTTCCTTTTAATAGAAATCTTATTTTTCTAATTACTCCTTAATTAATTTTCTGATTAATCCCAAATTTCTTGGGTATGTTTTGGGGGATGACTTATGTCTTTTCTAATTTTCTTGGGATTTATTGAAGGCTTAATTGGGGGAATTGCAATTATATTTTTTAATTACTCTCTTAATATAATTAAGGATAATTAAGGATGTGATTAGTGTTTTAATCCTTTATTAAAGTTGATTAAAGTTTGATCCAGTGAATATGAGGCTTAGGGAATAATTTTGGGGTATTTTCCCTAAGTTATTCTCTAAACCCCCTTTCTTCCCTTAATCCTCTCTTAATTAAGGGCTAATTCATTATTTACCCTCTTAATTAATTTTTAAAAATTCTAAAACCTTCCATAACTTAATTAATCTACTTTGGGTAGATGATTAGGTGTTCAATAGCCTAAGTTCAATTAAGGAAATCAAAACCCAACTCATATGTGTGAGGGGTGTTTTGAACTTACTTAAGTTGAACCCCTTAGCTTAATTAATCATTAATCATGAGCCAAATTTCATTAGGCCCTTTTCTTCCTAAGTGCATTACAAATTTAAGTTCTTTGTGAGATTTTATGTCATCTCATTGGCTCATAATTACTTGGTTAACTATGCTAATGTGGTGTAGGTAAGGGATAATTAACTTGTTTAATTCATACCCTAACCTAATCAAAATCTAAAATGAATCTAATCATCTAAAAATTAAACAAAAATTTCAAACACATGTGGGAATGGGTTAGGTACAATAAACTCAATTTACATTTTCAAAATTAAATCAAATTCTAAATCAAATTAAAATCATATTAAATGAACTTTGATTTACTTTAAGCTTTCTTATTTCATAAGATTATCTTTAGGATTTAATTGAAGTGAATGTGTTTGCATGCTTTTAGTGCTTTAGTTCTTTCCCCAACATGCTAAAAATGTGTGTCATGTGGTTTCATGCATCCATACTTTTCAAAATTCAAATTTAGAATGAAAATATTTATTTTATGTCAAATTTGCATGTGTTGGCTAAAGTAGAAATATGAGTGGCTATTATCACTATTAAATTCAAATTATTTTAGAAATATATGAATCAATTATCAAAACTGAAAGTGTGTTACTTATATTTTAATTAAAATTTTGCATGTGAAAAAATATAAGGATGTGCTTAGTGTAGGTTCTTCTTCTCTTTTCTTTTAGTATAGTTTTGAATAGGATTTGGTAAGATGTATGGTTCATTGAAAAGAACTTAATATTTGTCTAATTTCATATCCTATTCATTCCTATACTATCACTTAAGAAGGGTACCTATGCTTACACACATAAATTGCATAAACAAAATGAATCAACTAATACAAATTTTTGCATTCTTTCTTTTCCATTCATTTCTTTTGTACCCATGTTTGTATTTAACGAAAGTGATATATTAGTCTGAATAATCCCGAGGTTGCGAGGCTTTAAGTAGCCCTAAGTAGGTCATGTACCTTACACCTCTAGTTAACAATGGTGTTGTACTCATTTATGTCTTTCTTACTTTCATATGTGCATGTGAAATTTGGATAAGAAATCCCTTTTCTACTTAAGAAAAATCATGCATCATAAATTTTCAAATTTCCTAAAATGAATCACTTAGCATGCATCATAAAGTATGTTAAATATTCTCATTTGTATGTATAGATATGCTTAGGACTCATTCATATGCATGTTATACATGTTGGAAAAGAAATGAAGTGATGTATGTTTCATGAATTTGGTTCATTTTATTTAATCTTAAAATGCTTTTCTTTTTGAATGGGTTTGTTTGGAGTTCATCTAAGCTTAGGATTAATTAAACACCTAATTAAAACATTCACTAAACAAAATTAAAATATGAATATACTTTAGAAATTACTTAGGTTAGGGAAGGAAAGAGAAGTTCTCTTATCTTTCCCTCTCTTTATAATTTAGTAATTTATTCTAGGATTCATTTGAACCTAATCAAAACATGAAATAAAATCAACCCAAAATAGTTAAATCACTTAAATGAAATCCTCCTCTAAGTTGAACATGCTTCATACTTAGAAAATTCTAACTTAAAGCCATAGCTAAGCATACCACACAAACCTCCAAAGCACACATTAAGCTAAGTCACCACTTCTAGCTTTAGGTTAAGGGGGTGCATGATTTGATGCTTGCTTTTATTTTGTGATATATTTTTTAGACTGAATGTTAAGAAGTATGTGAGTAGAATGAATGGTAGGGCGATCTTAGTCTAACCATTATCTTTTGTAGGGGATTGTGCTTATAAGCCAAAGAATAAATAAAAATATAAATATTTTATTATATGCTTATACCTAAGCATAATCAATATTCGTGGACTTAGTCACCCATGTGTGGGGTGATAAGTCTAATATACATGCTAGCTTGTGCATTAAGTGGCATCTTTTTCCTAGTTTCTTTCTTAATTTATGTATGGCCTGGATGTGGATTAGGTTCTTAGAAAAAAATAAATCTTCTACCAAACTTAACAATTCAAAACTAAAAATAAAGAACTCATAACCTCACATAAAGCTTAGGTTTAAAATCAAGATAAAAGAATTATCAACTCTTTAGCTGGATGAATATTTCTTTTATAACATCATGCACAAATGAATCTTGTTTCACTCTTGATTGGAGGGCTTCCACCTTTGCCAGAGAAACTTGGCTTGACTTTTGAGAGCCATGGTGGAAACACACCTCCTTCCTTCTCGTTGATTTTGGCCAATAACTTTATTTTTCATCCATTAGGCATATGAATCCTATTAGCCCAAATCAAAATAATTGTCCAAAAATAAAAAATAAAATAAAATTTGAATTACATTAGATTTAGGTCATTTGAAGCATGTCCTTACATGATATAGTCTCTTTAGGGAGTGAGTTTAACGACCTAGTCTCTTTTTAAATAAATAACATCCTAATTATCTTACATAAGCATAAGACTTGCCTACATGAATTTAAAATCGTAGGAGGAGTTAGTTGGCCACCCCATTGTAAGTCCAAGTTTGGGTTTTGTCCTCAGGAAACCAAATACCCATTTTTTACCTTAGATTTAGGTTATTCTTTCGGCCCTCGCCAAAGCTCCTTAGATTTAGGTTCTGAGGTTACTTCTCCCTTTTGTGGGCCATAAACATAAACCCTCACCTCTTAGGCATTTCCATAATCTTATGTTATGGAATCATAAGTCCTAAATTTCTAATGAAAATGCAACTCAAACAAATTAAATCAATTTCAAAAATGTAAAGCCCAACCATAGGATAGTTTGAGATGCTCGCTAGGTTTTCTAGTATCATGGGCATCTCCTGCTTTTTTTTTTGGCTTTGATAATAACTCTCTCTCTTTGATCAATCCCATTTTATCTTCAAAAATGAACTAATCGATTGATAGTCCTTTCCTATTGAAATCTTTAAAAACAACGATCATTTACCTTAATCGAGAGTATTCTTAAGGGATCTCATCCCTTAGGATGTAATTAACTATGAGGGCTTGCCCCTGTAGGGAACTTAACGAACCCAGTTTAAAATAAATCCTGCTTTACTTTTCTATATAAAGTAGGGGAAGAATCTCTGGTATATATGTAGACCCATTATCCTTAGGAGTTCTTACTAAGATGATTAAGTCCATTAAAGGGTAATGACTACTATCTCCTGAGATAGTACACTATTCCTTGATCCGATCACCTGAATAAGCACATCTACGGATCTACGTGGCGTCCCAAAAAGATGAATTTTTATATTCTTTCCTTTTCACCCATGTAGAAGACCATATAGAAATTTTTTTCTTAACCAGATTTTCTCACTACTGGGATGGTTCCTCTCTCCATCTTTAGTAAATGATCATTGTCTTCGAGTATCGATAGTGTATTTATACTTTAGTATGAATCCGAGACTATCTTTCTTTCCGTTGGCACTTAGCTTATTTCATTCTTAAGTTGAGTTAGCCAACATTTTTAGGTTTTAGGACCTCACTCCGTGTTGGTCTTAAAACCCCTGTTGGGTTCTCCAATGGGTAAAAATGAAAAGATCTAAATAAAAAAAGAAAATATTTAAAAACTTCCTCCTTATTATTTTTTTATAATAAGGAAAGGTTTATTCTAAAATAATAAAGAAAAAATAAATTTTTCATAAAAACTTTGCTTTTCAAAAAGCACCCTTTCAAAGATACACATAATAAAATATTTTTCACAAAAATTTTATCACCCTCATTTAATAATTCTCATAATTGTTACATGTAGGAATTTTCAAAAGTAAAACTAACAAAATTTTTCAAATGCATAAATGAACATCTTCTTTCAATTCATTTTGATGAAGATTTCATTTTCAAAATAAAATGAACAATCATCTTTCTAAAAATAAAAATCAAAATCAAAAATAAAGTTTTCAAAAAAAAAAAAGCACACATGGACCTTTCCATTCAATACACTCACACCTATTGAATGAAAGTTTCATTTTCAAATAAAATTAAATTTTTCAAAAACACATATGAACATCTTCATTTAATATACTTAAATTTATTGAATGAAGATTTAATTCCCAACTAAAAATGATATCATTTGGAAATCTCACTTGAACATATCTCACATATGATTAAGTTGGAATTCCCTCTTTCAAAAAAAAAAATAATCACACACAAAATAAAATTTTTATATTTCAAAAATAAGATTGATCTCCATTCCTTCATACCTAAATTTGTTGAATATAAGTCCTCTTTTCAAAAATTGAAACTTAATAATCATATTTTCAAAATTCAAACACATTTTTGAACTTTATTTAGCATACTCAAATTTGCTAAGTGAAGTCTCCAAATCCAAAATAAAAAATTTTCAAACACATTTTTGGAACTTCATATAGCATACTTAAATTTGCTAAATGAAGTTTTCAAATCCAAAACCAAAAATTTTCAAACAAATTTGGAACTTCATTTAGCATACTCAAATTTGCTAAGTAAAGTCTCCAAACCCAAAATCAAAAAAAAAAAATTCAAACATATTTGGAACTTCATTTAGCATGCTCAAATTTGCTAAGTGAAGTCTCCAAGTCCAAAATCAAAAAATTTCAAACATATTTTTGGAACTTTGTTTAACATGCTCAAATTTGCTAATTGAAGTCCTCAAAGTCAAAATAAAAAATTTTCAGACACCTTTTTGGAACTTCTTTCTTTAGCATGCCAAATTTGCTAAAGAGAAGTTTTCATTTTCAAGACCAAACTAAATCACAAAATTTTGAATACATCTTTTGGAATTTCATTTAGCATACTCAAATTTGCTAAGTGAAATTTCCATTTCATAAAACTAAGTGGGACTTCATCCTTAGCATACCATATTTGCTAAAGTAAAGTCTCCACTTTCAAACAAATCAAAATAAAAAATGAAACACATTAGGATTTCTTAGCATACCCAAATTTTCTAAGGATCCTACTCTTTCAAAAATCAAAACATTCAAAATAAATGAAACACTTAGGACCTTCTTAGCATACTTAAATTTGTTAAGAATTCCATTTTCAAAAATCGAACAATATACACTTGGGTTCTTCACTTAGCATACCTAAATTTGCTAAGTAGAAATTATAATTTCAAAAACCAAACAACAAATTACCAAAAAGAAACAATCATTTTCAAACACTTCGCTTAGCATGCCCAAATTTGCTAAGTAAAATTCCAAAAGCATCAAATAAAAAAATAAAAAAAATCAATTGACCCTTACTTTAACATACCCAAATTTGTTAAAGGAAAGAGTTCTAAAATCAAAAGAAAATCTAAATTCAAACAAACATGAACCTATGGAAGCATCATTCTCAAAATATTTGAATCCACCTTTCAACATACCCAAATTTGTTGAAGTTGGATTCATATTCAAAAATTCCTTTTTCAATCAAACTTCTAAATCTTCTCAAATACATTTGAACCCCACTTAACACTTCCGAGATGTTGGATGTGGGTTCAAATTTTCAATTCAAATTCAAAAAAATCAACAAAGATAGAAATATGATCCAAGCTCATTTCATATTGCAGATTCTTACCATTAGTGATAGTATAGCTACAGTGCAATTTTTCTCAGTCTTTATAGTTAATCTGAAATGGCAGGCTCTAAGAAAATTTTTTTCATCTTCCCTCATGGCATGGATTTGGCTTCGGACCAAGCCAACTTCCCCCGATTGGATCGTACACATCTCATCCACTTGGTAGGGGATTTGAGGGAGCGAGGATTACATGTGGGGGCACTCCCCTCACAACAGTCAATAGGACCATGGTGATCGGGCGTAGTCATCCGATTGATCTACCTTCGACTCGACATTTCCTCGTGAAGAGGAAAGCGGTAGTCCATAGGCTTGAGGTAGGGTGCCGACCTAATTGCTGTTTTTTTCATGCTACTCAGAGGGAAGCACCTCTCATCTATACTCTCTAAGGGTAAGGCTCCCTTAATCTCAGGAATTGCCTCCCCTACTTTTGAGTACGGGTCTAGCTCTCACCTCCCATCTTATCAGGACACAGTGTAGGAACAAAAATTGCATGATCAAGCAGTATCACACTGGGATTGTTAGGGAAATGGAGTACCATCACCTTGAGGAGTCTGACTTCACCACCGTTACAAGAACTAGTTCCATCCTCTCCGGGTCGAAGAGGAAGAAGATTTGCACATCAACTTCAAGGTACAATACCAGCTACTAGGAGCAGAGGTCGATCGTCTCCTTGCTGTGTAGTGAGCTTACAGATGTTTAGAGTCTGAAACTCAATTTGATCTGAGATACATTATTCCCCATTGTGTTGGGAAACATATCCGTCAGGAGAGGGCTAAAGAGGCCCATACAACTTACGGAGAGGCGGTTTAGTCATCGCCAACACTCACTCGCCAAATGCTACCCACGTCAACCATACTAACAGTATCCTACTTACTGGGACCAATCATCATAGGAGGACATCTCCTGTTCATAGAGAGTCGATGGTGTCTCCACCCCACACCTCCCTCCATACCTCCACTTCCATCAAAGGCCATGAAGGCTATATCCGGGAGAAGCGCCCCATTGGTGATCCATATGAGGGATCTTACCCCATCTACTCCACAGGTTGAGCTCTCTTGACCTTCTTCCCCATAGTGGTGCGTGTGGAGTGGTGACCCCAAGCATCGTTCCCCCTTCACCAACTCCGCCAAGATAACAAGATGGAGATGGTAGAATAGTTATGATGATAGCCAACGCACCAAGGAAGGAAACCTCCTAGGAATGTCACCTTTCTTTAGTGGTAGTCGATTGTCTCTCATAGTGAGTACTATCCACATAGGATTGACTCTCCGCAGGGCGAGGGTCTGCATACAATAATGATCACACCGCAATAGATTATTTGTACCGCTGATTGATCATTCTTTGATGAGATAGGCACATTATTTCATGGAAAAGAAGGAGATATGATTGGTCGATGAAGAAAAGTCGCTTGATCCCAACGAAGATGACTTGTTAGGAGACTCAGTTGGAGTTTGCATGGTTGATACCAGAGGATCTATTCTCGAGCAGTAGGCCATGGAAGGTGATGAGGTTGATCAAGAAGATACATCCCAATCTGCCCAGCACCTCCGACATCAATTGAGGCAAAAAGATGAGCAGATAGGTAAGATGGCATGACAGTTAGAGGACTTATTAGCATTAGTTTCAGTACTCCGAAAATAAGCCTCATTAGTTCATCCTACTACAGTCGACATCAATTAGCTTGAGTTAGTCCATGTCTTGGACCCAGCCAAGACCTTACCTCCCATTGAGCAAGGTAGCACTAACATGTATAGGAAGGTAATGTAAAGTAACTCCATACAAGAAAAAGATATAAAATCCATGGTTGAGCAGCAAGTGAAGGAAGTGTTGGCTCAAGCTCAGGGAGGATCATTGGTTCCAAAGGGTAGACCTTACCTGAAGAAATTCGATTTAATCTAATATCCTAAGGTGTTCGTGGCACCTTCCTTCAAAAGCTTTGATGGGAAACCAAACATATAGACACTCGTGCCGTTGTAACGTGGCAGATGTTTTACTTTTTTGCCTCTTTGTTAGTAACCCAGGATTGTTTTTGACACCGAACTCAACAGTTCAAGAAAGACATTTGTTAAGTTAGAGCAACTTTTATCAAGAGGTTTGTGGAGCTCAAAGGGTTACTATAGGTGATCTCGAGCACAAAGAGTCCCTTGTTGATTATATTCTCGATGGCATAACCCGAGTATGAAATGCCACATGTCGCAAAGATGTCATTGAGATTCTTTTGAAGAATATCCATGGCCTGATCGCCTTCATGCTTAAGGGCTTCACTATCAAGACATTTGAGAAGCTAATCAATAAGGTGGCTAGTCTACAAGGAGAGGCCAATAGTTGTCTTTTTAAGATCAGTTGCCTAAAGCAAAGCCACAAAAGATTTATGAGAAGAAGCCAGCAGCAGTGATAGGGGTAGATAAGGGGAAGCCGCCTAGAGATCCCCGAGAGAGACCATGACCTCCACTCCTCCTTGTTTGCCACCACCGAGGCAGCCCCACCGCCTCTCCCCAGCACAACCTCGCCACACCACCACCACCATGACACTCATACCCGCTGCTAGGTAGCTATGGTCCACCTACTCTTTTAGATAAGCTTAACAAACCTTATTCTTTTAAGAGGGAGGTAATCAGAAAGATCTTTAAGAATCTCTTAAAGAAGCCGATTTTAGCTACCGAGCCTAGAGACTGAGGAAGTAGGAAAATTCATGATCTAAACTTTACCCTACCAATGCTAGCTATATTTTGGAGGATTGCTTCACATTCAAGGACCTTGAACATTTCAAGAGGTGAAGTTATCCTAAAGGAATACCTTATGGAACAACCATCTAGTTCCACTAAGGTAATCCTTGAGGATACATGTGATCCTACCAAAACCAAAAAAGGTTAGGATATTTCTTTATCCAAAATCTCTAAGAAGATAGTCAAGAAGATCAAGAAGCTTTCTGCAGTGCAGTCGCCTCAAACCTCCAACATCAAGAAGGTTTGCAAGTTGCCGCTAACTGGGGAGCTCAGCAGTAGCAGTAGCAGCAACATGTGTCAGCCCGAGATAGCCCATTAGCATAGCCACCGACCGAGTCTAGCCTCAAGCCTACAGTTGTAGCTTCCACACCAGTGACTTCTTCCACTTCAGCTAGCTTTACTTCTTCTACTATTAGAACTCTTGTATCGATGGATAAGGGCATCAAATCCCTTACCCACTCGCTTTACTAATTTCTACTTTGTACCTCCAAACAATTCTAAGAAATTAAAGAATAAAGCTAGTTTGAATTACATCTGTGTCACTTCTGATGGGTTCTCTTTTTTTATTCCTAATAATAACTCTTCAAGTCAAAATAGCTATAACAATTTTGATATTCCTCTTTCTGATTCAGAGTTGGACTTTCCTACTCTGAATACTACATGTTCACCTCTTGAGATAGACTTGGAATCATCCAATTCTGAGGGTCCCATAGGAGAAGCTGTAGGTGAGCTTGTTGTGTAGGTAGAACCTTCCATTACCCTACCACAAGAGATCACCAAAGTCAACCTCCGTAGTGGCAAGGTTTTATCTCCTAGGGCAGCACCTCAATATAGAGGGAAACAAGTCATTGGTATAGAAGATCGAGAAGCCCTTCCACAGGATGCTCCACCCTTGGATATACTTGTGAAAGATCAACCCAAAGTGGACTACAATGTCCTTTCTCATCTAGGAAAGTTATCATTTAAGCTATGCATATACGATGCCCTTGTCTTATCCAAAGAGATGAGAGAATCACTAATCAAGGTTCTCCTTGATCCTAAAATATGCTTAGCTCAGCTGACCCCTATAGGTGAGGAGGCACATTATACAAAAGAAGCTCAGGAGATCACCTTCACTGATGAAGACCTTCTTCTGGGGGACTTAGAGCACAACAGTCCCCTCTACATCATAGTTGACATGGACAGGTTCAAACTCGCCAGAGTTCTTGTGGATCCAAGTGCATCGGTGAACATTATAAGTCTAAAGACCCTTGCCTATTTGAGGATCGACATCTCCACACTCCAACGAGATCAGATGATGTTGAGAGGATTCAATGAATAAGGTGAGCTGCTTTAGTTCTATAGTGTTACCTTGGAGATAGAAAGACTGAAGTCAAGTTTTACATCATTGATTTGAATACTTCGTTCACTACTTTGCTTAATAGGCCTTGGATACATCGAACAAGATCATCCTCCTCCATCGCATCAAGTTCAAAAAAGTTAGAATTGAATACCATGTCAACGGAGATGAAAAGTCATTTTCAGTTAGAGAGGTTGAGATTTATGAGGATGTGACCTACTATCTTCCTCAAAATACCCTTTCTCATGAACTTGGACAAAATTGAAACTCAAAATCAAAAGAAAAAGAAAATGAAGAAAAAGAAAAGATAAAAGAAAAAGAAAAGAAAAATAAAAGTCCAAGTGAACAAGAAAGGGGAATTGAAGAAGAAATAGATCCACATATTACATTATATCCACAGTTCATTCCATCATATGGACATGTGGGAATGGCTCAATCCACCAGAGGCGCAAGTGCACAGAGGTTCTAGAGGTGGAAGACCCCTAGGCCACACACGCAACAGAGGTGTTCCATATAGGAGTACCTCTACTATTCACATAGACTTGAAATCCAGCTTAGAGGATAAGTCTAATGTGATTACTATACCAGCCAACCCCTCTCATCGGGTTCCATTGGAGGTGACTTTCATCCGATAAGATAAAGACCAGCCTCACAAAGCAAAGTATTCTTAGTTTATGTGAAACTATTAGGCGAGTGGGAACCTTAGCTCTAATCTCACTTACATCTCTGAAAGTTGAAGGTTTGGTAGTTAAGGAAGTCCCTAAGTCTTCTAGTAATGTGAAGCAGAAGAGATTTTTTTTGTATCATCATCCTCAAGTCCTGAAGTTGATGTAGAACTCGAGGAGAATTCATTTAAAGAATTAATGAAATTACCATTTGAATTTTACTCATCTTGTGCTCATAATCTTATACAGAAAGATTTAGTTTCTTTTAGGTGGTCCAAGCACAAGTCAGAGTATTTTGAAAAGCTATGGAGCAATACAGGCAAGGAAACATAATCAAGAGCGGATTAGATTGACAAGGTCCAAATCAATGATGATGACGCTTAGTTGTTACCAACCATTTGGAGTCTGATAGGTTCTTCTCACATAATATCAACTCTTATGAGAATGTGTGTTTAAAAATCTCAGATGATCTAGATGATCTCCAAATCAAATAGGCACTGTCAGAGTTTGAAGAGGAGATTCATTCAAGAATAAACAAGCTTAAAGAAATCAAACTCGAGATAGAAGAAAATCCACGCCTAACATACATCAGTTCGTTGCATAATGAAGAAGAAACCAATGACTTAATTAGCTATTATCGATGTTTAAAGATTCACATGGAGTTATGAAGAAATGTCCGATTATCCCGACATAGCCATAACTAGCAACCCCTAACGCTACCTCTATTAAGCAAGCTCCTAGACGCATGTGATTAGAAATTGAATAAGGTCATTTCAAGTCAAGAAACTCGATGCGGTTTCATCGTGGAAGAAAAATATCCTACTCGTTAGTGTCATCCCTAAGAAGAAGAATAGCCAAATTCACATATACGATATTAGGGACTTAAATAAGGCATGTCCTAATGATGAGTTTCCTCTTCCTATACCGTAATTAATAGACATTGCCTCATCTCTCATGCTTCTTTTCATGGATGGGTCATCCGCTATAACCAAATCAAGATGCCTCTCAAGATGAAAAAAACATTACTTTTCAACCCCTAATCTTCTATATAGGGTCATGCCTTTCGACCTTAAATATGCTACATACCAATGGGCCATGACTGATCTTCAATGAACTCATCCATCATTGAGTGCTATGATCTAGTAGTCAAGAGAGAAAAAGGAAGAATATCTCCTTGACTTGAGTTTTGAATGAATAATATAACTCAAAATGAATCAAATGTGCATTCAGTAGTTTGGAAATTCCTTGGGTTTGTTGTGACGGGAATATAAATAGATCCGTAAAAGATCAAAGCTATCTTAGAAATGCCACCTCTAAGAGTTTAACTCAACTCGATCCTTTCAAGGATGGATCTAAGATGCTTTATCTCCAACCTATCAGGGAGATGCCATTTTCAGCACTTATCAAAAAAGGATGCCAAGTTCAAGTGGGATGATAAGTGCCAACATGCCTTCAAGATATCAAGCAATATTTGGTGAAGTCGCCAGTTCTAGCACTCTATCCTCAAGTGTGCTACTCATCCTCTACACTGCGGCATTGGATGACTCTCTCGGCACTCTATTGGCCCAAGCCAACGATGAAGAGAAGGAGAACACTATCTACTACCTCAGCCGTTGTCTGATTCCTACTGAAGTGAACTATCCACCTATTGAGAAATATTATCTAGCTTTAATCTTTGCTTTCCAAAAGCTATGGCATTACATACTTTCTCATAAGGTGAACTTGACCTATAGAATAAATCCATTGTAGTACCTCATGACACGGCCAACGCTATCCAAACGTTTGGCATGTTGGTCCATGATTTCTCATGATATCACATTCATTCTCCGCGTAAAAAAGGATAGAACTAGCAAAATTTCTTAGCGACACCACATGCTGATTCTCTTAGTGATGATCTCCCTAATGAACAAATCATGAACTTAGGGGAGGCTAGTAACCACCGATGGGAGATGTATTTTGATGGTGCAGCTTCTTTTCTTAAAGGGCAAGCACCACGATCTATTCTCCCAGGAAAGGCATGGGTAGGAATAGTTCTCCTAACTTTAGATCGTGACGTGATGAGATTCTCATACTATCTTTCCAACCTCTGCACCAACAATGAAGCCAAGTATGAGGCTTTGATTGCTAGTCTAGAGTTAGCCATCACTATCTGTGTCAAGAGCATTAACATCTTTGGGATTCTCGCTTGGTCATCAACTGACGGTCCTACCAAGTCCTCAAACCCAAGCTTCCTAATTACTACGAGTATACCATGAAGTTGTTGGCCCAAATTCTTGAAGTCACCATCTACAAGGTTCCTCGAGAGAATGCAAGTGTAGATGCTTTGGCCAAACTTGCCAACATGTCCAAGATGAGTCCATTTCAAGTGGTCCAAAATAGACAAGTCCTATCCCTTATTGATGTTGAACTCATCGAGACTTTCTCTTGAAGGGGAGGTTGCTACAAATGGATGGGGAGGAAGAACCATTCATAGATTATTTGAACACCAAACTACCTCAAGAAAAGTCACAAGCCCATCGTGAATAGAGAGCTCTCCCACTTGTTGATGGCACCATGTATCGGGTCCTTTGACCAAATGTGGCATTTAGACAAACATGAAGCGTGGCATTATAATCAGGTACATTCGTTATGTGGAGCACATCAATCCGTCAAGGTCAAGACTTGGATACTAGGCCTTGATGATTATGATCGCATGGAAGCTAGAGATATGTCGTACATGGTGTGGTCCTCCACCAACCACCCAACATTCTACACCCTACATTCTCATGGCCATTTGAGTGTTGGGGTATCACATTGTGGGTCCATCGATCCTCCTTCTTCCAAGGGTCATCATCATCAATGCCACCACTACTTTTCCAAGTGGGAAGCCATCCCACTCGAGAGAGGTCACAACTCAAAGATGTGCTTCAATTTTTCAAGAACCATATATAGGTAGGTGCCTATGAATTATATCATAATGGTATTGCATTCAAAAGCATGAAGATCAACAGCCAAGAATAAGTATAGATTGGAGATACTCCACCATCTACTACCTAGAAAATGGCTTAGCGAACATTCAAAAACTCTCATCCAGATACTAAGAAGACTCTTGTTAACAACAAATAGTGGAATGAAGTCTTGTGGGCATACCTACCACATTTTGAACTCCAACTCCACCCCATTTTTCCTTAGTGTATGGGTCAAGATTCCCTTTAGAAGTTTAACTCCCATCACTAAGGATAGCATTAGGTAGCAAGATCACTACAGAGTAGAATGCAAAGTTGCGGTTAGAAGATCTCAAAGGTTTTGAGGAAAGTCACCTACGGGTGTGCCAGAATCTTGAGTTGTACAAAGCCAAAATGATTTAAGCTCATAATAAGCTAGTCCACCCTAAATATTTTTGAGTTAGATAACTTGTGTTAGTCCTAAGGAGACTAATTATTACCCGTCAAAAGATGGGAGGCAAGTTTGAACCCACTTGGGAAGGCCCCTATGTCAAAGAGAAGGCCTACCACGGAGGATGTTATCAGCTTATTGATTATAAAGGGGAACACCCGATGCTTCCAATTAATGGGCTCTATCTAAATAAATATTATCCATGAGATAAATCATATTTGAAAATAATTATTAATAAAAAGAACAAAAATTTGAGTTCATTCATCAAATCTTCTCTTCTTCTGAAGTGTTGTTTGCTTGTCTTGCGAATCCACCATGACGTGTCTAGAGTAGCTGTAAGAGTCCCCCAGTGGCATCCATCCCTCTTTCACAACACAAACACAATCTCTTGATGCTATTAGAATAGGTGTCAGATAACCCGAGAGGCATCCTATTTTGATTAGCACAATTAAGTTAGGTGTGAGAGAACCTAAGCAGCATCCTTTATTAGTGGGAATCCCGATTTCCATCCATGACACCATTTCATCAAACCCCTAGTGTGTTTAAGGTAGGTGTAAGAGTCCCCCAGAGGCATCCTATTCCTTTTGACACATGCATAAAAATAAACATAAATCTTTTTTGTCTCGAGCTATTTTGATGTGGGAGCAAGCCCCCTATGGCACTCACTCATTAGCTGCTCTAGGTCGGGTCTACATGCTACCTCGTTAGTATGTCACCCCAGTGATCACTTATTTGGAAGATGTGAGTCCATGCAATTTCTTCCTAACTTGACCATTGCAAACCAATGAGCACCTTGTTAGTACGGTTGCCCACACTGCCCAGCCAATAAGCTACCTCGTGTTGACTTTATTTAAGAAGGTGTGAGTCCCATGCTTTCTTCTTGAATTAACCATCATGCACTAACTAAGTCGAGTATATTTGAGGCTTAGGATAAGTCCCCCAGAGGCTCTTTTCCTCTTGACTACCATTGAGTCGATGTAAGTCCCCTAGTGGTATTCACTCAGTAGTCGTCGTAGGTCGGATAGCACCTATCGAGCCAAAGATAGACTATCCCAATAGTCAGTTCCCTTAGAGGAGGATGTGAGTCCCTGAACTTTCTTCCTGGGTTGATTGTTGCAAATTGACAGGCACCTTAGGTTGGTTGATGTTCACTATGCTGACACTGACCCACCCAGTGGATACAACACTCTTGATAGATATGAGTTCTCGTGCTTTCTCCTTGAGTTAGACACCAAATACCTATTGGATATATGACTAGCCATGTCATCTTCTCCAGGGTGTTAGATTAAGCCCTTAGTGGCCCCATCCCATGTGGGCACTATATTTGGATCATATCCTTTGTGACCCCATTTAAACACTACCCAGGTTACTTTTGGATTGAACAATCCCCCTTTCCTAGTAGCCACCACTATGGTTGGAGAATTTGTTCGTGATCTTCTCTCCAGTTAAAAAATCGAGATAGGTCTAGGTGATATAAGTTCTTCTCAGTTTGATCTCTAAACAGGTCCATGATAAACAAACTAAGATAAACAAACAAAATTAATTCTTGTGGATTAGAAACCCCAAAGGGCCCCCCCAAGCGGGCATTCTATCTTTAGGCGGTCGGTAAAACTCCCTATAAAATTGCACGACTCGTGAGTTGATAAGTCCCAGTGGCACTCACTCGTCACACTTTGGTCGGGTTCAATCTATTTTGTTATAAGCAGGTTACCCCGACAGTCATTTCACTTTGAAAGATATATGACTATGATGCATTCTTTCTAGCATGATTGTCTCAAACTGACTAGCAGCCCTAGGTCAGGTTTGATTTGTTGCCCAAAGCAACCAATTACCCAAGTGGTCTTTTCTAATGGAAGATGTGAATCCCTAAGCTTTCTTCCCTTGAATTGATCATTGCAAACTGAAAGACACTCTTATGGTCGGATAGTTCTCTCATCGGCCGGGAAGCTACTCCCTTTGGTTCAATAAATCTGAGATAGGTCTAGGCTGATATGAGTTCCTTCTTAGTGTGATCCATCACAAACCAACGAAATCCATCAAAATAAATAAATCTAATAATAAAATTAATCTTGACTATCTTTGAGTTGATCTAAGTCCCCCAAGGCACTCACTCATTAGTCAGCCCTAGGTTGGTTTCAATCTTTTGTCTTGCCAATAGATTACCCTGACAACTAATCTTTACTTTGGAGGATGTAAGTCTACTACTCTTTCTTCCTAGTACAGCTATTGCACACCGAAAGGCATCCCTTTGGTTGGCTAGTCCTACTGTGTTTAATTTTGGATTGGTAAATGAGGTCTTGGCCTCCATGGCTCCTACTTAGTGCAATCCATTGCAAACCAACAGGGTTCATCTCAAAAATTCAAACCTAGCAAAAATTGAAACAAATTAAACCCTCTTCCCTAGTGGAGATTTCTCCTCAATGAGATCTAAACCAAATCAAACCTCTCATCTCCTTGTGGATGACTTGAACATGCTTCCTTAGTGGAAGGTTCACACTCTATCCCTTAGTGGATTCCTTCTCTCTCTTATGTCTTGGACATAAGTAGAGCCACATTGCACTAAGCCTTGGATTCTTTCTACACCTTGGGTTAGGGATAGTTATTTCTGTTAGTGCTTGTGATCTTTCGATATTGTTGATCATTTCGGTCAACACCAATACATGCGGTGTTCCTTATTAGCCACACCACACCTATTGGGCATCCTTTGTTAACCTCATTTTTAGAATGATCTCTCAACCCCTCCATCTTAGACATAGGACTTCTCTTAGACTTTAAGAGTTCCTTAGTCTTAAGACACATCTAGTGATTAGGTGAAAACTCAACCTAGCCTTAGAGACTTAGAAGAGTTAGCCATAGGAATAGGCCATGCCTTAAGGGTGTTAGGAAAATTTGCAAATCAATCTTATTTGATTTTTTCCAAACTCAAATCAATTCCACATGATTGAAATCCATGATTGAAATCCATGATCAAAATCTATGAATGAAATTCCTAAGTCAAAATCTCTCTTATGTCCTTACTCTTCTCTTAAGGAATTAAGCTAAATCATGATCAAATCAAGTCAAATTCATGGGATTTTCACTCATTTATTTTCTCATTTATATTCACATATATAAATGAAATATAAATATAAATTAATCAAACCAAATTCAAAAATTCAAGCTTCAAACTCCAAAATTTTCTAACTCCTTTAAATTCCCTTTTAATGGAATTAGCCTAAATCATGATCAAATCACTTCAAATTTATCAAATTTTCTCATAACTCATTTATATTATCATTTATATTCACATATTTAAATGAAATATGAATATAAATCAATCAAACCAAATTCAAAAATTCAAGCTTCAAACTCCAAAATTTCCTAACTCCCTTAATTTCCTTCTTAAGGACCTAACCTAAATCATGATCAAATCAAGCCAAATTCATGGGATTTTCTCATAACTCATTTATATTCTCATTTATATTCACATATATAAATGAAATATAAATATAAATTAATCAAACCAAATTAAAAAATTTAAGCTTCAAACTCCAAAATTTTCTAAGTCCTTTAAATTCCCTTTTAATGGACTTAGCCTAAATCATGATCAAATCACTTCAAATTCATCAAATTTTCTCATGACCCATTTATATTCTCATTTATATTCACATACATAAATGAAAAATAAATTAAAATAATCAAAACCAATTCCAAAAGTCAAACTCAAATCCACTCAAAATCCAGCATAAGCCTTTCAAGTCAAAACTTTGAACTTAGCCAAATCAACTTCAAATCAAGCCAAACTCTTGATTTTCCTTCATGATTCAATCAAACCTACAATCATGAATTCATATTTAAATATAACCTTCAATTACTTAACCAAAATTCAATTCAAAAATCAAACCGCAAATCCATTCATATTCTTTCTTTGAATATGAAATTATCAAATGGATCAAAACCCATTTGGCTTCAAACCACTTGCAGATGGATTTATATTTTAATCATAAGTCTATATACAAGTTTAATCAAACTCAAATTAAGCTTTGACCAAGCCATTTGACCCAGTTAGGCTCACTTGACCCAAAGTGACCTAAAGTACCCTTATGAGCTAATTCTAATCCTAACCAAATTGGATTGAAACAAACTCACCTATGCCTCTCATCATGATCAACACTCATCATAGGATGATCAATCAATCAAATTGGGTCAAACCAAGTCAAACCTAAGGGTTGGCCAAGTCAACACTTAGCCAAAATGAAACCTAACATAGCCAAAATCCACCATGGTCCAAATTGATTAAAACCATTGATCTAAGTTCATTCATGGCCTATGTTTGAACTTGACCAAGTCAACATTTAAGTCTAACCTAGCCTAGTTGGCCACTTGACCCAAGTTGACCCAACTTGACCTAAAGGGTCAAAATGTGTCAAAACTTGATCTAAGCCAAATTGATCAATCCCATTTGATCTTCAAAAATGAACTAATCAATTGATAGTCCTTTCCTATTGAAATCTTTGAGGACAATAACCATTTACCTTAATCGAGAGTATTCCTAAGGGATCCCATCCCTTAGGATGTAATTAACTATAGGGGCTTGCCCCTATAGGGAACTTAATGAATCTGGTTTCAAATAAACCCTGCTTTACTTTTTCATATAAAGTAGGAGAAGAATCTCTGGTACATATGTAGACTTATTATCCTTATGAGTCCTTATTGAGGTTATTAGGTACATTAAAGGGTAGTGACTTATATCTCCCGAGATAGTACACTATTCCTTGTTGACATACCCGATCACCTGAATAAGCACATCTACGGATCTACATGGCATCCCAAAAAGATGAATTTCTATATTCTTGCCATTCACCCACAGATTGAATGCGACCATATAGAAATATTTTTTCTCAACCAACAGTACCTTACGTGGTATAGAAAATAATAGCATCATACTCACTTAAAACTCTTATACATATGTATGTATGATGTGGCCAATGAATAAGAATCAGAAGTATAACTTTTGCATGAGTTTTTCTATCTTTATAGTTGCTAATACATCTACATGTATCTAAGAAAAGTGGTATATTAGTCTGGACATCCTGAGATTGCGAGATTTTAAGTAGCCCTAAGTAGGTCTTGTACCTTATGCCCCTGGTGTAGAAAATAATGGTGACATACTCACTTAAAACTTTTATACATGTGAATATGTAGCTAGCTAATAGATGAAAAATCCCTCTTTTCTATTAAAAAGGCATGCATTCATAATTCAATCACATAAAATATTCATATTCTAAATACACTTCCTTGGATTTATCATTTTAGTATGCTAGAAATCTAAATTGCATGTATAGATATGCTTAGGATTTATTCATATGCATGATATACATGATGGAAAGAAATGAATAAATATATGTTGTATGATAATAATTTATTTTAATTAATCTTAAGATATCTTTCTTATTGAATAAGGTCATTTAGAGTGAACCTAAACTTAGGGTTAATCAAAATATATAGTAAGCCATTCACTAAAAGAAATTGATTAATTAACTTGCTTTAGAAGTGACTTAAGGTAGGGATGAAAGAGGGATCTCCTCTCTTTCTTCTCTTTATAACACTTAGTTATTTTGTGTAGGCCATATGAAATAAAAGAAAACACTAAGTAAAAAATCTTCAAATCAATTAAATCACTTAAAGAGAATTCAACCCTGTTATAAACTTAGCAAAATATAACTCTAAAGCCCAGTTGGGACATGCCACACAAGCTTTAATTCATACACATTAGACTAAGTCACCATTTCTAGCTTTATGTTAGGGCGGTGCATGGTTTGATGTATGCTTATTTTGTGATGTATTATTTTAGACTAGATGTTACGGTGTATGTTCATAGTCAAGATGTTAGGTTGATATTAGCCTAATTATATTTTCTGCAGGGGGTCATGCTTAGGGGGTCGTTATAATAAAAATATATAAATACTTTTATTGTGCAGGTTGCTTATGCCCCTAAGCATAGCCCAAGTTAGGATATGTGGGCTTGGTTACCCATGTGTGGGATGCTAAGTCCAAATTATTCATATAACTGCTTGAGTTGTGTAGTGTGTTTAGCTAACATTTATTTTGCAGGTATAGCTAGATTACTTTCTTTATTTTTAATGTAATTTTGTATTAGGATTAGGATGGGTGTTATGGGTGATTAGGATGAACATTGGTTATAACACCAAGTCTTATATACTATGTGTTGCCTTCGGAGCAAGCAACATCCCAATTAATCCAAAAGGAAGAAAGAAATGGAGAAAATCAAAATAAAAGAATGAAAGAATGAAGGATGAAGAATGAACCCATAACACTTGTCATTTTATAATTATAAGTATTCTTTATAATCTAGGTTGTATAAGGGTAGAGCTCGGCTACCCACATTTCTTTTTGGGTTGTTCAGTGACACCAGATCGCACCGGCCTTTTATCCTTTAGCTAGTTTTATAAAAATTGTTTGATATTTTATTTAGCTTGTGCATTAGAAATAGCTTATCTTCTCATAGTTTCTTTATGATTGGTCATTGTTGTGTGGCTTAAATCCATTTAGGCTCTTAGGATAAAAATAAATTTTCTACCCCATTAACAACTCATAACTAAACTTTTAAAATAACTCATAACCTCACATAAAAGCCTAGGCATTAAATCAAGATAATAAAAATATTTAGCAACCCCCTAGCTGGATGATTGTATGTTTAATGTCATGCATAACCATCTTATTTCACTCTTGTTAAGAGAGGGCTTCCATCTTTTCTAGATAGAATGAGCTTAACCTTTGAGAGCCTATAATGGAAGAACACCTCTTTCCCTTTTGATTTGGCCCATAATCAACTTCTCATGCATTTAGGCAAACAAAATATCATGGCATGTGTCAAAATAAAAAGTCCCAAATTAAATGAAATTTGATAAAATTTATATTATATTAAATCATTATTCATACACCTTATGCTCTAGTCTCTTAGGGGGTGAGTTTAAAGACTTAGTCTATTTTCTAAATAATAAACAAATTATCCATCTTGTAAAATCATATGACTTGCCTACATAGATTTAAAGTGTAGGAGGAGTTAGCTGGCTGCCACTCTAGGTGATAATAAGTCCACCAGTCAGGTGGTTTACTCTCTCTTGTAGAGGTAAATCGTATACCCACTTTCAACATAGATTTTGGTCGTGCTTTGGCCCTCGCCAAAGCTCCCTAGATTTAGGATCTCAAGCTGGTATTTCTCTTTGGGGCTACAAGCATAAATCCTCACCTCTTAGGCATTTCCATAATCTTGTATTCTGGAATTATAAGTCCTAGATTTCTAATAAAATTTTAACTCAAACAAATAAATCTCTTCAAATTCAAATATATAAATCCCAACCATAGGATAGATTGGAGTGCTCACTAGGCCTCCTAGTATCATGAGCATTGTCCACTCATCTCCTTTGTTTTCGATAATAACTCTCCCCTTTTGAACCATCCCACTTGATCTTCTGAAATACAACCAATTTATTGATAATCCTATCATTGAATTCTTTCTAAATAATAATTGTCTACTTTAATCAAGAGTATTCTTAAGGGATTCACTTTTCTTAAGATATAATTAACTATGGAGGCTTGCCTCCATAGAGAACTTAACGAACCCGATTTAAATAAACCATACTTTACTTTTTCATCTCAAGTAGGGAAAAAATCTTTGGTATATTCAAAGACCCATCATGCTTTAGGAGTCCTTATTAGGTGATTAGGTCCATTGTAGGATAGTGACTTCTATCCCTTGAGATAGTACACTATTCCTTGATGTCATACCCGATCACCTCAATAAGTACATCCTCAGATCTACGGGTGTCCCCTCACATATACACACATAACAACATACCAAAAATAAACACCACAGCCTCCAAGCTTGCTTTCCCTTCTATCAGAACCTTTTGAAAGTGAATTCCCTGACATACGGTTTGGGTGTCACGCTTCAATGCTCATTGTATGAGATTTTCTTGAATCGATCATGAGCTCTCACGTCATGTGGTAGTCTACCAAGTGAAACATTATAAGCTTCGATTATCACATGCCTTTGGATCCTTCTTTTCATTAAGCCTGTTTCCTTAGCAACCTTCAGCACTTGATGCACTCTAGTAGATAAGATTTCAAGAATTTTCTTTTGGGGAATCGGAGCTTGATGCAGCAGTCGGTCCCAAAAAGATTGCTTCAGCTCACTGGTAGAGTTATTCCTCTTTCCCCATTTTGGGTCCTCAAATTTATTCTGGTGAGAATACTCGCTTCTGGGTCTGAGGCTAATGGCATAGTATGTTATTCAGACAACAATTGTTGAGCTCGTAGTTTGCTATTCATCCTTCTTCTCTGCCTTCTTGTTAATTTTCCTCCATATGAGAAAGCTTCATGATCATGCTTTCTTGGTACAAAAGATTCAATTTGCAGAGTGGTGTTTACAAGCATGATTGAGACTTTATGCTCAACAACTGTTCTCTTCATAGTTATAGTGTCCGAATATCCCAATCTTTGAAACACAAAAGCTCTCTTTTGGGGGAGGTTTAGCAGTACCTACTTCAGTAAATTTTCTCTATTTTACAGGCTGATGTGCACGAAATGCAGATGTATCTTGAATTGATGTAACACTAGCTTTAGTTATAATTGCTGGAAAGTCCACACTACCAAATTGAATGGTATCTCCAGCATCCTCAGTGTTGATGATAGTGTTATCCAGACAGATGTTAGATCCACAGCTCAGCTTCACAACGAAAGGAGTATTCTGCAGATCCATCTGCACAAATGAAAGATGGGGATCAATAATCAGAAATAAAAATTCTACCATATACTTTCAAAATGCAGAGATACAACAGAACAGAAATAAAACAACATATTCAAAAAAAAATTTCAAGCAAATAAAATCATACTCAACAAACTATTATGTTTATTAGAAATTTTATTATATAACTAAATTTTAATTTTGATTACTTATACTCATTACTACTATACTCCAAATTTGACTAGCCAAAGATGGAAAGAGAAACCAATCCCCAACGAAGTCGCCAGAAATTTGTGGGCTCCAAAAATTTGCCACCGACCTCTCGATTAAAAGAGTATAATTTGATGTGTTGGTGAAATTTTTAGAAGGAAAATGGAATAGCAGATAAGACACTACTCAGAGATTTCATCCTCATTTTGTGAGGACTTTAGATCTGGTTCTAGGTTTCATATAGGCGCAAACACCTATAGTTAATTAGCCCTCCCAATACTGAGAGAGAACTTTCGATTAAGGCTAGTCGTTAGATTGCTTAATGTGTGGTGTGTAGTAGCAGCATGTGGCGTTTAAAATTTTGGAGTTTAGAATTTATGAAATTCATCATTATCTAACTTAAAGCATATGGTTGGTGGAATGATGATGTGCTCGATCTAGATCCTATGGTTCTATCATCCCGGGTTGTTGTGGTCCCTTGTCTACTTAGTTAGAGGAGGTATCGACCCAACTTGACTGAAGGATCTTTGTTAGTATCCATAGGTTGTGTCGTCCAAGTAATCCTTATAGACCTGGGGTGGTGTTTATCCAAGAAGACAGGGTTAAGTCCACCTTGGCTGATAAAAGGGCTTTATGCCTATCAAATATACCCTATGATTCATTACTCATAGGGTTGAGCCATTGGGGAACATACGGGCTGCAATCATGACCATAATATAATGGTGTCATTTGGTAGTAACCACCCGATCAGAGGACTCTGGTCGTAACTGCATCATATGTAGAACCTACTAGCCAAACCATGTGGATAGAGGACACGGGTCACATCCTTACTGGCATGAGATTATTTGAGTTTGAATATAGTGATTTATTTGACTTGATATTAGCTACTTTGTGAGCTAGAGTTTTCTTAATCTTTCATCCCCAACAAACGATGGTGAATGGGTGGATGAATTATTTACTTTTAAGTATTTAAATAATAAATTTCATTTAGTTTAGATATTTACTTAGTTAAAATTTAGTTTTAAGATGAATTAGTTTAGAACTCAAGCACATTTTGATGATAATATCTTTTTCTATTGGGATTTTCAATCAATACGACCATCATTAAGGTAGACCTTATCAACTCTACTTATTTGTTAGTAGAGGATCAGGTATATGACTTATGTGTAATTTAAATTCTTTAAAAAATTGATATCATAACATATCTTGTCAACACTATTGTAAATATAGAGGATTGGGTCTTATGATCTAATGTAATTTAAGTTCATTTAGAAGTTGATCATTTATTTGACCTTGTCAACTCTTATTGCAAATATAGAGGATTGGGTCTTATGATCAAATTCTATGGAGCTGAATATTTATACCTTTCATTGACTTAAATTAACATTGATGACATTCATTTGCTTGTATGCATATACTCATAAAAAATTGAATTGATTTCATCATTCTTCTATTTTTTTAAACTCACATAGCATCCTCAGACACCAAGTTTAGGTACTTAGTATAAGTATCGGGGCCCATGCAGGTGTTTAGTAATTTAGGTAATTTTATTTCTAAATTATGAGATTAATTTTATAATTATTTAATCTCAACTTAGCTTGCACTGCTTTTTCAGACATTAAAATTTGTATTTTAAATCTCTATGTCTAAGCACATGCAAGTATTTTTTAGCTTAGATAACTTCATCTAATTAATGAAATCATTGATTTTAAAAATTATAATTAGAATAAAATTTCTTTTATTTTTGGATTGAATGAAGCTCCATAATTAGTGTAGCATTTAATTTAGTGTCGCATTCTATCTGCTTGTATAAAAAATTATTGATCTGGTGGTGATATAATGTGATCTAGAGCTCCTAAGAGGACTTGATTATACTCAATAATGAGTTCTTTAAATATAATATAAATCTTCACATAAATTATGGTTAAATTGTATCCATACTTGAATACTATATTTTAGTCACATTATAAATCCTTGAAAATTCAAACATATATTCAAGTGAATTCATTTTTGGATCATTTGAAATGAAGGGTTGCAAAGTCATGTTTGTATTAATTGATAGACTATCAAATTTATTGCATTTGCTATATGATCAAGTATTCGAATATTTCATAAGTTTCTTATGCTTTGATCATATAGTCAATTGATGACTTTTAAATTATTTTATTATGAGTTTTTAAATGATTTTAATGTTTAACAAGAGATCCTATCTCTGCAATTTCAATTCTAGTTAAGCTTATATCTTTTTTTTATAGATTCATTTGTTTCAAAACTTGACAAGCTCAAATTGAATATTAAAATTTTCTTAATATTCAATTTAGGCTTAGATATTTCTATTTAAATAGATTCCTTTAAGTCATTATCTATAAAATTCAGTAGTATTCTGGCATCATCCACACAAAGGGAGCTGCATCAGAACTACTTTGGCTTACTCAGTATACTCTATTGAGCATAGCGGATGGTGTCTTGCGACACTACAGCCGAGTCTTCATATCCACTAAGGCTCGATCACCTGCATGTAGCAAACACATATATGCAACTTCTACATTCAAATTTTGTATTATATTATTTATTTTTTGATGTGATTGATTTTTTTATTTCTTTTAAAATAAATCTTTATTCTTCCCCTTTTTTACGTCCAAAATTCAATCAAAATTTCGACAGTATTTTAGCATAGGGGGCTGCATCTAACAATTTTGTCTTACGCAGTATGCTCAATTGAGTGTAGCGAGCGGTGTCTTATGACACCACAGCCATGCCTTTGCACCCACTATGCCCTAATGGGCATTAGCGGGGTTTGAAACCTACATAAAGAAGCACAAGCACAATAATCTCTTTTTACACATTCAAGCATCTCCATACATTCACCAACATCAACAATAATAATTTTGCATGAGCTCGATTATAAAGAATTCAATAAGAGAGATTATCAGGTTGATTATTTGGATTGAATAGGTGGGGAAATGCCAAAAATCGAGAGGAGGGAAGGTTGGGGAAGATGCCAAAAATCAATAGGAACCTGCCTGATGATAGAGTTCTTTCTCTGCTGCGGTAAAGTGAATTGGACTCCAATCAAAGAAGGGATACGAAATAGTTGCAGGAGATAGTGTTGAGGGGAACCCGTCTGATGACGGAGTTGCCTCTCAGTTGCGAAAAAGAAAGATTCAGTTGGAGGTTTTGATGGAAGGGAGATGAAGGCTATGGAGTTAAGGAAATAGGGAGGTGTGAGATCGGCTAAGAGAGCTAGATTATGTGGGTGTGGGAATGTGGCTGTGGGAGGTAATAGGAAGTTGTTAGATAGGATTGTTATGTGGAGGCAAGTTACAATTTTGACTTGAGAAGCAAGATAGAGGGTTGTTTGGGTATAACTACAAGTCAATAAAAGGAAGAGTTGCTTCCCTGTAAGCAACAAGCAAATATGCAAGCAAGTAGGTAATAGGTCGCTTGATTCAGATTAGTAGGGAGGATGAGAGGTTGCTATGAAATTTAGTAAGAGAAGAGTTACGGGAATCAGAATGGAGGAGTTGGCAAATGCTAGTCAACCTTATTTTGGCAAGAAAAAGAGAGGTGTGGAGGACCTACTTGTAAGCGTGGGGGAGGACGAGCATGTGAGACTCATCTAGGAGGTTGTGAAATGAAGAGCTTGACAAGGGTTGATGTGGTGGAGGAATGGAAGGAAGAGAGGACAGAGGAGAAATCAAGCGACTAGCCTTAGAAGCTAAGAGAGAACCGGAAAGATTGATAGATAGACTGGATGTTGGAAATCAAAGCAGCCATCTGCACTCATTTCAGGAGGATGGGATTTGCTGTCTTGTGAGAATGAGAGGTAGAAGGGCTGCTTGGCTAAGAATGAATGGGCGTGGAAAGATCACCAAAATGAGGAGGAAAATCTCCAGTGGAATCCAGTTTGAGAAAGAAAAGAGAGAGGGAGCTGAAGATCACCTGCTTGATGGGGAGACAACAGGAGGGAGGAAGAACGTAGACTTTGTTCAGCTTAAGGGGGGTGAGTATGGGTGAGAGCTATCGGGCTTCAACCAGAAGACTCCTTATGAGCAGGAATAAGATGCCCTAATCATTGATTAATTAATTTCCTTGTGCAATCCAAGAGTAACCCGAGTCGTGTCTAAATGGGGTCGCTAAGGATGTGATCCAAATAGAGTGCCCATAAGGGAGGTGCTGCTAGGGGCTTTGTCTTGAACTCTGTAAAAGAAAGTTTATAGGTATATGGTGGCCAACTCCAGAAGAAAGCTTGTTGACTTACATCTGCCATGAGTGGTGTATCCACATGGTGGGTCGTTGTGAGCATAGCGATGACCAACCAATCTAAGGTTCCCGTCGATGTGCGATGAACAATATGAGAAGAAGGCTTGTAGACTTACATCTTCATTGACGAAAATAATCATCAGGATAGTCTGTCATCGGCAGGATAGGTGTTATCTGACTTAGGGTGACCACCAAATGGGGAGTCTCGTGTTAGGACTGGACCCAAACTTGAAGTAGTCAGGAGGAAAGGAGCCACTGAGGGACTTATCCTAAACCTCAAATATACTCGACCTAGTCAGTGTATGATGGTTAGTTCAAGAAGAAAGTGTGTAGGCTTACATCCTCTTAAACAAAGTCAACATGAGGTAGGTTACCGGCCGCACAATAAGGCCTACCAAACTACCAAGGTGCTCGTCAGTTTGCAATGGTCAAGTTAAGAAGAAAGCTTGTAGACTTACATTCTCTAAATAAGGAACCACTGGGGTGACACACTAGTAGAGTAGCATGTCAGTCCGACCTAGAGCAGCTAATGAGTGAATGTTACAAGGGGCTTTATCCCACATCAAAGTAGCCTGAGACAAAAGATATGTGTTTTTTTATATGTGATTGTGTATAGTTTGTGTTGGTGTTGTGTTGATAAAGGATAATACACCGCTTGGGTTCCTCACACCTACCCTAAACACATCGTGGTGGATTCGCAAACAAATATGCTTCTCAACATAGAAGAGGTGAAATTTGAGATGAAAAGAAGTTGTATTTATAATTAGTTTGAAATAAGATTTATGGATAATATTCTTTAGGTAGAGCTCATTGATTAACTGTATTTGGCACTTTCCCTTATAATTTATAAGCTGATAAGATCCTCCTTAGTAGGCCTTCTCTATGGCAAAAGGGTCTTCCCAACTGGGTTCAAACTTGCCTCCCATCTTTTGACGGGCAACAATTGGTCTCCTTAGAACTAAAACAAGCTCTCCTACTTGAAAAGCTCTAAGACAAACCAGCTTGTTATGAGATTGAATCATTTTGGCTTTGTACAACTCGGGATTATGGCATGCCCAGAGGCGTCTATCCTCCAAACCTTTGAGCTCTTCTAACCACAACTTGGTGTTCTGCTCCGTCGTGATCTTACTACCCACAGCTATCCTTAATGATGGGGGTTGGACTTCTAATGATAGAACTGCTTTGAACTCATACACTAAGTAGAATGGGGTAGATTGAGTTGAAGTTCTATATGCGGTATGATAAGCCCACAAGACTTCAACTAATTGCTCTTGCCACTGTTGCTTATTGTCGTCGAGTGTCTTCTTTAATATCCGGATGAGAGTTTTATTAAAGGCTTTTGCCAAGTCATTTGCCCTCGGGTAATAGATGGTAGAATATCTCCAATCTATGCTATATTTCTAGAAAAGTGGTTGATTTTAGTGCTATTGAATGCAGTACCATTATCGAATATAATTCGTTGAGGCACCCCGAACCTATATACGATATGGTTCCTAAAAAATTGGAGCACATACTGAGTTGTGACCTCTCTGAGTGGGATTGCCTCCGCCCACTTGGAAAAGTAGTATGTGGCAGCTAGAATGAACTGGTGACCCTTAGAAGAAGTAGGATCAATTAGACCAACTATGTTGGTACCCCAATACTCAAATGGCCATGAGGCCAAGGTGGGGTGTAGAATGTTGGGTGGTTGGTGTAAGACCACACCATGTACCTGACATTGTTGACATCTCCTAGCTATGTCCATATAGTTTGTGATCATCGAAGGCCAGTAATATCCTAGTCTCTTAATCTTGGCTTTCATCTTCAGACCAGATTGATGCGCTCTGCATAAACCTGAGTGTACCTCAGTCATAATCTTATGGATTTTGTGTTTGTCTGAACAGCATAACCACATATGATCGAAGGACCGCCGGTGCAAAGTGCCATCCATGAGAGCGTAGCAAAAGACTCTCTGCTTCACATAATGTGCTAGTGACTTCTCTTGAGGTAGTTTGTCTATATTTAGATAATCCATGAATGTTTTCCTCCAATCTGACTCATCATCCTTTTTGGCAACGGCAACCTCCCCTTCAAGATAGAGTCTCTTCATGAGTTCAGCATCAATAAGGGATAAGACTTGTCTATTTTGGACCCTTATTAGTATGGAATCATCTTTCGAATATGCCAACTCTTTGCTAAGCTTGGCTAATGTAGCTACTACTGTATTTTCTCCTCATGAAATCTTTTAAATAGTAATCTTTAAGATTTGGGCCAACAACTCCATAGTGTACTTGTAGTAATAATGGAGCTTGGGCTTTAGGACTTTATAAGACCTAACAATTTTGTTGATGACTAATTGAGAATCCCCGGAGATGTTGATATCTTGGATGCATAGCATAATGGATAACTCTAGACTGGTAATCAGAGCCTTATATTTGGCTTCGTTGTTGGTGCATGGATTAGACAGATGATATGGGAATCTCATCACATCTCGGTCCGGAGTTAGGAGAACTATTCCTACCCCTGCCTTCCCTGGAAGAGTAGATTATGATTCTTCTCCCTTTTGAAAGGAAGCAGCACCATCAAACTATATCTCCCAGCGGTGAATGCTAGTGTCCCCTAAGTTCATGATTTTTTCATCATTGAGGTCATCACTAAGCGGGGAATCAGCACGAAGTGGGTGTGTTGCTAAAAAATCCACTAGTGGTTTTCCTTTCACTACACTAAAGGGTATGAAAATGATGTTAAACTACAATAAAATCATGACCAATGTGCTAACTGTCCGGATAGCGTTGGCCGTATCATGAGATATTGCAGTGGATTGATCCTAGATATCAAGTTCACCTTATGAGAAAGCATGTAGTATCATATCTTTTGGGATGCAAAGATTAAAGCTAGGCAGTGCTTTTCAATAGGTGGATAATTTGCCTCATTAGAGATTAGACGATGGCTGAGATAGTAGAGTGCATTCTCTTTCCCTTCATCATTGGTTTGGGCCAACAAAGCGCCAAGGGAGTCATCAAATACAGCAGTGTAGAGGATGAGGGGCTTGCCCAGGATAGGAGCTGCTAGAACTAGCGGCATCATTAGATAGTGCTTGATATCTTCGAAGGCATATTGACACTTGTCATCCACCTAAACTTGTCATCCTTTTTAATAATTGCTAAAAATGGTTGGCATCTTCCTGACAGGTTGAAAATGAAGCGTCTTACATATGTCAATTGCCCTTGGAATGATCTGAGTTGAGTTAGACTTTTAAGGGGTGGTATTTCTAATATCCCTTGATCTTCTCTGAATCGATTTATACTCCAAAGTGTCGGACAACAAACCTATGGAATTTCTCTGAAGCTACTCAGAATGCACACTTTGGGGGATTCATTTTAAGGTTAAATTATCTTAACCATTCAAAAACTACTCTCAAGTCAAAGAGATGGTCTTCCTTTTCTTTACTTTTGACTATGAGATCATCGACGTAATATTCGACTTGATGATGAATGAGTTTGTCAAAGATCCAACTCACGGCCCGCTGGTAGGTAGCACCACCATTTTTAAGGCCGAAAGGCATGACCCTATAGCAAAAGATTCCGATTAGGGTTTGAAACACAATGTTTTTTTATCTTCAGGGGCCATCTTTATTTGATTATATCCAGATGAGCCATTCATGAAAGACAAGATTGCATGACATGAGGCAATATCCACCATTAGTTCTGGGATTGGTAGTGGAAATTTGTCTTTTGGACATCTCCTATTTAGATCCCTAAAATTGATGCATATGTGAGACCATTCTTTTTCTTAACTGGAACAACATTGGCCAACCAAGTAGATTATTTTTCTTCCCCGATGAAGCCAGCATCAATCAGTTTCTTGATTTCAAAAATGACCTATTTTTCAATATCTAATCGCATGCATTTAGGAACTTTCTTGGTAGGGTTAGCACTAGGCTCTATTGCTAGTTTGTGGACTACTAAGTCAGGAGATAAACCAAGTATCTCTTCGTAACTCTATGTGAAGTAGTTCTTAAACTCAGTCAACAGCCTGACTAAGTCATTAATTTCAGTATCATTCCACAAAAAATTGATGTATGTCGGATGTGGATTGTGTTTAATTCCTAAGTTGATTTCTTGGAGTTCATCATTGGTTGACCTGATCTCCTCTTTGAACTCTGGCAGTGCATCTTTGACTTTAAAATTATTTGGATCATCTAAAGTTTCTAAACACACCTCTTCATATGAGTTAGCATGATTTGAAAAGAACCTATAAAATTCCAGATGATTGGTGATGAGTAGGCAATAATCGTCATCATCGATTGGATCCACTGTACTAAATTTTAGTCCTGATCTTGATTGAGGATGTCTGGTTTGGTTGTCCCATAATCTTTCAAAGTAGTCCAACCTGTGTTTAGACCAGGTATCTGGGATTAATCCCTTGTTTGCTAGATTAAGAACATAAGGAGAGTACTAATCAAAAGATAATGGTATTAAATCTTTATATGAATCATACTCAAGTTCTACATCAACTTTCTAACTTGAAGATGATGCTCCCAAAAAGAATCTCTGAGTTTCCCCATCTGTGGATGACTTAGGGGCTTCCTTAACTACCAAACCCTCAACTTTTTGTGAAGAAAGTGGGGTTAGAACTAAGGTTCCCAAATGATGGCTGACTATTTTATATACAGACTTCAATACATTTATGCTTTGCTTTAGAGCTCGACCTTCATCACTATCATGTTCAAGTGTCACCTCGAAAGGGATCTACTACTGAGAAGAGCTGGCTAGTATGCTAACCATATAAGACTCATCCTCTAGATTCTAAGTCTATGTGGATTGCAGGTGTACTTCTGGTGGCTAGGACATACCTCCTATTGGATGGCCAATAGGGAAGCTTTCCACCTCGGGGGCTGTCTCTGAACTATCCTCTTCCTCTATCTGGTGGAGGTCAGGTCATCCTACCCATATGTTCGAATTGAGTAACAAACTGTGGGTGGAATCTGATGTCATGCTCTATATCATCCCCTGAGTTCATGTCTCGCTCTCTCTTTTATTTTCTTTTTCTTTTTTTTCTTTTCTTTTTATATTTCTTTTTCTTTTTAATTCTTTTCTTTTTGTCCCTCATGGGGATCTTGACAAGATTTGATAGAATGTACTTGTTGGTTTTGGGGAAGAAAATAGGCTGCATCTTCACATATCCTGACCTCATGAACTATGAAGGGTTTGAGATCTCCTTTGACGCAGTACTCAATCCCACCTCTCATGAACTTCATGCATTGATGTAGAGAGGATGGAACAGTGTTGTTTTCATGTATCCATGGTCTCCCAAGAAAAGCATTGAAAGATGTATCTGAGTCTATGATATGAAACTTTGCTTCAGTCTTCCAATCATCTATCTCCAATGGCAACACTATCTCCAATGGCAACACTATGGAGCCTAAGGCCATCTCGCCTTGTTCATTAAATCCTCTCAACATCATCCTCTCTTTTTGGAGTTTGGAGATGTTGATCCTCAACTAGGCAAGGGTTCTTAGACTCATAATATTGATTGATGCACCTTGGTCAAGCAGAACTCTTGATAATTTGTATCTACCAACACCCACTATGACGTAAAGAGGCCTGTTGTGCTTGGTCGTCCCTAGAAGAAAGTCTTCATCGCTGAATGTAACTCCTAATATATCCTTTGAGTTGTGTGTCTTCTCTTCAGTAGTGGTCAGCTGAGCTAAGAATATATCTAGATTAAGTAGAGGTTTGATTATAGATTCCCTCATCTCTTCGGATAAGACAAGGGCATCATATATGCTTAACTTAGCTGAAAACTTTCTAAGATGCGTTATGACGTTGTTATCATGTTTATTTTTGGTGTGCGTATATGAGGGGACACCACACAAATCTTAGGGTGTACTTTTTTAAGTGATCAGGTACGATAATAAGGAATAATGCACTATCTCGAAAGATAGAAATCACTACCCTATAATGGACCTAATCATCTAATAATGACTCTTAAGGCATGATGGGTCTTTGAATATACTAGAGATTTTTCTCTTATTTTACATAGATGAATAAAGTAGAATTTATTTAAACAGGATTCTAAAGTCCCCTATGGGGGCAAGCCCCCATAGTTAATTACATCCTAAGGAAGGTGAATTCGTTATGAATACTCTCAAGGAAAGTAGAAAATTATTATCTCAAAATATTTCAAAGATAGGATTATCAATAAATTGGTTATATTGGAAAGTTAAATGGGATAGATCAAAAAGAAGACTTATTATTGAAGCCAAGGGAGATGAGTATAGAATGGTCATGATACTAGGAAACCTAGTCAGCATTTTAACCTATCCTATGGTTGGGCTTTTTATGTTTAATGTTGAGGAGAATTATATGTTTGAATTAGAATTTTATTAGAAAGCTATGACTTATAATCTCACAACATAAGGTCATGGAAATACTTAAGAGGTGAGGATTCATGCTTGTAGTTCAAAGAAAACAACAACCTTAGATCCTAAATTTAGAGAGCTTTAGCGAGGGCCAAAGCACATCCTAAATCTGAGTGAAGATGGGTATATGGATTACCTCCATAAGAGAGAGTGAACTGCTGAACTTATGGACTTATAACCGTCTAGAGTGGCAGCCAGCTAACTCCTCCTATGCTTTAAAACCATATGATCAAGTCATATGATTTTTTAAGATGGTTGGTTGTTATTATTTAGAAAGAGACTAAAGTTCTTAAACTCACTCCCTAAGAGACTAGAGCATGAGTGATATGAACAATGACTTAGTCTAATACAAATCTTATCAATTTTTATTTGATTTTTGACTCTTTATTTTGACAAAGGCCATAGGATTTTTATATGTCTAAATATATGATGAAATAAGATTATTGTCTAAATCAGAAAGAAAGGGGTATTTTCCACTATGGAGGAGACCCTCAAAGGTCAAGTCTTCCCCTGTCGTGCAAGGATGGAAATCCTCTCTTAGCAAGAGTGAAGCAATATGAATGCATGCTATTAAGTATACAACATTGAGCTAAGGTATTGCTAAATCTTTTAATTACCTTAATTTAATGCCTAGGCTTTATGTGAGGTTATGAGTTATTTAGAAAAATTGGTTATGAGTTGTAGTTGGGGTAAAAATTTTATTTTTTTCTAAGAGCCTAATCGGATGCAGGCCACACATTAAATCACCAAATAAATAAGAAACTAATAAGAGGCATGCTATTTCTATTACACAATTATAAATAAAATATCAAATAATTTATAAATTCAACATAAAAAAATAAAAGGCCGGTGAGGTCGGGTACCGCCGTACAACCCAAAAAGATAAATAGGTAGTCGAGCTCTACCCTTATACAACCTGGTATATGAAAGAATAATTATAATTATAAATCAGTAAATGTTATGGGAGTCTTCATTCTTTATATCTCCTTCATTTCTTCATTTAGTTTGCTTGCTTTAAAGGTATCACAGGGCCTCCCAAGATAAGGCCTTCTAGCCACTGCTCATCCTAATTCCCCATAACACTAATCCTAATTCCTAATACAAAATTACATTAAAAGTAAGAAAATCAAATATAACTACACCTGTAAAACAAATGTTAGCTAAACATACCATACAACCCAAGCAATTATATGAATAATTTGGACTTAGCACTCTGCATATGGGTAACCAAGTTCATATGTCCTAACTTAGATTATGCTTAGGGGTTAAGCAACCTGCAAAAGAGAGCATTCATATTTATTTTAAGCACCCCTTAAGTACAATCTCCTGTAGAAAATATGATTAGGCTAATCATGATCTAACATCCAGTCTATGAAGCATACATTCTAACATCCAGTCTACAATAATACATCATAAAATCAAACATACATCACTCCATGCACCGCCCTAACATAAAGCTAAAAGTGGTGACTTAATTCTAAAGTGTGTGCATTAAGGCTTGTGTAGTATGCCTTAACTAGGCTTTGTTGTAATTTTTTAAGTATGAAAGGATTTAATTGTAAAGGATGGTTTCACTTTAAATAATTTAGTTAATTTAGAAAATTTTCACTTAATGTTTTCTTTTGTTCCACTTGACTTACTCTTAACAACTAAATATTATAAAGAGAAAAAAAAAAGAGAGGATCACTCTCTCTTATCCCTACCTTAAGCCACATCTAAAGCATATATTAATTAATCAATTTTCTTTAGCGAATGGCTTATTACATATTTTAAATTAATCTTAAGTTTAGGTTCATTTTAAATAGACTTATTCAATAAGAAAGACATCTTAAGATTAATTAGAATTAATTACTATCACATAAGACATGTTTATTCATTTCTTCCTATCATATGTAACATGCATATGATTAAGTCCTAAACATACCTATACATGCATTATGTGTTGGCACACTTAAATGATGAATATGAACATGTACATTTAAAGTTTATATTTTTGCTTTTGATTGTATTATTTTATCATATTAATTTAAAGATCTATCTAAATTCTTATACAAAAATACATAAGAATGAAGTTAAATAAGTACGTGTCATTGTTAACCAGGAAAGTGAGGTAATCAAATGACCTCCTTGGGGTTAGCTAAAGCATCGTATCCCCGGGATGTCCAGACTAGATACCATTTGTACTCAAACACATGTAACTTTGCATACATGAATGTAAGAAAGAGAGCTTTTGATCACTTAAACAATTGCAAATGCATGTATTTTGGTAAAAGAAAGAGGGGTTTTGATTCCATAATTAAGTGCACACACTCATGTATGAAAGACATAAGCTAGTATATGTCATTGTTAACCAGGGAAGTGAGATAATCAAATGACCTCCTTGGGCCTACTTAAAGCCTCGTATTCCCAGAGTATCCATACCAACTATTTTCTTTTCTCAAATACATATGAATGTATATACAAATAAAGGAGAGCAAATCATGCAAAAGTTATATTTTATTTGATTGAAAAGATTTATGTACATGGAGTAAAGTCTTATTTAAATTCTAATATTGAAATGTGTAAGAATGAAATCAAATGGAGTACATGCCATTGTTAACCAGGGAAGTGAGGTAATCAAATGACCTCCTTGGGGCTAGTTAAAGCCTCATATTCCCGAGATGTCCAGACTAAAGACCCATTAGCATTCTTACCTACATAAATCAATATATGTAAATGAAAGAGAACAACTTTACTTCATGCATTTAAGCTATAATCATATGCATTTCCTATGTATTCATAATTAGCATTTAAAGCATATATAATCACTTGTTTATAAGATTTGGAAAGTAGATTTGGATTTGATAATGATAATATCCACACATATATTAATTTAAATCAACACATGCAAGTTTGACATAAAGGAAACCATTTATGTTTAATTAATTTTTGAAGAAATGAACGCATGAGTCAAGTGGCATACAACATTTTAATATGATTGGAAAGAAATAAAGAGACACAAGCATGTAATTTCATTCAATCCAACTAATTCCTAAGGACAATCATTTTAAATAAGCTTATTTAAATAAATCAAAGTTTCTTAATGTCACTTTTGATTTTATGTTTAACCTAATTTAAGAGGTATGAGAAAGATTTTCTAATCCTAATCCCATTCCCCATGTGTAAGTTAATTTGATTTAAGGAAAAGAAATTAGGTTGATTTGATGGATTAATTAGGTTAAAGTGTGAGTTAAATCAATTAATTAAACCCTTGCCTATGTTACCTTAAGGTAATTGATTAAATAATTATGAGCTAATGTAATATGTAAATACATTGAGAAGTAAATAGCAATGCTCCTACGAAATGAAAGGAGCCTAATGCAATTAGCTCATATATTAAGCTTAAGGAATTATTTTAATTACTTTCATGATTTTCTCACGCATTTGAGCTAATCATAATTTCACTAACCTTTTTAGGTTCTTGAAAACCTAAAGCTCTACCCAAGATTAAAATAAGGAAATCAGATTCTTAATTAGGTGGTTAATCCATTAATTCATTTCTCTTTAATTATTTAACAAAGTTAAATAATTATCTTGGAAATGAGATGGGCTTAAGGGAAAAAGATAGGGAAAGAGGTCTCAACCTAATTCCATAAGCCACCTACCTGACCAAGCATGACTTAATGTGATTTGGATTTCAACTTAGCTAATTAAGCCATTAATTAATTAATTAATCATTAATTAGCACTTTGGTTGGAAAGAGAAGGAAAATTAGAGAAAGGATTAGGAGGGAGGCTTCAATCTACTTCCCTAAATCTCGTTACTATTCAACAGTGATTAGAGAGTCCAAATAAATAATTAATTATTGTTCATATGCTTAATTATCTCTTAATTAATTTAAAAAGATAACTAGGGCTTAATCAATCAATTTTCCTAATTTAACAAGTAATAAATCACAAGAAAATTTTATGAGGCAGAGGTCATCCTCTCAAATAATCTCAAAAATTTTGGGATCAGTCACTTAAATAATTAGAGTGTAATTAAGCTAATTAAGTTTTTAATTAAACACTAATTAAGCTCTATTTACTATTTAAAACCAAATGCAAACATTTTTATTAAATTCTCCTCTGAAATATCTTTAAAATGAGCTATTATTTTTATTTGTTGGATGTTTCTTCAATTAGTTATGAATTATGGAAATTTCAGCCTTAAAATCTATTTAATAATCCTAAATTAAACCTATTCCCACTGGCGCCACATGGCACACTGACGCGGCACGCTTTCCACATGGCACCGCGATATTGGTTATTTAAGTTGTCATGTCCGTGCGCCGAGTCAGCTGGCGGTGGATGCGGCATTGATCCATGCAGTTCGATCTCAGACCGGACGGTGCGGATCAAACCCGAAGTGTAAGGGGATATTCTCATTTAATCTAGCATGTTCTAATCAAAGTCTTCTATTCCAATCATGGGGAACAGACGGCCCATGATCCTTCTTCCCGTGAGTGATAAACAATAACGTCCGTCCGCCATGGATCGTTTGATTCAAGCTCACCCGAGCTCGGATATACTTCAAAATCAACCCACACCATCAAAGGAAGGAGACAAGCACATCCAACTGTCAAGATTGCATGTAACGGAAATTCTCTTCGAAAAGGACCAACCACACTTAAGCTAGAGATCAATTTTCATGGAAATACCTCATCAGAGCTAAGACCGGCGGTTTGCACGCTTGAGGAAGTTTCATCTAGTTGAGATGAAGCCCTGTTGATCAACACGAGCCTTGATTTGGTGTGAATTTCCTTGGAGACCAAGATCCTCCTCCTTGGCATTCAGCTTTGATTGAACTCGAGTTTGGAGTTGATTTGGAGCTCAGGAAATGATTTGGGTGGCCTCGATGAGGTGTAGAGATGGTGTAAAAATGAGGAATTTGCTTGAGGTGGGGTATTAGAAAAGTTAGGATCGAAGCTAGCCTCCCATATTTCAATTTTGCACGGGAAGAGAGAATGTCGACTGTCAGAAACTTGGAATCGCTCTAAAACTTATAAGGAAGCTCGGATTGGTGTTTGGAAGCTTGCACGAAGTGAATTGGTGTGTTTCTCGTTCGAATTGAGGGAGTATACTCCCTTGATTTGCTGAATTGGACGGACGGGGTGGCCTCCCATTTTTCGGCCAGCCAGCCACCGTTAGAGTGTTGGAGGTTCCTTAATCAAGTCCACGTGGTTTGATTGGGTTGGAGGAATTCATGGAAGGTGGCTCAAGGCTTGTTCTTGGATGATTTGGTTTCTTTGATCCCTTGGGTGCTCGGCTTGTAAGGGAGGTGAGTTGGCTCACCTCCCTTTGGTCCATGGCAAGTTCTATTCCCTCTAGAGTGGGCTAGGAGGCTTAGGGATTCCTCATTTGGAAGTTGGATGGCTACCAAGGTGATGGGAGAGTGGACTTTGCCATATATAGGTGGAATTTTATGTGAAGAGGGTTTAACCAATGGATTATGGCTTGGATGGAGACCATTTAGCTTTTGGGAAGACTTTGGGCTAACCAAGGGTCAGTTTGGGTCAAGTTTGGTCAACCACCAAAGTCTCATGGGTTGGTTTTATGTGTTTTGGCTTCATTTGATCAAATGGGTTCACATGGGTTCATGTTGAGTTGGGTTGACCAATTGATCAAATTGGGTCAAATCAAGGCTTGGGTTAGGTTCAAATGATGATTTGAAGAGTTTTAGTTCAAGTGGTTTCAATCAATCTGGCCTAGGTTTGATTTTGGCTCACTAGGATTCATATAGTTCAAATAGTTTAGGTTGACCAATTTGACCAAATTGGGTTAGGTTAGGTATTGGTTCAAGTTCAATTGGCCAATTAAAAATGAATGTAGTCTTTGGTTTGAATAAATTTGGATTTAATTTGGATTTTGGCAAATTTAACCCTTTAGGTCAATTTGGGCTGGGTTGGGTCGAGTTGACCAATTGGTCAAATTGGGCTTAATTATATCTTTGGTCAAGTTCAATAATTAATTTGGAATGAACTTGAGCCATTGGTTGCAATCAATTTGGGTTAGATCATGATTTGATCCATGTTAGCCTTTTAGGCTAATTTAGGTCGACTTGGGTCAAATGGCCAATTGGACTTGGTTTGGCTCAATTGAGGGTCAAGTCATGTTCAATCATTGATCATGAGTTAGTTTGAATCAATGCTTTCTATCAATTTGGTGTGTGGTGGGTTTTAGCTTATTTAGGTTTCATTTGAGCTAAAGGTTAACTTTGTCAAAGGACCAAGTTGACTTGGTTTGACCCAATCCAAGGTAGTTGATCATCCTAGGGTGATTGTTGATCATGATATAAGGTTTGGATAGGCTTAGTTCAATCCAATTTGGGTTAAAATAGAACTTGGCTCAAAAAGGTCCTTTAGACCACTTTGGGTTACGTGGACCTAAATGGGTCAATTAGTTTGATTTTAGCTTGATTCAAGTTTGGTTGAACTTATATGTGAGTCTAGGATTGAAAATAAATCCAACTGCAATCAATTTGGAGTCCAATGAATTTTGGCTTGTTTGAAGTTTTCAAGTTAAAAGGACTAACTTGGGCTTGACTTAGGTTGACTTGAGTTTGGTTTGATAATTGTAGTTTTTATTAATATTTGGATAAATGATTGAAGGAACGATTGATTCAAGAGAAACTCTATTGGTTTTGGCTTGATTTGGATAGGATTTAGCCAAATCCAAGGAAATGGCTAAAAAGGCTTGACTTGGGCTTTGGTTTAATTTTGGATTTGGTTTTGGTAATGTGAATTTATATTTCATTTATATTTGGGAGTATAAATGAAGATATAAAAGATTCATGTGAAAATCACTTATGTTTGGAGTGATTTGAAAGCAAATTTGACCAAGCTTAAAGATGTAGGCCAAAAGGGATTAAGTAGGGAATTGATTTAGTTTGATTTATTTTTGGTCATCGGAGGGTGGGTTTCATTTAGATTTATGAATATAAATGAAAGAGTAATTGGTTTATAAAGAAACCAATTGATTTTGGGTTGATTTGTATGAGATTTGGCTAAGCTTATGGAGGTGGGTCCATAAGACTTAAGAAAGGATTTGACTGGATTTGGATTTAGTTTGATTTAGTTTTAGCTATTTGAATTTATATCTCATTTATATTTGTGAATATGAAGAGATCAGTCAAGTTTGGGTTGAATTGGGTGGAGATTTGGCTTAGTTTATGAGAATGGGTCATATGATCTAGGAAGGAATTTTGATTTCGGATTTGATCTTGGGATTGAATTATTTTGTTTGTAATTTGGATTTGGATTTGGTAAATGATTGAGGGATTGAATTGATCTTTGAGAAAATAAAATGAATTGGGATTGATTTGAAATTGGTTGAGGCTAAGTCCATAAGATGATATCAAAGGGCTTAGGAAAAATGTTGATCTTGGATTTGATTATGGGTTTCAATGATTTGGTTTGGAATTTGGATTTGGATTTGGTAAATGATTAAGGGATTGAATTGATCTTTGATAAAATCAAATGAATTGGGATTGATTTGAATTTGGCTAAGGCAAAGTCCACAAGATGAAATTAAAGGGCTTAGGAAGAATGTTGATCTTGGATTTGATGATAGGTTTCAATGATTTGGTTTGGAATTTGGATTTAGATTTAGTATTTGAGTTGAATTTGAGGTTTGGTTTGAGGAGGAAAGCATGGATTGGGTTTAGGCTATAGGGTAGGCAAGTCTTCCTAAGTCCATAAGGCATAACATATTCCTATGGCTAACCCTTCTAAGTCTCTAGGTTTAGGTTAAGTGTTCACCTAATCATTAGAAGTGTCTTAAGACTAAGGAGATCTTAGTGTCTACAAGAGTCCTAGATCTATGATGAGGAAGTTGAGAACTCACTCCAAAAGTGAGGTCAGTAGTTGTAATCAACTTTGACTTGGTCCTTCACAAGCATATCCATAGGTAGAGCATATTTTGGATGGGCTATCTACTAACTGAAACCAATGACTTGTTTACCCTTATCCTGAGGTGCTACCCTAGGAGGTAGAACTTATGGAAAGTTTTACCTTCTCATCAGGTATACTTATAGCTTCTCCTATGGGATTCTTGGAGTCAGCTTACTCCAAGTCAATCTCAAGAGGTGAACCTGATTGATTCATAAAAGGAAAGTCTGATTATGAATCAAAAGAGAGAGGATCGAAATTACTATAGCTATTACTATTTTCTAGACTTGGAGAGATTTCAAGAGGAATAAAATCTAAAGTATCAAAAGTGGACGAGATGTAAGTAAAAGCTTTCTTCATTGATTTCTTTTTGGGTGGAGGTACATGATAGAAATCCAATAAAGTAAGTGAATTAAGATATTTAATGCCCTTATCAACTGATACAACGCTCCTGCTGGTAGAATGGGAGCTAGCGGAAGAAGAAGTAGTAGCTGCAGCTATGGATGGAGTGATGAACTCGGACAGTGGTTGCGCTACTTAATTATCCAGGGCAAGTAAGGTGAGCTGATATTGCTGCTATTGGGTTGTCTCCTTCTTCAAGTTATCTTTGACATCTTGCAAACCTTCGTTGATGTTGGAGATTTGAGCTGCCTCAGGCACCTGTAAAGAGAGTTTCTTGATCTTAGTAATCACTTGTTTAGAGGTTCGGGATAAGGCAATATCCTAACCTTATTTTGTCTTAAGAGGATCGCAAGTATCCCCAAGAATTATCCTAATATAACTGAATGGTTGTTCTAATAAGTATTCCTTGGGGATAACTACATCACCTGACTTGTAGCTACACTCAAGTCAGTCCTTAAAAGTGATACAATCCTCTAAGACTTGGCTAATCATGCGGTGGTAGGAGCAATAGTTAGGATTATTACACTTGCCCACTTCCTCCGGCCTCTTGGGCTCCAGTAACTGAAAGTCAGATTTCTTTAAGAGATTCTTAAAGATTTTTCTAACTAACTCCCTCTTAAATGAATATGACTTATTCAATCTATCAACAAAAGTAGGTGGGTAATAGCTACCTGGCGATAGATAAGTACCGCTGATGGGTATGCTGTTGAGGTGGTGTGAATGGTCGTTGTGGCAGCTGTGGTGGCTGATATAATGGCCGAGGTGGTAGCAGAGGAGGTGGCAAAGGAGACTGCTAAGCTCAGGGTCTCTCATACTGGACTCTGGCTAGCTGCTTCCCTCTATCCACTGACACAACTATCTCTGGCTTCTTCTCGAAGACCTTCTACGGCTTGGGCTGAGATGATTGGTCTGGAAAGGGTGACTATTTGGCTTCCTCTTGCAGGTTATCCGCCTTGTTGATTAGTTTCTCAAATGTCATGATGGTAAAGCCCTTAAGCATGAAGGAAATCGGGCCATGAATATTCTTGAGAAGAATCTCAATGGCATGTTGTTCGGACAACTGCAGCTCGCATTTCATGCACAGATTGCGCCACCTAAGAGTATAATCAACAAGGGACTCATTGGAAACTTGCTTCGCTACAAAGAGGTTGCCTACAGTCACTCTTTGCTAAGCTCCAACAAACCTCTTGATGAAGAGGTGCTCTAACTCAGCAAAAGTTCTAACTGAACTGTTGGGCAGTTCGACATACCAATTAAATGCAATCCCTATTAGGCTGCTGACAAAGAGTTTGAACAACTGTGTGTCATTGCCATCGACGTTGCAATAACCGGCTCTAAAATGTGCAATATGCTAACGCGGGTTCCCACTGCCATCAAAGAACTTGAAGGAAGGCGGCACAAAACCCTTAGGGTATTAAACTATATCGAATTCCTCCAGGTATGGTCTACCGTTTGGAATGAATGAGCTCCCCCTGGCTTGCATCATCGCTTCCCTCACCTGCTACTCTACCATATGCTTGGTATCCTTTTCATGCATGGAGGTGCCATCTGTGACCTTCATATGCAAGCTACCAGCATCATCCTTTATAGGAGTACACCTAGGACACCATAGGAGAAGACTGTGAAATTGGGGCTAAGGTCTGCAATGCTAAAACCACTGCCATCAACTCTTCTACTTTCTTCTCCATCTTGTCAATGTGATCATCCCTCTGTCTGAGCTAGTGGAGGAGGTGCTGAGTTAAATGAGACATGTCACCTTCCTCAAGCACAGTACCTTCCTGGCTAAGCTGAACTCGCTATAAGGACCCCCATGTGTCAACCAGGTGGACCTCAGTTGTGTCGTCCAACATGTCATCCTCGTTAGTATCAAAGATGACTCTATCCTCCTCCTAATCTGAATGGTCACTCCTGAGAATTCCTCTTTTCTCAACAAAGTAGTCCGCTAATATGTCATATATTAATCGATCTACTATGCCTAGTTGGACCGGTACAAACACCCGTTCATGATTATCCGTAGGACTGTGCTCATCTATCTCTATGCACCGGATGCTACCTACTATCAAGACTTCCTCACTAGGAGGATCAACTGTCATGGGGACTATGTCTATGTTCCCTCCTCTCTCTCCTTCTGTCTGTGGTGGTGGTGATGCGATGATGATGCTCTTGGGTTGCCACTCCTTCCTGACCACAGCTGAGGTAGAGGGTCGAGTAGAGGAGCTCAATCTCACCTCAACATGTGGAGTGGATGGAGTGGGATCCTTAGGTCATAGCCAGATCACCAGTGGGGATGGTCTTTCCCTAGATGGGGGTTTTTAAATCTTGGCAGGAGTAGTAGATGTTGTAAGTTGAATGGGTGATGGTGGATGGTGAGTGGAGTGGTGTGATGGAAACACCGATTACCCCTCAACTGGAGATCTCCTCTTGCATCAGACTGTTCCAATAAGAATAAAGATGTAATGATCATCGACCTACAGGCGATGATCATGGAAATCATCATCGAGGCTACAGCAAGCATACCTCACTCCCCCTCTTGCCCGGTACTCGAGCCTCCATGGCTCTCTCCCTATGGATCTGACCCCTAATGCTCCTAGAGATCATGGATCTTAGATCAAATAATGTAATAGACTCTAAGCGTCTGTAAGCTCTACCGACCTGGCGAAGAATAGTCCTAAGTCTGGCATAGAGCCTCCTACGCTCCCTAGTCAGTGTCTCAAAGTATGCTGGTTGTAGAGGCGATGCAGTGATCCTTCTGTAATCCTCCTCTCCATCTGAGGTTGAGAGGGGGTGAAACCTACTACCACTCAAAAGTGGAGAGGTCTCACGGGGAGAACCCTCCTCAGCTACGTGGGAGGCAGTATCAAGCTCCCTGGCTGCTCTCTCGTGGTCCCACTTGACCTTCCTATTTTTATTGCGGTGTTGGGTGCGGGTGTGCAAAGTAGAGCAATAACTGGAACCTACCTCAAAGGTAGAAGAGACTATCTCGGAGGCCAAGATAGCCTTTCTCTTTGGGGTTACCAAAGAGTAGGTAGCAGCTCTCACTAGAGCTATGGCAGGGGCAACTGATTGAACCCAGGCTAAAGCAGTTGGCACTGACACTGACACTGATAAGGGTGTGGGAACCATGATAGCCTTCCTCTTCAATGAGGGAAACTCAGAGTCAGATGCATGTCAAAGCAGATAAGTGGTGGTTGTCCTGCCACCTCCTCCCTACTAATAGTTGTGAGGGCTATCCCTTCACAAGTAATCTGAACTCCCTCAAAACCATGACCAAAGTAAATTAACTGTATGGTGTTAGTCGTAGTGAGATTGGTCTGATCCAAGGCCAAATCTACACCAGAGGGGAAGGAGAAAACAAACTTGTCGGGGCCATGGTCACTATACTAATTGAAGGTTGAAAATCCTGACTGCACTGAAATCACTGCATTTGTTTGAAATATAACTGAGTCAAACCCTTGCTTTAATATTTGTCTTCAATCATTGACTGATAAACTCGATTTAGAATTTAAACCCACACTTAACAAATTTAGATATGCTAAGTAGGATTCATTGAATTTTTGGAGAGATTTTTAACAATTAGAGGAGAGACTTGGCCATATGATTTTGATTTAGAACCCATACTCAACAAATTTAAGTATGTTGAGCGGGGTTCAAATATTTGGAGAGACTTTGGAGAGATATATATATATATATATATATATATATATTGTATGTCTTGTTTGAAAATTGATTTGAAAAACCTTTACTTAGCAAATTTAGGTATGCTAAAAGGTTTTCAATTATGTGTTTGAAATTTTTTTGAAACATCTTTGTTTGTGATGATTGGTTATGTGTGTGATATATGTTGATTTGATTTGAAGTTAGGGATCTTTCTTAACAAATTTGGTATGTTAAGTAGAGGCCCAATGTGTTTGATGTATGTGCTGATTTGAAAATAAAGCTCTTACCTAACAAATTTGGTATGTTAAGTAGGAGTCAAGTGTATTATGATTTTTGAAAATAAGGCTCTTACCTAACAAATTTGGTATGTTAAGTAAGAGTCAAGTGTATTATGATTTAAAAATGAAGCTCTTACTTAACAAATTTGATAAGTTAAGTAAGAGTCAAGTGTATTATGATTTAAAAATTAGGCTCTTACTTAACAAATTTAGTATGTTAAGCAGAAGCCAAGTGTGTTCATGATTTTTTAAAGAGGAAAATCTATTTAATAAATTTAAGTATGTTAAATAGAGTCAATTTATTTTTGTGATTTTTTTTTTTTTTTTTTGAAAATGAGACACTCATTCGACAAATTTGGGTATGTCAAATGAAGTCCAAATATGTTTTGATGTTCAAGACTTTGGAAAAGGAAATTCTATTTAACAAATGTAAGTGTGTTAAATAGAATTCAATTTTTTTTTTATTTTCCAAAAATAAAGGGAACTCTCATTTGACAAATTTGGGTATGTCAAATGGATTTCAAATATGTCTTGATTTTGTGTGTGATTTCTTGCTTTTGAAAAGAGAGAAACTCCAACTCTAGCACATATAAAATATGCTAAGTGGAGTTTCAATTTTATGTCATGATTTCATTTGAAAATGGAATCTTCATTCAACAAATTTGGGTATGTTGAATTAAGATAGCCATTTTCAAAAATGTGCTTTTAAAAAAGGGATTTTAAAAATTGTTGATTTTGATTTTGAAAAGAACCTCCACGTAATAATTAAAGGAATCGTTAAATGAGGTTTGGTTATATGAATTTTGTGCTTTTTGAAAATTTATGATGAATTTGTGCAAAAATCTCTTATTATGTGAATTTTGAAAAAGTGCTTTTGGAAAGTGGCATTTTGCAAAAGTGGTTATTTCCTTAAATATATGATGAACCTTGCCACACCAAGCTAGTGGTAAAGAGGTTCTAAATTTTAGTCATCTCCTTTCATTAGTTAATTTTATCTTTTACTTATTGGGGGACCCAATATAGGTTTCAGGACCTACAAGGAGTGAGGTCCTAAAACCTAGAGGATGTTGGCTAGCTTTGCTTAAGAATGAAATAAGTTAAGTGCTAACGAAAGGAGAAAAAGTCTTTGACTCATATGAAATACAAGTCCACTATTGATGCTTGGAGACAATAATTGTTTACTGAAGATGGAGAGAAGAACCATCCCTAGCCAGAAAAATTTATTGTGTTTATTTTTGATATGTGTATGGGGGACACCACGCAGATTTGAAGGTGTACTTATTGAAGTGATCGGGTACAAGATTGAGGTATGATATACTATCTCAAAAGATAGAGGCATCACCATTCAATGGACCTAATCACCTAATAAGGACTCATAAGACATGATGGGTCTTTGAATATACCTGAGATTTTTTCCCTACTTTACATAGATGAATAAAGTAGGATTTATATTAAATCAAGTTCTAAAGTTCCTTATGGGGGCAAACCCCCATAGTTAATCACATTCTAAGAAAGGTGAATTTTTTAGGAATACGCTCGATTAAAGTAGGCAATTGTTATCTCCAAATATTTCAAAGATAAGACTATCAATAAGTTGGTTGCATTGTAAAAATCAAATGGGATAAATCAAAAGTAGAGACTTACTATCGAAGTTAAAGGAGATGAGTGGAGAATGCTCATGATACTAGAAAACCTAGTGAGCATTCCAATATACTCTATAGTTGGGCTTTTTACGTTTGAAATTGAGGAGAAATATTTATTTGAGTTGAACTTTGTTAGATCGCTATCCCACAATACAAGATTGTGAAAATACTTAAGAGGTGAGAATTTATGCTTGTAGCCCAAAGGAAACAACCACCTCATACCCTAAATCTAGGGAGCTTTAGCAAGGGCTAAAGCATGACCAAAATCTTAGTGAAAATGAGTATAAGGTTTACCTTCACAAGAGAGGATAAATCACCTGACTGCTAGACTTATAATCGCTTGGAGTGGTAGCCAGCTAACTCCTCCTACACTTTAAAACCATGTAGGCAAGTTATATGATTTTACAAGATAATTAGGTTGTTATTATTTAGAAATAAACTAAAGTTCTTAAACCCACTACTTAAGAGACTAGAGCATGAGTGGTATGAACACTGACTTAATCTAATGCAAATATTTTCAAATTTTATTTAATTTTGGACTCTTCATTTTGACAAATGCCATAAGATTTTCATATGTCTAAATTCATGATGAAATGAGGTTATGGGTTGAATCAGAGAGAAAGAGCTATTTTTCATCATAGAGGAGAACCTCAAAGGTCAAGTCTTCCCCTATCATGCAAAGATGAAAACCCTCTTTTTGTAATAGTGAAGTAATATGAATGCGTGATATTAAACATACAACATTCAGCTAAAGGATTGCTAAATCTTTTAATTATCTTGATTTAATGCCTAGGCTTTATATGACATTATGAGTTATTTAGAAAATTTAGTTATGAGTTGTAGTTGGCGTAGAAAATTTATTTTTCTCTAAGAGCCTAATCGGATCCAGGCCATATATTAAATCACCATTCATAAAGAAACTAGAAAAAGCTATTATGTTTCTATTGCACAATTTAAACATAACATCAACCATTTTTAAAATCTAATGCAAAAGAATAAAAGGTCGGTGCGGTCAGGTGCCGCCACACAACTCTAAAAGAGAAAATGGGTAGCCTAGCTCAAGCCTTATACAACTCAGAATATGAAAGAATAATTACAATTTACAAATGAATAAATGTTTTGGAGGTCTTCTTATCTTCGTTCTTCATATCTCTTTTATTTCTTCATTTGGATGTGCTTACTTCAAAGGCATCACAGGGTAGGGCCTCCCGTAACACTAATCATAATTCTTAATGCAAAATTACATTAAAAATAGGAAAAGTAAATCTAATTACACCTGCATAATAGTGTTAGCTAAACACACCATAAAACCCAAGCAGTTATATGAATAATTTGGACTTAGCACCCTGCACATGGGTAACCAAGCCCACCAGTCCTAATTTAGATTATGCTTAGGAGGTTAAGCACCCTACAAAAGAGAGCATTTATATTTATTTTAAGCAACCCTTAAGCATAATCTCTTGCAGCAAACATGATTAGGTTAATCACAGACTACCATCCAGTCTATGAAACATACACTCTAACATCCAGTCTAAAATAATACATCATAAAACCAAACATACATCACTCCATGCCCGTCCTAACAAAAAGCTAAAAGTGGTGACTTACTTCTAAAGTGTGTGTATTAAGGCTTGTGTGGTATGCCTTAACTAAGATTTGTTATGATTTTCTAAGTATGAAAGGATGTTTAATCATAAGGGGTGGTTTTACTTCAAGTGCTTTAATTAATTTGAGAATTTTACTTAGTGTTTTTTTTTATTCCATTTGACTTACACTTAACAACTGAGTGTTATAAAGAGAAGAAAAGAGGGGATTACTCTATTTTATCCCTACCTTAAGTCACTTCTAAAGCATATTAATTAGTGAGTTCTCTTTAATGAATGACTTATTATATGTTTTAATTAATCCTAGGTTTAGGTTCATTTTAAATGACCTCATTCAATAAGAAAGACATCTTAAGATTTATTGAAATTAATTACTATCACATGACACATGTTCATTCATTTCTTTACATCATATGTAACATGCATATGATTAAATCTTAAGCATACATATGCATACAATATATTTTTAGCACACTTAAATGATAGATGTAAACATGTACATTTAAAATTTAAATGTTTAATTTGACTAAATTATTTTATCATATTAATTTAAAGCTCTATCTAAATTCTTATATAAAAATACATAGGAATAAAATTAAATAGGTATGTGTTATTGTTAAACCAGGGAAGCGAGGTAATCAAATGACCTCCTTGGGGCTAACTAAAATTTTGTGTTCCCGAGATGTCCAAACTATATACCCATTACATTCAAGCATATGTAAGCTTATATTCATGAACATAAGAAAGAAGGCTTTAAACTATGCGATCAATCAATTCAATCACTTGAACAAATATGAATGCATGTCTTTCTTCATAGAAAAAAGGTGTTTTCATTCATTAGCTAAATGCACATATAAGTATATAAAAGTTTTAAATGGATAATTTTCCATTGTTAAACTAGGGTAGTGAGGTAAAGACCTCCTTGGGGCTACTTAAAATCTTGCATCCCCGGAATGTTCATACTAGATATACCCACTAATCGTAGATACACATGAATGTACAAGTAACTACAAGAGTAGAAAATCATGCTAAAGTTATATTTTTGGAATATTTAAGCATATGGAATAAAGTCTTATCTAAATTCTAGTATTAAAACATGTAAGAATGAAATCAAATGGAGTACATATCGTTGTTAAACTAGGGAAGTGAGGTAATCAAATTACCTCTTTAGGGCTAACTAAAGCCTCATATTCCCAGAATATCCAAGCTATATATCCATTAATATTCTTACTTACATGTGGGCTCCAAAAATTCACCACCGACCTCTCGATAAATTGAATTGAAGAGAGTTTAATTTAAATGTCGGTGTAATTTTCAGAAGGTAGATGAGATAGTAGATAAGACACTACCCAGAGATTTCATCTTCATTTGGTGAGGACTTTAGATTTGGTTCCAGGTTTCCTATAGGCGCAAGCCCCTATAGTTAATTGCCCCTCTCAATAAGTGAGAGAGAACTTTTGATTAAGGCTAGTCGTTAGATCACTTAATGCGTAGCGTATAGTAGTAGCATATGGAGTTTCAAATAATATATTATGAAATTCATCATTTTAGATTAAACCGAATGGTTGGGGGAATGATGACGTGCACGATCTAGATCCCATAGTTTCGTCATCCTGGGTTGTCGTGGTCCCTAGTCTACTTAGTCAGAAGAGATAGTTGACCAACCTGACTGAATGATCCTTATTAGAAATACATAGGTTACATTGTCCAAGAGATCCTAGTAGATCTCGGGTGGTGTTTGTCCAAGGAGATAATCTTAAGTCTACCTTAGCTGACAGAGAGCTATTTGCCCTATCAAGTATACCCTATGATTCACAACTCAAAGGGCAGAGCCATTGGGGAGCATATGGGCTACGATCATGATCGTAATATAGATTAGTCAAAACCAGATCAAGGGCTACAGTAGCGCTTCATCTATGGAGCCTACTATCTAAGCCATGCAATCAGAGGACATAGGCCACATCCTTACTGGAAAGAGCTTAATTGAGAGTGAACATAGCAGAACACTTGATTTGACATTGGCTCCTTTGATAGCTAGAGTTTTCTTAATTTATCACTCCCGACAAATAATTACGGAAGGTGGATAGATTGAGTTTTGCTTTAAGCTTTTAATGATTGAATTCCATTTAAGCAATTTTAGATTGCTACTTAATTTGATTTAAAAAATTGACTAATTTGAATATATTTAAGAGCTTTAGTACTTGTCAACTCTATTTAGCTCCTAATAGAGGATCAGATCTACTATCACATGATAGAATTAGTTTCTTAGATATTTTACTAAGTTCAAATTCCTATAATAGGTTTTTAGGTTTTATTAACCTGGACCCAGTTCTAAGACTAAATTGGGAAGTAACTCATGATCTCACTTGAATCTAAACATTCAATATAGTTGAGGGCTCAGTGTGTATTTTAAGACGACAAGCTTATTAACATATATGATGTGTTACGAATCTGATGGCGTAGAAGACATTATAAATTGATCTAATATCTTATTAGAATTTTTTAGATTAATATTTAATTAATTTCAATTTAGCCTGTGCAGCCTTTTTAGACATTAAAATTTACACTTTAAATCTCTATGTTTGAGCACATATACGTATTTATAGCTTAGATAATTTAATCTAATTAATGAAATCACTAACATTAAAAATCATAATTAGAATGAAATTTCTTTTATTTTTGGATTGAAGGAAAGTTTCTTCATTCGTGCAGCATTTAATTTAGTATCGCTTTCTATTTGTTTGTACAAAAAATTGCAGATCCGGTGGCGTCTATTTGAAAGTTTGCACAAGCTTTGAATAAGAATATATTCATTTTAGATATGTAATAAATTTATATTCATTCAAACCCAAATGAGTGACTGCTATAAGATATGTGCATGGGCATACTTCATGCAGTCGTATTCATACAAATTTATATGTACAAAGTTCACCCAAAAGAAAGCTTCAGGTCTCTCTAATTTTATCATTTAAGGACTCTTCACGTTTTCTACAATAAGAGTTGTTAGACCCTATTTAGATTCATTTTTAATTTCATATCAAATTCCCTATTTATTTGAAAATTAAAATTAAAATTTATTGCAAGTTTATTATGAGTTTAGTATTAACTTCCTTAAGTTTTAGTTGCATTTGTTTTGATAACAAACATGGAACAAGGTCGTTATGATATATTTTACACATGTTATTAGTTTAATTATAACTGGGTCCCACAAAGATAGCTTTCATTTCCTATAAATAAGGCTAGGGGGTCTTACCTTTGATATCATTTGCTTGAAAAGAAAACTTCATAGCCTTTAAGAATTTTTGAAGAAAGGAAGGGAACTTGCTTACGTTTGAAGTAAGTAGTTTACTTTAGTATTACATTTCCTCTTTGTTTTATTTAGTTTCCTTTAAGCATTATCCTCTTTATTTTAATGTTTATCTTAATGCTTATCATGCATTTTTTATTTAATTTGAGTTTAGACAATTTCCATTTAAATTTGTTTAAGTCCCGAATTTTAGTCAAAATTTTGGCAATATTTATTAGATGGACATCCAGATGTTGTTGCACACGCCTATCGATAATGAGTGGTGTCTTGTGACACCACTACCACCTTTCGCTGTATTTATGGGATTAACGGATTTAAACTAAAAAAGAATTCAAAGATATGTATTTTCACATTCACATTCCGCTATGCCCCATGCGTTAGCTAAAACTGCAAAAAGAGACGCAAACATATATATATTTTCACATTCACATTTCCTCACTCACATTCCTGCACGTCCATAATTAACAACACTAATAACTTGTATTCAAAGCAAGTAAGCTGTAAGAGAAGGATAATTGCTTGGAGTGCAATAGTTCCTCTTTACAAACCCACTCCTCCTCAATACTGTTGCGACTTGATGGGAAGGGGGACAAATTATAAAAACAGAAAGTGAAGGGTATGTTGGTTGATCGGTAGAAACTAGATAAGATTATGATTGGACAAATCAGAAAAGAGAGAGCGACGGGATGAGGGATGTCCTTGCGGCTCAGTTCAATTCGGCTGAGGGGAAGTAAAAGTGAAGGCTCGGTTGTTGCTTAGTATGGTCGGCGGAGGGAGATTGTAGTAGAACAGACATATAGGATGTAATTTTGGTTTTACAATTGAGAGGGAAAGAGAGAAAATCAAGAAGAGAAGAAGAGGAAAAGAAAAAAAAAAAGGAAGAGGGAGAAGGAGGAGTTACCTTTTCGGTTTCTAGTAAAGGGGGAAATCGTGAGAGCGAAGTGGGTTTCTCCTTTTCGGTTTTGAAGGAGAAAGAGCCAAAAACAAAAAAGAAAATGGGGGAAATCCTTTCTTTGTGCGGTTGAAGAGAGGGAAGAGGGAACGATTATCTGTTGTTCGAATCGCGTGTGGAGGGAGTGCGGGAGTGGTTGGCTGAGCGATTCCTTCCGATCGTGGGGATCGAACACTCGTTTGAGGGAGGGAGGCTCGAGCGAGGAGGAGGCTTCGTGCAGCTCGTTCGTGCATGAAGGAGAACAGAGGAGGCTTTCGTGCAGATCTAGCGGGTTCGGGTTTGCGAGGAGAATGATTTAGGGGTCGGTTAACCCGGTTCTAGGAGGGTTTAGGGATTTAGGGTGTCGGTTGAGCTGCTGCTTATACGTTATTAGCCCATTTTATAGTATTTTTTATTAGTTAATTTTCTTTAATATGAACTTTACATCGACACGATTCAGTAATTAAAATATATATCAATTTAAGGTTATTCTGAATAGCATAGTCCATTTTATAATCGGTAGTTTGGTTTAAGCATCGTGGATCAATTTGATTGAAAATCTTGTCTTTTCAAATCGACATTCATCATTTTATGCGAATGTCGAATAGTCATTTAATAGTTTTATATTTGAAGTACGCGTGATTTTATGAATTGTTTGGTTTACATTAGTCTTATCGTGATCGATATGCATCTGGCGCATTGATATCGATGGCGGTGGTTGATCGAGTTATACAACATTTATATTATGACCAATTTCAACATTCTAAATGCAATGGTGAATTCCGTTAGTCGATCGGAGGTCATTTGGTTTAATTTTGGCGACATCTAGTGTATTACAACCTCGATTTGCGCACAATCACTTTTGATCATTCAACATTTATACAGACTCATCTAAATTGAGCATAGACGATCTCATTTGGTAGTTTTTGATATTTCAAAGCTAACGATGCAATCAATTTCATGAACGGATATCGTTCGGATATCGTCGTAGCTTCCCGACTTTGATATGTGTGTCGATATATTGATAGCTCGATCGCTTGATCGATTGATCTTTAGATTATGAAATATTTATATTTTGATCAATTTCGATGTTCTGAATGCGATGGTGAAGTCCGTTCGTCAATCGGAGATTTTTCAACCATTTTTGGTGATGTCCAGTGCATTTTGAGCCTCAATTTATGCACTATCACTTTCGAGTCCATCGAATTCGACTTGTAAGCTTGACTCGGTTTATGAACATATATGGAGGTCAACAAATGCCCCCCAGTAAATGTGAGCAAGTCACATTTGTTTGCTGTTGACCCTTTTGGGTACTTAGATCATTTAGCTTTGATTACGATAGCTTATGCTTTGATAGGATTTATCATTAGTATGATACCTTATTTAGAACATGTTAAATGACGGGATTGATCAATTTGTTAGAATCAATTTGCCGGATAGATAAGAGTTCTTACACCATATGCTCTATACTTCGATGGCTTTGCTGAAGATCTATTTCTTTTATGTACTTGCAGATTTGAGTTTCCTCCGATCCTAACTTCGTGCTTGATTGGTTGGTTTATTTGTTTTGATGAAGGGCTCCACTGGGGAATCAATTTATCCGTGCTTGGTCGGATTTGCAATTCCTTCTGTCCTAGCTTTAAGCTTGATGGACTTGATGAAGGACAGACCTGATTTGTCCATATTGCTTATCAAGAAGTGTCTGTATGCCATGAATCCTATGCTTGTTGCTTTGACAAATTCATTGAAGGGTGCGTATAGATGACCCAGCCTTTCGGCTTATACTAGGTCTATGTTGAGTTATCAGTCTATTAATGTGTGCTTTAACCGATGAAATTCTTTAGTTACCATCGGCTTTGTATGAACTATAGAATTGCTTCCTCGGTCCTATGCTTTTTGCTTTGACGAACTTGATGAGGAGATTGTCTTTGATCTGTGCTTTGAGCTTGATCAGATCATTTAAGAATGAATTGAAATATCACCCTGGAGGCAATATAAAGATTAATTTGAGGCAGCCCTGAATTAAGAGTTTCCTCAAATTGTCTTGATCTATCGATCAAGTAGAAACATCTCTTGTATCTTGGTTGCTTGTAATCACTAAGTTGGATCTGGTTTGAGATTGAATAGCGGTCATCATTGGACTGATGAGCAAGGGCTCTTTCACTGCGGCATTTTCTTACAGCTTGTTGAGTGAGGAGAGCGTCAACAACTCGGCCACATTTGGGCTTGTTGAGTTCGACCTTTAGAACCTACTCGAGTCTTCGACTTAAGCTGTAGTGGGTTGGTGGTTTTGTCATTAGACTGACGAATGGCGGCTCTTTCATTACGGCCTTTTCTTGCGGCTTGTTGAGTGAGTAGAGCGTCAGTAACTTGGTCATTTGTGGGCTTGTTGAGTCGACCTTTAGAACCCATCTGTGTCCTAGACTTCAGGATGTAGAAGTTAATTTTTCTCAAACTTAATTGATTGAAGCTTCCAAAATTGGGATTTCTTCTTACTTGATCTCCAGAATTTGGCAAATCTGGCAAATAAATTTTTGACATTTAGGGTTATCTTTTTACTCATAGAAATAAATTATTTTTGTTCCTACAAGAACTTGCAACTTAACAATGATAATTATGAATATATTCAGGGATTTTGGCATAAAGTTTGATGTCAACCTGAATCAGAATATATTTGAGGATCTCGTCTTAAACACGACGTTGACTCAAATAAACTTAATATAAACTAAACAAAATGCCCCCTCTCTTGTATGAGGAATTCTAAAGCACATTTAGAAGAACTTTTAAGATAAAAGTATGTAAATACATTAATATCTGAATTGATATGCTCTTAAAAGAGTTTTAACATGTAACATTGATTTCCTCTATATATGTAAATCTAAAAAATACCCCCTATGTAACAGGGAAATTTTCACTGAAAAGATTTTTTCATCTAGAGTGAGTATATTTATTTAGGGATCTCAGCATGAAGCACGATATCGACCTAAATAGATATACTAAAAAAATGTCTCATGCCTTGCAGGGGATTTCTATTGTACTTTGAGAATGTAGTCATCATGTATAATACTTTTCAGGTATTGACCATTAATTGGCGGCATTGGTCTTTCACCCTTTAGGTCAATGAGTTAGTATGCCCCTCCTTGGTACACTTTCTCAATTACAAAAGGGTCTTCCCAGTTAGGCTCAAATTTGCCACCAATTTTTTGATTGGGAATAATTCTTGGCTCAAGACCAACTCTCCTTTTGTAATGTTGAGGCCCGTATGGTCAAAAGCCGACATCTTTGCTCGATAAACTTCCAAATTTTGATTAGCTTGTAATTCCTCATCGGCGAGTTCCTCCATTCTCAAACGAGCATTTTGATCTTCAGTTAGATTGTATTGAATGGCTACCTGAAGTGAAGGCAACTCAACTTCAAGTAGAAGAACTGCTTCAATTCCAAATACCAACGAATAAGAAGTGGCTTTAGTCACCGTCTTATAGGTGGTTCGATACTCCCATAGTGCCTTTATTAGTTTAGTATACAATTTCTCTCTTATTTTTAGTGATGATCTTCTTGAGCAATTTAACTAATATCTTGTTGAAGGCCTCCGCCAAATCATTTGCTCTTAGGTTGTATATTGAAGAGTATCGTCAATCAATTTTGTGTCGATCAACGAATCTATAAATCTTTGCACTTTTGAAAGCTATGCCATTATCAAAAATTATTTGGCACAGCACTCCAAATCTCTAGACCACATTATGCGTGAAGAAGTTGATCATTCGGTCGACAGTAACTTCTTTAAATGGGGTAGCTTTAGCCCACTTAGAGAAATAGTCATTCACTGCTAGGATGAAGTAATGTCCAGCTGAAGATGATGGATCAATTAGTCCAATTACATTTGTACCCCAGCATTCAAAAGGCCAAGATCCTATTATTGGGCGTAATGGATTTGGAGGTTGATGGATTATATTTCCATGTACTTGAAATTTGTGGCACCTCTTGGCATGATTTATACAGCCTTTCACCATAGATGGCCAATAATAGTCCATCCTTTTGATCTTTACTACCATCTTGGGACCTGACTGATGTGCACCGCAATGTCCATCATGAACTTCAACCATCACTTTGGTTGCGTCAACTGCATTTAGGTATCGTAGCCACATTTGTTCAAATGATCTACGATATAGAGTGTTATTGACGAAAGCATAGCGCAACATCCTCTTTTTTATTTGAGTTGTCAGTAATTTATTGTTTGGTAATTTGTCTTCTTTAAAGTAGTCAATGAAAGGTTTCCTCCAATCATGTGGCTCTTCTACAATAAAGGCTTCACACTGCTTTTCTAAAGTAATGTCATTCTTAGCTCTTCTATGTATAACTTCTTGTTGATTTTAGGGAGTACGAGGAGAAACTTGAGTCACATCCTGTTGTGTCAAATTTGGTAACCCCTCTACCTACGAGGATTGGTACTTTGCTGGCCCTAGAACTCATCGAGTAAATATGCCGATCATGACATAATCATGATTAATACTTGTCATTTCTTTAGCTAACTTTGCTAAGCAATCGACTTTGCTATTCTCGGACCGAGAGACTCGAGTTAGTATGATATTTGATATTTGCTTCATAAGCTCAAGAACTCACTTGTAGTAGAAAGCTAACTCAAGCTTGTTGATTTTATAGATACCAAGTACTTGATTTATAATAAGCTGAGAATCACCAAAAATATGCAAGTTTTGAATACCTATAAAAATAGCTTCTTCAAGACCTACCACTAATATTTATTCTCAGATTCATTATTAGTTATTGGCTCAATCAGCCCATATGATCATCTCATTATCCCTCCTTCTGGTATTATGAAATGATGTCGATTCCTGCTCTTGCCCTTGAAAAATTTAGAGGTTTGACTTATTTGATCGATGAGGCTCCATCGAAGTATATTTTCCAAATTTGTGAGTTTTCTCTTTTATGAATGAGCATAATTTGCTCGTCAGGTAAATCATCATTAAGAGAAGAGTCCGACGGGATGGGATGTGCAGCAAGAAAACCTGCTAAGACTTGTCCCTTTATTGCTTTCTGTGAAACGTATGTGATATTAAATTGTAAAAGCAGTACTGCCCATCTTATCAAGCGATCTATCAACATTGGTCTTATCATCAAGTACTTCAATGAATCGATCCTTGAGATGAGGGTAATCTTGTGAGATAACATATAATGACAGAGCTTTTGGACAGCAATGATTAATGTTAGGTCTATTAGAGTATCTCATTTCTTCTCCAATCTTGATTAAATAATAAGAAACATTCTCTTTGATTTCTTTATTTGTGCCAATAATGCTCAAGGGACTCATCAATGCAATTGTGTATAGAATGAGGGCTTCCCAAGTAGGCATTGTCGGATTGGTAGATTTGGTAATTTTAATATTGAAGCACTCTTATTGTCCCACTTGAATGGAGCATCCTTCTTCATCAACCTTACAAATGGTTGAAAGTGTCCTAATAGGTTTGATATAAATTGACGGATGAATGCAACCTATCCTTATAAAGAATAAAGTTGACACAAACTCTTCTGTGGAGGCATCTCCATAATTGCCTTGATTTTAGTAGGATCAATTTAAATTCCTCTGTGGCGTACAATGTACCCCCAGGAATTTTCCAGAGGATACCCCGAATGTACATTTTAGAGAATTCATCTTGAGATCATATTTTTCTGATTCTCTCCAATGTAATTCTCAAATCTTCAAAGTGATTTTCGTGATTTAAGTTTTTCACCACCAAATCGTCAACATAACATTCCACATTCTGGTGAATCAACTCATCAAAAATATGTGCCATGGCTCTTTAGTATGTAGCTCCAGTATTTTTCAAACCAAAGGGCATGACTGTATAACAATAGATGTCAATAAGTGTTATGAACGATGTATGTCTTTCATCTTCAAGTGTCATCTTGATTTGATTATATCCTGATGATCTGTCCATGAATGAGAACATGTCATAGTTGGAAGTATTGTCCACTAGAAATTCTAATATTGGAAGCAGAAAGTCACCTTTTGGGCACGCCTCATTTAGGTCTCGAAAATCAATGCAGAGACGGATTTGACTATTCTTCTTCCTAACAGGGGCAATGTTGGCTATCCAGTCTGCATACTTCTCCTCTCGGATGAATCCTACTTTGATTAGCATTTTAGTTTCTATAATTACCTGTTCTTCAATTTCCAATTTCATTATTCAGCTTGCTTTAGCGTGGTTTAATAGCAGTTTATGAACTATTACATCGAGGATAAGCACATTTTAAAATATGTCGCAAAATAATCCCTGAATTCACAAAGTAGCATTTTTAGCTCTTTAACTTTCTCATCAGGCAGAAGAGCGAAAGTTGGGGATCATCTCGACTCTAGGTTGATTTCTTTGAGTTCATCCATAGTAGCTATTTGTCCACCATCTTGAGTTCTTGGTGTGGCTACTTCTTCATGTGAGAAGAATTTTATGAAGATCATTTTCTTCGTCACTATTAGTTTTGATCTCATCTTCTATTATATTATAACAAGCTTTATTTTGATGAGATTTGTGGATGAACCCAAGACCTTTAGTGATAAACTTATCACTTCTTAGTGATGCTTGAGAACTTCTTTGGCTCCACATCTTGTTAAAGATTTGAGTTCTATGTTTAGTAGTTCTAATATGAATTCTAAGCTTATGCATCATTCTTCGCAATTTCTGTGAATAATATATTGGTATTCTTGTATGCACTATCTCGTCAGAATTTTTCTGTTGAGCAGGCTGATCAAAATTGTGAGGCTGAGACTCTTTAAATTTATAAAATAGAATTCTTGTTCCACCACTCTCGCTCAACGGTGGCACATAGAATGTTATCAATTCTTCAATGTTATGAACCTCCAATGGAGTGATTTCTTTGAAGCACTGCTGAGGGATGGGTATAATTTTGAGTGAGTAATCTAACTCTACCAAGTGAGTTATCCTCCTTGATGCAATCATATGAACTCTATTTCCATAAGTAGATTCAAAATCATAGTCTGAATCAGAATCACTTATTTCATACTCTGCCTTTCTTGAAAGCTTATAAGTTCCCTTAGGTTTGACAGAATATCTTCTCCTTCTTGTGTCACTTCCCAAATGAGGAAGGCGATTTTCTTAATTTAGTCAAGTGCTTTAGGGAGAGTCAGCATTGCCTTCTTTCTTCCTCTTTGCTTCTACTCTTTCACTTTATGAAATTGATTTTTAGTTTCTGAAGTGGATGATACCGTTTCAAGAGGCTATGTTGGCTTAGACTCTTTAGGAATGAAATATTTTACATCTTCATAAATATTTGCTTCATTGACGAAGAATGGTTGTAGGTTACTAGGAATTCTGAATTCTTCTCCTTCTTTTAGGTACTTCATACACTGATGCATAGTTGATGGGACCATGTCATACTCATGCAGCCATGGTCAACCCAAAAGAGCTCTAAATGATGTATCAGCATCGATTATATGAAATTTGGCTTTTGTATATAAATCTTAAAACTTGAGCGGGAGAATAAAAGAACACAGAGTTTTCTACCCTTTTTCATTCAAAACCATGAACCATCAACTTATCTCTCCCAAGATGTTGGATATATAGTGATAATCCTCTTAATACCTTTAGACTCATAAGATTGATAGAAGAACCTAGATCAATCAATATTAGGCTGATCGAGATACCATCACTCTCTGCAGTAACATATAGAGGATTGCTGTGGTCTGCCGTTCCCAACATAAGATCTTCTTCAAAAAATGTTATTACTGGTAGATCTTGAGTTTGTGATGCTTCAATCATACATTTTTTAGAAAAATAAGCTTCATAACTTTCTGGATCTTTGAGAGCTTGTATCAAAGTTTCTCGGAGGTCTTTTGACATCAAGAGAGCCTCATACACACTCAGTTGTGCAGGGATCTTTCTCAAATATGATAGAATATTATAGTCTATCTTTTCGCTTGATTTAGGCTTTATCTTGGATTTTTGGGAATGATTTCTTTGTTGACTTTGATTTGTTTACCTTTGTCTTTATTTACATTTCCCTTCTTTGATGAATGTGATAGGACTTTAGCTCTTCTCAACTGAACTTGAATCACCTTATCGCTTAGATTCTTCTGAAGATGTAGTTTCTTCAAATTCTCTTCTTATTCTTGAGGTTTGGGCAAAAGGGTTAGACTCATTTTTCAATTTTATACATTTCATGCGTGATGATATCGATGAGTCTTACTCTTCTCTGTCGGGAAAATATAGATCTTCATCTAAACTATTATCGCCTTGTTGAGTCATTAAACAAAATTCAGACGTTAACTCCTCAAGCTCTTCTTGTTTTCTTGATAAAAATTTTGATGGGTTGGTGTTGAATTATGACTTATCATTTGATAGTGATCTAGAACATCACATCATGTAGATGATTGACATGTCTCTACAAGATTTCACCATCATATTCTTCATTTGATCCATCAATGTGAAGTTTAGGCATAAAGTCTGTAAGCCTAAATGGTTGTCTTATCGGCTAATGATACTCTTCTAAATTGTTAATGATTTTTGAGTTGTAATTCTCTTCTTGATTTTATTTCTCTTAGCTTCTTTTTTGAGGCTTTTTGTTTTGTGCTCATCTTTTGATGAAGTAGCCTTACCAAAATGTCACTGAGAAGCCCAAATATTTGGTTTTGATATCTCTTTTAAGTCCAATATATGTTCAAGTGGTGATTTCCACTTAACACTAGGGACACTTTTTAGCTGCTTTAGCATTTTCACGGTCTTTTTGGAGACTATTGTTTTCCATTCTTTAGTCTGAACTAATTTCTCCTTCTTTTTGTCTTTGATGGATGGTACTGAGGAGGACGTAATCATCCTTGTAGACTCTCTTTTAAGGTTGACTAGAACACTGTCAGATTATGTAAATTCACCTCGTCGATACTACCTTTCTAGCCGATCTTTGAAGACATAATAATCTTCAATAAGATGGTTGATCATCCGATGATAAGGATAATAATTTGGATTGTTGACTTGATCAGCTTCTTCATGCCTTTTAATTTCTGGTAATTATAGGCTAGCTTTGACTACTTGCCGAAATAATTTAGTCACACTATCTCTTCTAAAGGAATAATCTTTGTTCATCTTTTCCTAAAGAGATGGCCGCATTCGCTCATCATCCCTTGTATATTTTGGACGCTCTCCACCACTTCAAAAAGTCTGAGGTTTGTCATTGTCTCCCAATACCAACTTTGGCTATTAATTAAAATAGATAGGTTTCTTTCCCTTATCATCATTATACATTGGCTATTTTCCTTTATCCATATTATATATCACCCGCTTTTCACCATTTGAGCTATAGGAAATGGCATGAGTTTCATTTCTTCTTGAGTCTGAAGGTTTGTTTCTCTTTGCTTTATCTATATAGATTTCAGACTTAGGAAGATTCAGCTTTTCAAACTTAGCCACTCTATCGAGCAAGTCTTGGAATATTGTAATTGATGACATACATAAAAATGGTACCATTTTATCATTTATATTGCCCATTAACAATTAGATTGCATGTTCTTCTTCCAATTGTTACTCACACTTTATGCTTAGGTTACGCCAACAACTTATAAATTTTATCACTGACTCTTCTTTTCTCCTATCAACAAGGCGAGATCAGTGATTGCTGGAAAACCTCTTCATGAATATCGTCTCTAATTCAGCAAAGGTTTTACCAATCATTCGAATTTGCATACCACTCAAAGCTGTCATTACGACAAACTAACGAAAAAGTAGCGCATCGTTCCTGCCTATGTTACCACAAGTAGCCTTAAATTGGGCTAGATGTTGCTTTAGATTACCAAGCCCACTAAAAGTATTAAATTTTGGCACTAAGTAACCTTTTGGGTACAGCACTTAATCATATTTAGTTGGGTAAGGGCGACCCTTACTCACCAACTTTTCAGCCTGCTCGGAGGCTATGACTGTCTTTATCTTTTCATTGATTATTATTTCTAGCTAAGCAGTTGTTACCATTCCATGTGTGCTAGCCAGATTTTGAATTATCGGCTAAAGAGGTAGTTGGTTAACTTCGTTCCTCGCTTCATGTGTAGCATGTACTATAGGAGCTTGAGGTACCAAAGTAACTGGTGGTATAGATGTTGCATTATTAGCTGCCTATCGAGTAGCAGACAAGACATGAAATGCATTTGATGTGATATTCTTCTACAACATCTCCATCATGATGTTCATTTGTACTATCATATCATTCATCTTGGTACCCAGCTGTGTAGTCTCCTTGTCTTTGACCTCCATTTAATGCTACATTTCTCTTTTCTCTCTAGCTAGCGCCACGGCATTAACAAGTACAGTCTCTTCTTCTTCCTCTATTTCTTATTGTTGTTCTTCTCCTTGCTCATTTTTGAGGGAAGATCTGGACTGTCCTTCTCCTTGTGCATTTGCAGAGATAGCTATTGCTGGGGTTGAACGATGATGTTGAGTATAAAAGCGTGTACCAGGCTGATCATTTCCTGGTTCAACCATATAGACAATTTCAACACCCATAATCTCTTTCTCATTTTGATCTTCTTCTTCTTCATCTTCAGTAGAGAGTGAAGATTTATCTTCTACTTGCTTCTATGAAGACTCTTTTTCATAAGCATCAAATTCAAGTTCAAGTTCTCTGGCTCCATGTTATTGGTGATGGTATTGGGCGGAGAGTTCATCTATAGCTCAAACCATATAGACGACTTCTACTTCCATAGTGTCCTCTTCATCACCTTCTTTTTGCACCTGAATTTCTGATCGACGTTTCCAATGGATCTCTGGTTCAATGTGTGGAACAAACACTTCTTCCATTAAAGGACTGCGATCAAAGTCAATCTTCTTGTGGGGGTGAATCGATGATGGGAACCCCTAAGATTCTCAAGGTGTCGACATCATGTCTTTCATCAGTGATATCCCTTCTTTTGGGTATCCACTTATGATGAGTTATTTATGAGGGGGATTTCTGAGTAAATGTATCAGATGCCACACCTCTTCTATTCTTTGGGATTTCATTGGGCCTCCATATCGCTTATCCTTTCACGGACCTTTTGACAAGAGATTCTTGACACGGTCCAGTGTCATGCTTCGATGTTCACCGCGTGAAGCATATTGGGCTGGATGACTGGTTACTAGAATAGATGACAACCTCCTTGGTGGAGCATCAGTATTTTCACTCACCATAGGCTTCTGAAATTTTCTTTTCATTAAGCCTCTATCCTTGGCCACTTTAAGAACTCTATGTATTCTAGCAGACAGTATTTCAAGTTGTCTCCTCTGTGGTGATAGAACTTGATGTTATTGTTTCCAGAAAATTACTTTACTTCACCAATAGAGCTATTCCTTTTTACCCATTTTAGATTGTCAAAGTTATTGTTGATATGAATACCGCCGCATAGATCACTTGTTCACTAGTTGTTCAAAGGGATCACCGATCCCTCAAATTTCTTTCTTCTTCTGGTTAATTTGCTTCCTGATGAGGAAGCTTCATGATCATGCTTTCCAAGTACAAAAGGTTCAATCGATGGAGCAGTTGTACCGCGAGACATTAAAAACACAGTTTGTCCATTGATGATTATTTTCATCATGGGGGCTTCAAATTGACCTAGCCTTTTGAAAACTGAAGTTCTCTGTCAGGAGAACTCCTTAACAGCGGTTGGCTGCAGAACTGATTGGCGAACGTGGCTAGTAGGAGCTTTAATAACTTGAGGCTTTCTAGCATGGCCTCAAATGAATGTACCATGAGTGGATACTTAAGAGAGTTACCATAGGAAATTCAAGCCACCAAATTGAATGTAGCCAACATCTCTGTTGATTACGACAAGAAGATGTTCGCATGCCCCATAAACTAAAGGTGAAAGGAGTGCTCTGTAGATCCATTTTGTAAAAGTAAAATATGGGATTAGTAATTAGTAATTATTATTTCACTCCATACTTTTAGAATGCAGAGGTACTACAGAACAAGATAACAGTGTAATAAAAAATATATTTTACAGAATAATTCATTCGATATAGTGTCTCATACAATAGTAATCTAAATTTATTACATATTTAAATCACCATTTTTGTTTTAAATTTTTGGATATTTTATTGCTACTAAATCACATATATTACTAGAAAAAGATGGAAAGAAAATCATGTCCCCAGCGGCATCGCCAGAAATTTGTAGGCTCCAAAAATTTGCCACTGGCCTCTCGACAAATTGAATTGAAGAGAGTTTGATTTAAGTGATGATATAATTTTCAGAAGGTAGATGAGATAGTAGATAAGACACTACCTAGAGATTTCATCCTCATTTGGTGAGGACTTTAGATCTGGTTCTAGGTTTCTTATATATGCAAGCCCCTATAGTTAATTACCCTTCTCAATAAGTGAGGGAGAACTTTCGATTAAGGCTAGTCGTTAGATTGCTTAATGTGTAGGGTATAGTAGCAGCATATGGAGTTTCAGAATTTAAATTATGAAATTCATCATTTCAGCTTAAACCGGATGGTTGGGGGAATGATGACGTGTCTAGAGATCCCATGATTCCCATCCCGGCATCGTGGTCCCTAGTCTACTTAGTCGAGGAGGTAGTCAACCGACAAGGATCTTTATCAATAACACATGGGTTACATCGTCCAAGAGATCTTTGTAGACCTAAGGTGATGTTTGTCTAAGGAGACAATCTTAAGTCTACCTTAGCTGACAAAGAGATGTTTATCCTATCAAGTATACACTATGATTCACAATTCAAAGGGCAGAGCCATTAGGGAGCATACGGGTTACGATCGTGATCTTAATATAATGGAGTCTCACTGGTCAAATCACTCGATCAGAGGACTCTGGTCGTAACTGCTTCATCTGTGGAGCCTACTGGCCAAGCCACGCAGTCAGATGATACAGGCCACATCCTTACTGACAAGAGATTGATTGAGAGTGAACATAGCAGAATACTTGATTTGACATTAGCTCTTTTGTGAGCTAGAGTTTTCTTAATTTGTCACCCCCAATAAATAATTGAAAGGTGGATAGATTGAGTTTTGCTTTAAGCTTTTAATGATTGAATTCTATTTAAGTAGTTTCAGATTACTACTTAATTTGATTTGAAAAATTGACTAATTTGAATATATTTAAGAGCTTTAGATCCTGTCAACTCTATTTAGCTCCTAACAGAGGATAAGATCTACTATCACATGACATAATTAGTTTCTCAGATATTTTACTAAGTTGAAATACTTATAATAAATTTTTAGGTTTTGTTAACCTGGACCTAGTCCTAAGACTAAATCGGGAAGCAACCCATGCAGCATCCTCAGACACTTGAATCTAAACATTCAACATAGTGTCGGGGCCCATATGGGTGTATTTTAAGAATGGCTTAATTAACGCTTTTTGTTCGCTTGTACGATGTGTTGTGAATCCAGTGGCATAGAAGATGTTATAAATTGATCTAAAATCTTATTAAATTTTTTAAATTAATACTTAATTGATTCCAATTTAGCATGCACAGTTTTTTCAGACATTAAAATTTGCACTTTAAATCTCTATGTCTGAGCACATGCTGGTATTTATAGCTTAGATAATTTCATCTAATTAATGAAATCACTGACATTAAAAATCATAATTAGAATGATATTTATTTTATTTTTGGATTGAAGGAAAGTTTTTTCATTCGTGCTGCATTTAATTTAGTATTGTCTTCTGTCTACTTGTACAAAGAATTGCATATCTAGTAGCATCTATTTGAAAGTTTGCACAAGCTTTGAATAAGAATATATTCATTTTAGATATGTGTAATGAATTTATTTTCATTCTAACCCAAATGAGTGACCGCTATAAAATATGTGCGAGGGCATACTTCATGCAGTCGCATTCATACAAATTTATATGTACGAAGTTCACCCAAAAGAAAGCTTCAAGCCTCTCTAATTTTATCATTTAAGGACTCTTCACATTTTATACAATAAGAATTGTTAGACCAAATTTAGATTCATTTTTAACTTCATATCGAATTCCCTATTTATTTGAAAATTAAACTTTAAATTTATTGCAAGTTTGTTATTATGAGTTTAGTATTAACTTCCTTAAGTTTCACTTGCATTTGTTTTGATAACAAACATGGAACAAGGTCGTTATGATATGTTTTACATTTGTTGTTAGTTTAATTATAACTGGGTCCCACAAAGATAGCTTTCCTTTCGTATGAATAAGACTAGGGGGGTCTTACCTTTCACATCATTTGCTTGAAAAGAAAACTTCATAGCCTTTAAGGATTTTTGAAGAAAGGAAGGAAACTTGCTTGCATTTAAAGTAAGTAGTTTACTTTAGTATTACATTTCCTCTTTGTTTTGTTTTGTTTCCTTTAAGCATTCTCCTCTTTATTTTAATGTTTATCTTCATGTTTATCGTGCATTTTTTTATTTAATTTGAGTTTAGGCAATTTCCAATTGAATTTGTTTAAGTCCCGAATTTCAATCAAAATTTTGGCAGCATTTCTACTAGATGGAGCGACATCTATCATATATTGGCTTGCTCGGTATGCCATATTAAGCATAGAGGGGTTCGAATGATCATACTGCTCAAGATTGTCTGGGGCATATTGGGCTCTGAACCCTAAAGAAATGTAAGCATATATATTTTTCACATTCACATTTTCTCACACTTCCTATGGGGCATTAGTATTGGAACTAAAAGAAATCGCAAGCATATATGTATTTTTCACATTCATATTTCCTCACTGCGCATTAGTGGGGTCTTGGAACCTGCAAAAGAAATGTAAGCATATATATTTTTTCACATTCACATTTTCTCGCACCCGCTACGCCCTACGGGGCATTAGTGGGGTATTGGAACTTGCAAAAAGAGTCTCAAGCATATATGTATTTTCACATTCATATTTCCTCGCTCACATTCCTGCATATCCACAATTAACAACACTAATAACTTGCATTCAAAACAACTAAGTTGTAGGAGAAGGACAATTGCTTTGAGTGCAATAGTTCCTCGTTACAAACCCACTCCTCCTCAATACTCTTATGACTTGATGGGAAGGGGGACAAATTATAAAAGAGAAAGCGAAGGGTATGTTGGTTGATTGGTAGAAACTAGATAAGATTAGGATTGGACAAAAAAAAGAGAGAAGCGGGGGATGAGGGCTATCCTTTCACCAATTCAGGAAGTGAAGGAAGGCTATTGCTACAAAGTATTTCAGAGGGAGATTGTAGTAGAACAGATGGATAGGATGTAATTTTAGTTTTGTAATTGAGAGGGAAAGAGAGAAAATCAAGAAGAGAAGAAGAGGAAAAGAAAAAAGTAGAAAGAGGAAGAAGGAAGAAGAGAAAGGAGAAGGAGGAGTTACCTTTTTGGTTTGGAGGAAAGGAGGAAATTGTGAGAGCGAAGTGGGTTTCTACTTTTCGGTTTTGAGGGAGAAAGAGCCAAAAATTGAAAAGAAAATGAGTGGAAATCTTTTCTGCGTACGATTGAAGATAAGGAAGAGGGAATGGTTATTCAATCAACCGTAAGGGAGGAGGGAGTGAGTCGTCGAGTCCTCCGATCATGGATAATGCATTGAGGGAGGGAGGCTCGAGCAAGGGGGATTTGCCCATGGGTGAGGGAAACAGAGGAGGACGCAACCCAGCATTGTGTTGCATGGAGAAGGATTGTGGTCAGGCTTAGTGGGTTTAGATTTAGTTATGAGCTTGGTTATAAATTGCTTTATAGTATTTTTTTATTAGTTATTTCTCTTTAATATGAACTTTATGCTAACACGATTAGGTAATCAAAGTATATATATCAATTTAAGGTTATTCTGATGTTCTCCAAGCGCTTCGCAATTAGGCCGTTGGTTCAGCCTGTCAAATTGGATCAATTCAACTCAATGCGACCATTTCGACCGCCACATTCATGCTGACTCATCCAAATTTAGTGCAAATAATCTTATTTGATAGTTTTCAATATTTCAAAGCTAACAACGTGATCAATTTTAATGAACGGATCGCTCGGTTATTTGCCTCCTCGACCTCGATATACATGCGATGCGATGACTGACGCTTGATCATTGATCATCGAGATATGCAATATTTATATTCAATTTTGACATTATGAATGCTCGCAAAGTTTCATGATAAGGTCATTTGGTTTAATTTTGGCGCTCACGATTTTCACCAATTTGCACTCACTTCCTCATTCGACATTTGCGACTTCGTCCAATTGAGCGACAGCCTCTTATTTGGTATTTTTTGGCATTTTGAAGCTAACAGTGTGATCAATTTCATGAATGGAAGTCATTCAGATATCATCGCAGCTTCCCGACTTTGATATGCGCGTCGACACATTGATAGCTCAATTGTTTGATCAGTTTATCTTTAGATTATGCAATATTTATATTTTGACCAAGTTCGATGTTTTAAACATGATGAAACAGTCCGTTCGTCGATCGGAGGTCTTTTCAACCATTTTCGGTGATGTCCAATGCATTTTGAGCCCCAATTTGCGCACTGTCACTTCCGAAGTCCGTCGAATTGGACTTGTAGGCTTGACTCGGTTTATGAAACATATATGTAGGTCAACATTACATAAATTAATGCACGAATGAAAGAAAAGAAACTTTATCTCATACACTTAAGCTATAACCACATACATCTCTTATGTATTTATAATTAGCATTCATAGCATATATAATCATTCATTTATAAGTTTTGGAAAATAGATTTGGATTTAGTAATGATAATAGCCACACATATATTAATTTAAATCAACACATGTAAGCTTGACATAAAAAAACCATTTAATTTAATTGATTTTGCAAGAGAAGAATGCATGAATCAAGTGATATACAATATTTATTATGATTGGAAAGAAATAAAAAGACATAAGCACATGATTTCATTCAATCAATTAACTCTTATGGACAATCATATTAAATTAGCTTATTTAAAATAAACCAAAATTTATTAATGTCATTTTTAATTTCATGCCTGATTTGATTTAAGAAATATGAGAAGAGGGTTTGCTAATTTTAATCTCATTCCCCATGTGTGAGTTAATTTGATTTAATGAGAAGCAATTAGATTGATTTTATAAATTAATTAGGTTAATGTGTGAATTAAATCAATTAATTAAACCCTTACCTATGTTACCTTAAGATAATTAATTAAATTATTATGAGCCAATGTAATATACAAATGAATTGAAAAGTAAATAGCAATGCCCCTATGAAATGCAAGGAGCCTAATACAATTAGCTCACAATCTTTGATTAATTAAGCTTAAGGAACTCACTTAATTACTTTTATGGTTTTCTCACACATATAAGCTAACCATAATTTCATTAACTCTCTTTATGTTATTGAACACCTAAAGCTCTACCCATGGATCAACTAAAAGAAATCAGATGCAATTACCCTTTTAATTAGGTTAATCACTACATTAATCCATTCCTCTTTTCTTAATTACCAAATTGAATTGATTATCCTTGAAATGAAATGGGCTTAAGGATAAAAAGTTGGAAAAGAGGTCCCAACCTAATTCCATAAGCCTCTTACTTAATCAAACATAATTTGGTATGATTTGAATTTGGTTAAGATTAAGGCCATGGAATTCAATCATAGGGTTCATGGAGAATTTTGAGCCTGGATTTGATCATGGGATTGATTATGAGTCTTGGGAATTTGGTTTGGATTTGGTATGAATTTGAGGTTTGGTTTGAGAAGGAAAGCATGGATTGGGTTTAGGTTATATGATAGGCAAGTCTTCCTAAGCCCCTAAGACATGACCTATCCCTATGGCTAATCCTTCTAAGTCTCTAGGCTAAGGTTAAGTGTTCACCTAATCACTAGAAGTGTCTTAAGACTAAAGAGCTCTTAGTGTCTATAAGAGCCATATATCTATGTGAGAAAGTTGAGAACTCACTCTAAAAGTGAGGTCAACAAATCTACATGCATATTTATGTTGCCTAATCATCCATTCCTACTTAAGTACTTATTTATATGATGTTACTTAGCTACCTATCTGTACTTAGTCATTTGTTCGTGTAAAGTTGCTTAATAACCCCTACACACTTGGGCATTCATCCATATGAAGTTGCATATTTGTCCATATGCACTTGACTACTTGTCCATGTGAAGTTGCCTAATTGCTTATGTGTACTTGGCTATTTGTTCATATGATAATATTTAGTAGCTCATGTGCACTCAACTACTCAGTCAAGTGATGTTGATTAGTCACCAATGGGTTGCTTATCCATGAAAGTTACTTATTTGTCCACGTGCACACAACAATCATCCATAAAAAAGTTGCATATGCATCCACATATATTTAGTTACTCATTTATTTGGGATTGACTATTTGTCTACATACATTAACTACCTGTTGCTAACCTATGAGCAAACTTATTTCAACTTATCAATTTGGCCAATTGATTTAAATTAGCTAAACCAAGCCTAATTATAAATTTAAGTGCATAAGACCTCATACTAGACTGACATATTTGATCAAAATCTTAGCAAAACTCTCAAAAATCACTCATTACAAACATTGGTAAACCTAGCCTAAATGACTCTTGACCTCTAGACCCATGTTGAGCTATGAATACATGTACTCACAAAATTAACTTAGTAGAGTGCATCCAAATATTTAAGGCCATTCAAATTTGTTTAGGGGCCATTCTTGAATTAGTTCCTTTAATTGAGCATGTAGAGCTTCAATTTCATTTTGATTAAATTTTTTTTTATTCAACTCTTCAATTTGTGTTAAATTTCTCAACTTAAGCTATAGAAGCCTATAAAAAACTAATCACAAATTAATAAACCTAATTTATTTATTCCCATGCCATCTCAAATTCTCTAATGGAGCAATCATGACGCAGTAGCCATGAAAGAAGAAGGTGGTGGATGGGTTGACATTTTAGGCAACATAAGGCCAAGAAATCAATGTGAAAACCTACACCAAGCCACAATCAATCTTTAAAATCTGATTAACTATCTAGCTATAATAATAGCTAAAGTGTATCTCCTAAACCCTCATCCTTTTGAATTCTTTATCTTTGTGCACACATAAGGCACAAATTTATCTTTTAATCACATAAGTTATAATACTCATTTATCTGATAATTTTCTATTCCTGAATTACTCAAAAGGCAAATGTTAAATGTCCTTTAAAAGTTGCCACTTCTCAAGTGTACAATAACATCATTGAAGGTGAAAGATATGCTTAAAATCATCCAATGCATTTTATTAGAAATCTACAGCCTTTGTTTCATTGAATAATATTAATAGATATGTTTCAAATTGTTAGGCTAAAACTCTCTATTATATGACTTACTTCACAATCAAAATTCAATAATAGGTATTACGCTTGTCGGTTCATCTTCTACTCACCAATAATTACCTTTCTCGATCATTAGTAATCCTTGCTTTTAGATGCCCATCATTGCATTTTATTTCATTGCTTTCAATCTTGCCACTCATTCAATGAAATGAAGTGATGGCCAGCTAAGCATTTAACAATTTTTTTAATTTTAATAAATTTAATTTACTTAAAAAAATTGCAATTAATACAAAGAAAATTTGAGAAGTATGAAATAAACTAAATGATTTAAAATACATCTTTCTTTTTTGACTAAGGGGGCTATTTGAGATCAATTTTATTTTTTTTATTTTTATATTATTTTTAAAAAATATTTATTTAGTGTATTTTTTAAGAATTTTATTTTTTATTTTCAGAAATAAATAATATTATTTTTAAAAATATTCAAAATAATTTTTAAATATTTTGAGTATTTTTCTTCAGAGCATGCAAAAAATAGATTGCCAATCATATTTTTCTTGTCATATAATTCTTTTATATTCCTTCCCACTAGTAGATATTTATCTCTAATTTTATTTTAATTTTAGTTTGAGAAAGGATGAGAGAATCATCTTATTATAATATGCTAACATTAACAATAAATGGAAATATATCATTCACAATCAATTCAATCACATAATTTAGAAGAAAGATTCATTTTATTCAAAAATAAAACATAATATGAACATTTAAAACATCTATCACCTTCACAAAATATAATGTGGTGCTCAAAACTCCTCCAATTGAAAGGGCTATACTACTATGAATATATATTGCTTGAAAGCTTCAATAATCCTAATTATCACTATGTCAAAGTCTCCTTCAGTGCAAAAATAATAATTATAAAAAAATGAAAAAATTAGTTGGTCCAAGACAATAAATGATAAGATTTGCCAATTTCAAGCCCTATAAACCACCTCAAATATTTTATTTTCACATATAAAATAAATGAAAGCAATATTATTGCTTTCTAAAAAAAAAAAAATTATGTACAAACAAGCAAATTGACCCTTATAGAAATAAAGTGCACATGGTATTATCAGCCACCTTCCTTCTTCCAAGCAACAGGATTATGCAGAGTAAAACTTCTAAATATCAAAAAAAAAAAAATTAGGAATTAATGCTCAATTATCAGAAAACTAGTAAAAAATTAAATAAATATTTAATGGAAGAGGAAAAATATACCATATAGGAAAGATATTCAACCTGATAATGCTTTAGAAAACTTTATCTGCCATTAAAAATTATATAAAAAAAAAAAGTTAGTTTGAGAATTAATAGCAAAAGTTGAAGTTATAAGTGGAGTTGAGTGTCCACTGTTTGGGGCATTATCACAACACCGTTAAGAAGACAATACACCTATCTAACATATGTTAGTTCAGAAGAATATTTTAAATAATATGATAGTCAACACAATAAATTATCTAGGGCAAAATAATGCTCTTCAAGTTCCATTTTTTGATACAAAGTTTGAAACAAAAGCTTAATAGAATATATTAAAACTAGAGATAATTTTATTTTCCCTACTATCACTTCCATTGTCGTCATCATTATCATGTTCTTATCGAGGGATTTGAAACCATTGATCTCTTCTTCTATTACCTCGAACTCATCACCATCATCCTAAAAATTTACTAATTTAAAACTTGAAACTTAATTCATCTCTCGAAGCACTTTATGCATCAGTCGATGTCAACTATCATCATAAATTAGTAAAGTCATCTTAATCATTTGTAGTCGCCAATAATCTCTTGAATCAAGAAAATGCCACATTAATCTCTAGCAGAACCTAACAGGTAAAATGTTCACTTAGCCACTGCTTCATAATGGCTCTCGCCCACAAGATGTACAAGGTACTATGATCACACCTCATCTAGCTCAAGTGTCTATGTGAGCACCCTTAACAACTAGATATATGGCCTTTTCGCTGTACAATTAACCAAGTAGTACATAATTTTGTTCTTTGATCTACCAAGAAATGGAGGGAGAGATTTGAAATCTCCTTCTTCCATGAAAAGAAAAAAGCGATGTTTTATGCCATTCTTTCCCCTTTATAAGAGCCTTAAGACTAACTCATTAAAATAAACCCATAACTTTCCACGAATAAGTTTCTTGAGACCACTAAAATTCTCCTTATTTTTTTAATCGATGCAACCACAACCATTGCCAAACTTGCGTCCCTTAATAGATATTTAAAAGAGAAACAAACAGATGCATGAACAGCTATAGAGTTAAAATTTTTGGAGCCATGTTCGACGAACCGCCTAACATATTTTCTGTTCATGCTTTTCCAAGAGTTCATCTACCTTGCATGATTGATATAGGTCGAGACTCAACGGTCTTATTGCTTCTTATAACCCTAAGAAATTACACAAAAAAAAATCATTTGATAGTTTTCGATATTTCAAAGCTAACAGCGTGATCAATTTCATGAACGGAGATCATTCAGTTTACGTCAGTGCCTCCTGACCTCGATATACATGCAGATGCATTGATGACTCGATCACTTGATCGGTTGATCATCAAGTTGTGCAATATTTATATTCTGACTAATTTTGACATTATGAATGCGATGGCAAAGTCTGTTCCACGATAGAAGGTCATTTGGTTTAATTTTGGCGACATCCAGTGTATTTCAGCCTCAATTTGCACACTCTCACTTCCGATCATTCGACATTTGCATAGACTCGTCCGAATTGAGCGTGGACAGTCTTATTTGGTATTTTTTGGCATTTTGAAGCTAACAGCATGATCAATTTTATGAACGGAAGTCGTTCAGACATCATCGCAGCTTTTCGACTTCGATATGCGCACACATTGATAGCTCGATTGTTTGATCAGTTGATCTTTAGATTATGCAATATTTATATTTTGACCAATTTTAATGTTTTAAACGTGATGAAAAAGTCTGTTCGTCGATCGGAGGTCTTTTTGAACATTTTTTCGGTGATGATGCATTTTGAGCCCGATTTGCTTGTCACTTCAGTCGAATTCGACTTGTAGGCTTCGGTTTATGAAACATATATGGAGGTCAACATTACATAAATTAATGCATGAATGAAAGAAAAGAAACTTTACCTCATACACTTAAGCTATAACCACATACATCTCCTATGTATTTATAATTAGCATTCATAGCATATATAATCATTCATTTATAAGTTTTGGAAAATATATTTGGATTTAGTAATGATAATAATCACATATATATTAATTTAAATCAACACATGTAAGCTTGACATAAAGAAAACCATTTAATTTAATTGATTTTGCAAGAGATGAATGCATGAATCAAGTGATATACAATATTTAATATGATTGGAAAGAAATAAAAGACATAAGCACATTATTTCATTCAATCTATTAACTCTTATGGACAATCATATTAAATAAGCTTATTTAAAATAAACTAAAATTTCTTAATATCATTTTTAATTTCATGCCTGATTTGATTTAAGAAATATGAGAAGAGGGTTTGTTAATTCTAATCTCATTCCCCATGTGTGAGTTAATTTGATTTAATGAGAAGCAATTAGATTGATTTTATGGATTAATTAGGTTAATGTGTGAATTAAATCAATTAATTAAACTCTTACCTATTTTACCTTAAGATAATTAATTAAATGATTATGAGCCAATGTAATATACAAGTGAATTGAAAAGTAAATATGCCCCTATGAAATGAAAGGAGCCTAATTTAGCTCACAATCTTTGATTAATTAAGGAACTCACTTATTACTTTTATGGTTTTCTCACACATGTAAGCTAACCATAATTTCACTAACTCTCTTTAGGTTATTGAACACCTAAAGCTCTACCCATGGATCAACTAAAAGAAATCAGATGCAATTACCCTTTTAAGGTTAATCAATACATTAATCCATTCCTCTTTTCTTAATTACCAAATTGAATTGATTATCCTTGAAATGAAATGGGCTTAAGGATAAAAAGTTGGAAAAGAGGTCCCTACCTAATTCCATAAGCCTCTTACTTAATCAAATATAATTTGGTATGATTTGAATTTGGTTAAGATTAAGGCCATGGAATTCAATCATAGGGTTCAAGGAGAATTTTGAGCTTGGATTTGATCATGGGATTGATTATGAGTCTTGGGAATTTGGTTTGGATTTGGTATGAATTTGAGGTTTGGTTTGAGAAGGAAAGCATGGATTGGGTTTAGGCTACATGATAGGCAAGTCTTCCTAAGCTCCTAAGACATGACCTGTCCCTATGGCTAATCCTTCTAAGTCTCTAGGCTAAGGTTGAGTGTTCACCTAATCACTAGAAGTGTCTTAAGACTAAAGAGCTCTTAGTGTCTATAAGAGCCATAGATCTATGTGAGAAAGGTGAGAACTCACTCTAAAAGTGAGGTCAACAAATCTACATGCCTATTTATCTTGCATAATCATCCATCCCTACTTAAGTACTTATTTATATGATGTTACTTAGCTACCTATCTGTACTTAGTCATTTGTTCATGTAAAGTTGCTTAATCACCCCTACAAACTTGAGCATTCATCCATATAAAGTTGCATATTTGTCCATATGCACTTGACTACTTGTCCATGCGAAGTTGCCTAATTGCTTATGTGTACTTAGCTATTTGTTCATGTGATAATATTTAGTAGCTCATGTGCACTCAACTACTCAGTCAAGTGATGTTGATTAGGCACCAATGGGTTGCTTATCCATGAAAGTTACTTATCTGTCCACGTACAATCATCCATAAAAAAGTTGCATATACATCCACATATATTTAGTTACTCATTTATTTGGGATTGACTATTTGTCTACATACATTAACTACATGCTGCTAACCTATGAGCAAACTTATTTCAACTTATCAATTTGGCCGATTTAAATTAGCTAAACCAAGCCTAATTATAAATTTAAGTGCATAAGACCTCATACTAGACGACATATTTGATCAAAATCTTAGCAAAACTCTCAAAATCACTCATCACAAACATTGGTAAACCTAGCTTAAATGACTCTTGACCTCTAGACCCATGTTCAGCTATGAATACATGTACTCACCAAATTAACTTAGTAGAGTGCATCCAAATATTTAAGGCCATTCAAATTTGTTTAAGGACCATTGTTGAATTAGTTCCTTTAATTGAGCATGTAGAGCTTCAATTTTATTTTGATTAAAATTTTTTTTTATTCAACTCTTCAATTTGTGTGAAATTTCTCAACTTAAGCTATAGAAGCCTATAAAAAACTAATCACAAATTAATAAACCTAATTTATTTAATCCCATGCCATCTCAAATTCTCTAATGGAGCAATCATGATGCAGTAGCCATGAAAGAAGAAGGTGGTGGATGGGTTGACATTTTAGGCAACATAAGGCCAAGAAATCAATGTGAAAACCTACGCCAAGCCACAATCAATCTTTATAATCTGATTAACTATCTAGCTATAATAATAGCTAAAGTGTATCTCCTAAACCCTCATCCTTTGAATTCTTTATCTTTATGCACACATAAGGCACAAATTTATCTTTTAATCACATAAGTTATAATACTCATTTATCTGATAATTTTCTATTCCTGAGTTACTCAAAAGGCAAATGTTAAATGTCCTTTAAAAGTTACCACTTCTCAAGTGTACAATAACATCATTGAAGGTGAAAGATATGCTTAAAATCATCCAATGCATTTTATTAGAAATCTACAGCCTTTGTTTCATTGAATAATATTAATAGATATGTTTCAAATTGTTAGGCTAAAACTCTCTATTATATGACTTACTTCACAATCAAAATTCAATAATAGGTATTACGCTTGTCGGTTCATCTTCTACTCACCAATAATTACCTTTCTCGATCATTAGTAATCATTGCTTTTAGATGCCCATCATTGCATTTTATTTCATTGATTTCAATCTTGCCACTCATTCAATGAAATGAAGTGATGGCCAGCTAAGCATTTAACAATTTTTTTCATTTTAATAAATTTAATTTACTTAAAAAAATTGCAATTAATACAAAGAAAATTTGAGAAGTATGAAATAAACTAAATGATTTAAAATACATCTTTCTTTTTTGACTAAGGGGGCTATTTGAGATCAATTTTATTTTTTTTATATTTTATATTATTTTAAAAAATATTTATTTAGTGTATTTTTTAAGAATTTTATTTTTTATTTTCAGAAATAAATAATATTATTTTTAAAAATATTCAAAATAATTTTTAAATATTTTGAGTATTTTTCTTGAGCATGCAAAAAATAGATTGCCAATCATATTTTTCTTGTCATATAATTCTTTTATATTCCTTCCCACTAGTAGATATTTATCTCTAATTTTATTTTAATTTTAGTTTGAGAAAGGATGAGAGAATCATCTTATTATAATATGCTAACATTAACAATAAATGGAAATATATCATTCACAATCAATTCAATCACATAATTTAGAAGAAAGATTCATTTTATTCAAAAATAAAAACATAATATGAACATTTAAAACATCTATCACCTTCACAAAATATAATGTGGTGCTCAAAACTCCTCCAATTGAAAGGGCTATACTACTATGAATATATATTGCTTGAAAGCTTCAATAATCCTAATTATCACTATGTCAAAGTCTCCTTCAGTGCAAAATAATAATTATAAAAAAATGAAAAAATTAGTTGGTCCAAGACAATAAATGATAAGATTTGCCAATTTCAAGCCCTATAAACCACCTCAAATATTTTATTTTCACATATAAAATAAATGAAAGCAATATTATTGCTTTCTAAAAAAAAAAAATTATGTACAAACAAGCAAATTGACCCTTATAGAAATAAAGTGCACATGGTATTATCAGCCACCTTCCTTCTTCCAAGCAACAGGATTATGCAGAGTAAAACTTCTAAATATCAAAAAAAAAATTAGGAATTAATGCTCAATTATCAGAAAACTAGTAAAAAATTAAATAAATATTTAATGGAAGAGGAAAAATATACCATATAGGAAAGATATTCAGCCTGATAATGCTTTAGAAAACTTTATCTGCCATTAAAAATTATATAAAAAAAAAAAGTTAGTTTGAGAATTAATAGCAAAAGTTGAAGTTATAAGTGGAGTTGAGTGTCCACAACACCCTTAAGAAGACAATACACCTATCTAACATATGTTAGTTCAGAAGAATATTTTAAATAATATGATAGTCAACACAATAAATTATCTAGGGCAAAATAATGCTCTTCAAGTTCCATTTTTTGATACAAAGTTTGAAACAAAAGCTTAATAGAATATATTAAAACTAGAGAAAATTTTATTTTCCTACTATCACTTCCATTGTCATCATTATCATGTTCTTATCGAGGGATTTGAAACCATTGATCTCTTCTTCTATTGCCTCGAACTCATCACCATCATCCTAAAATTTACTAATTTAAAACTTGAAACTTAATTCATCTCTCAAGCACTTTATGCATCACGATGTCAACTATCATCATAAATTAGTAAAGTCATCTTAATCATTTGTAGTCGCCAATAATCTCTTGAATCAAGAAAATCATACATCAATCTCTAGCAGAACGTAAAATGTTCACTTAGCCACTGCTTCATAATGGCTCCCGCCCATAAGATGTACAAGGTACTATGATCACACCTCATCTAGCTCAAGTGTCTATGTGAGCGCCCTTAACAACTAGATATATGGCCTTTCGCCTATACAATTAACCAAGTAGTACATAATTTTGTTCTTTGATCTACCAAGAAATGGAGAGAGAGAGAGAGATTTGAAATCTCCCTTCTTCCATGAAAAGAAAAAAAGCAGCATGTTTTATGCCATTCTTTCCCCTTTATAAGAGCCTTAAGACTAACTCATTAAAATAAACCCAGTAACTTTCCCTTTGAATAAGTTTCTTGCACCATTATGCCTAAAATTCTCCTTATTTTTTTAATCGGATGCAACTACACCAACCATTGCCAAACTTAGTCCCTTAATAGATATTTAAAAGAGAAACAAAAGCAGGATGCATGACAGTATAGAGTTAAAATTTTGGAGCCATGTTCGACGAACCGACATATTTTACGTTCATGCTTTTCCAAGAGTTCATCTATGCGTGATTGATATAGCGGTCGAGAACTCAACCCGGTCTTATTGCTTCTTATAACCCTAAGAAATTACACAAAAAAAAATCATTTGATAGTTTTCGATATTTCAAAGCTAACAGCGTGATCAATTTCATGAACGGAGATCATTCAGTTTACGTGCCTCCGACCTCGATATACATGCAGATGCATTCGATGACGATCGGTTGATCATCAAGTTGTGCAATATTTATATTCTGACTAATTTTGACATTATGAATGCGATGGCAAAGTCTGTTCCACGATAGAAGGTCATTTGGTTTAATTTTGGCGACATCAAGTGTATTTCACTCAATTTGCACTCTCACTTCCATCATTCGACATTTGCATAGACTCGTCCGAATTGGCGTGGACGATCTTATTTGGTATTTTTGGCATTTTGAAGTTAACAAAGATGATCAATTATGAACGGAAGTCGCCTATCATCGACTTTTCGACTTCGATATGCGCATCGACACATTGATAGCTCGATTGTTTGATCAGTTGATCTTTAGATTATGCAATATTTATATTTTGACCAATTTTAATGTTTTAAACGTGATGAAAAAGTCTGTTCGTCGATCGGAGGTCTTTTTGACCATTTTCGGTGATGTACAGTGCATTTTGAGCCCCGATTTGCGCACTGTCACTTCCGAAGTCTGTCGAATTCGACTTGTAGGCTTGACTCGGTTTATGAAACATATATGGAGGTCAACATTACATAAATTAATGCATGAATGAAAGAAAAGAAACTTTACCTCATACACTTAAGCTATAACCACATACATCTCCTTTGTATTTATAATTAGCATTCATAGCATATATAATCATTCATTTATAAGTTTTGGAAAATATATTTGGATTTAGTAATGATAATAATCACACATATATTAATTTAAATCAACACATGTAAGCTTGACATAAAGAAAACCATTTAATTTAATTGATTTTGCAAGAGATGAATGCATGAATCAAGTGATATACAATATTTAATATGATTGGAAAGAAATAAAAAGACATAAGCACATTATTTCATTCAATCTATTAACTCTTATGGACAATCATATTAAATAAGCTTATTTAAAATAAACTAAAATTTCTTAATATCATTTTTAATTTCATGCCTGATTTGATTTAAGAAATATGAGAAGAGGGTTTGTTAATTCTAATCTCATTCCCCATGTGTGAGTTAATTTGATTTAATGAGAAGCAATTAGATTGATTTTATGGATTAATTAGGTTAATGTGTGAATTAAATCAATTAATTAAACTCTTACCTATTTTACCTTAAGATAATTAATTAAATGATTATGAGCCAATGTAATATACAAGTGAATTGAAAAGTAAATAGCAATGCCCCTATGAAATGAAAGGAGCCTAATACAATTAGCTCACAATCTTTGATTAATTAAGCTTAAGGAACTCACTTAATTACTTTTATGGTTTTCTCACACATGTAAGCTAACCATAATTTCACTAACTCTCTTTAGGTTATTGAACACCTAAAGCTCTACCCATGGATCAACTAAAAGAAATCAGATGCAATTACCCTTTTAATTAGGTTAATCAATACATTAATCCATTCCTCTTTTCTTAATTACCAAATTGAATTGATTATCCTTGAAATGAAATGGGCTTAAGGATAAAAAGTTAGAAAAGAGGTCCCTACCTAATTCCATAAGCCTCTTACTTAATCAAATATAATTTGGTATGATGTGAATTTGGTTAAGATTAAGGCCATGGAATTCAATCATGTTCAAGGAGAATTTTGAGCTTGGATTTGATCATGGGATTGATTATGAGTCTTGAGAATTTGGTTTGGATTTGGTATGAATTTGAGGTTTGGTTTGAGAAGGAAAGCATGGATTGGGTTTAGGCTACATGATAGGCAAGTCTTCCTAAGCCCCTAAGACATGACCTGTCCCTATGGCTAATCCTTCTAAGTCTCTAGGCTAAGGTTGAGTGTTCACCTAATCACTAGAAGTGTCTTAAGACTAAAGAGCTCTTAGTGTCTATAAGAGCCATAGATCTATGTGAGAAAGGTGAGAACTCACTCTAAAAGTGAGGTCAACAAATCTACATGCCTATTTATGTTGCCTAATCATCCATCCCTACTTAAGTACTTATTTATATGATGTTACTTAGCTACCTATCTGTACTTAGTCATTTGTTCGTGTAAAGTTGCTTAATCACCCCTACACACTTGAGCATTCATCCATATAAAGTTGCATATTTGTCCATATGCACTTGACTACTTGTCCATGTGAAGTTGCCTAATTGCTTATGTGTACTTAGCTATTTGTTCATGTGATAATATTTAGTAGCTCATGTGCACTCAACTACTACCAAGTGATGTTGATTAGGCACCAATGGGTTGCTTATCCATGAAAGTTACTTATCTGTCCACGTGCACACAACAATCATCCATAAAAAAGTTGCATATACATCCACATATATTTAGTTACTCATTTATTTGGGATTGACTATTTGTCTACATACATTAACTACATGCTGCTAACCTATGAGCAAACTTATTTCAACTTATCAATTTGGCCAATTGATTTAAATTAGCTAAACCAAGCCTAATTATAAATTTAAGTGCATAAGACCTCATACTAGACTGACATATTTGATCAAAATCTTAGCAAAACTCTCAAAAATCACTCATCACAAACATTGGTAAACCTAGCTTAAATGACTCTTGACCTCTAGACCCATGTTCAGCTATGAATACATGTACTCACCAAATTAACTTAGTAGAGTGCATCCAAATATTTAAGGCCATTCAAATTTGTTTAAGGACCATTGTTGAATTAGTTCCTTTAATTGAGCATGTAGAGCTTCAATTTCATTTTGATTAAAATTTTTTTTATTCAACTCTTCAATTTGTGTGAAATTTCTCAACTTAAGCTATAGCCTATAAAAAACTAATCACAAATTAATAAACCTAATTTATTTAATCCCATGCCATCTCAAATTCTCTAATGGAGCAATCATGATGCAGTAGCCATGAAAGAAAAAGGTGGTGGATGGGTTGACATTTTAGGCAACATAAGGCCAAGAAATCAATGTGATAACCTTCACCAAGCCACGATCAATCTTTATAATCTGATTAACTATCTAGCTATAATAATAGCTAAAGTGTATCTCCTAAACCCTCATCCTTTTGAATTCTTTATCTTTGTGCACACATAAGGCACAAATTTATCTTTTAATCACATAAGTTATAATACTCCTTTGTCTGATAATTTTCTATTCTTGAATTACTCAAAAGACAAATGTTAAATGTCCTTTAAAAGTTGCCACTTCTCAAGTGTACAATAACATCATTGAAGGTGAAACATAGATTTAAAATCATCCAATACATTTTAGAAATCTACGGCCTTTGTTTCATTGAATAAAATTAATAGATATGTTTCAAATTGTTAGGCTAAAATCCTCTATTATATGACTTACTACGAGCTTCACAATCAAAATTCAATAATAGGTATTAAGAATATTTATTTAGTGTATTTTTTTAAGAATTTTATTTTTTATTTTCAGAAATAAATAATATTATTTTTTAAAATATTCAAAATAATTTTTAAATATTTTTAAGTATTTTTCTTCAAAGCATGCAAAAAATAGATTGCCAATCATATTTTTCTTGTCATATAATTCTTTTTTATTCCTTCCCACTAGTAGATACTTATCTCAAATTTTATTTTAATTTTAGTTTGAGAAAGGATGAGAGAATCATCTTATTATAATATGCTAACATTAACAATAAATGGAAATATATCATTCACAATCAATTCAATCACATAATTTAGAAGAAAGATTCATTTTATTCAAAAATAAAAACATAATATGAACATTTAAAACATCTATCACCTTCACAAAATATAATGTGGTGCTCAAAACTCCTCCAATTGAAAGGGCTATAATACTATGAATATATATTGCTTAAAAGCAATAATCCTAATTATCACTATGTCAAAGTCTCCTTCAGTGCAAAAATAATAATTATTAAAAAAAATGAAAAAATTAGTTGGTCCAAGACAATAAATGATAAGATTTGCCAATTTCAAGCCCTATAAACCACCTCAAATATTTTATTTTCACATATAAAATAAATGAAAGCAATATTATTGCTTTCTAAAAAAAAATTTTTTATGTACAAACAAGCAAATTGACCCTTACAGAAATAAAGTGCACATGGTATTATCAGCCACCTTCCTTCTTCCATGCAACAGGATTATGCAGAGTAAAACTTCTAAATATCAAAAAAAAAAAAAAAAGAATTAGGAAATCAATGCTCAATTATCAGAAAACTAGTAAAAAATTAAATAAATATTTAATGGAAGAGGAAAAATATACCATATAGGAAAGATATTCAGGCTAATAATGCTTTAGAAAACTTTATCTGCCATTAAAAATTATATATAAAAAAAAAAAGTTAGTTTGAGAATTAATAGCAAAAGTTCAAGTAATAAGTGGAGTTGAGTGTCCACAGTTTGGGGCAAAGTTTGAAACAAAAGCTTAATAGAATATATTAAAACTAGAGATAATTTTATTTTCCCTACTATCACTTCCATTGTCATCATTATCATGTTCGAGATTTGAAACCATTGATCTCTTCTTCTAGTGCCTCGAACTCATCACCATCATCCTCAAAATTTACTAATTTAAAACTTGAAACTTAATTCATCTCTCGAAGCACTTTATGCATCAGTCGATGTCAACTATCATCATAAATTAGTAAAGTCATCTTAATCATTTGTAGTGCTGCCAATAATCTCTTGAATCAAGAAAATACGCCACATCAATCTCTAGCAGAACCTAACAGGTAAAATGTTCACTTAGCCACTGCTTCATAATGGCTCCCGCCCACAAGGTGTACAAGGTACTATGATCACACCTCACAGCTATAGTGACCAACCTTTTAACAATTAGATATATGGCCTTTCACCTATACAATTATCCAAGTAGTACATAATTTTGTTCTTTGATCTACCAAGAAATGGAGGGGGGGGAGAGAGAGAGATTTGAAATCTCCCTTCTTCCATGAAAAGAAAAAAAGCAGCATGTTTTATGCCATTCTTTCCCCTTTATAAGAGCCTTAAGACTAACTCATTAAAATAAACCCAACAGTAACTTTCCACTGAATAAGTTTCTTCAGACCATTATGCCTAAAATTCTCCTTATTTTTTTTAATCAGATGCAACTACAGCAACCATTGCCAAACTTGCGTCCCTTAATAGATGTTTAAAAGAGAAACAAACAGATGCATGAACAGCTATAGTGTTAACCTTTTTGGAGCCATGTTCGACGAACCGCCTGGCGTATTTGCTGTTCATGCTTTTCCAAGAGTTCATCTACCTTGCGTGATTGATATAGAAGCGGTGCTGAGAACTCAACCCGGTCTTCTTGCTTCTTATAACCCTAAGAAATTACACAAAAAAAAAAAAATCATTTTTTTAGAAAGTTCTAAATAAATAACAGAAAAGGCTGCAAACAAACTGCACCATACCATATTACTGGGCTTGGAAGAAAATGCATCCATATTGCAATTCATATCAGTTGAATTATGAGACTGATTGTCAATATCAGGATGCCCAAGTTGCACCCATTGGTGTACCATCAAGTTCCTTTCAATCTCATAAGGACTTTCAACTTTAGAGTATGTGCAGAATCCCTGTGCATCTCCTTTTGGATGAACAGCAGGATCAATATAATTTTTCGATCGAAGAACACTTGATGAATCCACCACTCTTGGAATATCACATTTTGAACTGGATTTACTATGGGATCTAGCAGAAGCCTGGTTTTCTCTCATTTTAGTTGCCCATTTGAAGCCATTAGAAGCATCAAGAGGCAATGGCGCCGAAAAACGATCGTCGATTCCAGAATGGAGATTTACTTTCTGATCCTCATTTACAGAATGAATTACTTCCTTTTGCTGCATATCTAAGAATAGTCCAGCCTCGTCATTCACTCTAGCTGAGTTTTGTCTTCCTCCATTTCTATGCGTGTTCTCAGCTTTCAGCCAAGGCTCCTGTAATAACGAAGAGAAGTGATATTGTGGATTGTTTGCCTTGAAGAATTGACGTATGAATGGGGAATAATTATATAGTTCATGGATTTCTATTGCAATATATTTGTTATGCATGAACTAACCTCCAAGCGCGATAATTTACTTGATACACTTGACTTTTGTGATCTGGTTGATTTTGGATGTCTTCTTACAATTTCTGAAGCTTTAGGTGCACAACTTTATCCTGAGATAAAAGGAGCAGTGGTTGAGATTTACAAATAGAAAGGACAATCTGCATGATATAATGACATATTTTCTTTCAAAACCAAAGGTAGTACTGACATTTTTAAGACACATTGGACATTATGATTGTATGGAGCATAAAAAATCAATATATTAGCTTAAGAAAAATGAAACAAGAAGTAAAGAAAAAAAATATCAAAATTACCCAGAATGGGAAGCTAAATAATCTTCCAAAAAATTTAAATAGCAGCTACAATGTTAAATGTTATAATCTATGAAAATAGACTATAATTGAACATTTGAAACTCACTTGAGTGATTCTTCTCGATTTTTTGCATCAATCTCCTTATTAGGAGGATATTTGGGCAAATTTGATGGGTCGCATGCATAGGGCGTTGTTCTGAAATACTGCACAAACAGGAATAAATGGCATCAAAGGCAGCTACAAAACGAGAATGCATAGAAATAACAAGATGCTACTGCTCTTTAGCCACTCTACATCTAGGAGAAGAATAGATTAACATCTTGAAAGATTATTCCAGGCTAAAAATATGCGATCAGCATTAAAATATAATTCAAAATGTACTTATTTATTATATCGGTATCGCCTTGTAGGCACATTTTATCATGTCTTATCTACCTGCGTTGAATGAGAAAAAGATGTTCTTACTGAAATAAATATGGTACGAAAGGGCGGATTTAAGGGGAGGTATATAGACTCACACTCTCCCTCAAAAATTTTAATATGCTTTAGACATAATAGATATATATTAATAAACATCCTCTATTTGATATTTTAATATAAAAATTTAATTTGTGTCCCGACTAAATAAAATTAACTTGCATGCTCCCATTAAAAAAATTTATAGCTTTGCCATTATTCGTATGCATGGGAATATCAATGATCTATATTAAAACACGTTGATGAAACATATTCAAGCAGCAAGGAGTTCAAGGATCAAAAACTGAAATAGGAACATGACCAAATGGAATACTACCAAAAGGTAAATGCTCATAGATCAAGAGTTTTGGAATACATTGCACAATATTAAAAATAAAATCTCAAATAATTCACCGTGTTGATATGAAAGCGTTTTGAGAATGTCATGGTACAAAATAACAAAATAAGTTGTGGAAACATAACAAGGATACACATCGTGAATTTCTAATTAATCACAAACCACTCAGTCTATATTTTGCTGTGCATTATTTGATGAGATTAAACTACTCTCTCAAAAATCCAGTCTTTCTGTGATGTTTAATTTGGGCTTATTATTATTGTTATAGTTGACATCATCCATATTTGACAACTATGGATTGCCTGCTCTTGTATTCAATTGAGTTATATTACGTAATTTCCTTTTGTACTATACATTGTAAATGATGGATGTATGTTCTAATTTGGCAATTAGAGGATTTTTGAGTCATATCATTAATGATATGAGCCAAATTTCTTGGATTGAATCCAATTCGATAATTGAGTCTGATTTGGTGAGATTTGAGTTTGGTTCAGTGAGTTGACTAACTCTGAGTGGGATGAACCCTACCGAAGAATAATATTCAGGAGAATAGCGGGTGCCTTCAACCGCTGGATTAGCACCTTTCTTCCACCAATGGATCTAGCACTTGACAGCCGCTCTTGAATTGAACCGTTGGATCTATTGTTTCGAGTGGATTCCACGTCCGCTTCTTGCTCTGGATCGTTACCTTGTTCTGCTCCTGGAATGAATCAACCCTGATTGGGTTAGTATGGTGGTTTCTGGCGGGATGAAGCTTCTAGAGGAAGCTTTCCTTAATCAGGGTTTTTGTTTCGTTTCCTTCGACCATTCGAGTCATGCCGCTCCCGAGAGGAAAGGGGGTGCGGGTGAGGAGAAACCAGGTTCTCCGATAAAGAACGGCGATTTCCGGTTAGGAAAACCAAGAGGAAAGATGCGCAGGAGGAAGAGAAGAAGAGGGAGACTGAAGAAGATAAGTTTCTTTTAAAATTCTTGATTGCCTTTCTTTGGCTCGATCTCTATTTATACTTTTGTTTTACCTTCCTTTAGCTTGATCTGAGCTATCTATGCAAGCTCCACTTTCTCGCTACAGTTGTTACTTTCACATACCTGTTATCAAACTTGCTTTCAGTTTCTGGCTTGAGGTATGAGCAACTGTTATCTCATCTTTACTCTTTCTTGTCACATCTGATCCGTCCTTCGTTTCTTGGCGTTATTTATATTATGGACTTTACTTTCGTGTCGGCCTGAATGCTTTGCTAGTTTCTTTACTCTGTCGTTATTCATGTATAGTTATGGTTCTTGTTTCTTGTTGATCCGCTCGTTGGAGATTTAATGTTGTTGTTTATATTTGCGGTTTCGTCTGGATATTATTGTAGCTTTAATCTGGAAATAAGACCTCCTCCTATATTGCCATCCAGAGTTGGTTCTATAATTATTCTTTATTGCTCTCTTGGTCTTTCTGTGATGTTTAATTTGGGCTTATTATTGTTGTAGTTGATATCATCCAATTTGTTATTTGTTGGCTAACGCTATCTTGGATTAATTCTGGAAGTCCTTTACTGTATTCAATTGAGTTATATTCTGTAATTTCCTTTTTGTACTATAGTTCTGTTGTTAATGATGGATGTATGTTCTAATTTGGCAATTAGAGGATTTTTGAGTCATATCATTACTCCTCCCCACATCGACCTTGCCCCTCAAGTCACCATTATGACTCTTTATGATTCTATTACCTAGATCAAGACTGATAGCAATCCTTTCCCCTATACTTCTCTGTCTGCTTGTACAAGGGTCTTCTGTTCTACAAGGGTCTTTTGTTCTCTATGCAGTAGTTCTGCCCCTTGTTGTAGCAAGATCGCTTCTACCTCTCAGATACCCTTGTAATGTGGCGATTGTTGATCAGATTCTGGAATTGGCTCTTTATTTGAGATTGGTAAGCTTTTGTGCCCCAAACTTATACTTATAATTCTCGCATTTCTTCTTGACTATGCCCTATGGTATTTTATAGATTTTATATCCTAATTTATAATTCTAAGCTAAGTCGTTAGAACATTTAGAATGTTTATAATTATACAACCTCTATGTATTCTTAGCCCGGATTGAATGGTTGATAGTTGAAGCTTATTTCTAATACTTCTTCTTGTATCCATCGCCTTTCCGGTTGAGATTCACGTAGTTTTGATACTCTCCTCACACCATCATGAAGGCAAATAATTTGGCTTGACATATATGTCCTTCGTGATATTTTTCCTCACAATTGAAACACAATCCTTTCTTTCTTCTTCCATTCATAGGTGCCTCGAATTGCTATTGGTCATTTATTTTGATTGTTGTGTTGATTGGTGTTTGTGGGAGTAGGCGATGGGTCGCTGTAATTGAGGTTGTTTTATCACGAGATCTGATCTTGTAGTTTCGCCATGTAATGTCATCAGCCTATCTTCCATTAGTTAATTGAAATGCTTGTGCAAAGGAACTAGCCGTAATGCTCTTTGATATCATATTTAAGCTCCGATTCAAAACAGCTTTGTAAAAATTCGTGGAATGCAAATTTGATTATAATTCTTCAAAATCATTGTAGAAGTTCGAATCGTTGTCTGCCGTAATTTAGTTAATTCTCTCAAATCTCAGATAAAGAGGGACCAAATCTAATAACTGTTATTTAAATTGTGTCCATGAATGCAACTGATTATTTAAGTGCATATATTGATACCAAGTGGTCCATCCATGTAAACCGAGGCAATTATGAACTGCTCTTCCGATAAACTATAATAAAGTACTGGTTGGAATTTCAAAATTTAGATTGTCTCCATTAAACCTTGCATATCTACTTTAATAGTCTAATATTTTCCGTGTTTGTGATCTATTGTAGGATAACATCAGTATGAGATGATGTACATACCGGATTGGATTTGTTCTATTCTTGAGAGTTTTTCTCCAATTTTTCTTCTATAAGAAGATTCTTCAAACTTCATTTAATATCATGTAAAATTGACATTTTCCACTGCTTTTGTTTAGCCTCACACACATTCTTCTGGATTTTTTGATGTGTCTTGTTCTTCGCCATTTTCTCGAGTAGTCAGTCAGCCACAATGATACGAGCCAAATTTCTTGGATTGAATCCAATTCGATAATTGAGTCTGATTTGGTGATAACCTGACCTTAAGTCCAATTTTGAAAACATTGTAACTCCATATAATTCATCCATAAGTTCCTCAGGAGTAGGGATAGGAAATCTGTCAGGTATTATTACTTTATTGAGGGCTCTATAATTCACACAAAATCTCCAAGTTTCATCTTTCTTTTGATTAGGTAAGAGAAGGTCGATGCTTTCTCTCGATTATACCACACCCAACATTTCTTTAATTAATTTTTCACTGCTCGAAATGTGGATATCTGTAATTTTTTTACCCTCACCGGTTGAGTTCCGTGTGTATGGATCCGATGGTCTATATCCCTTCTTGGAGGTAAGCCTGCTAGATTTTGAAACAGTTTTTGATATTGGGATAATACTTGTTGTATCCCTGCAAGAAAGTCACTAAAATCTTTTATAGAAGAATTTGTTTCCTCTGTTATTTCTGTAATCTAGAAATATGAAACTATATCATTATTTTCTTTTGGTGAAATGATGGAATGAAATGCTATCCATCAGAAATATCCCCTCAGTATACTAATCCTCATTAAGAATTTCATAATCGCCTTTTGTAATCAATTGTACATTCACCCAATCGTTTCTATCAACACCCAAAATTACATCACTCAGATGGGTAACAGATAAAGAATCGGGTAAAAGTATTTCCTTGTAGTTGTAGGGGATATTAACATATTCTAACATTTTAAAGTTTTCCCATTGCCTACTAATACTTGAAAACTCATGTGTTACTTGTAGATAAATTTCTTGATTGAATGAAATGAGTCCCACCGTCCAATCGAACTTGTACTTTTATATTTCCAATCACCCTTGTAATCTTAAAGTTCTAGGATTATCAATGTAAATGCATTGAGGTCGATTTAAAATTTTTCTTATATTACTTGCGCTCGTTCATTTTCAGATGTATTGATCTTGATCCTCATTGATCACCATTAATGCAAACATTTGGATTTGCGTGATATGATTCTGGATACTTTTCATCACGCTTAAAACATAATCCCTTTCTTCTTCTTTCTTCTAACTGGTGTTAACACTGGATTGGAATATTTTGTTTGTTGGTCATAATATTGTTCGTAAAATGTCAAGGTGTGGCGAAAGGTGGTTGGTAAGTTTGTGGTCGTTAAATGGTTGAGCTTGAGTGGTTCTCATATTTCTTGTGTTAACTTCATCCGCTAGCTGCCTTCCATAAGTTTAGCTAACCGAAGGCTTGCAGGGAATTGGTCAGTGTTACTTCCTTTGATATCATGTCTTATATTCAAAACAACTTTGAAAAAATTCGTGACACCAAACTGATTAAATTAGTTCCTCAAATTTATTATAAAGTCGAATCAGTAGATTGTTATAATTTAGTCAATTCTCCTCTCAAATCTCGTATAAAGATGGACCAAATCTTTGAATGATCCGTTTGAATTGTCCATGAATGCAACTGTTTATTTAGGTGCATCCATCGATACAGCTTTGGTTCATTCATGTAAACAGATGCAATTAAGAATTCGTCCTCGATAAAGTTATAATACCAAAAATTGGTCTCAGCCAACCTCCTGGGTTTTCCATTAAACCTAAACTCATATCATTGTGCTCGTGACTACTTCACCACTGTAAAAAAAAAAATGACAAGGAATAAGACAAACGCAAGACCATGGGATGAGTGTGTAGGAAGACTTAATAAGAGATGAACAGATGTCTTCAATCACTATGCTCTTAAATGAGGTAAGAAGAAGATTATCTTCTATAAGAAAAAATTAGAAACAATCATCAAGAATATCAACAGTCACAAGTATGTACCCCTTCTCATACTGAAAATTCTTTTCCAAATAGACAACAACTACAGCACAACAAGAGCACCAACGATACGAGCCAAATTTCTTGGATTGAATCCAATTCAATAATTGAGTCTGATTTGGTGAGATTTGAGTTTGGTTCAGTGAATGACTCACTCTGAGTGGGATGAACCCGAGTTAATAATATTCAAGGAGAATAAGGTGCCTTCAACGGCTTGGATTAGCTTCTTCCTGGCCGGATCTAGCACTCGAGTGCTTTCGCTCTTGAATTGAACCGTTGGATCATTGTTTCTTGAGTGGATTCCACGACTGCTTTCGCTCGGATCACTTCTGTTCTCCCTGAATGAATCAACCCTCGATTGGGTTAAAGGTGGTTTCGGGCCATGGGATGAAGCTTAGAGGAAGCTTTCCTTAATCGGGTTTTGTTTCGCTTCCTTCACCATCTGAGCCGCCGTCGCTCGAGAGGGAAAGGGGGTGCTCATGGAGAAACCCAGTTCTCATGAAGAACGGGTTCGGTGAGGAAAACCAAGAGGAAAGATGCACAGGAGGAAGAGAAGAAGAGGGAGACTGAAGAAGATAAATTTCTTTTAAAATTCTTGATTGCCCTTTCTGTTTGGCTTCTGATCTCTATTTATACTTTTTGTTTTACCTTCTTTAGCTTGGATCTGAGCTATCTATGCAAGCCTAACTACTTTCACATAAGTTGTTACTTTCTGTCATATCAAACTGCTCGTTTCACTTGAGGGATGAGTAATCTTCTTATCTGTTACTACTCTTCTTTCATTATCGATCTATCCTTCTGTTTCTTTTGATTTATTTACATGGACTTTACTCAGGCCTGGAATGCTACGGCTTGCTTTACTCCTCTTGTTATTCATGTATAGTTATGATTACATTTTGTTTCAGAATGATCTCGCTCTGAGATTTAATGTTCTGCTTTATATTTGTCGGTTTCGTCTGGATATTATCAGGCTTTAATCCTAAATAAGACCTCCCTCTGTTATTCCGGTCATCTCAGAGTGTTGGCGTAATATATTCTGTTATCGTCACGGCTTTCGTGACAACGATGCTTTATTATCATTATGTTGTATTGATATCATCCAATCGTTATTTGTATCGCTAACGCTATCTGGATTCCTGCAAGTTCTTTCTTGAATTTAATTGAGTTATATTACGTAATTTCAGACTTATATTGTAAATGATGGATGTATGTTCTAATTTGGCAATTAGAAGATTTTTGAGTCATATCATTACTCTCCTCCCCACACTGACGCTTGCCCACAAGTCACCACATGATTGGCTTTTATGATTGTTGAATTCTACCTGGATCAACACTTGATAGAATCCTTTCCCCTATACTCTTGCATACAGTCTTCTGCTCTACAAGGGTCTTTTGTTCTACCGTATATAGTTCCTATCCCTCCAGAAGATCGCTTCTACCTCTCAGATACCCTTGTAATGTAGATGGAGATTTGAGAATGCTTTCTACCTTTATTTGAGATTGGTAAGTTGTTGTGCCCTAAACTTATACTTATAATTCGCATTTCTTCAGACTACGCCTCACAGATTTTATGAGCTATATCGACTTATAATTCTAAGTCTGTTAACTATTTAGAATGTTTATAATTATACAACCCCTACACATGTCATTCTTAAATAATGAATGGTTGATAGTTAGTTGTTTCTAATACTTCTTCAGTATGCACGTCTTTCTTGAGTATCTGGTCAGTAGTTGATACTCTGTTTAGACAACAAGCTACCAATCTCAAATAAAGCCACAAAGAATTCTACGTATCAACCAACAATACCGCCACATTACAAGGGTAATCTGAGAAGCGATACAACAGCGAGGAACCTACACACCAAGAGAACAAGACCCTTGTACAAGCGCATGAGAAGTCCAGGGAAAGGATTGTATCAAATGCCGATCCTAGAATTCAGAATCATGGCTGCAAATATAAATGAGGCGCAAGGTCAATGGAGAGGAGTAATGATATGACTCAAAAATCCTCTAATCAAATTAACATACATCCATCATTTACAAATGTAACTATAGACAAAAAAGAAAATTACAAAATATAACTCAATTGACACAAAGAAAGACTCTAGAACTAATCCAAAGATAAAGATTCTAAGAACAACAAATAACAGATTGGATGATATCAACTACAACAACAATAAGCCCAAATTAAACATCAGAAAGACCAATAGAGAGCAATAAGAATAACAAACACGTAACCAACACTACAGATGGCCGTAATAAGGGAGGAGGTGCTATTTCCATTAAAGCCTACAATAATATCTGAGACGTAAACCGTAAAATATAAACAAAGAACATTAAATCTCCAACTGAGCCGACGCCTACAAGAAACAAAACAACCATAACTATACATGAATAACAACAACAGAGAGTAAAGCAGAGCAAAGCATTCCAGAGTCACCTAAAAGTAAAGTCCATAAATGTAAATAACCGCCAAAAGAATAAGGATGATGCTCGATTTAAAACAAGAAGAGTAAGAATGCGAAGATAACAGATTGCTCATACCTCAACTGTCAGAACGACTAAAGCAAGTTTGATAACAAACTATAAGTAACAACAGAATGAAAAGTAGTTAGCTTTGATAAATGATCCAAGCTAAAGAAGGTAAAAGAAAGATAAATAGAGATCGAAACAAAGGGCAATAAAAAAATTTTAAAAGAAACTTATCTTCTTCCCTCCCTTCTTCTCTTCCTCCCACATCTTTCCTCTTGGTTTTCCTCACCGAGAACCGTTTCTCCTCCTGACCCCACAAGACCCCCCCCTTTCCCTCTCTGACGAATGGTCGAAAGAAACGAAACAAAAACCCTGATTAAGGAAAGCTTCCTCTAGAAGCTTCATCCCACGGCCCAGAAACCACCATACTAACCCAATCAAGGGTTCAGATTCATTCCAGGGAGCACAGAACAAGGCAACCGTGATCCAGAAGAAGAAGAAAGACGCGTGGAATCCACTCAAGAAACAATATCCAACGGTTCAATTCAAAGAGCGTAGCACAACCGAAAGTGGATCCGGCTAAGGAAGAAAGGCGCTAATCCAACGGTTCAGAAGGCACCCGCTATTCTCCCTGAATATTCAGCTAACTCAGCCGGGTTCATCCCACTCAGAGTGAGTCAACTCACTGAACCAAACTCAAATCTCATCAAATCAGACTCAATTATCGAATTGGATTCAATCCAAGAAATTTGGCTCGCATCATCATGGTACAAAATAACAAAATAAGTTATGTGGAAACATAACAAGGATACACATCGTGAATTTCTAATTAATCACAAACCGCTCAGTCTATATTTTGCTGTGCATTATTTGATGAGATTAAACTACTCTCTCAAAAACATATTTTTTCACATAGGTGATCTTTACTAATTTATAGTATCTGCAATCATTATTTTATTTATTTCTTGAATAATTAAAGTTGATGTTGGTTTATTGTTGAATAAATGAATGGTGAATGAGGATTTATAAAATTGACTTTGAATGGTTAAGATAAGGTAAGGTTAGTGATAGTCATTATGATGATATTCCAGCATAAATGTGGCCAAAGGAATATTACGGCAGCAACGCCATCACAAGAAATAGCTTTCTGAAGTAGAATAATAAACAGCGAGTAAAATGATTATGCAAACTCACCAGTCAGTTATCAAGAATTAATGAATAAATGGATTTACATACACACCACATAATTCTTATGTATTTATATATCTAACACCTAAACTTCAATGTTTATATATATAGCACCTCAATCTTCAATATCACATCAAAAATATCACAATCATTAACTTTTTTAAAAGTGAAATGCACATTTTCAATCATAGGAAAATGTTGGATAAGTAAATATCAAACTTTGGATGTTAGCTATGTAAATGCATAAGAATTGTGTGGCATGTATGTAAATCTTCTTAAATGAAATATAGACATGAACAGAAAAGCAAGGAAACGTGAATTAATCACCTCAGATGAAAGAGCAGAAGCGGCTGTGCCACGTTTTGCGGCTCAATACAGAGAAACGTTTCCAGCAATTTGTATGCATTTTCAGGTAAATATCTGAATGTCTCCTGAAGGCGACTTTGATAAGTTTGTTGGGGTTTAAAAAGTGTCTCATGGGGCAACCTGGACTTCCTCCAATATTCTTCTGAAGGTGAGCCGCAAAGCTTAAATATCATATGTATCTGCTCAACCTGAAAGAAAGAGTGAAAAGCAGAATTCATCTTAACAATGTTAAGTTAACATTGAAATGATTCAAGAAGGAATTTCAAATAAATCCTTACCACAAAGAAATACCAATTCTGTTAAATTCTCAAATGGCAACTGATGCCAATAAATGGAAGCAAAAAAGGTTGATTTTTTAATGCAAAAAGATGTATTATTCTTTCCAAAAAAAAATTCCAAGCCATTACTGGGTCATTGTTGCACAGAGGCGGATCAAGTTATGTTCAGGGTGGACAATTGCCCACCCTGGGATTTAAAAATTTTTCCATATAGATTAGAAATTTTGATAATTTCTTTCTATATTGTTTAAGTTAATAATTTTGCCCCTCTCAATAAATTGTTTTATCCAATCTATAAAAAAAAAAATTTAATATTTTTGCTCACTCTCAAAAAGGAGTGAGCTCCGCCCCTGTTGTTGCAGATGGTTGTTTATATATTACCCAATGTTGTTATATTAATACCAGACTAAATAATTTTATTTGAAATCAAGATATCAGCTATAGCCAAATGGTAGTCAAAACAACAGCTATTGAAGGCCAACCATGCAGAGGGTTAAGAACAATGGAAGGTTGTCCATTTTAAAGTGCTACAATCATAGAGCCGGCTTGAGTAAATGCCCCAAACTTGACTGTGCACAAACGCAAATGGCAAAGAAAATACTTGAATTTAACATGACCGTAAATTTAACCTGAAATGACCAGTTTAAAAGATTCATGATTATAATGTTCATGTAACAAGTAATTCAGACTTTACATGTGAGCGCGAGAAGCAAACACAAATTGACATCATTTTTGAGTGCTATAAACAATATGAAAATTATTTATAAATCAAACTTTATTAAAATTTCATAATAATTTTACTGTTTTATCAAGCAAGTTAAGAATGAGTAAAAACACTCTAAATATTATCAACAATAAGTATTTAATTCCAAAGCATTTTAAAGTGCATACTCTGACATCATAATTATGCTCTATATAAATGCAAGCGAGTCATTGAAAATAATTTTATAAACTCCATTGACGATCAAACGGCCTTAAAATTTTTTATCATGACACTAATAACTTAACGATGTTGAAGAGAAGTAAATATGTTCATCCTGCATTTAAAAGGCATAACATCAAAATCTAAATAAGTAGAAAATGTGATTCTACTCTTTGGAGGTGAAAAGACCACCCCACATAAGGATAGACTACTATCCTTTTAGATAGTTGATAAACTGTTTCATACAATTTAATTTGGTTTTTTCATGGATATTCAATGTTCAATTAAAAAATCAGGATTGTTCATCATAGTCTTAAGTTGAAAAGTAGTAGGATGTCATGCATAAACAAACAAATATAACATCCCAACAGACGCCTTACTGAAATAAATAATTCATTAATTATATGTTCTACGAGTACTAAAATTCAATGAATTCTTTTAGCATTTTTGACACTATATTTTAAATAATTTCAATGGCATTGATTCCTAAAAATTATATTTGTAGTGCTAAGCGAGAGGTATTATAAGCCATCCTTTAATATAGCAAGTTTGACAAATCATAATTTTATAAAACTCTATACGATTAGATCGTCAAATTAATCTTTTAAATTATAGATTACATTAATGATAATGATCTTAAATTTAAAGATAAAAAAATTAATAAGTGATTGCTTGGAGAATGATACCTCTCCATATCGAAGAATAGTAATTTATTCATATATGCTTAATCTCGTTATTCTATATTGTCAAAACGGCCATTGTATAAATCTTTGAACCAAAAGTAGTCCTATAATTCCTTTCTTCAGCTGACTAAACATAAACGATCATTCATAATAGAAATAGATACAGTTTGATTGATACCTCAGTTTTTCCTTGCAAGGCAGGTCTTTTAAGGAAGAGCTCCGCAAATACACAACCTACACTCCACATATCTACCGTTGGTTCATATTCTGTTGCACCCAATAGAAGTTCAGGCGGACGATACCAAAGAGTTACAACTCGGCTAGTAAGTTGTCTATTCCCAGGATTAAAGAAGTTTGATAAGCCAAAATCAGCAATTTTTAGAATTCCCTCATTGTTGACAAGAAGATTTGCACACTTGATATCTCTATGAATAATGCCACGTGAGTGGCAATGTTCAAGACCAGACAATAGCTGTTGCATGTAACACTTCACCTGCAAAATATAGAAGCAAGCTTCACATTTTTTCATGATAAACTTAACTAGGAGCTGTGTGAAACAAAACGTTGAGAAAGGTGTGGTTATACTGGATGTACCTAAACAAGTAGGGGACTACATACAAACCTGTGATTCACTGAATCTGATGTCAGGAGAAGAAGATAGTCCTGCAAGATCATGCTCCATATATTCAAATACAAGATATATACTACATGATAATTTCGAAGTGATCAAACCATCCAGCTTCATAATGTTATGATGGTTAAGTCTCCGAATGATGAATATCTCTCGTGCCATAAATCTGACACTGTCCGGCTCAAAATTGTCAACCTGATCTTTTTCAGAGCAACAAATCTTCCAGTTTCCAGTTCACGTGCTTTGAACACACTGCTATAGGTTCCCTGACCAATCTGGCATTACAGTGGAAACTAAATCAGCAAGTCAGAAAAGACATTATATAAATTAAAGTTATTGTGCAGAAAATCAAAAAGCAGAAATTAGATTAACCAAGCATCATAAACAAATATAGGATGAGGAAAGAGAGAGGGATGTTGGGAGATTAAGAGAGGAGAAAGAGAGGAAGAGAAGTAAAGAACACAATCTCGAATGCATAGAAAAGAACACAATAAGTTTTACGTGATTCAGTGTCTTGCTTACGTCCACGGCCGCACTATGATCTTAGTATATTTCTCTTTAACAAGGATCTTAAGAGAAGAAACCAAAAAAGAGATGTCTCCACCCATGGATTTTCTCTTTTTATATAGGCTAAGATGGAGAGATAGATTTGAAGGAGAAATACTTTTAAATAATCATCTAGCAGCCAATTTTGAAATTCAAGTGCGAAACAATTCAAATTTGGTGAGTATCAAATTTTGAAAAAAAAGAAAGAAAATTTGACTCCATATTTAACAATCTCCCACTTAGATTCAAAATTTATTTATTTTAGCTATCATGCTTAAATACTTCTTCTTGATGTACTCCTCCATGTGGATCCATCAAGGCTACTAGTGCGGCGCTTCCATCATTATGATTTATGACTAAGATCATGCATAACCTCAGTTTTGAAATGATCACTATCTTAGTCAACGTGTCTGCAAAAATTTTTGTTTCTTAAATTTTCTCCAACTGTAGAGTTTCATCATTAATCGGCCCTCTAATGTGATGATACAACAACTTTTGTGTTTCATCTTACATGGAATACTAAATTCTTTATTAAGTGAATGACGCTTGATTGCAACTGAATATAGTGTCTTCAACTTAATGTTTTCCTAATTCCCTTAAGAAATTCTTTAGTCAAATCATCTTCTTGGCTGCTTCTGATATTGTCATATACTCAACTTCAGTGGTGGATAGTGAAACACTCTTCTGCAGTCTATACATCTAACTGATTGCAATTTCTCCAAACAGCATGAATACATAACCTGATATGCTCTTGCGACCATCTAAATATCCTCCTAAGTTTGCATCTGAATATTCATATAAGACTAACTTATTTCTTGTAAAACAAAGAGTTGTACTTAAAGTGCCTTTCAAATATCTTAAGATTTACTTCACAACTTCACAATATTCCTCTCCTGAGTCTGACTTAAATCTGATCATAACTTCCATTACATGAGCTATATCTAATATGGTACACATCATAGCATAAATTAAACTGTTGATTGAATATGCATATGATACCTTCTTTATGCTCTCCCACTATTTATTAGATTTTATTAATTGCTCTTTCAAATAGAATGAAATAATTATCTAAAGGAGTATTTCTTGGCTTTACATTCTAAACACTAAATCAATTCAAAACTTTTTTGATATACATCTTTTAGGATAACTCTAAGATCTTTTGGATCTATTCCGAGTAATCTTCATGCCAAAGATTATTTCATTTCAAATTCCTTTGATAGTTATTTTTTCAACTTATTAATCTCTGTTATGCTTGCTCCTGCAACAAACATATCATTAACATAAAACAACAAATAATATAAAACTTGTCTAACCTCTTGATGAAGTAGCAGTGATTTATGTCACATTTGGTGAATCGATTCTTACACATTAAATTTTCAAACTTTTTGTACCATTATCTTGTTACCTACTTCAACTTATATAAGCTCTTTTGTAGCCTACACTCAAATTTTTCTTTTCCTGGAACAACAAATCCTTCTAGTTGTTCAATATAGATCTATTCCTCGAGATCTCCATGAGGAAAAACAGTCATCACATCTAGCTGTTCCAAATATAAGTCTTCAACTGCAACAATACTTAAGACAATTCTGATAATAGTCATCTTTACTACTAGTGTAAACACTTATGTGTAGTTGATTTTGTATTGCTGTTGAAATCCTTTGACCACCAATCCAATCTTATATCATTTGCTCCCATCAGATTCATTTTTCACTCTATACACCTACTTATTCTGCAATATTTTCTTGCCTTTGGGTAATAGATCTAATGTCCGAATTATATTTTTTTTCAAAGAGTTCATCTCTTCTTTCATAGTTTTCTCCCATTAGATTGAATCTTCCACCTGCAATGCTCCTAAGTAGTGTTCTAGCTCCCTATTATCTATCAATAATAGATAATATAAAGATAGAGAATATCTTTACATTAGCTTGAACTGTCTGGTAGATCTAGTCAATGTTATAGAAGTAGACGACTCTTGAACTTCTTGTGAGAGCCTCTATATCAATATTAAGACCTATTGAGATTCTATTAATATTATCAATACTAATATCATCAAGGATAACTTTGTTGACCTCCATGTATGCGCCATAAGTCAAGTCGAGCTGACAGGATGATTCGACGAGCTTCAGATCGCAAATCAAGGCTAAAAAGCACCGAACATCGCCAAAATCAGTCGAAACGATCTCCAATCGATGAACGGACTTCACCATCATGTTCAAAAAGTCTAAATTGATTAAAATATTTGTCCTACACAATGATGGTGATGATCAGGAGGGCCGCGCCAACAGTATATCGAGAGAGGCGGACAATACCTAAACGACATCCATTCGTGAAATTGGTCACGCTGTTAGCTTCGAAATATCGAAATCCTTCAAATGAGACTATCTACGCTCAATTCATACGAAGTCACACGAATATCGGCGATCTGACACAACAATAAATTAGAAATGCATCAAAGATCGACAAAATCAATCGAAATAACCTCCGATCGACGACATCATCGTCATCGCGTTCAGAACGCCAAATTTGATGATAATATACATCCTGCATAATCCGACGGTAGACAGATCAAGGAGGATCGTCGAAGCGCTTACCCGCATATCGAGATCGGGAAGCCGCGACGATGCCCAAACAACCTCCATTCACGAAATTGATCGTGTCGTTAGCGTTGAAACATCAAAACTTTTCATAAGATCGTCATCAGGATGAGTCGGAAATGTCGGATCTAAAGAACGCGCAATTTTGAACCGAAAAATTGACGGCCACTTGACAAACTATGATCGCAAATGTCCGTTTTTGAACATCGAATAATCTAAAATTGACATATATTGCCCATGTAACAATGTCACAGAAAAATTCGAATTAGGGTTAATTAAATAATTAAATAACAATTTCTATAAATACTCCCTTTTACCAAACCCTAACCTATGCCCACTCTCCACAGCCACAAACCCTTCCCTTCGTTCAATTTCCTCCAGATCGAACAGCAGCAACCGCAAGCCCCCTTGCGATCGAACTCCCAGCCGAAGCTCTCGCGTTCCGTCGTTTCCACAGGTGAGCACAGCAGTGACGTCATCCTGCTTCCTGCACCATGCGCAGCCACCTCGCTCAGCATACGCATGCAAAGCAGCCCACGTGAGGCACCGATGCGCGCCCAGCGCTTGCGCGTACATCCGCGCCCGCGTTCGCAACTGTGCGCCCTCGCGACCCTCGCCTGCGCACGTAAGTGTCCGCGAGAGCCCTTGCGCGCCTGCCCGCATGCCCCCGCGTGCCTCCGCACACGCCCGTGCCCGCCCGATCAAGTTTGTGATGAAATATAAGTTCTTTCTTTACAGGGCGAGTAAAGCTATGCTTGCTTGAGAGTATATAAGTATCCGTACATATCTTTCTTAAATGCGATTTACGGCGATTGTCATATCATATTTTCTGATTTGGATAACATTCGGTTTATACCACTCATACACATCCTTCTTGGCAAGCGGCGATACCCGGCGCACTTACATAGATGATGATGTGATCCAAATGTCAAAATTGTATCTAAAATTATAAACTTGCAATGAAACTCAATAAAAATAAATAACATCATTCAAATCCCTTAAGCCTAAATCAATATTGAATTGAACAACCAGATATACACCACTAACGCTTAAATCTGCCCGGGATGATACTTGATTCAGTGCAGACCGAAGGTTAACAAAAATCTTAAAATCCAATAATAATATTATAAAAATCTAATAATAATAATATTAAAATATTTGAGAAGCTGATTCTGTCATATGACAGTAGATCTGATTTTTTTTATTATTAAATTAATATAGTCGATAGGAATTAAAGAAATAAACTAAATGATCAAACAAATTTATATACCCGATGATGACTATGTTGAATGGAGATTTCAACTGGAGGGGATATCACCATCATGTTATATTCAAAATTCAAAGTAAAATCAAGATAAATTCAAATTTCATAAGGATATAAAGAATGCAAAAGAAATTAAATATAAATATCTAAATGAAATTCAACCTCTAAAAACTTAAAGTCAAAATTCAATTTATCTTCCACAATTGTTTGTTGAAGGTGACAAATTAAGAAAACTCTAGCTCACAAATAAGTCAATATCAAATCAAATACACAACTATGTTTACTCACAATCAATCTCATGCCAATAAAGGCGTGTCTCCTGACCAGGTGGTTTGAAGCTCCACATGACGTTATGACCGAGTCCTCTGACGGTGGTTCGCCAAATGACATCATTATATTACGTAATATCAGAACTCGATGTTCTCCAATGGCTCTATCTTTGAGTTGTGAATCATAGGGTGCACTTGATAGAACAAAAAGCTCTTTGTTAGCTAAGGTGGACTTAAATTTATTTCCTTAAACAAACACCATTCAGGTCTACAAAATTTTCTTGACGATAACATGGGCTGACAAGGATCCTTCGGGCCGACTACCTTTTGACTAAGTGGGATTGGACCAATGACGGATGATAAATCATGGGATCTTGATCAGGCGCGTCATTGTTCCCCCAACTATCCGCTTCAAGTTAAAGGATGATGAATTTCATAAATTTATATTCTAAAACTCCACATGCTACTACTATAGCTACGATTTAGATCTAACAACCTTAATCAAAATTTCTCTCATATTGAGAGGGTAATTTATAGATGTTGTTTTATAAGAAACCTAGAACTAGATCTAAAGTTCTCACAAAATGAGGGCGAAATCTCTTGGTAGTGTCTTATCTACTATTTCATCTATCTTCTGAAAATTTAACCGACATTAAATCATACTCTCTTCATCGAAGTCGGTGGTGAATTTTCAGAGCACAAACTTATGCTTCTTCTCATGCTTCTTGGTTATTTATAATTTATCTTTATATAGCTTGTGTTCATCAAATGTTGTATCTTCGGCTCTTATGATTTTATTTTGGTCATCCTAAAATCAATAGTCAAAATAGTTTTAGTCATAGCCAATGAAGTAATACTTTTTTATTTTTGCATCAAGCTTATCTCTAGTATAGAATCAATATACACAGAGAAAATATAATAAAAAAATTTTAAGTGTGAAAGCAGTATCTCTTTTCCACTCCACTAATTTCAAGAATTTTGAAACCCAATGAGACAGATGATCATTATTAATTAAGTAGGTTGCTATGTTAAGTATATTTGTCGAAAATGTCTCGAGTAATCTAGAGTGCAACCTTATGCTTCTCACACGCTCGTTTAGGATTCTATTCATTCTTTCGGCAATATCATTTTGTTCTGGTGTTCCTGAAATAGTCCTCAGCATATGAATTCCATATTCTGAGCAATAAATCTTGAATTATTTTTATCATACCATCATTGTCGGACTTCAACATTTGACTTTAAGTCTTATCTGAGTCTCCACTTCTACATTCCACTTCTTGAAAGTATCAAATATATTATATTTATTTTTCAAATATATTAAGTCTTTATCATCTAAGATCATGTATAATATTCTTTATCTTCTTGCCTCTGATCACGACCAATGTTCCTTTAAACACCTTCCATGATCCACCACCAACACTATGGTGTATCCATAGCTGTCAATCTAGCTCATTGAAATCAAGTTCCTCTTGAAGCCTGAGACATAAATTACCTCCTATAAGACTCACTTTGTTTCATTTTTAATTTTAATATGGACTTCTCCCTTCTAGATGATCTCCAGCGGTCATCATCCGCAAGTAGACTTTGTCAAATTTTTTCACAATATAGTTACATATAACAATTTACGGCAAATGATAGAATGGAATGACACACCTAAGTCAAGAATTTAAGACTCATTAGTGTTGGCCTTCATGCATGCACCATAAGTCAAGTCGAGCTCACAAGGTGAATTGATAGCTTCAATAATGAGTAAATGCACTGACGACGCCGAAAATCAAAATGATCTCGATCGACCAACGACCACATTGCATTAACATCAAAATTGATCTAAATATGCATCTTATATAGTTCGACAGTCGACCGATCAAGAAGGAGGATCGTCGATGCGCTAACACGCTTATCGAGGTCAGGAAGCTGCGACGATGCCCAAACGACCTTCGTTTGCAAAATTAATCGCATCGTTAGCATCAAAACGTCAAAATATATTAAATAAGATGCCGGCGCCAATGGACGAGTCGCGAATATTGAGCGAAGGATGACGCAAATTTGAACTAAAATTGATCCGACGCCAACTAACAAACGGCCTCCATCACAAACGAACTACGTGGGAATATCAGAGTAACCTAAAATCGACATATATAATGCATATGTAATAATATCAACGTGAAAATCCGGATTAGACTAATAAAATAATTAAATAATAATTTCTACAAATAACCCCTCTTATTACCCTAACCCTAATTTTTCCTATTCTCCAAAACCCACATGGCGTCTCCTCCAGAAGCTCATATCTCTCTCTCTCTCCCCCTCTCTCTCTCCTCTCCTCTCTCTCTCTCTCTCTCTCTCTCTCCGACCTTATAGCATCACATCAGAAGTAGACCTGTTTTCAGACTGCTTCACTTGATCAGAAGCGAAGATTGTTCACGCCACAAGCTCTATGAGCATGCACAGCGCACCCCTCATGCTACAGGCTGCCGCTCATGCCATGCGGCCATGCATGGCGCCGCCAGCGGCTATGAGTATGCGCGGCTCGCCTGGCTGTGTTGACTATAAGACCCTATATGCCTTTCTTGAGAAATCTATTTCAAGCGGTAATTAGCATACATGTCATTCTTGGCATGATGAAGCGATTCGTGTCGTAGTTTATACCACATACACGTCTTTCTTGGCATGGGCCAAAGATACAAATACTCTATCGGATGACGGGATGTTAAATGTCAAATTTCACACCGATAGAGGGACCTACACAGCTTGACATAAAGTCATGCCGCAATATAAATTTCTTATTTAAACTAACATTACAAGTGTAAACGATCTACATTACGCCTTTCTTAAGAATGTTTCAACAGAAATTTTTAGAGTCTCATACATGCCTTCCTTTCTTGCATTGTGGATGAGATTCAGCCGTTTATACCATCTATACACGCCTTTTTTGGCATTTAGGTAAGCCCAAAAGATATCATTTCTATACTACGACGCTTTGACGCCAAAAATCTCAATAAACTTTTACACTAACAGAGGCATAAAGCCTTAATAAAATTCAACTACAAACTAAAATTAATGTTCTAACTATTGAAGTATATAAACTGCTTTTTCTTGATGAGAAAATTTATATGTGTACTTGAGACTCATACATGTATGGCAAAAACGACGATTGTCATGGTATTTACACCACCCGTGATATGTCTTTCTTGGCATGGTGGGTCCATTCACCGCCTTAGGGGACAATGCTAGGCTCAAATGTTGCAAAATTTTATCTAAAAATTATAAAGGTGCAATTAAACTCAATCAAAATAATCAACATTATTTAAATCTCTAAAGTTAAATCAATTTGAAATTAAAACACCCGCATGGGCCCCGACACTATGCTAAATGCCTAAACTTGTAAGACGCGAGGGTTGATTCCTTGGGTTGGGCCAAGGTTAACTAAACCCAAAAATCTAATGATGTTATTAAAATATCTTCAACCTAATAAAACATCGAGAACTAATTATGACAACATTCGATCCTCTATTATTAAATTAATAGAGTCGACAAGATCTAAAACAATAAAATAATAAACCACCCCAATGATGGTTGTGTTAAATAAAAATTTTAACCGGAGGGGATACTTTCATCAAAATATGATTATAATTTCAAAACAAATTAACTTAAATTGAATATCAATCTAAATGCAGAATTTAAAATATCATTGAGTTATAAATGTCTAAATGCAATTTAATATTAAAAACTTAAAGCTAAAAATTCAACTCACCTTCCGCAATTATTTGTTAGAGGTGACAAATTAAAAAAACTCTACCTCACAAAGGAGCCAAAATCAAATCAAGTACACAACTATGTTAACTCTCAAACAATCTCACGCAAAGAAAGACGCTGGCTCCTCCTACTACGCTCCTAACAAGAGTATATGATAATTACGTCAGATCCTCCGAATCATTATCAAATGACCAATGCTATATCACGCCACGATCAGATATGCTCCAATTCAGCTCTTTGAAATGGGAATATTTGAGCAAAAACCCTCTATTGGGTAGACTTAAGCATGTCTCCAGACAAACACCACCATAGTCCATGAGGATTTCTTACGATGCAACTACTCGACAAGATCCTTCCGTCAGTGACTACCTCGATTAGTGGCGACCGCGAGCATGATGAGAACGGACTTAACCATTGAGTTGAGCGTAAAATTGATTGGAATATAAATATTGCAAACCTACAATGATCAACCATCGCGCCGCAACGCATACGCTGGCATATCGTGGTCGAGATGATGCAAACGATCTTCATTCGTTAAATTGATTGCCGTTAGTAAAACGCCAAAATCTATCGTGACTATTCACACTCAATTCGCATAAAGTCATATGAGTGAGATTGAAAATGACGACGCGCATTTTAAGCCGAAATCTACCCGATTGACGACAACCAAACGATCCGGCCACGTTAAATATCGAATAATCTAAAATTAATATATATATATATATATATATATATATATATATATATATATATATATATATATATATATATATATATATATATTAATTATATAATGACATCGTTGTAGAATCCATATTCTAATTAATTAAACACTTAAATAATTAATATATTTTTTTCCTATTTGACCTGGCCGGCCCTAATCCCTAAAGGTATGACTCGAGCCACGCTCCGTTTACCCCTCCTCACGCGAGCTCGACCGAGAAGGAAGGTTCGGTTTCCCTCTTCCCTCTCTCGACCTCCCTCATTTCAGCGCTCCCAACCGCACGAACTACTCCCACTCGGCTCTCCCCCCTTCAACTGCACAAGCAACTACTCCCGGCTCTTCCTTTCCCTTCCGTTCAAAAGCCCTAACCGAGACGCTTCCTCAGGCTTTTTTCCGTCATCTCCGATTGACGCAAACGGAAGCAAACGGAAGCAAACCGAGTAAGCCTCCCTCTTCTTCCATTCTTCCCTCAATCGCTAGCAACTCAACCGCAAGCCACACTAGCTCAACTCACGTTTTCGACCGAGCCGCACGTAAAACTGAAACTTCACTCCCATTTCCGATCGAGCCGCAAGCATCTCTCGGTATGTCTCCCATCAAGCCGCAAAGTCTCTTCCTCCCTCAGTTCTCACTCGATCCCGTTTCCTGAAGCCGATTCACGCACGGGATCTCCCATTTTCTTTCCTTCCCGTCCACTTGGAGCAGTCAGCCGAACTTTTTTTTCCTTCTGTGCAAACTGAGAGGCTGAACCAAGAAGCCAAAGTAGACCTCTTCCCTTCCGTTTCTTCCTCCCAGCCGTGCAAGACGAGCAAAGCAGGCGCTTCACCCGTCCAAATAGCAGCCGAAGCTCTCTATTCCCTCCGATTCTTGATCCCATATCCAAAGCTGCACAACAGCCCTCCTCCCTCTTGATTCTATTTCCCGAAGCCGCAAGCACGCACCGAACTCCTCCTTTGATTTTACAAGCTAGGATAGCCGAGAGGCAACTACTTCATCATCCGTGATGACGGGTTCCTCGGTATACCTCGTAGCTTCCTCTTCTAATCAAGCATAGTCGCCGAATTATCCGCAGCCGAAGAGCGGGTTCTTCTCTAGATTTACGACATTTTCATCACTCCAGCTATCTTTTCGCTTTCTTCTTACAACACTCCAATACTCAATCGGCTTTTTTGCTCGCACTATCCATTCTTTCAAATGCTGCTCTTCTAATATCAATGATATAGTGAAATAGTTATGACTATATGATGTGAATGTGAAAATTATATATATATATATATATATATATATATATATTAATTTTATCGGTCATGTACGCCATCGATACGATTTAGAGAATTCATAGTCTCAAAGACATCGCACGCTTTATCGTGACGTCGTAGAGTCAAAAAAAAGTAGATGTTCCTCTTATGTCAAAATATTGCTAAAATTTCATCGAATTTTTAGACTTAAAAAAAAAGAAATGAATCAAAATTCATTAAGAAAAAAGAGAAACACACAAATAATGAAATAATATGAAAGTGTAAAGGCCCAAAATTAAAATTAATTTGCAAAGAAATTAAACTTGAAATTATATTTATAAAGGATTTAATGATACATCATAAACTTGAAAATGATTTGTTCAATAGATTTTAAATCATTATATTTTATGTGAGAGAAATATAAAGTGATCTTAATTAAGCATAATCGAGTTTAAAGAGCTTATATAGAGCTTGATAGCTCACTTACGAGCAAAAACATAATTAAATTGATAATTTGTCAATAAACACAAGCTAGACTTCTTAACGGGCAATTAACGATGTCACTGTTCACATTGAGCAATCAAACATGATCAAATGGATTGCTTGAGATTTGTGATAAACTTGAAATCTCCTCGATAAATATGTTTAATCCAAAATATATGAGCATGTATGCATCTTAAGCTAAACTTGCGCTCAAAATTATTACATTAGAAGTTTGTCAATGATCTAAACTGAAATATTTTCTGCGTGTGTCATAAGAAATATTTACATCTGAAATCCTCATCTTGAAATATGTTCAAATGATACAAAATTTCAAACGATTGAGTTGCACATGCATATTAAGGCAGTCTAATACTCAAATTATTGCATCAATAGGTGCACAAATAATCTGGAGTTACAAGTTAATTGAACACATTTTGAAGTAGTTATGTACTCCTAATCGCAGCATCGAGTTTTAAGCAAATAATGAGATGATTGTTATATATGCATATTTTATGAGAAATTAATTCAAATATAATACTTGAAAAAGAGTTCAATTGTCTCTTGATTAATTTACATGCTTTACGAGAAGTCTCTAAAACTAAGCTTCAAATGCCTCTATAAGCATGTACATCTTCTAAATTACATAAAATTCAATGAAATTGAAGATGAATTCTCACGGGCCGCTTTATCTATCGGTGAAGTCGTAAGTCCTACTTGATCAATCCAATCCTCCTCACAAAATATGAGTTGACAGGATTGATTATAAATCAAATGTTCAATTACTAAAGGATGATTTGATTTTATGCATATTATCAATCATTTAAAGTCTCTACTGAAATGAGAAATATAATCTTAAATTTAACTATTTACTCTTAATAAGCAAAGACAACAGACATTCAAATGACAAGTTGATTGTAAATTCAATAGGATTCAATCTCAAAATAAAATTATCAAATTATAATATGAATCAAATCATTCATAATCTCACGATGGTATATGAATGGTGATTTCAACGGAGGAATACTTATCAAAATGTGATTCTAATTTCAAATCAAATTAACTCAAATTAATTATCAATCTAAAAATACTTAAATGAAATTCAATCTCTAAAAAGTTAAAGCTAAAATCGAACCCATCTTCCACAATTATTTGTCGGAATAAATTAAAACTCTATCAAAAGAAGCAATGTCGAATCAGTGTTCTACTACGCTCACTCAATCAATCATAAGCGACATACTGGGTCCTCCGATGGACACCAAGAGCTCCATATATGCGATATTTAATGATTTTCGATCAATCAATAACCATTATATTACAATCACGATCAGTATATCTAAATGCTCTGCCTTTGATAAATCATGCAGACACTGAGGAAAACCCTCTCGAAAGTAGACCGCAAGATTGTCTCTTTAGACAAACACAACTCCATGAAGGATTTCTGACAACGAACATTGTTGATAAAGATCCTTGGTCGGGTAATACCTCCTCATTAAAGAAAGACATGAGACCGGATGAGAACCATGGGATCTAGATCGCACGCCATCATTTCCCAACCATCCGCTTTTAAGTTAAAATGATGAATTTTATAAATCTAAATTTTAAACTCCACATTGTATTATATACACATTTAGCGATTTAACGACTCAAATTTTAATCGAAAGTTCTCTCTCGATGGGAGAATTAACTATATGCTGCTATAGAAACCCAGAACAGATCTAAAGTCCTCATAAAATGAGAACGAAATCTCTGGGTAGTGTCTTATCTACAATTCCATCTACCTTCTGAAAATTACACCGATGTTTTAAAGCATACTCTCTTCATTTGTCGAGAGGCCATGAATTTTCGGAGCCCACATCAGTGTCTTGATCTCATCATCTACAGAGCTTAATTGAGTCATAATTATGTTGAACTTGTTGATGTGGTTAAGAAAACATGCACCTTCTCCCATTTTTAATTAAATAAACGATGCATTAATAATACCTTATTTAATGTTGATGGCTTCTCATACATGTTGAATAGAGCTTTCATCAGAACGATCGTCGTCTTCTCCTCAATAAAGTTAAAAGCAACATTTCTTGCCAATGTTAGGCGAATCACACATAGTGTCAACGAATAACTCCCAATTATCTTGACTCATCTTCTCTGGCTTCCGACCCAAAAGAGGTTGTCAACTTCATTTGGTACAGATAGTCCTCTATCTGCATTTTTCAAAAACCAAAGTTCTTGTCATCGAACTTATCGATTTGGATCTTCCCCTCGTTAGCCATCTCTCTCATTTTAATAAAACTTAACTCTGATACCAGTTGTTGGGAGATTAAAAGAGAAGAAAGAGAGGAAGAGAAGTAAAGAACACATTCTCGTAAGCACAGAATGTAAAAAAGAAGAAGATTCACGTGGTTTGGTGTTTTGCCTACATCCATGAGCGCACTAGAATCTCACTATATTTCTCTCTTATAAAGAGAATAGGAGAAGATACAAAAAATGAGATACATCCACTCATATATTTCCCTTTTTATAGGCTAAGATGGAGAGATAGTTTTGGAGGAGAAATGCTTTTAAATAACCATTTAACCACAAATTTTAAATTTTAAATATGAAACAATTTAAATTTGGTGACAACCAATTTTGACACAAAAATGTAGAATTTGATTCTACATTTAACAAGGGAGGCCTAATTTGATGGACCAATGAAGATAAGTGATTTTCTAAATTATTTTAGAAAATGCACATAACATCGTTTATGACAACCACGTGCAAACTTTCCAAAAAAATTAAGACGATTTGTCATCATGATGCACTACAATTATTTCTACATTATAGGAGCTATTTTGCTACAAGTAAAATTAATATGATATGAAGTGAAACATATATTATGACAAATGAATCACAAAAATATCCTTTTCCACCTTGAAAAGAATCCGCTTATTCTCAATTCCTTAACACTTTCCTCAAGCATCATCATGCCTCAAACCTCTCTGCCATCTACCTCTCATCTCAAACTCAACCTTCTAAGATTTCTGACAACCTAGACCAAAAGCCCTCATCATAATTCCTGTGAGGCCTCTCCCCTTGCCTCACCTCATTTGGTCCTTGCACCCTCTCCTCCATCTTCGGCCAAGCCATTTTCTTCTACTCCACTCATCTACACTCCTCATCTCTCCGTCACCACCATGATACCATCCACCTCACCAACCACACACTGCGTCATGCAAGGAATCGTTGCTTGAATGGAGAAGCTCGCTAGCCACAAGACCTTCCCTTTCTATTGCTCCAACATCCACCACCCCAACTTTGGCCCTTCAACCTTGATCCCTTTTCTCATTTGGGTCCTCCACTTGCGTCCACATAAATCTATCAAATCTGACTACAACCAAGATTCATCAAATAAAAACTTAAGCTCAAAATGAGAGAAAGAACTGTGTTGCAAGATTTAGCTTAAATTTTAGTTAAATCTTGGATAAATCATACAACCAAACTGCCCTTGACGTAGATTCCATCAGTATTTAAGCAAATGACCAGAGGAAGTAATGTATATAAGCATAATTCTTACTCTTTCGCAGAAAATGAAAAAGATTAGTTCGTTCCCAGGGGTTTTGTGAGTTCAAGTGCTTATTTTGTGGCAATGTTATATTCCATTCTCATGTTACCAATATAAATGGCACTTTTTTAGCATCTTTTATTCTACATATGTGTAGGTAAAGGTCATCAGAAATGATATGAAGATAATAGCAAAAGAAAGAAACATTTCTGATTTATGTTCATTTCTGATGGTCTTTAAAAATCCTTTGTCGCCATTTGAATTCATCATATACCTTAAGAACCTAAAAAATTCCAAGGAATCAGCCAAACACCAAATCAAAGATCAAATCCATTTACCTTCTCCAACTTCTCATAGGCCTCAGCTTTAAGCGGAACCCATGAATCACTGCACATGTTTGTTGAAATTCCCCAACTTGAAACCCTGTGAATCAGTGCCATTCGAACTAACCATCCCTGACTCCCCAGATTCGCTCCGATCAACCTCGATCCTATTCCATGACGCCGAATTCAAAATCCCCCCTGACACCTCGAGATTGCCGGAGACTACGGAGGACTCGACCGTCGTCAAAGGCTCCGGCCTTTTTGAAGCCACGCAGCCCATTGTGATCAAATAGCAATTGCATTAGCTGGATTTGTGAATTTCCTGCGAATTCCCGATGAGGGAGTCGCCTGAGAGGAGGGAAGGATTAAGTGGAGGTATGGGGCGAAGGAATTGAGGGAAGAATAGAAAGATTGATGAAGGGATGATTGGGAGGGGTGAAGGGATAGAGGAGGAGGAGGTTGGAGTTGAGGCTAAGAATAGAAAGATGGGATTTTTACATACATACCACCTCAAATTATCTATTTTATTCATTTAACATCCAAAATTTTACTATTACCTGTATACTACGAAAACAAAGGATTTGTCAGATATTTTCTAATTTTTATATGATTTTTTTAAAAAAAAAGTTTTGGTTGGGCCAATTTGGATGTGATTTGGAATTATTAAACTACATTTTTTTTTGGACAACATAAGCTATTACGTATAAAAGTAGAGGGTAGATGATATGTCATCAAAAAATTCATCCAATTAAGTATATCTCTTGATGTAATTTTTGAGTTAAAATTTTTAGACAATCCCAATTAAAAAAAAAATTTAAGTATACTTTGAAAATTTTAAGACTATAATTTAAGAATCCAATGATATTTAAATTTTGTATGCTTTTAACTAAATTAAATGTCACAATAAGAAGAATCCAATGACTCTAAAATCACTCAATTTAGAAGTTATTAAAGGGATTAAAGCCTGAAAGAATAATTTATAATCAAAGAAAATAGTATAGGTCTTATGATAGAGTGTTTTGGAGTTTTGTCCAAAAGATCAAAAGTGATGCTTTTAAAAGTATTAGTGACTTTCCTTATCTAAAGGAGGGGAATCCTAAGCTTGAAATTGGAGAGAATTTGAAAATTTAAAGAAATTTAAAGATGGGAGATTTACATACATACCACACAATTTTTATGTATTTACATATCTAACACATAAACTTCAATTTTTACACATATAACACTTAATCTTTAATATCACATCAAAATATCACTTTATTTAATTTTTTAAAGTTTAAACTTAGAAGATAGTGTAAATATCTAACTTTAGGTGTTAGATATGTAAATATATAAGAATTGTTGGTATGTGTGTAAATCTCCCTTTAAAGATTTGCTTTAAGGCCAATTCTCATGATCACCACTAACAATTATCATTATTTAATTATCCTCACTCAAACGATCGCTTTGTCTGACCACCATTGCTTAACTCACATTGTTTGATTGTCTTAGTTGTTATCACTTAATTTTCTTTGTCTGTCAATCACCATCTTAGTTCCACTATTATCACTCTCCATTACTTCTACCACATTCGCTAGAGATTAGTAAGCCCTCACAAATTTACAATCTTTCCTTCTTCAATTGTTAGGAAAAAAAAAAAGTTAATCTTCATAACCTCATATACATAGTGACTATTTTAGCAAAGTTATATCTCGTGATTTTTTCCTTTTTTTTACTTTCCATGTAAAAAATCTTTAGTATCTCATTTTTTTTTCTTTTTTTTTTCTTTTTTTTTATAACGTGCGCTCTCCTTCTTGAGGAGACGCTAGAGCAAATAAACTTGTATGTATAATACTAACCTAAAGCAGCATTTTTGATCGTAGCCCCATCCAGGTGTTAGTATCTCATATGTTAGTTTCATTTTATATATTTATTTATGTGTAGGATCTTCATGCATATTCATCAATATGCATGAGTACATGTAACTAATTTGAATTTTCTTGACTAAGTTTAGATCAATGAAGTGTAATTTGTTACCAATCTAAACTTAATTATATCACGATAAGTTTGGATATTATTGAATCTTTTTCGATAGCAATATTACATGTGAAAATTTTACATTGTACTAATATGGAAGCAAATTTAATACTTTTCAAATTTATCTTAATATAATTTGTATTGAGATGCTTAGACTATTTTTTTTTCCTATAAAGAAATTAATCACATATGCTAACTTGACTAAAAAAATGTTATTTAATATAAATGAACCTTAAGAGACAGCTCACTAGAATTCACCATAGTTTGAGTAAGGCTAAAGGAAAAGGCACTTATCAACTACTTAACAACGCCGTCATATTTGTTCAAATTAATAAACAAACAAATTTGAACGCTTTTTGAAAACTCGATGGTTAAATGAACTAAACAAGAATGATCGTATTTCTTACTGTCATAACATCTCATTTATTGTTAGACAAGTAACTTATTAAATACTTGATATTAAACTCGGAATCTTAAAAATATGAGTATATAACTTATAAATTTTTTAATTATATATTTAATAAAAATATATTATAATTTAGTAGTAAAATTTATAAAATATATTGTACATTTAATTAAATATTATATTGAGATTATAGCTTTAAAAATTATAAGATAAATGCTCAAAGTAAAAAATTAAAAACACATATATGAATTATAGAAATGTTTAATTAAGGCTAAAAAATTACTTTTAAATTGGTGACCCAACAAACTCAAGTCACGGCTCATAGACTCAACTCATAGTGTGAAGCTGAGTCTCGGATCTCGTAGTCTTTTCTTATTCTCACATTTGCAGTTCACACCCTAAACCCTAAGCTGACTTCGTCCTTGAAGCGAAGCACTAACTCCACTTTTGTATCTACTTCAACTATTCATTCCCTCATCTTCACATCGACTTTCACCGACCACTCCCTTGACTTCACATTGACTTCCATCGACTGTATTAATCATAATATTAAGCTTTTAATTTTATTTATGGTTTAGCCAAATTACCCTTTATTAAATTTTTCATGATTTAATTTCTTTTTAGAATCTAAATTTTATTCTGAAAAACTTGAGATTTAATAAGATAAAAAGCAAAAATTAGAGAAACTTAAGTACTATTTAAAACTTGTTAATTAACTCACATATTCGTCGATTATTTCAAACAAGTACAAATCAAGCCAAACATAGATAAAATAAGAACCCGAAGTTTAACATCATACAAAGCTGGCTCAACCGAACCAACATGAACAATTTTTAATTTATTCTAGTCAAGTCCAATCCGATAAGTATTCGGCTCGGCTTGGCTCGATTACAGCCCTAAGTTTGAGTTACCACAATCCCATAGTAGACTAGAAGGCTAAATTAAATGAGTTTTAAAGGAAATCTAAAAGCTTATATATCTTCTATCACAATAGCTTAAAATGATGTCTATGCAATCATTTTCTTCTGCTAGTCACAAATCTTATGTTACAAAGACTCCATCCTTATGTATTTTTTTTCAATCACATTCCTTCATTTTCAAGTTTTATCCTCTATATTTTGATAGAAGAAACAATCTAAAAGTTTTATCTTTATTAAGCATTATAATTCTAAGAAGGTTCTTTCCTAAAAATTTCATTCATTAAAAGGAGATGATACTTAATTTTGGTTTAAATAAAATAAGATTTATGAGTACCCAAATCATATGAAATTATATAAGAAATTATTTGGACATGCTTGTAAAAAATTGTTCAACATCATTCATTTCTCATTAAGATTTACATTTTTGTTGAACCGAGTGTTCATCATTGACAAAATAAGGACTGGAGATTAATAATTGACCCGACAAGACAACTTAATATGGACTCGATTCAAAAAATATAGATTTGGTTTAACCTGATTAATTTCTAGATTTGGTTTGATTTTTTAGATTAAGTTCATGTTGATCTTCCAATTTGATTATGTCAACCCAAAATTAACTCAACTTTGATTCACGAGTTTGAATTTGACTCTATTTTGACCTGATTTACATATCCCAATGGACCAATCTGGTCATATCTGAGCTCGGGGTGATTAAATGCTAGTCGAATCTATCTTAAAATTTTGATCTATTTAATAAATAAATCAGATTTTAAAATATGCCTAGAACTTATAATTCTATGAACATATATCATATATCTTATTCCAAAAAAAAAAAAGAAAAAAAAAGGGAGCCATGATAGTGTAAATGTCATGCACAGATGAAAAAGAACTGTGACAAGTAAAATAATTACTTAACAGCTCTCTGTAACATCAAAGCCTGCAATTTTATAGCACTTTGATTGTTCTATCTTTGCTGAACACATGAACATAAATTGAGACTACAAACATATTAATTTTTTGGGATCATTTTGCTTTTATTTTTAATTTTTAATTTATTTTAATTTTATTTATGCTTTATTTTTGAAAAATATAATTTATAGTGATAATTATTTTTTGAAAAATACTCAAATCTCTCAAAAATTATTTGAGTATTTTTAAAAATTAAAATATTTTTGAAATACACTTAATAAACATATTTTTATATTATATAAAAAAGTAAAAATATACAAGAAAATTAATTCCGAATAGGCCCTTAAATTTTCTCATCCTGATTGTTCTCTCTAAAATATTTTATTTTTAATTTTAAGAGAGGCCTGAATTTAATTAAAGTTGATATATATTTTTCTTTTCTGTAGCATAAGAGCTATAACTTCACCGGTTTCAATTACTGGATAGGCTTACTGCTCATATTGTTAATTAAGAGTTTATTTGGGATAAATGTAGCTTTTTGAAAAGTTGATTGTAAAGCTACTGACGAGAAAACTACCTTTTGAAAAAATTATTGTGAGTGTTATAAATACTTTTCTTTTTGAAAAATTAAATAAAATAACTTTCTCATAATCACCACACTCTAATAACTCTGATTCTCAAAATAATTTTTTTGCCATAAAATTTTCTAAAAAATAGCTATAATAGCCAAATTAAGTTGCTTTGCTTTCTGACTGCTTTTTTAAAAAGCAAAACAACCATAAAGCTATCTCAAATGCATCCTAAATCTCAAATTATCACTCACCAACTTAATCCTTGAATTATACAAAATTGATCACAAATAATCACTTAAATACTAAATTATGATCAATTTTATATAATTGAAAAACTAATTTGTGATAAATTTTGCATCTTAGGTTTCATCAATTTTTATTTGACCATTTGTGATCATTTTTATATAGTCTAAAACTAAATTTGTTTTATTCAGATAAATGAAAAACTATTTTGATTTCACATTGATATGACACTTAAAATACTACTAGTCGAAGCACGAATCTTGATGTTAAAAGCAAGGTGATCCGAAGTTGAAACTGGTCGAGATCAAACACTTAAAATATCTTTGGAAACTCTGGAATGTCAGTTAAATCTCTAAATAACTCTTAAACATGGAGTGTTTATATAAATCGAGCATCTCGACGGATCTGATCTATCGAGCCAAGATCTCATAATTCGACTTCATTTGAGCATTCAAATATACAAAAATATCATATGATCAAGGGAATCATCATGAGTCAGGAGTAGTGGTTTTGATTTTGCATGTAGCGCATATCCTCCACCTATAAATAAATTTCCTCATTCCTCATATGAGAGCGAAGAGAGAAGAGAGTTCAAAGCTTGAAAATCCTCAAACACAATCGTGTCACCACTGACGGGTTGTCAAACCACCGCCGGGCCACCGGCCGCCATCGCCAATCTCGGTTCCATCATGCACCTTCATCGTTGTTGTTCCTCATTTCACTATCATCTACTACCACAAGAATCGTTATAACCTAACGCATTATATATGTTGTTGTCGATTTTGGGATTCTCATCACCTTCTCATAAACAATTATGTAATCTATTATCTAAAACTTGTACTCAAAAATAAATATATAGGAAGTTTTAGCCAGCCTGTAATTTTTCCCTCTTTTCGAGGTCTTCCATGTTAAAATTTCTAGAGTTTTCTTATTAGTTCTTCAAACATCTGTGTGTGTGCTGGATTCCTCAACAAAACTAAGGCGTAAACTTTCACTCTACCGCAACTGATTTTCTAGCACGCAACACACATATTTTCAATTTTATATTTAAAAAAGGCAAGTGTTCAACAATTTGAATTTTTTTTTATACACCACATCATCTAGTTGAATTAGGAACCCTAAAATGTAAAGGTCATCCAACATAGTAATTAAAAATGATAACGATTATATATGGGGAGATAAGGCTATGTTTGTTGTGAGAACTTTCTGCCTATGATGGCCTAAACCTACAATTATATCATATATGACATTTGAGAAATTGTATTTAACTGTATTTTAAAAAAACTGTGATAAAAAATTATATTTCTTAACCTGATAATACAATGAAATAATTGCCAAAAAATTATGATTTTTTTTAATAATAAATAATTATAATATCCATCATAATTTTTTAAATAATAACTTCTTCTATAATAACTCTAATATTATTTTTTTCAGATAACTGTAACTATTCCAAAGAGACCTAAAGAATACATGCCTAACTCTGATGACAATCATTATGATGGAATTGTAAAAGGCAATGCTTTCTATATACTTCTTACTAGTTCAAGTAGTCATAATTTGAAGTCCACACATTTTAATCATTCAAAATAGCCTCTGAAAATCCCTTTGGTAGACACTAATTTCACAAAAAATCTCATATGCCCATTGAAAAACTGAGTTTGTTAATAAGAATCACAAGCCTTCATCTTCTCAAACGCCAACTATAAGATTTTGCTGAAAAGAATAATTTACAAATATGGTTTTGGCATATCTTATTGATTATCATTTGAATTTAAACACACTGATCAAAACAAGACCTGAATAGAAAAAAAAGGAATGAATCATTGTTACAAAACAAATAAATACAGGCATCAAAGTTGATATAATCAATCTGATCACTTCACTTGCATTTGAGTCTCTGTAAAACCTGTTATTCCCTGTCAGGTTGCAGCCAAAACAGCATGATGATGGATCTAAAACCATCATGATTGGCAGAAATGATGGTCTTCTTTCAGTTGAAGAACATGAATCCTATAAGATCTCATGTTCTTCTTTCAGTTGAAGAACAGCAATCGGTCGATGCACTTCGTGTAATAGGTCTGATCGACCATGAATGTTCTGATTGGCAGAAATGATGTTCTGAGGTTTGGAGCTACTGGAAGCAATAGAGGCTGTGTTATGACCGCCACTTGCGAGCAGCAGGTACATCATGATTGTGCTTACCTTCGTAAGTTGTTATGACTGCTTTGGGATCTTTCGACGCCCTCTCGACATGTTTGCGAACAGCGCATCCGGCATTGGTGCACTTGTAATAACTCCTGCAGATTACAGCAAGAATCAGCAGATTTTATCTGCTATGAAGTGGCGGAGTTTATGCAGTAAATCAGGGATGAAGTAGCATTAACATGTAAGATTAATACTTTGTAGGGTCTGCAAAGAAGGGATAAAGCTTATATAAACAGCCTAGAGTCTGGACTTCATTATGCACAATGATGGAGCATGCTTCTGCATCTTGCATAAAACAATTGTAAAGCATATATCTATGAGTTTTATTTACATAAACATCATTTATAACTTCATAGAAATTTCTGTGTTCTTCATAAAAGCTTCATTCCTGGGGCATGATATAGGATTCCAATTCATGCAATTAAATGTGAGCTGCACGTTATCAGCGACAATAACTCAATTTCTTCAGTACAGAAACCCCTGCTTTTGAATACGCTTTAGAGATATTTAACAGCATATTTTCTACTGGGAAGTGATATGTAGTTTCTTTCTCGTTATCCCCCCAAGTTTCCATTGGATGTTTGTTCACCTAAGAAATTGCAATAAAATTCAAGCATATTTTCCAGGCTCCCCCAAAAACTTTTGTCAAGAAAACATAGAACAGCAAAAAGTCCTATTAAGTGTCAGATGCTCATTTAGTTCTAATAAATTAAAGTCATTTTTTTTACTTCCTAATCAAGTCTTTTTAGGTCTATCTTTACCTTTTTTTTAACATAAAATGAATCTAATATATCTACTCTCCTAATTAGGTTATCAGATGGCCGGTGCTTTATGTGACTAAACCATCTAAGGGACTCTCTCTAATTTTATCTGCACTGGAGCTACTCCAATCTTATATATTCACTTCTCATTTTATCTCTAAGTGTAAACCCACTCATCCGTCTGAGCACCCTCATCTCTACAACACTAAACTTAACTTTAATTTGTCAAGAAAACATAGCATGGTAGAAATTGCAATAACTTTATCTGCATCAACGCTAATACTGTGACCATTATGTCAATCTAGAGCACAAACTCATTTGCTTCTTGTTTATGAGTACACATTGAAAGTTGTCATCTCACTGCAACTAAGGGCTAGTATGTAACTGTGTGGATTTCAGTCATAGCAGTGAGTTCAAATGTTCATTTGGTTGAAACAACTCACTTAAATGCAACTGACTCACTTTTGAATAATAGATCAAAAAACTTACAGCGAAACAAACTGGCCTACAAGCATGAGCGTGCATATATGTATTTCAGTATTAGTTTGTCAAAGAACACAGTCACATAGTTTAGCATCCCTAACACCTGTTCAAATTGGTGAGACTTGAACTGAGTCCAACCAAAAAATATTGAAAAAAAATTGTAGATGTTTGCATCAAAAAGTAGAATATTTGAAAATGGCCAACTGAAGTAACAAACAGAAAGATATCTTGGCATCATGTCCATAGACATTCAATCACCTTGGAAATTCCTCCAAACGAATAAACTATGACACATAATACTAGCAAAGAAATTGAATGAAGGGATCACCTTGGATGAGGGTTTCCTTTAACCACTTTTTGCCCATATTTGCGCCATCTATAACCATCGTCAAGGAGGTCCACTTCGCTTGTTGTCTGCACAATGATCCTTGGTTCTGTTATTGTCCTATGAGAAGCTGACTCTATTATCCTGGTTTCCATGTTCCAATCAGGAAAAAAAAAAACATTAATTCTTCTCAGGAACTGAAGAAAAAACAGATGGAATCAATGTTTTTAACAATAAATTCAAACCTTTTCTTCTGTTCAGGATCAGCACAATATCCTTTTTCATCTGTTCCATCATGATCACCAACATCCTCACCATCACTAGAACCTGACAACTGCTCATTCCCAGATTCTCGGTCTCTTTTAGATAAACCAATGATAGCATTACCTTGTGAAAGCGATTCCGAATTCGTAGGAAATCCATTGTGACCATTTAACTCAGTGGAACCATTTGACATGCTCGCATCTTTTCCTCGTTTGCTCGACACTGGCTTCTGGTGATTGTGTTTTCCCTTATAGATTATCTCAGTCACTTGACCATCTAAAGAACGCTCGACCTTTTTCTTTACAGGACAGTTCGGGTGGGTGCATTTGTAATAGCTCCTCGGATATTCGCTTCCTTTCACCTGTTTCTGCCCATACTTCCGCCAATTGTAGCCATCATCGATGGGTTTATCAACAACAATGGGCACAGGATGAGGTATTTGATCAGAATGAGAAGCCATGTCAGCCTCAGAGCCATGAGCGTTTGAATCCAAAGTCATGGCTGGCACATGTAGGACTTTTGACATCTTAGCTGTGGGGAACGACTGCGACAACGAAGCTGACAAAAGAGAAGATGGATTTTCTGCCTGCATATGCATTCGGAACTGAGAATGGGTAACCTGCTGATGCGACAAACCAAATTGTGCCTGCATCAATCCATGTTCAACAATATCATCATATGAATCTAAAAGAACATGATGATGATGACAATTAGTGAAGGTAGTTTACTTAAGTTTATAAAGTGAGACTTTATTATAGTGTAGGCGAGATTCAAATCTAAGACTTTAATAACAACTTTCACTTAGTTCAAATATTTACCGCATATAGTTTAAACTAAACAGAAAAAATAGACTTTTATTCTTTGCATCAAACAGTTGAACTAATAGAGACTAAACTATTCATTGATATTTACTAGGATGACACTCAATTCTTTAATATTATTAGCACAAAACCCTATTTTAATAACTCTTACTAATATAACACTTTAGTTAGTTCTCATTAAAATGAAGGGAACATTCTGTTAAAGAGAATAGTTTCATAATATCTTTAAAACTCTTTATATTCACTTGCAAAAAGAAATATTTTTTATATTCTCTTGATAAAAATATTATTTTACTCTCAAAGGTAGAATTTTGAAAATATATAACAAAAAAGTATACAACAACAACAACAAGAAGCCTTAATCCCACTAGGTCTCTACATGAATTTTGTCTCCATTGTGTCCTATTATGTGTCAAATTCTCATTTAAATCAAGTATACTAAGATCATTTTTATACATCTTAACCAAGTCTTTTTTTACCTCTACCTTTCTTAACATAAGAAATCTAATGCATCTACTCTCCTAATCGGTCATCGGACGCTTTATGTGGCCAAACCATCTAAGGCGACTCTCCCTAATCTTATCTACCACTGGAACTACTCCAACTTTTTCACGAATATACTCATTTTACATTTTATCTCTAAGAGTAAAGCCACTCATCCACCTAAGCATCCTCATCATCTCAACACTTAAACTTATGCTTCTCCTTTATTGTCCAACATTCTGCACCATAAGTCATAGCAGGTCTTACCACCATCTTATAAATTTTTTCCTTAAATTTAAGTGAAACTTTTTCATCACATAATAGGCCAAATGCATTTCCCCACTTCAACCATCCAACTTGAATTCTACTAATAACATCTCCAACTATTTCACCATCATTTTGAACAATAGAGCCTAAATATCTGAAACGCTCACTCTTATTAATGACTTGTTCACCTAATGTCACAACACTATCACTAACTTATACAACTAAAATTACACTCCATATATTCAGCATCTACTTAAACTAAAACCTTTAGACTCTAGAGTTGACTCCATAATTCAAGTCGTTGGACTCCTCTCTAGTCTTATCAACAAGAAGAATGTCATCGAAAAGCATACACCAAGGAACATCTTCTTGTAAATGCCTAAGAAGAACATCCATAACTAAAGTAAAAAAGATAAGGGCTTAAAGTTGATCCTTGATGTAATCCAACCAAATAGAAACATATTTTGTCAATCCTCCTTATGTTTGGACACAAGTAATAGCTCTAGTATACATATCCTTAATGACTTGAATATAACCAATATTAACTCCTTTCGCTTCTAGAACTCTCCAAAGAACATCTCTTGAAACTTTATCATAAACTTTCTAAATCAATAAATATCATATGTATCATCCTTACTTTCTATGCTTCTCCATCAAACCCTTAACAAATGTATAGCATCCATAGATCTACCTAAGATGAAACCAAATTGATTGTGAGAAACTTCTGTATCACATCGTAACCTATGCTCAATTACTTTCTCCCATAATTTTAATGTATGACACATTAACTTAATTCTATACTATAATTTGCATCACCTTTATTCTTAAATATAGAACCAACAAACTCTTTCTCCACTCATCCGACATCTTTTAGTCTTTAAAATGACATTAAAAGATTTGTTAAGAAATTCCTTGATCTCCTAAACATTTTCACATTTTTATTGGAATATTATCCGTCCTATCGCTTTTCCACATTTCATTTTCTTTAAAGATTCACTAACTTGATTTACTAATACAACGATAAAATGAAATCTATTTTTGTTTAGGTATTAAGGTTGCTAAAATCAATCGTCTTTCGATTCTTCATCAAAAGTTTATCAAAATACCTCATCCACCTATTTTCAATATTATTTTCTAAAAAAGTATTTTATTATTTTCATTCTTAATACACTTCTTGAACCATGTCTTTACTTTTCATATCTCTTTGGTTGCTAACTTATACATACATCTTTCACTTTTGATCTAATATATAGATAAATCACTAAAAGTTAAATTTTTTTCATCATATACGCTTTTAGAATCTCTACAAGCCACTTTATATCTTTTCAATTCTCCAAGTTTTACATATAAACCAAGTTTTATAACAATACTCCTTATTTTTATCTTATCTTTCAGACACTTTGACTCCACCAACTATTCTTATTAAAGAAAGCTTTTCATTTTGATTCTCCAAGACATCTTTAAGAACTCTTAATTTCACTCTTATTTTTCTCACATAATGTAACTTCCTACGAACATCCCAAATTTTAATCTGTCTGCTTCTTAAAATATTTTATTTGTGTTCTTTAAGTATCCTCATCTAATTTTAGGATAATAATTTGATTTATTTTTCTCTTACAACCTTTCATCTTAAAATCTAAAACTAACAATTGATATACTTAGATTTTCACTTGAACACCTTACAATCTTTACAATCTAAACGATCTATTTTCTTATAAAATAATCAATCTGTTTTATAGATCCATTTTATAAGTAATAATATGTTCATCTCTTTTCTTAAATAAAGTTGCTAACTAAAAATCATAAAGTTTAAAAGAAAAATCTAATATACCCTACCTTCTTCACTACCCAAATTCATAACCATTAATACTTTTAAAATCTTCTATCACTCTACCAACACGTCCATTTAAATCTCCTCTAATAAATATATTTTCTTCAAGATCTTTGTATCAATCCCCAATTCCAAAATTTTTCGCGCTACCTCTAAACCTACTTGAAGAGCATGTAACACTTATAACATAAATCTTAATATTAACAATAATCTTTAAAGTTTTATCTCCACATCTATTAATATTTATAACATTATCCTTCAAACTTTTATCTAAAATCACACATACATCATTTCAGTCATTTTACCTGAATACCAAAGTTTAAAACCTAAACTATCAATCTCCTTGGACTTCCCCCCAACATATTTAATTTCTTGAACACATAAAATATTTATCTTTCTATGAACCATAATATCTATTAATTCCATTGATTTACCTGTAAGAGTACCTATATTTCAAGATCTTAACCTAATTCTAGTTTCATAATACTTATTTTATAAAATAAAATTTACTGTGATTAAAGATAATAATATAACCTCAAACAAATGCCATCTTTTATCCCAAATAACCTAGAGAGTAAAGACGGTGAACCTGCCACTAAATTAGGATGATGAGGAATTTGTGGTTCCAGCATAAGTTAAAAACAAGGTTGATGAAAAAGAAATTATAAAAGAGAAAGAAAGAACTAGAAATTATAATGAAAACATCAAAAATTTTGAAGTGATAAAATAAAAAATAGATCGACTTAATTAACGTTTACACGATTAAAGTTCATCGCAAAGCAGTACATTTATAAGACTTAGAAGATTAGGACGGTATACCAGTAATTTTAAAGATTGTATACTAGTAAAAAATCACTTATATATGGTATAATAGAAATCACATTTCTGGTTCCATAGTACTACTCTCTCCCATAGAGGAACAACAACAATAAATAAGTCTTACCAGATATGTATAAGAAATAGGAGATTCCAAGTTTGCAACTTGTAAGGATATTTGTCTGCCTCAAGAACAAGAAGACTAGTTCTACTAAAATCTCAAATGATCATCTAATTAAAGTTTAATCAATTTCGCTGTTCTGCTTGACACAAAAAAAAAGAGCATACAATAACAAATTCATTATAGATTATTATGAATCATAAAAGTGATCCTCATGAATGCAAATTGCTTCACCATTAATCAGATTATATAAAAAGAAACTTTTGTTTTGAATTCAAATCTGATAATGTTCTTTGTATTATAGCTTGAGCATAAAAATCATCCATATCACCATTATAGGACCTTCATCCCTCTACCTCACTTCTTCCTTATCATCACCAAACCTAATCCATCAACATCAGGTTCAAAGTTGAATAAAAGATGCATATATTCAAAGGAAAACAACCAGAACAGCACAAAAAAGGGACATTTGATTCTGTACAAATCGTTCTATGTATCCTAATGAATCATTCAAGCCCTCAGAGGCCCTAATTGATGCAGAGTCTTGGCTCCCAAGTCCCAACAATAAGATTATAGGTTAGAGGCCTAGAATATTCGGTATGTGCATGATTTTATGATAAAATTTACAGAATATCTAATAAAAAAGGCTCTAATTGAAACGAAATATTCAGCAACTCTACAATCTCCATAACTAGACTAACTTTATTTCAAAAACTAACTCAAATTTTAATGAATTCAAATTTAAAATTGATTTACTTCAATCTCTCTCTCTCTCTCTCTCTCTCTCTCTCTCTCTCTCTCTCTCTATTTAAGTACATGTATATGATATACAACTTTTTAGAGAAATATAAATACATATATATGTATAATCTCAATCAAAATACTTGTAAATTTAAAAGGGTAAAGTCGAATAAGCAACAAAGATATTCAAAAGTGATTATTTTTTACTTGAGAATCAAAAACTTCAAATTCAAATTAAGGTCGGCCTGATTCAGATCAGCTCAATATCACCGATGCACACAACCATTCAAGCAGTAGTAGTAAAAGAGAAAAAGGTAAAATATCTTAGATTCGAGCTTTTGAAGAGAAACTTACCGTATTAGAGGAAAACGTAGTTGGGAAATCAAGGAGGCCACCAGAACTCAATTCAGTCGGCGCCGTGATGAACGGCGACTGCCCCAACAACATATTCAACGGTCGGCTCTGCCCTAAATTCAAACCTCCTCCTCTTCCTCTCCCATCCCCCGCCGCAGCTTCCGGCGCCGTCCTTGCCGTCGGCGACGTCATCGCGCCGGCAAGAAGCTGCGAGAAGGAGCGACACTCCGACTCAGGGTCCTCCGAGAAGAAGCTTGAAACTAAGTTCATCGGGCTAGGGCTTGTTTCCGCCGGCTCAAGGCGGAATAGGCTTTCGACGGTAGGACGCGAAGGGAGAGAAACAGAGGGTCGCTTCGCCTCTGTATGGCCTACTGCTGCTTCTCTGATGTTTTCCGCCATTGAATTGGATTAAAGAAAGTTGAGGAACTATGCCATGATCGGCAAACGAGGAAAAATCCAATTTTTTCCACGCTTTTGTTCCCTTTTTACTGTGTTTAGCGGGTTTGTCTTGATTTTGCTTTGGACGATTTTGTAGAGTTTTGTTTTGGATTGACTTGAGGTTTTTGGAGGGAGGGAAAAGGTTGGAACTTGGAAGAAGTCGACCTTGTGGAAATTTGGACACGAATGATTAGAGAGAGAGAGAGAGAGAGAGAGAGAGAGCGACTCCCTCCAAATTACTTTTGATGCAAATGAGGAGCGTTGACTAGACATGCAGGCATCAGGAAACTGGCTGCAAAATGTTCAACTTGCCATGTATATCTTGTGCTTCTTTTCAGCTTATTTTTTTAAATAATTTAGAAAAAATATATATGTATAAACATATTTATTTATATACTTTATTAGGGCTGCAAACTAGTCAATATTCATGATAAATTACTCATATATTGGATCAATTCAAATGTCCATAATAGTTTAATTATTTAATCAACAAAAATTAAAGCAATTTAACATTGAATTTATTTATGATCATTATTTTTAAAGCTTAATTTTATAGGTATTTAAGACTAAATTAAAAAATTATTTAATATGTAATAATATAAGAGTGAGGGTGTAAACGAGTCGAGCCCAACTCGAGTCATTGTTGATTTGAACTTGAGTTTGATTAATTTATTGAATTTGAGCTCGAGCTTTAATTTATTAGTAATTATCTTGAGAACTGACTCATCTAGTAGGAAAAAATATTATGATTCAAATAATTATTATTATAAAAAATTAAAAATTAGAATTATAATAATAATAAATTACTTGATATAAGAGGACGAGACATAATTTTTAATTATTTTTAGTAATCATATACTTAAATTAATAAATTTTAAATATATTTTATAATAATATTTATTAAACGAGCCAACTCTCAAGTTAACGAGTCGAATTAGGGCTGGTTTGAGCTTGATTTGTTTGCTCATTGAGCTCGGCTTATGAGCCATTTATTGAGCTGAGCTCAAGCTGGCTTGACTCGATTACACACCTACACAAGAGTCTTATTTTCTAAATTGAATATTTTTATTTATTTATATGTATTAGAATAGTTATTTATTTAATAGCTGGTCTAATTAAAATTTCATTTTAAGTTGTTAGGGTCAATAAAGTTACTTGAAAATGTTACCTTTTAAATAAGACTTATTTGATTAGCTAACATACTAAAGTCAAAATGGTCTTAAACAATCATAATTTTAAATGAATTGAACTTATCCATTACAACAAATACTCAAATTAAGCTCAAGATAGAATAAAATTTTAGAAAATAAACTTTAAAATTTTATTATTTTGATGAAACAAAATTATTATTATATAAAAAAGTATGAATTTTTCAAGAGTTACTCAAAAAATCATAGGGAGTATAGGGTTGTACATAAACTGAGCTAAGCTGATCAAAAGCATGCTTGAGTTCGAGTTTGAACAAGGTTTTGACAAATAAGTCACTTCCTACTGTAAATTTCGCCATTGCAACCTTATATTATGTATACTCAGAGCAAACTAATCAACTTCTAAAACAAACTATTTAAGTAAATAATTTCAAACATTCTTACTTTCTAAAACAAACTAATAAAACTAATCAACTTCTAAAACACTACCATTGCAGATCTCAAGTCCGGATGTAAAAAATGGAGACACGATGGAAAGAAACTAAAATAATCATGACATGAATCAATTAAATCATTGTTAATGCTTCAATGAAGCGATGCACAGATAATAAAAAAAAAGTGGTGACGCGCATAAAATAAAGGGTTCCCATTATGGACAATGCAAAAAAGTTAGTCCATGAAACTAGAATTAGGTTAGGATCATGGAATATGGTACTCTACGTAAATTAATGAAATTAATAGATATTATGGTTCATAGAAAATAAATATTTTATGTGTTCAAGAAACTAAATGGGTTGGGAGAATGCCAAAGAGATTGATAGTTTAGGTTTTAAACTTTGGTATTCAAGTAGAAGTCGAACTAAAATGGTGTAGGTGTGATTATAGATAAAAGTTTGAAGGATAATGTTATAAATATTAATAGATGGAGATAGAATTATAGCTTTAAAGATTATTGTTGATATTAAGATTATCAATGTTATAAGTGTTTATGCTCCCTCATGTAGATTTGGATGTAAACTCAAAAAATTTTGGAATGAATTAGAGATTAATATAAAAAAGATACATCTTGAAAAAAAGTATTTATTGAAGGAGATTTAAATGGACATGTTGGTAGAGTGGTAGAAGATTTTAAAAGTGTTCATGTACATAGATTTGAAAATGAGAAGGTAGTAGACTATATTAGATTTTGCCTTAGCTTATGATTTTAGTTTAATACTTTATTTAAGTAAAGAGATAAACATATTATTACTTATAAAATGGATCTAAGAAAATACAAATTGATTATTTTCTAATGAGAAAAAAATAGATCGCTAGATTTAGAAAAGATCAAGTCATTCAAAGTGAAAGTTTAAGTACCCAATATCGATTGTTAGTTTTAGATTTTAAGATAAAAGATTGTAAGAAAAAAAATAAATCAAATTATTATCCTAGATTAGATGACACTTAAAGAACACAAATAAAAATATTTTTGAGCAAATTACAAGAGCTTAGAATTTGGATGTTCATAAGAAGCTAATATTATGGAAAAAAAAGTAAAGTGAAATTAAGCAAGTTGCTAAAAAATGTGGAGAAGAAAAGCTTCTTTTAATAAAAATAATGTGAGAAAAGAAAGAAGATAAGAAATAAGTTATAAATTTTGATTTAGATGTAAAAAACTTGGAGAATTGGGAAAGATATAAAGTCACGTAGAGATTCTAAGAAAGAAATATATGATACAAAAAATTTAGCTTTTAGTGATTTATACAATAGATTACCAAAAGAAGGTGAAAGATGTATGTATAAGTTAACCAACCAAAGAGAGAAGTAAAGACCTATGATATTAAGGATGAAGATAATAAAGTATTTTTCTTAGAATATTGAAAATAAAGATGAGATATTTTGATAAAACTCTTCAATGAAGAATCTAATGTACGATTGATTTTAGCAACCTTAATACCCTAAACAAAAATAGAGAATTTTATTTTATCATCAAGAATTAAGTTAAAGAAGCTTTAAAGAAAATGAAATGTGGAAAAGCAATAGGACCTGATGATATTTCAATAGAAGTGTGGAAATGTTTAGGATATTAAGGAATTTCTTGGCTTATAAATCTTTTTAATGTTATTTTAAAGACTAAAAAGATGTGAGATGAGTGGAGAAAGAGTTTATTGGTTCCTATATTTAAGAATAAAGGTGATGCACAAGAGTGTACAAATTATAGAGGAATTAAGTTAATGTGTCATACATTAAAATTATGAGAGAGAGTAATTGAGCATATTTACGCGATACAAAAGTTTCTCACAATTAGTTTGGTTTCATGCTGTAGATCTACTATGATGCTATACATTTGTTAAGAGGTTTGATGGAGAAGTATAGAAAAGTAAGGAGGATTTACATATGATATTTATTGATTTAGAGAAAGTTTATGATAAAGTTTCAAAAGATGTTCTTTGGAGAGTTCTAGAACATAAATGAGTTAATATTGGTTATATTCAAGTCATTAAGGATATGTATACTGAGTCGTACTTGTGTCCAAACACAAGGAGGATTGACAAAATATTTTCCCATTTCAATTGGATTACATCAAGGATCGCTTTAAGCCCTTTTTTTTTTGCTTTAGTTATGAATGTTCTTACTAGCATTTATAGAAGATGTACCTTGGTGTATGCTTTAGTCGATGACATTCTTCTTATGATAAGACTGAGAGGAGTCCAAGAGAAACTTGAATTATGGTGATCAACATTAGAGTCTAAAGGTTTTCATTTAAGTAGATCTAAAACTAAATATATGTAGTGTAGTTTTAGTTGTAGAAGTTCTAGTAATAGTGTTGTGATATTAGGTGAACAAGTCATTAATAAGAGTGAGCGATTCTGATATTTAGGCTTTATTGTTCAAAATGATGGTGAAATAAATGGAGATGTTATTAGTAGAATTCAAGTTGGATGGTTGAAGTGGAGGAATACATCTTGCCAGTTGTGTGATAGAAAAGTTCCACTTAAACTTAAGGAAAATTTTATAAGATGGTAGTAAGACCATGACTTATGGTGCGAATATTGGCCAATAAAAAGAAGCATAAAGTAGTTAAGTGTTATAGAGATGAGGATGCTCAGTGGATGAGTGGCTTTACTCTTAGAGATAAAATGCGAAATGAGTATGTTCGAGGAAAAGTTGGAGTAACTCGGTGGCGATAAGATTAGAGTGTCGCCTTAGATGATTTAGCCACATAAAGCGTCGGCGATCAAGACCGATTAGGAGAGTAGATGCATTAGATTTGCTTATGTTAAGAAAGGTAGAGGAAAACCTAAAAGACTTGGTTAAAATATATAAAAAATGACCTTAGTATCTTGAATTAAATGAGAATTTGGACATAATTGGACACAATGGACGGAGGATTCATATAGCAAACTTAGTGGGACAAAGGCTTGTTGTTGTTGTTATTCTTACTTTCATATATAATTATAGTAATTTTATTTAATCCAAAATAATAAATTCCTTGAAAAAAATAATATTAAAAGAAAAGAAATTACTTCACCAGCTACAATCCCGAATAGCTCCAACTCAGGTTTATAGAAAAGTTGGCTCATTGGGACTTACCTGATTAGTCTCTTTCAATCAGATATTACCACAGCCATATAAGCTTGGGTGGCTGAAGCCTGCCGGAACAAGATAAAAGAATGGAAGATCGTCTTTCTTTGATGATTTAAAATAATATTATTGAGACTTTTTTAGTTTTAAAAAAAAGTCAAATGTGCCGCCAATAAAGCTGGAGAATCATTAAACACTTTTTACTTAAAGATTGACCGAGCAACCGCTCCCAACAATTTAAGATGTTAGTAGCTGACTCTTATGAGTTATATCATATCACCCACACTGAATTAACTTTCTAACAAATGATTGTCAGTGATGTAGTGGATATTATGATTCTTGTACAGTATAATTTTGGCAAAAATAGAATGAAAATTTTGTTGAGAAATTTTTTTTTCAACATTCTTATAAAAAAATAATCATAAATTCAACTATCGAGCACTTTAGGATTCAGTTAATTTCCATTTGGACAATGCATTTTTTCAAAGCAAGCATGCGGAAGAAGGCGATGGCGTAAGTTCTTATTCAAGTTGTGATTTTGTTTGGAAAATTTAATTCAGAATCGTATCTTTGCATTGACGAAATGACTAAAATATCTCTACATGGTATATGAATAATTTTAAACAAAATGAAAAAAAAAAAGGATAACTAATAATCATATATAATCATAAGTTAATTAAATTACATTAACAGATTATACATCACCTAATAAATAATACTACTTAATAAATCATACTAATATTAAAATTATAAGTACTACAACTAGTGCGATCAAAATATTAAACATATTATCTTATTGATCAATTCTTTTAATTTTTCTTTTTTGCATTGCTACCCTCCTAGCATGATTACTATTTAATGTGTCATCCTCGTATTAGTCAACCCATATGAAATAGTTGCAATCATCTCCTATTCTATTTCTTGGACACCTGAAAAATCCTCTCTCATAATTTCCTTCCCTACGTGAAGTAAATACATATATTGCAAACCACAATTGCAATGCACAACTTTAGAGTCAGTAGAGATCATTGAACTCATATTTCTTGATAAAAAATTTGTATAAGCAATAAAATTATTAATATGAGGACGGGTGATATTGCAAAATATTTTTAAAATGATAATTAAATAGCAAAATATTTATTTCCCAAAAAAAATGATAGAAATTTTATTAACAGAAATAGAAGAAACACAATCCTTGTAGGAAAGAAATCTCAAAACTAATGCTCCTAAGAGCTATAATAAACCTAATGAAGAAATTCCCTAACTAATACAAGAATAGAGTAGGGAAAAAAACTAAAGTGAAAATCAGCAACAAGATAGCAGTCCTCTCATGAGAAAAGTACATAACCACTGTAAGGCTCCACACTGTACAAAAACCTACAAGAAGCTCAAAAAAGACATAAGCAGGCGTGGAAAGATACACTAAAGGAAATAAGAAGGACGTCTCAGGCTCGGTCAAAATCCATCTCAAGGAGCAGCAATATATGTGATAATCCAATCTTAAAAAAAAAGGGTTACAATCACATAAAATGCTATCAACCTTAAAGATATAAAGAAAAACTTCAATGTCATCATAGTTATTTCCTTTCCTATCAAAGAGAATCAGCCACCAAGCACCAAGTCCAAATACCACACAGTAGGACACTGCTTCAATACAACCAACTAGATACATACAAGACCATCAACAATCAAAATAAACCACCCAGTTCAGGTCACAAACAACAACAATAGGCCAACGACCCAGCCAACAGGAGAACACAAAAAATAACAGCCCAATTCAGGTCAAAAATAAGAACAATAGCAAATTCACCAAGTCAACAAGAGAAACACAAGGTAGCAGCCTAGATCTGGCCACAAATAGCAACAATAAGTCATCCAAAAGGCCAACAGGAAAATATAAGTACATTAACTCAAACCACAATACAAGTACATTAACTCAACCTCCTTTTATAAAGCCAAGTAATGATACCCATAAAACAAATGTGAAGAATAATTAAAAGGGTGGAACAAGATGGCCTACGTAAACAAATAAATAGAAATCAATTAAACCAACAATTTGTATTACCAACATAGTAACAACAATTAACACTAGGAGCTAGTCAGTTCATACTAAACATTAACCAAGGCATTCGTAATTTACTCTCGTAACAGTTTCATCTCAGCAGCTCCTTCTCTATCATGAGGCTCTGATTCTATATTATCTTGATTGAGATCTAACATTGATTGTCCAATTCTAGACTCATATGCCTCGGATGGGACATAAGATAGATCTTCATCTACAATATTAAATCCGACATTGTCTCACGAATGATGTTGTCTGATAAAATTATGTAGAGTCATCGTAGCTGCAACTATTTTAACCTATTTTATGAATGAATAGGTGGGCATATCATGTAATATAACCCACTTTTTCTTCCAAACACCAAAAGCCCGTTCAATTTCACCACGTAGTGATGAGTGTCATTTATTAAACATCTCATTCTTACCGCGAATCACATTACTGCTCCTCTCAAAATCTAGTATATGGTACTTTGTATTAGGATATGACTTAAAAACCCACATTGCATTGGATAGCTGGCATTAAAAGGTAGTATTTATTCAACAAAGTAATAATATTGACTTTGACATATTCTCAATTATTCATTACGAAATGCAATTACAGCTAACCTAAAAGAGGCATTGAGAACTTATATTGCGGACGATGGGTTACAAATTTAAATATATGGCTGTCATGTGCATTGCCTTCCCATCTGATCATAAAGAATGTGAAGCACATGTTGAAATCACATATTGTCATTATATTCTGAGTGGGGGAACCACAACGACCAATGTAAGCAATCTTTCATTGGGACACGAGCATCAATGGTAGTAAGCAATGGATATTCACTGCGAACCAACCACCAATATAGATCCTCCAAATCCACCGAATAAAACACTACCCGGTAACAACAGACAAAAATGGTAAACGAAAAAAGCAGTGCTCAGTTAATAACTAGTGTAATATAGGGGAAAGAAACGAACAAGACTCATTTCAGTAACCACAGAGAATGCAGATCCCCCAAATCCACCTAGAAAAACTCCCGATAATAGCTATTACAAATCATAAATGAAACACTTGATAACAACTACAATAGAGAGGAAAGAAGAGAAGAGAACTTAGGGCCCGTTTGGGAACCACAAATATAGGGCAAAACCGAGGAAATGACTGACAAAGAACACACCATAGGAGTGAAATCATGTAGAAGGAAGGAAGTCACAGATCAATGGTGATACCGTAAAGAAGTGAAGACAACGGGGATCTGCATTCCTGCTTAGGGGTGAAAGACAACGTAAGCGAAGGAAGCGAGGAGATGATCAAAATTTTCGGGGTCACGGGTTTGGCGAGGGCAAATCCCTTGAGATAAGAGCGAATGTAGTCGAATGCTCTCGGTTAGAAAACCCCATTTTCGAACGGGAGGTGGAATCAAAAACACACAACCACAATAAACAAATGATGTCGCGTCGCATTTTTGCAATGCGATGGAGCCGTGATGCAGCCCCAAACAAGCCCTAAATCTTCTTATGAAGTCAAAAGTATTGACTTATTAAACTTCATCATTTTAATGAACTTATTAAAGATTTAAGACATGAACATTAACTCATGGAGGTTTTAAGAACATGTAGTGAATTAATTTCAAAAACATTGTTTGCTTTTTCTTTTAAAATATAGAACTTGAATTAGTGATACATAGTGGCAAATCAATCTTGGTGGTGTGTCTCTTAATAGGGTGAGCCCTTGAGAAGTCATCCTTGCTAATAAGAGATTCCATGTAATGAGCTTCTCTTTAGGAAGAGTGATATAACATGTCATGAAGATAAAAACAAAAAAATAAAGCTAAATTTTAAATACAAAATCAAAGACTAAAGTGCACCCAAGAGATCAACGAAATGACTTATAACAAAAGCTCGAGCAAATAACTAAATGAAAAGCTTATTTATAATATATTTAAAATATGCTTTTAATTTTTATTAATTTATTTTTGTATTTCACTTTGTGGCATGCTTGATTAGCCATTTATGAAATGCATCTAGTTAAAATTCATTCTCCTATTATTTCCAAACAACCCACCTTTCCCTTTCTTTTTTCTTTTACTTTTTCAATTTAAAAGTCTTGTAATGCATATAAATATAAGCTTGTAAACATCTAATCTAAACCTTAAACACCTCTTCCTCCACTTCATAAACATCCTCAAAGGCTAACAAAGTAGCAACCAAAATCTCACATGGAGTTCTCGAACAAACATAACATGAGACTATGACTTAATCTTGTTCCATATCAAACACCTATGTAAACTCTATCAAATATAAGCATCTACTTTAGATCATAAGTACACATCATTAGCTAACTATTCCAAAGTATTTCCAATCATTTACCTCACTTAAAATTCATTCACTTAGGTGATCTTTTAAATCATATGAATCAAAACCCTAAAACACATGCTTAAATATTAAATTATTTAGTCCATATATGATCTAACACATGACAAATAACTATCAAATTTCTCGATTATTTAGTCCAAGATCAACTCCTAACAAGCAATTACTTGTCATCTTCAAGTCAAATAAAATAAGTTTAACTAAAATGTTCAATAATCTACCAATATATTATCGTCTTATTAGGTGTCACTAAGAACTCTATATCCTTACCTACTCCCCAAAGTTGGAGCTAGCTTTGTATTGTAGAAAAAAAAAAAATCTTCATATGAGACATTATGCCCTTCTCATTTTATTTTATTATTTTTAAGATACTAAATATTTGGAGGGGTGAATTAGCCATGAGACAAGAGGACTAGTAAGCAACTAAAAATCACCCATCTAAGTATCTAGATATCCTATTTCATCTCTTCTATTAGCATATTCTTAAGATTGGATGGTCACCTAGACTATAGCCTCCCATGTGGTACAAGAAAAATAAATTTAATGACATAAAACTAATAAATTTTATCTTAAAGTATTAACAAGAAGTCAAACTTAAAGTTAAGTTAAAATCAAGAGAATTTGGGTTGATTGATCTTTCCAAGGGAATGAATTTCAAATTAATTACACTTAAGAACACATCCAAAAGACTTTTGATAAAAAAAAAATATGCCTATGATTTACATCAAAGAATAGAATTATTTGAGGATTTTATTCAAAAATTTTCATCATTCAACATGTATGATTTTTATACTATTTTAATGATATTTTAATCATTTAGTTTTATAGTCATAAGATATTTTTGGAGACTATATACATTTAATATTTTATATTAAAAAAATTTATTCATATGAAAGAACTTATAATGTCTCTTATATCATTGAATGCATAATAAGTTCTCATGAAGAAGCATATAAAATAATGGATAGTGAATAGAGTCAATTTGAAGTAAGCAAGTTAATGAATGTTAAATCATAAATTAAAGGTAAATTACTAAGTTATCAATTAAGTCACCAAAATGCATTAACTAGTATTTTAGTAGTTGATGAATGATATATTTAACAATAAATTTATTCAAACAATTCATATGATTCATGAGTTAGATGATATATTTGATGGTGCTCATCAATTAACTTAACCACAAGGCATATTACAAGAGGAAATAGTTCCATAAAAGATACTCGTACGTATGATATTCTCTTGTAAAGATGAACCCATCATTGATTGAATATTGTTCTATCAACATCAACATTGTATATCAATAACATACTTCAAATTAGTGGTGTAAAAGAGTCGAGCATGAGCGAGCTGAACTTTTGTTCATATTCGGCTCGTTCGAAAATTACTCTATTTAGAAGATTTAAACCTGAAACATTTTTGCATGACAAAAGTTTCAACAACTTAATCATATTTGCTACTATGAAATTATTTTATGTGTTTATGTGCATGTATATATAATTCTTTATTTTGAGTTAAAACGAGTCGAACATGATCGAATGATAAATTGCTCATGTCTAACTCATTTATAAATCAAACTTAAAATATTTATTCATATTCAACTCGTTTGCTTAACGAACGAGCAAAATACAAACTGTTTACAAACAACGAGTTTTTTTAACATCCCTACTTCAAATCAAGATAAAATACTAAATAACAAAGAGCATGCAACTAAACATGTTTTCTAATTGAGGATCTTGTTTGTGCAATTCATTATAATATTATTGCACCATTTTTCAAACATTCAAACAGCACAATATATTCATTAATGAATGTGGAAGATTTGAAATATAAGAAGAGCACAATTTGAAGTATTTAACAAACTAATTATTTGAACCATCTTATAAATAATTAATAGAAAGCTCCATTACATTCATCTAAGTTAGCACATATTAGCATATATTTTGTGCTATATCAAAATAAATAAATAACTAAATGTTTGCCACTTTACGTATCATATTTTTATACTAAAAATACAATAAAGCACTCAATAACTCATTTAAGGGATGTTTGATTGAAATACAAAGTAAAATAAAATAAATACATAAGTTTTGAAAATTTTAATATTTGATTGAAATACAAAATAAAATAAAAATAAATGCATTTGAAATTCACTCTTTAGATATTTTTGATCATAATACACACCAATATAAAGTCGGCGCTTATCACGCACCCCACCGCTGCCAGACCATTGCCGAGGCCAAAACTTTAAAATACTTTATATTATTATTATTTTTTACCAAACATAAAAAAATAAACTCATAAATTTGTAAAACTCTCAACCAAACAATCATAAAATAATCTTTTTACACTACATTCATTTTTGAGCCAATCAAACATCCCCTTATTATCAAAATAATCAGCAAATATAAAAATATTAAGATATAAAATATAAATAAATACATTCCTGGGATTAATAGGAATGTATTAAAAGAATAAAAAAACCCCATTACGCCACGTCCTTCGTCCCCAGCAACGGACAACATTTGCCCTGCTATAGAGTATAGAGTTCCCTATAATTTGGAAACTCGAGCAGGCCTGCGGGGGAAAACCTAAGATAAAATGAATCAAAATTTAATAGTTTATTTTGAAATAAAAGTAAAATGTGGATCTAAAAACCAATAATTATATATTAAAATTCCTTTTCAGCCTTTCAGGTCAATAACAAAAGACAATAAAAGGACTTTAAGAAATAGGCATGAATACATATATATATATGAAGACAAATAAAAAATAAAAAGCACAAATATTATTATTATTATTTTGATTTATTTTCCTTCCTGTCATGGCTTTCTAAAAGACAACGAGAAGACAGAAGTCTATAACATTTAGCAAAAGTTTAAAAACACTTGTTATACTGAGTTCACACTTTTGAAAATAATGTATTCTTGAATTAGACAACACGGCATATTGGGTCGTAACATTATAAATAAATAAAAATTACAACATATAAATCATGAAATTATTTTTTTATGTCAAAGAAGTGCATAAGAATGAGATGGCACATAAATAGGTAAAAATAATTTGCACATAATAGCACATGAAATTGTAATTTTCATGTAAATCTTGAACAAGTTATTTAATCCTATAGTGGGATAGAACCTTAAAAAAGACCTGATAAGAAGCTCATTCACAAAATGTGAATGAATACAATGAGTTACATATAGTTATACATTAAAACTAGAAATGTAAACAAAAAAAAATCTGCATTATGCAATAAAACTGTTATTTTATATCATGGAAGATGAAAAATATAGTTTGACGAAAACAAAGCACATACATATAGCTAAAGAAGAACATAATAACATCTTGATGAAAGATATAACAGCTTACTGAAAAGCATTGGAATGCTTAGCCTGCTGGAATGGAGGAGTTGCTAAACTTTGGTCTCGAAGAAGTGCGTCGACGATACGGCTAAGCCATCCTTGTCGTATGTTCGAACAAGCCTCTGCCTCTTCTCGGGCGACTCGACCCAGCAGAACTCAAGATGAAAGGATTGTGATTGAGAAACGCTCTTGGCAATGTCGCGAGGGAATCCCATGTACATTCCTCCAGGTAAAAGGGTCAACTGGAAGCCTCCATCAAATTTGATGGTGTTGCCTGAAACTGTTCCAGACCAATGAATGTTGGCTGTTGATCCACTTGTAGAAACTGAGGTTATTTCCTGCATGGAGGGTTTAATCAGAGTGTTAGGATTAAGAAAGCAAGATGTTCAGGGAAATGTTTCATATAGTTTTTGATTGTTAGTATCGTTTTGGTCCAAGAAAGTTGGAGTTTAAAATTGGCATTGTTTGTTGTTTTAACCAACGGCCCATTTGTGATAGCTTTCTCAAATCTTTACCCTTTCAGTTAATAAACATAGCATATTTGACTACTGACTTTTATTATCTTTTAGAAATTATTGTGAAGAAAAACAACAAAAATATTTATTACATCACGGAAGATACACGCAATAAAGAGATAAGTTTATGTAAAACACAAAAGACAGGAAAATACTTATATGGAAACCCTCGGAAGAAAAAAAATATGTAAAATGGTCTAGATGAAATGATTCAATATATACTCGAGATTATAATAGCCCATTCTTTCCCTAAATCAATGAAGACATAATTATAAAGCACGATATTAAAATAATGTTAGTTAGGCATTAGTAGTAAGAAGACAATGGATAAATTATAACGAGGATGCTAGTCAAACAATAGTAATCAGATAATAGGGGATGAGCGACAATGGTCGATTGACGACGAATGGGCAACATTTGTCAAATGATGTTAGACGAGCGACAACAATCAAGTGATAGCGGTTACGTGATGGCGATTGCTAGAGATATTCATTGGCGTCAATCATCGAACATAATTCTAGAGTTCTTTGGATCTCTAGATTTTCTCCAATTTCAAGTCTATGTACTTTACTGTGAAGAATAAGTCATAGTTATATTTTTTTTAGTAACATTTCAGTTAATGTAACCAAAATCCAAAATAATCCATTAAATGACCAAATTTGATTCCTTCAAACATACACAAATTTTTTTACTTTTAAATGCTATAAAAATCTTAGAATTTAAGTAATCTTAGACTCATTAGATTTTTCTTGTCAAGTTGTTCGTTTTAACTATAAACATATGAAAATTAGAGATTGTTCAATTATTTAATTAATATAAAAAAATCCAACTACACTTCAAGTACTTTATTTTGATTCATTGAAACCCAAAGCGAACGATGTTTGATGCCGTTGAGTTCATCTTATCAAGACATTCACTAAAGACTTTGAAAACAAAAACGAAATGATCTTGAATTTAATTCTATGAGTTTTCAATTCAAAATTTATCAAGATTGGTGACCAATCAAGTGGATTTTCAAATAATGTATCATTTGCCACCTAATTCAAATGCCAAAGCTTGCGTCATTAAATTATATATTAAATCTTTAAGAGAAATCCTGATGTAAAATTATAATTAAAAAAAAAACAAAGTGATCTCTCCTTAGGTCATGAATCAAATAAGGTCTCATCAATCATAATTTTAGCCATTCCTAAGGTCAGCTCATTGATTGGAGTGAAAATTATAAATAAAATTTGGTCCAAGGGCTCTAAATTTGCTAGAAATTAATTGTATAAGCGCAATTGAGCTCTGAGAGCACCAAAATTTGAGTTCAGGATGTTGAAAAAGGTCCTAAGGACCACAAAAATGCTGGATTAGACATGTCTAAGATCAAATCGAGCCCAAAATAGGCTAAGTTGAATTCATGAAACTAGAGCTCTTCAAACAAGTTATGATAGAACAACAACTTCATGCTTCGAATTTCCATGAGTATCAGATCAGACATTCATTCGGCTAAAGGACAGAATATCATGATTACAAGTAGATCACTTATGAAGACTATATCTTGTAAAATATTCCAACTGCAGCTCAGTTCTTGAACACTTACTCAATTACTTTAAAAATGCAATAGTTTGGGAGATATGCAGTATTTCAGATGGTGGAAATAAAGACAATGTGGGCTCCAAAAATTCGCTACCGACCTCTCGACAATTTTTTGAATTGAAGATAATATGGTTTAAAGTATCGGTGTAACCATAAAGTATCGGTGTAATTTTCAGAAGGCAGATGGAATAGTAGATAAGACACTACCCAGAGATTTCGCCCTCGTTTTGCGAAAACTTTAGATCTGGTTTCAAGTTTCCTATAGACGCGCAAACTCCTATAGTTAATTACTCATCTCAATAAATGAGAGAGAACTTTCGATTAAAAGCGTTAAATATCATCGTAAGCGTATAGTAGTAATATAGTTTGAATTTGAATAAAATTCATTTTAAACAAATCGGATGGTTGGGGAATGATGGCGTGCACATTTAGATCTCATTATTCGTCTCAGCGGTCTTAACTTTGGAGATAAGGTAGTGACCCACGAAGAATCCCATCGAACATGAATTCATTAAAGAAATCCCAGACTGGGTGGTGTTTGTCTGAGCGAGCTTAAGTCTACCTTAATGAGAGGGTTGTTTGCCAATCAAATATACCATATGATTCACAACTCAAAAGGACAGAATTAGGGAGCATCTGACGGTCGATCGTAATATAATGGAGCATATAGCAAAACCACGTCGAGAGGACTACGTGCTTCTTTATCGTGGAACTCTTGGCCAAACCACGCAGATAAGGACACGGTCACGCTACTAGCGTGAGATTGATTCAGTGAACATAATATAATACTTGATTTGGCATTGACTCTTTGTGAGCTAAAATTTTAATTTAATACAAAACAAGAAGGTGGATGGATTGAGTTTCAGTTAAGATTTTAATGATAAAATTTCATTTAAGCAGTTTCAGATTGCTACTTAATTTGATTTGAAAAACTGATTAATTTGAATATATTTAAGAGCTTTATATTCTGTCAACTCCGTTTAGCTGCTAACAAAGGATAAAATCTACTGTCACCTAATAGAATCAGTTTCTCAGATATTTCACTAATTTGAAACTCTTATTATAAGTTTTTAGGTTTTGTTAACCCGGATCTAGTCACGGAAGCACTCATGACACTTGAATTTAAACATTCAGCGTAATGTCGGAGCTCATGCAGGTGTATAGCAATTTTCGATAATTTTATGTTTGAATTATGAGATTGATTTTATATTTTCATTTTTTGTTCCAATTTAGCCTGCGCAGCCTTTTTAAATATTAAAATTTATACTTGAAATCTCTATGTCCAAGCACATGCAAGTATTTATAGTTTAGTTAATTTCACCTAATTAATGAAATCATAATTAGAATAAAATTCTTTAATTTTTGATTGAAGTAAGTCCTATGATTTTTATAGATTTTGATTTAATATCTTCGTCAACTGTATAAAGAGTTCGATTGAAGAAAGACATTTTGATTTAAATTGTAGTTTAAAATATTACTTGCACTAAGTTTACTTGTTGAATTTTTGTAATTCTCCCAACTTAATTATGTTCAATTTACATCACTTTTAATAAGTTATGTCGATTTCAGTGTTTATTACTTTAGCCATACTCATGGTTATTAACTAGCATTGTAATCTCTTCCATATTCGTATAATAGTTACTAAACTTAATTTGAATTCATCCCTAAACTTTAAATTTATTGCAAGTTTGTTATGAGTTTGGTATTAGTCTCCCCAAATTTCAATTAAACCTGATTTAATTTTGAAGAATTTATACGAAAAGAAAACTCACTCATTACTTCAATTTAGGTCATAGAGAATTGTTATTAGAATTTGTGAGTTTGATATTAACCTCCCTAAATTTTACTTACATTTTAAATAAGTGTTCTATTCTTATCAAAATTTTCTTTAGGTGCTCTCCCCGTTATTTCTCTTTGATTTAACATTTATCTTCATATTTATCATATATTTTTTTAATTGACTTAAGTTTAGGTAATTTCCATTTGAATTTGTTCAAGTCTTGAATTTTAGTCTAAATTTCAATGTTCGTCATCCAGATGTAAGGGGGTGTTTACTAAATCGGTGCGCTCTTAAGCGTGGCTGATTGTCTTGACACCACATGATTTTTCGTCGCGCCTCTTGAAAGCACGAGGCCTTCAAACATGAAAAAAAGACAAATGTAATATATATCCATCCCCTTTTTCTAAGTCTAGAAATTAAACAAAATTTTAGCAGCATTTCATTTAGGGAGCGACATACGGGTGTTACTCGCTCTTGCGGCATCAACGGTTCTGCGATCTTTTCATCGTTCGCTCTTATACGCGTGAAATTCAAACAAGAAACACGTGTATATATATATATCACACATTCGATCTCATTTTTCTGCTACGCAAAGATCGGCAAAGAGATGGGGTTGGATATGCAATTGAGAATGTAATCCAAGAAGTGCGACGCCGGAAACCGAAAGAAAAACTTACCTCTTGATGGTGTTGCTTCCTCCGATTGCGGCGAAACGAGGGATTGAAAAGGTGATGCAAGGAATGCGATGCTGGAAACCGAAAGAAAAACCCGTCTCTTGACGATGTTGCTTCCTCCGATTGCGGCGAAGCGAAGATTGGAGAGGTGATACAAAAAGGGCGAAAAAAATTTGGAGAAAGCATGTCCGATTAGATTTTTGTTTTACTGTGTGCAGAATAAAATTGCAGGCACCAACAGCTTCCCCTACAGCTAGAAATATCCAATCATGACCAACTATCTCGAGCACCTTTGATTTATCCAGCTTCTTCATCACCTCACTTTCTGGGTTGGCCAGCACCAATTGAAGCTCTCTTCTTTCCAGGGTTTTCTTAATCTCCTTCATCATGCTTATTCCGCTTGTGTCAATACTAGTCACAACACCCATATCAAGTATCACATAATGCAAGCTGGCCTTCCCGTCGCCCCTAAGCCTGTCTTCCTCCTCGTTTATCCATCGGGCGATCCTCTCTCTCAAGTAATTGGCATTGGCAAAATAGATTGGGGCGTCAATGCCAAGTACAAGAACACCAGGGATTCTATGCGCTCCAGGATACTGATCCATTCTTCTATAAGCCATGGAATTCGGAATGTTGCCCAACATGGTTGTCCTTGGCCTTGCAATGAACAACAAAACTCTAAGTACTGACACCAACACCGTAGTGACAAGGCCGATCTCTACGCTCCCAAAGACAACTCCGAAGTAAGCACCAATGCACACGCAGAAGTCAATCTTATCAACCTTCCATAACTGGAAAGCAACTTCGTAATCGATAAGGCCTAACATGGGAGGACAAAACCACTAGAGGAGTGTAGTGAAAGAGAGGTGTGAGGAATAATAAAGTGATCATCACTGCCAATGCCATGATCACGTTCGACACTGCTGTTTTGCAGCCGGCATTATAATTGACCGCCGATCGCAAAAAAGGTCGTGTGGTCAGGTAGCATGATGTCAAGGATCCGGCCACGTTCATGGCTCCGAATGCAATCATCACTTTGTTCCCGTCAATGGGATAGTTCTTGAACATGCGAAGCTCCTCCCCACAGGCAAGGGCGATGATTCCAGCGACCATGCCAGTTTGAGGGCCACCATCATGTGCGGTGGAGATAAGATCAATTTGGTCAACGAGGGAGGGTTCAGTCCCTTCGTTAGGTGACCAATCACTTGAACGCCATGAGTCTCGGCTTGGCTGAAATATACCACTAGACTTCCTAATATCACTGATGTTAATGGCGCTGCTGCTGATAGCCAAAAGAACATGGCTTTTCTCTTGCTCTTCTAGGTTGGGATGAGAGAGAGAAAAAATGGAGAGAGAGGGTGGAACGGTTGAAGAGCCGAAGCGGGAGTAATTGCCGTCGAACCGAGCGTGGAGGGAGGAGACGGAGCGTGGAGGGTTGGTTAGGGCTATTAGATGTAAATAGGGTTTTTTTTTTTGCTTTTTAAATCAATTTTTATGTAATCCACTTTAATATGAATTTTACGCCGATAAACTCATATAGTTGATATATATATCAATCTTAGGTTATTTCGATGTTCAGCATGCTGTTTCGACCGGGCGTTTGGTTTCAAACGAAATTGAGTCATTTAATCATTGCCGCTGGCCGCCGACATTCGCGACTCGTTCAATTGAGTGTGAATAGTGCTTATCGATATATTTCGATGTTTTGAAGCGGCGTAATCAATTTTGACGGAGATCTGGACATTCGCGGTCGACTTCGTTATCGCGTCTGTGCGACATTAATCGACTGATCGATTAATCATCGTCGCAATATTTATATTCATCGGTTTTCATTCAACGCGTGATGGCGAAATTCGTTCATCAATCGGAGGTCATTTGAGTTGATTTTGGTGACGTCCTATGCATTTCAGCCTCGATTTGTGCACTGTCACTTCAAATCATTCGACATTTGCACAGACTCGTCCGAATTAAGCGTGGACAGTCTCATTTGATAGATTTCGACGTTTTGAAGCCAACGACGCGATCAATTTCATGAACAGAGGTCGTTTGGACATCATCGTAACTTTCTTTCCCCGATATCTGTTCGATCGTTGATTCGATTCGCGACGATCGTTAGATTATGCAATGTTTATATTATGATCAATTTTGATGTTCTGAACGCAACAGCAAAGTCCGTTCATCAATTGGAGGTTGCTTCGAATATTTACGGTGACGTCCAGTGCATTTTGCGCGGACAGTCTCATTTGATAGTTTTCGATGTTTGGCTAGCGTGATTAGTTTCGAGCGGAGTCGTTTGGTTTGGTTCGTCATCGCGAGCTACTTATGTGTTGACATATCGATACCGGCGCTTAATCGATTGATCGTTAGATTTTGCAATATTTATATTTCGATCAATTTCGGCGTTCAATCGACGGCGTCCGTTCATCGAGGTCGTTTATTTTCGCGTGGCGCCCAGGTGCATTTTGAGTTTGCCTCTACCAATTTGACTTGTAAACTGACTTGACTTTATATATGGAGGCCAGACGGTGATGCTGATTAAACCTTAAACCTTAGAAAAGGTTAATCGATTGATATGTGTTGACATATTGATAGCTCGAGCGCTTAATCGATTGATCGTTAGATTTTGCAATATTTATATTTCGATCAATTTCGACGTTCTGAACGCGACGACGAAGTCCGTTCGCTGATCGGAGGTCGTTTCAGCCATTTTCAGTGATGTCCAATTACATAGTTTGTGTAATGTCGCAAGTCATTCGAATTTGACTGTAGACTGACGACTTATGACGTATGTGGAGGTCGGAGACGACGCTTAAACCTTAAACCTTAGAAAAGGCATCTGAAAAGCTAAAAATTAGTCAGGCTATTATATACCTGAACTACCTGACCATTTTCATCCACTTGAAGAGAAGCAACAGTTTCAGCTTCGGCAATTGTTGCGCCATAAACACCACTGCGCTTGGTGATGGAGTGACCTTTCCATTGACCAAGGCATGGAATTATCCTGTTTGGGACATCCTGCCAAATCAATAGGACATTACATCAAAATTTAAAATTTAAAAGTACTGTGTTTTACTAATTTCTGGAAGGTATGCAATAATCAGGACTCAATAAGGACTTTGACCATTTATAATCAAATCATTTAAAATCAGCTAAGTAGAATGTCTACTAATTCGACCAGAACTTACATGCAAGCTGCAAGAAGAGATAAGCGATTGTGCATCACCTCGTTGCTCAAGAAAAATAAGAAGCATGTCAAGAACACCCTTGGGATCCATAATATGGAAGGCTCTCACTCTCATGTCTTCTTTCAGAGAGTAGAGGCAATTCTCACAAACAACAGAAGGATAACGAGAAGGAACCTTCAAGTTTCTGTATTGGGAAACAGATTCGAGAAAACTTTTATCAGCAGAATTTAAAAACTGATGAAGACATGACAAAGAATCAGTGGTTGCAATCCAATTTTGAACATCAAACAATATAAAATATGCACGTATTATATTCTACATAAATAACTGATGGTGGAAGCCAACTAGGAAAACATCGACTTCAGCTATTAAATCAAACTCTTAGTAATATTTTTCTTTACATCAAATAATTATTTAAGCAAAACAATCAGAACAAATGGTCTAATTCTCTAGTTGTCCAGCAAGCAAAGCAGATATCAATCCCTTGCCCAGTTCTTTGGTTCTTAAGAGTTGTATTTGTAGGTGTTTGTGGAGGATAGCTTTCAAGGAATTCACCTAGGAGATTCCTCTCCAATGTCATCGTCACCGAGCACACCAGCACGCAATACAGTTTCCAGCATTCCAGCAGTTTGATATCTAAGAGAGAATGCTTTTTCTGTTGGAAAAAACCCAATCTGCAGATTAATTATGGGAACTAATCAAAAGAATCAAGATAACAATCCTGTATGCAAACTGAATGAAGTTGCCAATGACAAAATTGACAAATACATAATTGACGGTTCAACTGTTACCTGTTGATATTTATCAACAGTGAGCATATTTGTCTCCTTAATTTTGTATTCCAACCATTCAGGTTCAGAATCATAACCCGAAACCACTGTGCTTGATGGAGGCTGCTTTATGTATAGTCTACATGTTACAGGAAAAGAAACTCTATTTGGTAAAGAGAATATAGGCCAAAATATGACTTTATAAATTAAAATATACAATTGGCAGAATTAATAAGCTAGAAACATTGTTGAAAACATGAAACAATCAAAGGCAGTAGTAATCCAGCATTAGATAATAAATATAAAGCTAAGAAAGAAAAAAACTATTCAAGAAAAATGTGACCACAAGGAGAAGATTTATGACCAAATAAGAATAGAGATTAAAGGAGAAACAACAAACTAAGTGGGTTATTTAAATTGAATCCTACTCAATGCAGATTTCACTGATGTATCACAGTAAAGCTCAATTCTCATATCTCAATTCAACAAAAGAAGATTAGCTAAAAGCCTAAAATATGCCCAATTATTCAAAGTCGGTTTTATGAATCCCAATTTTTCAATTTTGCTCCTAATAAGTACTACATGAAGTGCACCTTATATACCCAGCTTTAACAAAAGCATAAAAATGCCGCATAGAACTCTTAATGAAAAATTTGAAACGATGCTGAAAAGAGGCTCACGTTTGAATAAGACTAATGAGGTCATCTTCCCCATAGGTGCTTACGGAGAGCTTCGTGCTCACACGTTGCAGCATCTCCCCGTTGCCATCAAATTGCTGCATATCACAACTTACATTTGTAATATAAGCATTAAAAAACTATCCTTTTCTTATTATGTTCTTCATCTTCAACACAAGAGAAAGCAAGTAACTAGACACAGACGTAGAAGGACCCGTTCCACTTGCCGATGCTAAGATCGAAGAACTGCCTCAAAGCATCGATGCTCATCGACTCGTCGTCTTCTACCAACACAGCGGACGTCGCCTCCGTCGCTCTGGCAGAGGGCAAGCCAAACCATCCTGAACGGATGGATAGAAACCGGAAGCCGGAATTCACGGGCCGAGCTAATACGAAGGGTTCTGTCGAAGCCGGGACAGAAGTCGGCTCACTTTGTGCCCTAAATTTCAAGAGACGCGAAGGGTGTAACAGAGTGCAGCTGGGAGTAAGGGTTCCGGCCATTGAAGCAAAGAGGGAACAAATATTAGCCGTAGCAGAGGGGAGTCTTATCTATTGGACTGAAACCCCCAATTCAAAGTGAAAATATATATATATATATATATATATATATATATATATATATATATATATATATGATAATTTAATAATAAAATAACACACATATCTGCATAAAATTCTCAATCATTAAATTATAATCCATTGAACATACTATCATCACTTAATTATTTTAAATCAATTTTTTTAATATATATATAATATTTTTAATACACATAAGCGTGTATTTGTAATTAATAATCGTATTTTTAATCTGATATAAAAATTTTAATTATTATGTATATAAATATTAATTTAAGTATTAAATATATTAATATATAAAATTTATATAGTATTTATGTAAATCCCCTAAATCAAAACATCAATATCTCCCAGGGTGAAAGTGGCAGAAGATCATTGGCTGCTTCGAAAGTCGACTTCGAACTTGGGCTCGAATCGAGATCGACTTCGAAGCAAATGAGTCGATTTTTGAGAAAATGGCTTCAATTTATTGGCCGAGCAAGTATTTACTCATGACTCGCATGGCGGATCGAAAACGAGCAGGCGGGTATGACCCGGTCTTGTCAGATTAATTTGGCAAGTTTAATTCCCTATTCTAATACGTCAACTCGACCCCGACAGAGTCTTACCCGCGACTCTTCTCACTTCTCAGTTCTCCTTCTCCACTTCTCCGGTTCTCCCATTCTCACTAGACGCGTCTAGTTTTGAGTGCGGCGTGCGCGGCGTTGCTCGGATATCGCCGTCGCCGATCAATGAGTGCTTGGTTTGTTTCAATTGACCGATTCGGTCAGACATCAGATGTGCTTTTGCTTGCTCCGAAATACTTCGATTGTTTCATTTCGAGTAAGTATTTCATGGAATCATGAGTGTTGGTTATTTCAATTGTTTCGTTATTCCATTATTTGAGGCTATTATTTGGGGATGTTTTGCGTGCGATTTGGGGATGTTTGGTTCTTTAATCATTCATGTGTATCAATATTTTTTGCGGTTGGGATACTTGCAATTTGCGGGTTTCAATTGTCTCTATAATGTTATTTCACTATTTTAGCATGTTGGGTTTTTTTGCTCGACCGTGGTTAGCCATCTGGTTAGCAGGTTTGTAACGATTGTTGTCTCGTTGAATATTGTGGCCAAACTTGCAGCGGATGATGTTATTTTTTTCATTATCACGTAATTTTTGTAATGTTCTCAGAACTTCGTTGCCCTCGACTACTCACTACCGTGGCTCGCTTCCCGCTGGGTTCAAACTTTGTAATTTTGATTAGAAATACTTCCCATTGGCCATTGTTTCATTTCCTAATTGTTTCACCATCAGCGCGCTCACCGTTGAATGTTGTGCCTCGCCTCGCTTGGTACTGCTTTTAGTTGTCATTTCATGCCCTTGGAGGTTTTTTGGCTATAAAGGTTATTTACTTGTTTCGTGTTGTACATTCAGACATGTTATGATGTTCACATGCCTTTGCCGCTTTGGTAACTTGGTTGCTCGTTATTGTAGATGTTGATAGATGCATTTCTAAATATATAGGATCTTTTATATATAATCCAGTCTTTAAGTAGATTTCTTGGTTGGCTTTTGATCTTTCTTCTAATCTAGTCTTTAATTAATTGGTCCAAAGATGATTTGTTGTTCAAATTAATAGCACGATCGGGAATTTATGCTTTTGAGTGATTCTATGCATCGCTTTTGTTTCATTTCTTATAGACACAATGACAAGTCCTTCTCAAAGTAAATCTATTAGTTGTCTGCGAATCAAGCCTACCTATTGATGATAATGCAACAACTCAAAATGAGAGGTGAAATACACCGTTAAGATCAAGGGTAAAGACAACGACCAAGTTTTGCAACACTTCAGAAATTACCGTAATGTAAAAGGGAAAATGGTAAGTTTAAATGTAATTATTGTGTCAAAGCATATGTGAAACAAAAAATTGGAACCACATCTCGTTAAGTAGACACTTCAAATCAAATCACTATAGCAAGGTTGATAACAAAGGAAAGAAGAAAAAACTATTTGATCCAGTAGCATAGGATTTAGAGAAAACTGGTTAAAGATCTAGTTTATGTGTTTCGTCTGCCTATAATCATTCTAGAATAAAGAATATTGTGGCTAAGATGATTATTGTTCATGAATATCCCTTTATGATAGTTGAACATTTATGGTTCAATATTCCGATGAAATCGATGAATCCAAATTATCATAAAATTTCAAGATTTGGCATCAAAGAGGAGTGTATGAAAGTGTAAGGCGAAAAAAGATAAGTTAAAAAAAGTTTGAAAGAGAGTTTCGATTACTAGGACGGACATCAAATCAAACCTTGGTTATATGTGTCTTAGCATATTACATTAGTCGATTGGAAATTACAATCTAAGATAATTAGTTTTATGATTTGGATCCTCCTCATAGTGGATGCGTGATTGAAAAGTTTGTTGCAAAGTCTACAAAATAAAGTTAGTACCATAACTTTGGACAATGCATCATCTAATGATGTAGTAGAAATCAAAAAAGCTTTATTCATTAAGATCCGGTTTTCTATTGATGGGTGATTTCTTTCATGTTCATGCGATATTTTAAACTTAATGATGTAGGATGGAATCAAAGAAATCAATAATTGAAAGGGTAAGAGAGTTTATTTTATTTATAAAAAGATCTCCAAGTCGCTTACATAAATTTGGAGAGATAACAAGACAGATTGACTTATCCACATCAAAGACACTTTGCATTGATGTCCAATTCACTGGAACTCCACATACAAGATGTTAGAGTCTGCTTTTTATTATAAGAATGTATTTCCTGAATATGCTTTGCATGATCTAAATTATATATGGTTGCCCTCTCAAGAAGATTGGGTTAACTTTGAGAAAGTAAGAGAGCTGCTTCAAATTTTTCATCGCATTATTGAAATTTTTTCAGGTTCATCCTATCCTACAATGAGATTGCTTCCCAATCTAGTTCTGATCAAGAGAATATTGGATCGAGAATGCTTATCTAGTACTATTTTTATTTCAAACATGGCAAGTAGCATGAAGACTAAATTTGATAAGTACTGGACAGAGTGTTCTTTATTATTTTCGATTGCTTGCATTTTATATCATAGAATGAAACTTTTGCTATCAATTATTACTACCCATAAATATATGATGTTCACATTGTGAATGAAGAAGGGCAATCGAAAAAAAACTTTTGAGCTATACTCTATTCTGTTGATAAGTAAAGAAACTATCAAAGCATCCACCTCTCAACTGAAAGAAACACAATTGAAGGTGGTAATGCTTCACATGATGATTTGTATGACTTCATAGATTCTCTTGGCACTCCAAAAGTCGATCGGAGATATACCTTGATGAAGCATGTGTGAAATGCCCATTCGAATTTGACATTTTGGAATGGTGGAAAATGTCCGCTATGAAATATAAGACTCTCTCAAAGATGGCCAAAGATATTTTTACCATCCCAAGAATCCACCGCTGCTTAATCGCCTTTTAGTCGGTGGTCATGTACGATTATAGAAGTTCAATTTCACCAAGAATATTAGATGCTTTAGGTGTAGTAAACTGATTCGAGCCGCATATAAATCATCAAAAGATCCATTGGTAATATTATCTTACTTTTTTATTTTATAGTATAATTCTCTCTTCTATTCATATATGAGTTTCATTTTTTATCTATTGCAATTTCAATTTGATATTCTTGTGAAAGAGAGCTTGATTATGAATGTACCTGAAAGCTTATCCACGGAATCAGAAATATAAAAATCAGGTGATATCATTTTGGTTATGCTCTCTTTATTTTTGGAAACTTTTCTATCAACAGACTATTTTATCATTTTTATGTGACTAATACAGTTTGTATATATTTTTGGAGACTATTTTCTTTCAAAGAATGTAGCTATGTAGCATCACATTATATTTTTGTCGTGCTTTAATATTTTATGTTAGGCGATATGATATATGATGCCCAATGATAAAATTGAACTAAGATTGATTAATGGAGGCTTTGATGATTGATTTTTTATATTAATAGTGAATGACTTGGTCGATGATCTAACTTTGAGGCCATCATTTCATCGTTTGTGACATATTAGTATATTACTTGATATTGTGTAACTTTCTATCTAGATTTGAAATTTTGTTTTGACATTACAAACATATCTTTCATCTTACATTCTTACTATATTTTATCTACCGATGCGTATTATAATATAAAATTTTGGTTTGAAATTTTATTTTGACTTTACAAACCATTTGTTTCATCTTGTCATCTTACATAGTTATATACTTACATTCTTATTATATTTTATGTGCATTCTATATTCTTACATCAAGCCTTATTTTGGCATTTTGCTTAGTTAGTCACCCTAAAAATAAAGAACTCAACTCAGTTTTTTGAGGGCACAAGTCGTAGAGGTTACCATTTATAAGATTTCTTAAGGAGAGAATATTGTAGCAAATGCTTTAGCCAAGGTACATTCAAGATTATGTGGAGCCAACCAAGCAAGTATCCTATCTTTCGATCATATGTGATTGTGTTATTTAGACTTATATCAACTCAAGAGTTGTCAGGCAAATTTGTCTATGGTTTTATCTTGTTGTGGCCTTTTTCGAATTGGATTATGCATACTATGGTTGGTTCTATTGGTTGTTGCTATTTTTGGTGGCCTTTTTCGAATTGGATTTTTTGGTGGTTGCTATTCTCTTTTCCTGGTTTGGCTTGAGGTTTTCTTTGGAGTTAGCTATTCCATGGTTGTTTGTTGTCTTTGCATTTTCCCTTTTGTAGTGATTCCGCTCTTGGGATTTGGAAGGGTTTTGTTTGCTTAACCTTGTTCCTTTGGCTATGTCCGCTATTATTTTTTCTTTCTTTGGGGCTCTATATTGGCTATCTATGGTTAGTTTTGTTGGCTAACCAACCTAGATGGTTGTGCTATTTTTGGTTCACTTGGTTGGCTATTTTGGTTGGGTTGATTGGCTGGGTGGATGTGTTGGTTGAATTTTGGGGTTGTGATATGCTCTTAAGTTGGCAATTCTCTCTTAGTTGCAGCTATTTTTCCTTTATTTTTGCTTCTTGATTTAGGTATCAGTTTTCCTCTTGCTTTAGCTTCTTCTACTCATCCTGTTGGCTGTCGGCCTGGGTGGTTTTATTTGTTATTTTGTTGGTGGAGTCGTGGAGGATATGAGATGTAGTGGACTTTTTTGTGGGGTTTTTTGTAGCTGCTATCTTGATTTGGATGCTTATTCCATGGCTTGGTATTTTGGGATTTATGTTAGTTATTGGTATTGACTCCATTTGGTTTAGTTAGCTCTACTTATTTTATAATATTTGTCTCTTGGTTGGTGCCATGGTGGTGGATTTTCTTTCCTTTTGGCTAACTTAGTGGTGGTTTTAATGGTAATTTCTGGATGCCCTCTTCATCTCTCTTTACTATGGCTTTTCTCTCCCTAATGCTACTTATCTTCTACTATTTTCGTTTTGGGTTCTAGATTTATTTATCACCGACAACTGTAGACCCATAGTCAACCTCAACTAGGCTAGTGGGCTTATCATGGAGAATTTTGATTTTTTTTAATTTTCGACGATGATGAGAAGAGAATATATTTGTAATTTCGGCTAATTCATTTGTTTTTGCTTCATTATTGGTGGCTATCAAGCCTCTTATTGGATACGAACCTGAGCCTTTTTTTACGCTTTTGACTTCACTATATTAATGCATGATGTTTCTGAGTTGTGAGATTTTGTCACTTTTGTTAGAGATTTATTTCTCTATCTTTAAGGCTCTAATGGATGACTTTGGCAACCTGGAGGTTGGAGCATACAATTATTGAAGTAAAATATACAAATTACAAATTTTCGCTAATTGCTAATGAAGATAGATATTACTTTCTCGATTGAACACAAACAAAGACATTTTCATATTTTTGTTTTTTTTGTTTATTTTAAATGTTATGCCAATTGTATCATTTTCTAGATTTGTATTTGTAATTTGTAAAATTATAGCTATTAATTGCAATTTATATTATTACATATGCCAAAATTTGCAATTAAAATTCATTCTCTCAGCTGAATTTCATTTTCGAAACGAGCCGGGCCACAGATTCGTTTGGATTTAACCGCAGTTGGATTTCGGCTCGTTTCAATCGAGTCGGATCGAGCTCAAGCTCGATCGATCCGATTCGCTGACCAAACTGAAGTCGCGACTCGAGCTCGAGCCAAATTACCCATTTTCGAGCCGACTATGGCTCGGCTCGAAACCGGCTCGAACACACCCCTAATCTCCCCCATCAAATAAATAAGCCTGCAATGAGCCGAGCCAAGTCGTTTGAGTTCGAGCTCGGCTTGAGTTTATTCGTGAGCTCGATTCAAATTAAACTTATAAAACATGTTAACAAATAACTCATTTAATAAAATAAATAAATCTTAATTGAGAATAATATGTTACAAAATATAAATAATATTATTTATGAACAAATTTTAATCAAATCATAATCAAACTGAACTTATTCAAGAACTTTAATCAAACCGAATCAAGAGTAACTTATCAAACGCTCAATTCATTTACATCACTACAAACAAAGCCTTCAGTTCTTCAACTTGAAGTATTTTCTTTTTCTTAAAAGTAAACTTATCTCATCATTCTTCAATTGGCAATGCAGAATTAAAATTTACAGCCGTTACAATTTCCCACAAGTTTTTTTTTTTTTACTATTTTCTTTAGCTAAATTATTAAATAAATAAGATAAATTTTTATTTGTTCAATTCGTTTATAATACTATAAAAAAATTGATTTTGAAGTCTAATTTCTCCATACAGCTTTGCTTCATCAACAATCTTAACAAAAGCACGTTGAATTATCTTTCTATAGTGCAGCTTTTTAAAAATGTGCGAAATAAAATTATTTAACCTATGGTTTAAGCCAAAAACTAACCTACTCATAGAAAATAAAATAAAAATCACAATGATTATGAACAAACACCAATAATATTTACTGAAACATCACTTGTCACCAAATAATGAAATGAAAAAAAAGAAATTTTATATACATATTACCTTAAACTATTAATTTTACTCATTTAACACCCAAAACTTTATTATTACCTCGTATCTCAAAAGACCACGCATTTTAATGAAAAAATGAGTTCATGATACAACAACAACAACAACAAATGCCTTAATCCCACTAGGGGTGGCTAATTTAATCCTTCGTCTATCAAGGTCCTATTAGTGTTAAATTCTAATTCAAGATACCAAGATCATTTTTTTATACATCTTGACCAAGTCTTTTGTCTACCTCTACCTTCTTAACATAAGGAAATCTAAATCTACTCTCTGTCATCTGATGACCAACGCTTTATGTAATAAACCATCTAATGACTCTCCTCCCTAATCTTATCTACCACCGAGCTACTCCAACTTTTAACATACTCATTTTGCATTCTATCTCTAAGGGTAAAGCCATTCATCCACCTAAGCATCCTCATCTCTATAACACTTAACTTAATTTTATGTAATAATAAAATTTTGAGTGTTAAATGAGTAAAATAAGTAATTTGAAGAGGTAAACGCCAAAAAACAGATCCATGTGAAAACCAGACAAAAGCTGCGAAGTTAGAACGATATATCTGAAGCACCTCTGGCACCAAAATACACACACAAAGACAATCAAAGGCTAATAATAAGTGATAAATTGCATTTAGATGACTAATTATTTAAAAATAAAAGCATATGAGTTTCATCTTATAGCAATAAGATGTTTTTGTGTACAAATAACCATTGCATGCAACATAAAAACTCTGATGCAGCACACAGAATAAAACATTACAAAAGAAAAAAGAGAGGAATTAATAGCACAGTTCACTGATAACACCAACTTCGATATTCAAGTGATAAATAAGGCAGGTCAAGCTGGTGGAGAAGTTTAGATGACCCATCAATGGTAGATCAAAGGATGATAAAAGGATATAATATCATCCCATTATAACTAGTTAAAAATTTATTTGCAACCAAAATATGCAGAAAATGCAATTATTTGGGGCCAATGTCCTTCAGCGCACAGATCTGTTCTTCCCCATAGCAGACATCACAGTCACCACGAGATCTTTACCCTCCGCAAAACCATCTTTGATCTATATGTTCATAAGATCATTAAGCAGAATTCAGATATTCAATCACTAAGTACAGGAGAAAAAGAAACTACTTTAGACCCAAATCTCAAATTAAAATAAGAGATAAGCAGGTATAATATATCACACAAAATTCATAGGATACTTGATAACATTACCACTACTTGGGGTCGGCGACATGAATCTTTTTTTATCATTATCTCCTATTAAGTGTCATATTCTCATTTAATTTTTAAAAAATATGATCATTTTTTATACTACCTAACAAGTCTATTTAGGCCTATCCTTATCCTTCTTAGCATAGATTGAATCTAATACATCTACTATTCTAACTGGGTTATTGAACAGACGACATTTTAAATGACCAAACCATCTAAGCTACTCTCTCTAATTTTAACCACTAGAGCTACTCCCAACATTTGCATGCATGTATTCATTTCACATTTTGTCTTCAAGTATAAAGCCACTCATCCACCAGAACATCCTCATCTTAGTAACAAATTTTATGCTTCTCTTTACTAGCCAATAATTTGCACCATAAAGCATTGCAAGCCTCATCACCATCTTATACAATTTTCCCATACGTCTAAAATGAAATACTTTTCTATCACACACTAGGCCAAATGCATTCCTCCATTTCAACCATCCAACTTGAATTATATTAATAACATCCCCATCTATTTCACCATCACCTTGAACAATAGACCCAAGATAAACAAAATATTCACTCTTTTTAATGACTTGATCACCCAATCACAACCCCACCACTAGATCTTCTACAACTAAAATTATACTCCTTGTATTCGATTTTAAATCTACTCAAACGAAAGCCTTCAGACCTTATTGATCTCCATAATGCAAGTTTCTTTTAAACTTCCCCTTTAGTCTTATCAACAAGAAGAATATCATTAGCAAAAAGAATACACCAAGGTACATCCTCCTATAAATGACTTGATCACCCAATCACAACCCCACCACTAGAACTTCTACAATTAAAATTTTACTCCTTGTATTCGGTTTTAAATCTACTCAAACAAAAGCCTTTAGACTATAAGGTTGATCTCCATAATTCAAGTTTCTTTTAAACTTCCCCTTTAGTCTTATCGACAAGAAGAATATCATTAGCAAAAAAAATACACCAAGGTACATCCTCCTATAAATGTCTTGTAAGAACATCCATAACTAAAGCAAAAAGATATGGGCTTAAAGCCTATCCTTGATGTAATCAAACAAAAATAGGAAAATATTTGGTCATTCCTTCTTATGTATGAATACAAGTAACAACCCTAGTATACAAATCCTTAATGACTTGAATATAAGTAATATTAACACTTTTATTTTCTAAAACACCAGTGTACTTCTCATAGAACTCTATCATATGTTTTTTTATAAATCAATAATATCATATATAGATCCTCCTTACTCTATCTATACTTCTTTATCAAGCCTCTCACCAAATGTATAGCATCCATAGTAGACTCACCCAGTATGAAACCAAACTAGTTTTGAAAAAGTTTTGTATCTCGTTGTAACCTATGCTCAATTACTTCATCATAATTTTAAGATATGGCACATTAACTTAATTCCTCTATAATTTGCACACTCTTGTGCATCACTTTATTTTTAAAAATGAGAACCAACAAACTCTTTCTCCACTCGTCTAAGGCTTTTTTGTCTTTAAAATAATATTAAAAAGATTATTAAGCTAAAAAATTTCTTGATCTCCAAAGCATTTTCACACTTCTTTTTCTTTAAAACATCTCTAACTTCGATTTTACTAACATGATGACAAAATAAAATATATATATTTTCATTTAGGGTACTAAGGTTTTGCTAAAGTTAATCATATTCTCACAATCTTAATTAGAAAGTTCATCAAAATATCTCATCCACTAATGTTGAATATCATCTTCTAAAAAAACACATTTTAATCTCCATCCTTAATACACTTAAACAAAATCTTTACTTCTATCTCTTTGCTGGGCTAACTTTTATATACATCTTTCATTCTTTTTAGTGTCCAATCTATTATATAAATCACTAAATATTGAATTTTTTACATCACATATTGCTTCTTACAATTCTTATGAGTCACTCTATATCTTTCTCAATTTTTCGAACTTTTACATCTAAATCAAATTTTATAATAAAATTTCATATTTTTTATTTATTTATTTATTTTTTAACATTTTGATCCACTACTAACTATTTTTACTAATAGGAGATGCTTTAAAAAAATGTAAGGATGTTATTCAATGTAAAAATGTTATTTGCTATTCATAGTTCTCTATTGTCATTCACAAATATAAAATTCTGATGAAACAATAAAATCCTACAACAGCCAATTCAGTTTTTAATTTGCTTTATCATCTCTAGAACGTCAATATCTACTAATTCCTACCAAACTTTAATATCTACTAATTACAATATCTCATTAATTATAACATTCAGAGTTTTAACATATCATGCAACATAAAGCACGTTGCATCAATTAGATTTAGAATCTAACCTGAAACTTACAAGTGCTAACGTGAGGTAAATGTGAATACATAAGAATAGTAGACACATCAACTTTACAAGATTCCCAAAGGATGCCATCAAAACATAAATTTTTTTTAAGAATACCAAGTTTATCAATTTAGAACTTTAAGAGTGCTAAGATTACACTGCATTTGCATAACTTTGACAAAAAGTTTACGTACAGCAAACAATTTTAAGTGCTCCCAAATATGCTATAAAAAATAAAATATCTTTCAAGAATGATGATTCAATCCAGAATCCATTACTAAATACAAAATAAAAATAGATGAGAAAAAATATCAAAATAATTTGTTTTATGGACTCATTTTGTCGCTTCTAAATAGAAAATATGTTTTAAAAAAAAGGTGATTTAGTTATTAATCATTTTGAGTGTGAAATGAAATTATCCTTTGAGAGTTTTTGAGAAAGTTTATAAAGTTTGAAATCAATGTTAGTGTCTAATGAATTATTGAAAGAAGGTACCAAATTAATGAATTATTAAGTAACTAAAAGATTGCCAAGCAATTAATCTTACGCATTATGTTCTAAAAAAATAAAAGGTCCAGAAAACCCCCACTCACACGCTTTGCAATCAATAGGCCAATATGATAGCATCCACATATTGTGCCTCATAAAACTACTTAAAATCTCAGTGAAAAAGAGAAGTAATAATAAAAAACCAGACAAGCTAATAATACTGAATATTCTTTTTTAAAATAAACGATGTAAAATGGGAGGTTAAGGTTCCCAAGAACTTCACAGAGAAGTGAAAAAAGAATACAAGAAATCCCAAACAAAATGGTAAGGAACAACTTCATCAAATGAACTTAAATATAACACCTGAGCGAGTAGATTCTCATCAGTTGGGAGCCTAAGGTCATCCTTCGTGTTTCCGTTCTCAGTAAGAAGGCTCACCTATCATATAACATAAAATGCCACATGAACTTAACAAGAAATGCAATAATAGTACTTACGTAAGAGTAAAAGAACATACAAATCCATCCTCAGATATATCAATAAGCTGATAATCAGTGCGGTTAACATGGGGCACCTGTACCAAAATAATAATAATAATAATAATTAACAATAGGAAAACCATTGCTAAACTACCAAACATGTGCTATGATGGCGTTTGGAAGAAATATTAACAGCAAATGAACCTACATCACAGTTGTGAGAGGAGGGCACAATATCCTCGAGCTTTTTCTGGTTGAAGATATCGATACCAACAAAGTGACATTTCGCATGACCATGCTTTCCAGTCTTGGAGGTTGAAACTTCAACAACCTAAGAGAAGAAAAATAAAAAACCAGCACTTTAAATCGCTATAAAATTACGGGAATTAGGAAGGTCAAGAAACCAAACAAAGCATTTAAAAATAACCTCAACACAAGTAAACAGAACACGAAACCTCATAACAGAACATAAATACCACGGAAGATGCACTACAGTGACATAAAACAATCAACAAATCCTTCCAAAACTTTTAAGCACATAGAAATGTGTTAACCAAAAAGTGATTAGGACACGACATAAAAAACTTACAAAACCCAATTCTTGATTTAATAAAGAGAATCATATTTATTCATTTTATATTATATTAAATATATACTTATGTTTTTATGGCATATGACAAGCAAATAAAGTTTTCAATTTTATGGCATATTACAAAAATATATTTTAACTCCTGGTGATTTTCTATTTTCATCTCACTCAGTTAAGAATTCATATATAACAATTTACCAAATGACTTATCTTCAACCATAATAAATGTTTAAAACTTTAACAAAATATTCATATTGAACATATTTACATAAAAATAGGACAAGCAAATAAAGTTTAATATTATATTAGATATATACTTGTATTTTTACAGCACATGACAAGCAAAGAAAGTTTTTAATTTTATGGCATATTACAAAAATATATTTTAACTCCTGGTGATTTTCTATTTTCATCTAACTCAGTTGAGAAATCATATATAACAATTTACCAAATGACTTATCTTCAACATAATAAATGTTTAAAACTTTAACAAAATATTCATATTGAACATATTTCAATAAAAAATTTGTAATTAAAAAATAATTTAAAAGATTTGGTATTACTCATTTGATAATTGTTTTAGATATGCATATGCAAATTAGCCTTAATAAAATTTATTTTTTATGAAATTTAAACTGTAATATTTTCTCATTCCACATGACAATGTAAGAAGAACAAGGCTTAAAAAGCCGAAATCAAGAACTAAAGAATTTAGTCTTAAGGAGTCGAAGTGTAAGCTTCTAAGTAGATTGAAGCATAAGCCTCAAAATAAATAATAAATAAATAACTAATAAAATTAAAATAATTCAAAAGTATAGCATACCATAGATATATTTACTTAATTTAACATCAAAATAGTATAAATAAAAAACATCAATCTTAATTGTTAATATAAAATGAATGTTTGATTGGGAATCAACATAAGCATTCACCTAAAAAATTTAAACATATCATGCGGATCATGAACCATACTGATCACATCCTCATTATTATCTCAAAAAAATTATCATATATAATAATTCTATCATTTATTGATTCCGTCTCATTGATATTTTTCAAAAAAATTTCAATCACCATATTTTGCATCTTGTTCCCTAATATGAACCAACATTGGATTTATTATTATTAAAACAATAATAAATTAATAACGAGCTAAGTAATCTATTATACTTAAATTATCTTTTGAATTTTTTGAGGTATTATATTAGGTCTATACATCAAAATGATAAAATAATATAATATCATATAGATTTATTTATATAATTATATTGAGGTGCCACCTAAACGGCTCGAGGCATAAAACTTCAACGCATATACTTCAAACTAAAAAAAGCATAAGCCTCACTAGTGATAGTGAGACTTATATCTTGAGGAATTTTTTGTGAGCCTCAATTCAAGGAGCGCTTCGAAATGCGTGCTTCAAATGAGATTGTGTTTGACCTAAACAAAGATGGTTCTCGTGCACATTGTTTGGCCTTCCTTAATCAATAACAATGATGACAAATATTTTCATAAATTGATTGTCAAATTAATTTCTAAAAAAAAGATTAATTGATTTGATCATGCCAAAGTGAAATGGCAAATTAGGGTTCTCACCCCCATAAATAAAGTTAACTTCCAACATTAAATCTATTTATGTCTATTTACATTTTATAAACCTTATGTTTCCCTTATATTTTCTTCTTCTTTCTTACTAGTTGCCAATGTTTTAAAAGGTGTTTTTGGGGCCAAAATTGGCACCGATTTTTCATGGGAGACATTTGTTTCATGGGGCGTACACCCCAAAGCTAGGTGTCCGCTCACGACGCGCCTATTGATACCCAGAACTTGGGCTACGCCCCAAGATATTTTTGTAATTTTGTCATTTGCCTTTCTAAAAAACCTTAGCTGCTAACCTGCCATAGTAAGACAAATCGACTCACACAACTCCTCTCTTCTCTCACCACAAATATCGCTCCCTCACTCTACAGTGTCAATCCGCCGTAGTCTGATAACCACCTTTCACAACAAGTTGAGCCTCAGCCGCCACCACTAATCTGAAGACTGCAAAGCCCAACCACACTATTTCATTCATTTTTTCCCTAAATTTGTTTCAAAGGTATGTGACCTACTTCTTCCCCATCAATGTGCATTGCTAAAATCTCCAAGATTCTTCTTAACTTCAAAACATTTTCTTTTTTAAGTTATGTATGTTGATCCCATAGATTAGGGTTATAAAGGTTTAATATGCTTGGATTTGATCTATACAACAACAACAACAACAACAACAACAAGCCTTAATCCCACTAGTGCATGAATCCTTCGCTCCATTGTGTCCTATTATGTGTCAAATTCTCATCTAATTCAAGTATACTAAGATCATTATTTATACATCTTAACCAAGTCTTTTAGGTCTACCTCTACCTTTCTTAACATAAGGCAAATCTAATGCATCTACTTCCTAATGTCATCTGACTACCGACGCTTTATGTGGCCAAACCATCTAAGCAATTCTCCCTAATCTTATCTACCACTGAGCTACTCCAACTTTTTCCAACATACTATTTTGCATTCTATCTCTAAGAGTAAAGCCACTCATCCACCTAAGCATCCTCATCTCAGAACACTTAACTTAGTCTTATGCTTCTTTTATTGGCCAACATTCTCGCACTATAAGTCATCAGTCTTACCACCATCTTATAAAATTTTCCTTAAGTTTAAGTGGAACTTTTCTATCACATAATAAAGCCGATGCATTCCTCCACTTCAACCATCCAACTTGAATTCTACTAATAACATCTCCATCTATTTCACCATCATTTTGGACAATAGAGCCTAAATATCTCAATCGCCACTCTTATTAATGACTTGATCACCTAAAGTCACAACACTATCACTAAAACTTCTACAACTAAAATTACACTCCATATATTCGCTTAGATCTACTTAAACGAAAACCTTTAGACTCTAAAGTTGACCTCCATAAATCAAGTTTGGACTCTCTAGTCTTATCAACAAGAAGAATGTCATCAAGAAAAGCATACACCAAGGTACATCTTGTAAATGCCTCGTAAGCACATCCATAACTAAAGTAAAAGATAAGGGCTTAATGTTGATCCTTGATGTAATCCAACAAATAGAAAATATTTTGTCAATCCTCCTTGTGTTTGGACACAAGTCTCTAGTATACATATCCTTAATAACTTGAATATAACCAATATTAACTCTTTTCTGCTCTAGAACTCTCCAAAGAACATCTCGAGACTTTATCATAAGCTTTCTAAATCAATAAATATCATATGTAGATCCTTCTTACTTTCTATGCTTCTATCAACCCTCTTAACAAATGTATAAAGATCCATAGTAGATCTACTGCATGAAACCAAACCGATTGTCGAACTTCAGATCACATCAGAACCTATGCTCAATTACTTCTCCCATAATTTAATGTATGGCATTAACTTAATTCCTCTATAATTTGCACACTCTTGCATCACCTTTATTCTTAAATATAGAACCAATAGACTCTTTCTCCACTCATCCGCATCTTTTAGTTTTAAAATAACATTAAAAAGATTTGTAAGTCCAAGAAATTCCTTGATCTCCTAAACATTTCCACACATCTATTGGAATATTATCCTGGCCCTACTTTTTTCCACATTTCATTTTCTTTCACTAACTTCGATTTACTAATGACGATAAAATGAAATTCTCTATTATTGTTTAGGTATTGCTAAAATCAATCGATTCTTCGATCCTTCATTGAAAAGTTTATCAAAATATCTCATCCACCTATTTTCAATATCTTTTCTAAGAAAAGACTTTATTATTTTCATCCTTAATACCCCGACTCAACTACGCCTTTACTTCTCCTATCTCTCGCTACTAACTTATACATACATCTTTCACCTTCTTTAGATCTAATCTATCATAAATCACTAAAGCTAAATTTTCAACATATATCGCTTTCTTAATCTCTGGCCACTTTATATCTTTCCCAATTCTCCTAATTTTACATCTAAACCAAGTTTTATAACAACGCTTTATTTTTTATCTTTTCGCACACTCGACTCCACCACCAACTATTCTTAAAAAGGCTTTCCTTTGATTCTCCAAGACATCTTTAAGAATCGCTTAATTTCACTGATATTTTTTCCCACATAACGCTAAGATCTTTATGAACACCCCAAATTCTAATATCTTGTAGAATTGCTTTAAAAATATTTTATTTGTGTTCTTTAAGTCCCCCATCTAATCCTAGACAATAATTTAGTTTATTTTTTCTCTTACAACCTTTCATCTTAAAATCTAAAACTAATAGTCGATGTTGGGTACTAAAGCTAAAATTGTTTCTCATATTTCCTAAGGTAAAAAGTTGTATACTTGTATTGGTGACATAAAATATTTGATAATTAGGGTGGACTGGTGAATTTCCTTGTTGACTAACAATTGACCTCTACTTGAATGCTTTATCCACTGAACAATTTTTATATCGTCTTTTAAATCATCTTTGTATATCTTGTGATTTTTTTAAAGATGTTATGGATGCTAGCTCTAAATTTTCTAATAGACCATATGTTAATAAAAACAATTCGTCTCTTTTTTTGTTATAAAGTAAGATTCATAATTTTTTGAATTTTGAAGTGTAGTGTTAGCGTTCTACAAGCTAATAGGCTACAATTAAGTGATTAATTTAACACTTGTAATGGAAGGATTGGATTGTGCCACTAGTAGTAGTACTAATATCAAGAAAGACAATGCATATACAATAAGCACACCATGAAAAATATTTCAGATATAGGTTTTATACTCAAGTGTGTAGTGTAACAATTAATAGGATGAAGTAACATCTCATTGACGCTCTTAAGAGTATTAAATCCGCTCTTAAGTTCCTACTGAAGTCAAGAAAATGCAAGTCGGCATTAGAAGAGGCTGCAAAAGTAAAAGCACAACGTGAAAATGTATTAAATGATATTAGAAGTAGTGCAACAAGTGCAAGTGCTAGTGATGGTGGAAATGCTAATTATATTCCATTAATAGAATCTACACAAAAGGCTCGAAGAGTTAGAAGTCTAATGGATTCTTTCACTACTCATCGAGCTAGAAACTCTACTCTTAATTCCAAATGAAAGAAAGAAAAAAGAAAAGAGGCACATAGAACAATTGGCGAATTTTTCTATTCAACTGGATTCGCTTTTAATGCTACCAATGACCCATTTATGTGTTAATGTTTGAAACAGTTGCTAATTTTGGACTATCCCTACAATAAGATCACTTATGTTGTGGCAAGCTCATTAATAATCTCCTTAATAAACACTTTATCTAGGTGTCATCGTAAGTAAACAATGGCAAACTCTGATACAACAAATTAGCACTTTAAGAGGAATCCAAGGTGTTGACAATCCTCCATCTTGAGACTATAGTGTTTGCGGAAAACAAACTACTTCATTAGGTCACGAATGAGTTTTCATGTGCATTGATTATGAGTGACATTAGTAGAAGTGTGTATTATTTAGATGAAACAAAAAGTTGAACATAATCGATCTTAAGTAATTCATTTGGTTATTTATTTTGATTGCAATTTTGACTTTGATTTTTGTTAACGTTCAATTTTATTTTTGTTAAGCCGATCAAACAAAAAGTTTTGAGTTATACTAATTTTTAAAAATACTAAATTAATAAAGCCCATAAATTATAAATCAACAAGTAACCAAAAGATCAACATAGACATTAGTTATTCCACATACCAAAATTATAAATTTTAGAAAAATTAGTTAATATTTTTTTAATATAAGCTATGTTAACTAAAGATAATTAGATTTGATTTTAGAATTAACTATATTTCAGTTCATCCAAAATCAAATCAAATTGACAACATTAAGTTCAGTTTGAAAAATATTTTAGTTTGTCTGATTTTCTAAATTGAGCGATCGAAACTAATTAGTGAGTTAATTAATAAACAAAACCTATCAGGTCAAACCAATGCACTCCCTTAGACAGAAGTAATACATGTCATTCTTTTTCATAGATGATGACTTTTATCTCATCAAAGATATTTGAACAGGTGTATAGGTAAGGTACCTCTTATGTTAAGGCAAGCTCTCCCTTTTTGAAGCATCATAGCTCCCCATGCCCTTTCTAGCTTCTCAAGATGAAATCCTTTGTAACATTAAAATGCAACTTCTCAACTGACTTGTCTTAATTTGAACACACCTTGTCTATTGACCCTAGGGACATCATCAAGAAACCCCCATGAATAAGAAATGAACAACGTTAAAAATTCAAGTCACTTGGTTGTATTCCTTTACATTGATGTAAATATTCGCCAACTCTAATTATTCAACAAACATCTTCAGCTACTATAAGCCAAACATGAAGTAAAAAGGACCCTCCCATAAGCAAAATCTGAGTGACAATTCCCATTCTTATATGCTGAGCACCTCTTGATGAAACTGGGATAAAATAGCCAAGCAACTCGCCTGACTCTTGTTTCATGTTCAAGAGAACATGAGTTGTTCAACAACCTTTGAACACTTGCTAAGTGATAAATTGTCATGTGGAGTCCATGAAGAACGTAATGCTCCATAGAAGAATGAGTAAGAGCCATCATATATATTCATGATGATGCACCTTAGAAGTAGTAAAGAGAAGGAATTTCAAAATATCATTCACGATGGAAAAATAAATCATCAACTCAAGGCAACATAGACAACAAAGTCAGATTTCCTCCTAAAAAATTAAGCATCGACATCCTAAGCTTTAGAGGCAATCAAGACTCAATGATCTGAATGGGAAAAAATACTTGTCCATTAAGCCCAATGATTTGTAGAATGAAAAGGGAAAAGAACATCGATAATACTCTTCTCAGGAATATAAGGATCATCATCTTGAGACAAAGTACGAACACAGCTACTTAGAGTCAAGAAATGTTGACATTTATAAGAAATTTAAGACTCATTCTTAAGAGAAGAAGAAAGAGAAGTAGCTTGTGAAAAGCACTCAAATATGCTTTGGATCATCCTTGCTAACTGATCATTCATGTGTTGTAGTTATTCTAATATAATGCAATCATTAGGTCAGTCAATATGCAAGGACCTCTTATGATCTTTGGAGTTATTCATTTTTTTGGTTCTAGTCATCAACATGAATGCAAGCTCACCACATCAAAGAAAATGTCCGAAAAATTTGTGGACCTTACTAGAGAAAGAAATCAAATCAAGAGAGAGAGAGAGAGAGAGAGAAACATGATCCTAATAAATTGCTTACATAATTGGTTTACAAGAAACTCGATTAATCCCTTTGAATGAATAAGGGTAAGTCAAATCAAGCTGAAAAAAATTCATTGAGAATAAATTTTGTAGATAATTTGAGTAAGATTTCACATAAGAATTTTTTTGACAAATTTTCCATCCGTGCACTAGACCATCAATTGCTTCTTTATAGGTGATGATAAAATTAACATTATAGAATTGGATGCATAGTATAATTAAATAAAGTATATAGAGGACAAATTAGAGCGATAGTCATTTAGTAGTCAAGAGAATTTAGAGCACAAGTTTAGAACTAGGGAGCATTCTTTTGATGATCTCTCATAATCAGCTGGCAAGAATTCTGAAATATTTGATGAATACCTTTGGATGAATAACCTCAATTAATGAGTGGTTCTAGGATCCTTCGGTCAAGTTTAACGGATTACTATTGAGAATCAAGTTCACCAATTGAATATTGAGATTAGACTTTGAGCTAGTTTCTACCCAACTTGTTCTATGATCCGTTTTGGGTGAAAAGAGGCTTTGAGAGGCTTCAAACTTTGCGAGTTTAAGAGGTTCAAGGTAGCTCTCAATCAAAGTCTTTTTGAACCAAGTTCAACCTTATTAGGGTTAATATGGACTTATACACTGCTCTGATTTCAAGTTTGATGGAACAAATAGTCAAAAATTCTAAAACAATAACACTATAAAGAAGACCAATGGTTCAAAAAATAAACAAGATGAAACAACACAGCCCAAACAAAAAGACTAACTCAGCAATTAGCATCCATACACAGTACCACATAATCACCAACTGTAAAATAATAACTAGAAATTTTCTACCAAAAATATAAGTTTCCAAATAAATTTCTTATTTAATATCTTTGTTGAATATATTCAGTGTCAAATATATTTGCTATCAAATATAATTATTGCCAAATACACCTTTTGTAACTCTGTAAATACCCCATGTATGCCATGTGTTTGGCTAAGAGAAAAACAAGCAAGCAAGGGGATTTTGAGAGAGAGGTGGGAGATCTGGGAAAGTTTGCATTGTGAGCATTGTAAGAGGTTTTGTATTCAGCGTTGTCGCCGACTGCCTTTTTTGTTACTGAAGTTTTCGCACCGGGTTTTCCACGTAAATCTTGTGCTATTTTGTGTTTGCTAGATTTATCTTATTTGGTGACAATCGGTGTTTTCTTTAACACCAACATCTAAAGAAACCCTAAATTATAAAGAAGATAAAGATGAAACGAATTCCACTGAGAACGAACCTTACAGGGCCTGGCCTTGATGACGATGTATCCATTCTTCCGAATCGCTCCAGCCTGCTGAGGATAAGTCTTCGAAGCGCCGGCATCGGCCTTCGATTCGAAGTGATGCTCCTCGTCCGACATGATCTCTTCGTTCTACAAACCACAAAAATAAAAAAAAAAAATCTTCCACGATTACTTCATTTCAAACAGATAAATAGCTAATTAAAAAAAAATGGTTCTTTACCTACGGATGAAGTGTGAAACCCGCCGGCGATGAGTAGAGCCGCGGCGGAGGCAGCGGCCCACAATTGGGATCTTATTTTCCGGTAGTATCTGAATGGAGGAAGGCTCAGGAGGAGAGCATAAAAATCTAGGCGGTACGATGTTCCGCAAGTGCATCGTGGAAGGCAAGATTCTCGGGTTATGTCGTTCTAATTTTTTCACCTGAGTCCAAGTGACACCACGTGGCATATCACACATAATAACACGTGTCGTCTTTAAAGAGAGTAAGCGGTGCCACGGAGATAGTGGGGGCCCACATTTTGTAATTGGATAGCTTGGAAGCAACGCTCAGCTGGATTCGGGTCTATCTTCATCCCCTACGCCGGATTCGAATTCTCTCCGATTAGGGCTTTTAGGCTGCAACAAAGAGATAAATTTTTTTTTTTTTTTTTGAGAAAAAGATAAATAATTCACTTGAATAAAATTTTTAAAATTATCGCAAATGATCTATAATTAAATATTTTAAAATTTATATTTATATCTCAGCATTCAAAATTTTTATCTATTCAAATCTATTTAATCTCAAATAATTATATTAATTTTTATGATTACTGAAATAAATCTAATTTTTATTAGTAATCTAATTATTATAAATATTATTTAGCAATTTTATGTGATTTTATAATAAAGAAAATCACAATGTATTTAAATCAATCTTAATACATTTAGTTAAACTTTTTTAATATATTTTATATAATTTTATATAAAACTCACTACATTATATTACAATCTATACTATATTTTAAGTATATTTTTTACTAATCTTAAAAGCATCATAAGTATTTAAAAGTGGTGATTTTTATTCTATCCAATTAATGTTCATTTTGCAAACAATTTCGTCAAATTGTTATATAAATACAATAATATTTATTTATTTATTTTATATTTTTTTAAACTTTCAATTTTGATATATAAGAAAATTTACATCAAATTATCTAATCAACAAATCCTAATATCCAAGTCAAAAATCTCAAATCTTTATTCTATCATTGAGCCAATTGGAATAATTCAAATGGTTCGTGAGCAGTGCGAGCAAAACAGGGTGGGTGCTGGTGCGAACCAAAACAACACGAACTTGACCCAAAAACAAACAAAGGAGCTAAGCCAAAGCGAAACATGGGGAACCAATTGCAGGTGACAGGTCGTTATGGGTTATCACAGGTCTTCACAGGTCCTGTGTGACCGAAGGTGAAGCACACAAAGCAAAAGTAAGACAAAAGGATGGGATCCTCATGAGATTTGTACACATTGTTTTCCCTCTCTTAAGAGATTCAACTCATTATATAAGAAAGTTTAGGAAACATGCAATGATTTCCTCTTGTTCTAAAAAAATAAAAAAATAATTATCTTCCTAATCTATAAATATTTACAACTATGCTAAAGCCATAATTTATAGAAAATGGTTAATATGAAAATAAATGTATGGTATCATATTAATAATGAGAAAATCCAAAACCATCAATCATGATTGCTCTAGAAGATATCCAGTAAGTCCACAGGCACTTCGATCATCAAATGCAAAACTATTATAAGATCTGTTATTTCTCGCAGTCAAAACTAAATCTTCTCTAAAAATGGATGGAAATTTTTTTTTTTTTTTTTTTTATTTATTTTTGATAACGCGGACCGATCCAACCCACTACGTGGCGACCACTAATTCAGAGAAGGTAATATAGGTTCGGACCACTATTTTTCCAGTAGGAAAGGGCCTCTGAATTGAGCAGCTGGGGAGTACCCAACCGCGCCCGCCCTCACCAACTGAGCTAAGCCCGGTGGGTAAAATGGATGGAAAATTTTACTCAGGATTCCTTTTGAGGATAGAGGAAGGCACAGCACAGAGGTAATGGGAAGAGTACTGTGCTGACAGTCAATATCACCACCAAACAGATGAGACAACGATGACAGAGTTAGCGATGGAATCAAGGAAACAAACAATTTACAAAGTTTCAAAAGCTAATGAAAGTTTCTAATGTGATCTTGAAGAGAAATAATGAAGATTCATCAGATATAACGCACCTAAAAATGGACAGTGGAAGTGGAACATAACCTTTACAAAAACTTAAAAATGACTAGAGAACACTTAATAATACACATTGTTCAGTTAACACGACCAAACTATGGCTCTTCCAATGAATCAATCAGTCTTTCTTCCAAAACTGTTCCAATCTTCTAAAAAATCTCTCAGTAATTCCCTCAATTCTCTCTCACCCATGTCGCATCTGATCATCCCAGAGAGCTTTTCCAGGTTGAAGAAAGAAAGAAAATTATTCTCCCTCCCTTTGTTGAAGACAAGTTGTTGTGCGCATGGTCATAAAACACATGCATCTGACTATTTCAGAGACCTTCTCAAGGTTGAAGAAACAAAGAAAATTACTCTCTCGCAGACAAGTTGAAGAAATGGGCATGCACATGCATGTACATAGATGCATTTAGCCATAAAAACATATCTAAGTATGCTTGTTTTGAACTTCATTTCCATGTTTTTGAAAAGGTTGCATTCATACCTTACATCCCTGCCGGAGATCCTGATTTGCTAACAACAGATAAAGCATTGAGGTTGTTGAACTCCTGTGGTGCAGATATCATCCATGTCGCATCTGATCATCCCAGAGAGCTTTTCCAGGTTGAAGAAAGAAAGAAAATTATTCTCCCTCCCTTTGTTGAAGACAAGTTGTGCGCATGGTCATAAAACACATGCATCTGACTATTTCAGAGACCTTCTCAAGGTTGAAGAAACAAAGAAAATTACTCTCTCGCAGACAAGTTGAAGAAATGGGCATGCACATGCATGTACATAGATGCATTTAGCCATAAAAACATATCTAAGTATGCTTGTTTTGAACTTCATTTCCATGTTTTTGAAAAGGTTGCATTCATACCTTACATCCCTGCCGGAGATCCTGATTTGCTAACAACAGATAAAGCATTGAGGTTGTTGAACTCCTGTGGTGCAGATATCATCCATGTCATCTGATCATCCCAGAGAGCTTTTCCAGGTTGAAGAAAGAAAGAAAATTATTCTCCCTCCTTTGTTGAAGACAAGTTGTGCGCATGGTCATAAAACACATGCATCTGACTATTTCAGAGACCTTCTCAAGGTTGAAGAAACAAAGAAAATTACTCTCGCAGACAAGTTGAAGAAATGGGCATGCACATGCATGCACATAGATGCATTTAGCCATAAAAACATATCTAAGTATGCTTGTTTTGAACTTCATTTCCATGTTTTTGAAAAGGTTGCATTCATACCTTACATCCCTGCCGGAGATCCTGATTTGCTAACAACAGATAAGCATTGAGGTTGTTGAACTCCTGTGGTGCAGATATCATTGAACTGGGCCTGCCTTATTCTGATCCCATCTTAGATGGTTCTGTGATTCAGGTAGTTGATGATTCTTCTTATTCTGCAATATATTGATAGTTCGAGGATGCTAAAATTAATTTGAGTCCTAAAATTAGCACAAAATGTAACATTTAAATTCCAAGCATCATTGATGAGCAAGTTCTTAATCAATGATCATTCAACATAGCAAATGACTTAAATTATGTTAAAGTATTGTATTAAACTAAATTAGTTTGCACAGGTCTTACTTGCAAACTAAAGAGAAATTTTACCTTAATATATTCATATTTTATTTTATGTTAAAATAAGATTTTCACCAATAAAGTAAATGACATGATTAAGTGGATGACTCATTTAACAATCATGTTGAACATACAACAAACAACAAAAAATACATGAATTAAACATGTAAATAAAACTAGTTTGTAAGGGTTAGAAAGGAAAGAGATAAACTTAAAGTAATATGAATAGATGTTGCTCAAACTGATTTGTAAAGATAAGATTTAAAAAATGAGACAACACCCAGTAAAATTAAATGAAAAATAAGAATTCATTTAATATTAGGCTAATAATAATGATGTTGTTGCTGCATTTAATGATATGGTCATTTACATACATACAACATAATTCTTATATATTTACAAATTTAACACCTAAAATTTAATATTGACATAAATAACACTTAAATCTTTAACATCACATAAAAAATATCACTATTATATCTTTTTAAAACAAAATACACATTTTTATGCATTTGTAAAGTGCTAGACATGTATATATTAAACTTTAGGTGTTATATATGTAAATACATAAGAATTATGTGGTATGCAATAAAATCCTCCTTAATAATAAAATAGCATGTAAATTTTTAATTGTGAATGCTATGTTGCTCAAAACTAGAAGAAGCTAATTTGGAAGGTGGGTGTCTGGTAGGAGAAACTCAACTTGAATTGAGTTGAAAAATACATAAAAGATAAACCCCACTGATCAACAAAAAAAATCAACTTATAAAAAAATCATAGAACACAAATTTTATGAGATAAAATTCTTGAGGAATGGTCCCCCATAAGGATTTCCCTTCTTTATCTATTTTCCCCACTACGATCTACTCACTTCCATTTTTCATTTTTTTATTTTTGAGAAAACATTACACATGATTAGTATCTAAATTTAGATATATTTAAAGATAGGCATTCCCACAAATCTTTGGGATAAAGCTAATAATGATGATGATCAAAGATCAAGCATTTCACTAGTACAAATGTTGGGTTCTAATCACATATCATTAAAAAGTAAATACAAAATACAATCATGCAAAATTTTAAATAGTTAGCTTTGGCAATATTGAAGAAATAGTTTTATATTAGTTATGATTTGGTGAATTAAATATTTAAATAAACTAGCTTATTGCAACTCTTATCATATCTAAATCACCTCAAATGCCAAGTTATTTATAGTTTGAATATTCATCTTTAATTATTATAATATTTCATCATTATTAATGATATCAACTATTGTGTTTTTTAATTATTCTCTTCTCATGCCCAAATATAGGCATGCATTTGCTTATACAAATAGGACAATTAAATAGATATATAATTGTTTATAATTCTCTCTCATTTCCAACAACAACAAACTGATAACTGTTTAAAATTAAAATTTCTATTATTCTACTGTTTAAATGTACAATGATAATAGACATGTGACATTAAAATATAATTATATTAATCAAGTTTGGACCAAAGGTTTAAGATTTAATATTTAATTGATGATACAATGTATGCATTTTTTAAATGAAGTAATTTAATGTCTAGCAAAAAGAAAACAAAATAAAAATAAATTAAATATTTTTTTTGTTTTTTTAGCACAAATGGAGTCACAGGCATTCGTTCAAATTTAAATCCACAAGTACAATTTCGATTGGAAGAACTTAGAAAGGTAAGATTTCATGCTTGACTATGCTAAATTTTTTGTTATAATATTTATGTAAAGTTTCTGAAGATTTCTTTTCTAACATCCATGATTTACTTTCCTAATGCAATAAATGGACACTTAACAAAAAAAAAAAGCTTTCTAATTACTGTAACAATGTTAGGTTGACATTTTTTTACATTATGATGGGCTTCAAATCATTTTTGAGATTATCCGATTCCATCAAAATGACATCAAGTTGAAATTGAAATTCACATTATTTTAAAATTGAGACAATTTTAAAATGTATTCTAGTAATGATTTTATGCACTATACCTTTAAGTAATAAGTTTAGAAAATAATGGAAAATCGAGAATCTAATGTTTCATCCACACTTCTCAGGAAACCTCAAAGCCCATAGGAGTTGGATTTGGTTTATCAAAACCAGAACACTTAAAGCAGGTTTGTGTACGCTAATGAATGACATAATTGTACTTTTTTATGATATTTGAAATATTAGCTTTTGCACAAAGTTTAATAAATTTTGCAGTTATCAATATGGGGAGCAAATGGTGTGATTGTGGGCAATGCTATTGTTAAACTATTGGGTGAAAGAAAATCCTCTGAAGAAGGATTAAGGTGCTTAGAGGCGTTCACTTAAGCATTAATGGCTGCACTGCATTAAGGCGTTTACTAAAGCAGGTTTGTGTACGCTAATGAAAGACATAATTGTACTTTTTATGATATTTGAAATATTAGCTTTTGTATAAAGTTTAATAAATTTTGCAGTTATCAATATGGTGAGCAAATGGTGTGATTGTGGGCAGTGCTATTGTTAAACTATTGGGTGAAAGAAAATCCTCTGAAGAAGGATTAAGGTGCTTAGAGGCGTTTACTAAAGCATTAATGGCTGCACTGCCTTGAAGACCAAGTAAATCAAATTATATTCTAAATTTAAGTATTTTTCACTACTATAATGCTATTAGTGGCCCATAATCTTGATAACAGTCAATGCATCTTTTGTAAGGAAAAATGTTTATCAAATAAATGATGATTTTGCAAATGCTTTTGATTGTTAGAAGCATTTTATTCATCTATAAAGTATATTGCTTAATGTAAGTAGGTTTAAGATGGACACAAATCTGCATTGTTGCAAGAAGTCTAAATTAAGTATTTTACATTGGGCTTCTCAAAATTCTACCTTTTAGAAGCATTTGCTCATATATACAATTATATACCTTATTAGAAATTTGAACTCAATTGAAAATGGTCAAATGTTATCTAGAAAAAATTAAAAGCCAGCCTCTTGAACTGAAGTGTCTTTAACATAAATAAAAAATAAAAAAAATCATAATGATATGCAATAAATATTTCAATCTTAAGGATTGTTTGAGGTGCTTGCAGTTTTTTATTTTTAAAGTTATTACAGTTATTTTTATACATAGTTGTATAACTATTGGTGAAAAGTATATCTTTTGCAAGTTTTTTTAGAAATAAGAAAACAAGTTTAGTGCAGCTGTCACGCTCTACCAGAGTTAGAAAATTGTCAATAAGACATCATATTAGACTTCAGAAATCCCACCATGAATATGAGGAATTTCTCATATCAAGTCCCAAATATTAAGCTATGCATCAAATATCCAGACATATAGGTTGTCCTACAAGTATGTGTCATAAGTCAAATTAAGCATATATAACAAAATCTATGAAAATCGATAGCAACGTCATATGATCGGAAATTAAAACCCCTAATCGCAATCAAAATTAATTAAAATCATTCAAATTTGAAAATTCAACTTCGTAAATGCGTCTAAAATATTAAAATTAATTAAATGAAAAATATCGAATCAATTAATAATCAATCAATCGATTGAAATTAATTTTCAATGAAATTAAGCGTATATCGAGGTCGGGAAGCCACGACGACGTCTGAACGACCTATTTTCGCAAAATTGATTGTGTCGTTGTCGTCGAAACATCGAAATCTATCAAACGACGTCTTCCGCGATCAATTAGGTAAAGTCTACACGTACATCAATCGATTCGAGCGCGACGTCGCGCAATTTAAGCCCAATTTTACTCTGATCGTCACCGACGTGGTTCAAACAACTTCTGATTACGAAATCGACTGCGCCATTGTGTCCGACACAACGGAAATATCTAATATTGACGCCCATATTGCTAGGGTTTATTATCGGGATGATTCGTTAAAATTTCTACAATTATGGCTAATTATATTATTATTAAGCTAATGATCAGTCAACCTGATTAATCTTTGCCCTAATCCAGCCGCCCACTCATCCAATTAAAACACCCACCTAATCTATGCCATTGGATGCTGTTTAGCCAACCAATTTAAATGCGCGGCTAGCCCTAAATCCCAACCGAGCGACGACTTCCCCCATTCACGCGATCTTTCCCCTTGGAGCTCTTGGTTTTTTGGCTTTCCTCTCTGGTCCGATCCCCCACTTCTCATTCCATCCCAAACAGCAGCGGAAGAAACTCTTCCTCCTCTTTCCCCTCCCCCTCGCATTCAGCTTGTCGAAATCCCGTAAATCTGCTATTCAACAGGATGTACTAATTTCGGATTGAGGCAAAATGGAGGAGAAATGGGATTTAAAATCATGTAGGATTTAATGTTGTCATTTATGCTGTTTGGCAGAATTTAGGTTTAATCCTGCCACCCAACAACCCCCATAAACTTACCACGAACCTCAGAAAACCTCCCTCACCTCCGCCACGTGATGAGTGTAGGCAAGCCCTCTTCTAATTCACGCCTCCTCACTCCTTTCATGAACCCCTCGCCTCGCTGCGATAATCTCAACAGCATTTCTCATCCGTCTTTTAAATTCCTTCTCACCTCCCTCTCTCAGTTGAATAACTGAAGCTTTCCTCTCTCATTCCTTTGCCATCCCATTTGAAAGGAATAGAGTAACGAAGGAACAAAAGTATAGCTGGGTTGATAGCTAGAAGAACTATTTGATTAAGATCAGGATTCTGAAAACACCAAATATCATAACTTGCTGCTGTTTGGCTTTGGTAAGCAAGGTAAAGCGAAAAGGGAGTAATTTCTATTATAGGATTAACTGTCTATTTTGAGTCTGCTGAAGTTTCTTTTCTTTTATCTTGCTTAACCTGCTATTGAATCATGGGGGATAAATTGAGATGAAGATTCTATAGGATTCATCATCATCATGTTAATTATTTGTCATGGCATAAGATAGCCATTACTTAAATCTTATCATTAAACATTCATTTTACTGTTGAGTCAAAATGAAAGAGAAAATGATAGGATTTAAGAGTTTATGGGCTTTGGGAGAAGCTTATATTGCTATCCATAATCTGATCCATGTTGAAAATTATTGAAACCAAGATGCGTAATGTCTATCCTCACTTTCAAATGAATATGAAGCAAGAATGGATTGGGGCTTTAGCTTCATACTTACTCTCTTCGCCATAGTTAATTTCAAATCAATGGTTTTTAAAGTAAAAATGAGAAATGAGGACGCACATATGTGAAACCTAAGATTGTCATGTTTGATTTGCAAGCTTTTAATGCGTTCAAGTACTTTCTTATCATTTCAAGTTGAAATTGAATTAAAATGTCCTACACATTATATATGATTTTTGCTATTATGCATTTTCCAATTCTTAAACTATTGTTAAAATTGGGAACATGAAGGATTTTGAGATATGTGTAAGCTAAAGCTTGCATTTTCCATTGTTGGATAGCATTGACTTTGAGTTTCATTTGAATGTTGTGCAATATGCCACTTATGAATAGATATCATGTTGTATGAAATGAGATTCCATATGAGTGGGATATGATATTGTTTTCTTCATATTACTAAGGGGTTGAACTTTACTTGCATGCATCTAAAGTGATATTTCTTTAGTAGCCTAAGATGAGTAATATGGCATGTCTTATTGAAATGAAAAGAAGGAAGTTCAGATTTATGCTTGTCAAATGAAGTTGATTGTTTTACTTTATGTAAATCAAGCCTTACTTGGAAACAATTATCATGTTAAAAGAAAAGATGAATAAGGCAAAGCATGATTTAAACTATTCTTCTTTCTATCATATCTTTTACTAAATATTGAAGCTTGCATTGACATAAAAGTGTTGGGATTGAAAGTACGAATATGAAAAATTTTCTTGGTGATTTAATTACAATTTTATTGGTGGGCTTTGAGAAAGATATTTCCTTCTTTATATTCAAAGTGACAAGGATGGAATTGTGTTTACATGTGATCTAAACTTTATGTTACAGCTTGTTATTTGAATATTCCAACTGCAAAATTCAGGTGAAATGGTGATGAAAATCACATTATAGCGAGGGGGTTTCAACAATATTTTAATTTCATACACATGTGAATATAGATTTGTTAAAATTACTGCGCTATAAGTACATGTTCACATTGTTCCAATCGCAAAAAATTTATGATAAGATAATGCTCATTGTTCAATGCGACAGGAAATCTGTCGAAAAGTTGCTCACGTTATTCCAACGCGCAAAAAATGCTTATGATAAGTACGCTCACATTATTCCAATGCTGGAAGCTTATGATAAGTCATTCACATTGTTCCAATGTAAAAAAAATCTATCGCTATAAGACTGCTCACGCGTTAATGCCAAGACCTAAAATGTGCTTTTATGATAAGCATTCGTTCATTGTTCCAATGACAAAAAATTTGTGATAAATATCCGTTCACATTATTCCAATATGGGGAAACCCGTTTACGTGATAAGCACTGCTCACATCGTTAGATGTAAACCGCGTTATGTGATAGCACATTCACATTGTTCCAACGATGACGGAAACGCTTGTGATAAGTACTCGTTCATATTGTTCCAATGCGGCGAAGAAATTTATCATATAAGTACTTACTCACATTGTTCCAACGTGACAAGGAAATATGTCTTGTGATATAAGTACTTATTCACGTTATTCCAATATGACAAGGAAATGATATGCGCAAACTCACGACGCCTTTTCATGGTGCAAATAAAATTTTCGACCGTGTCTCACGCCACCCACGCACGCTTTCTTGCGATGATGGGGCCTAAGATTTCACGCGGAGATGACGCCAGGAGACTGCCAAAATTTTTAATAAATCAAATCTATAAAAAACTTGAATTTGATATGATTTCAATTGTACTTTTAAACTTGACATGACACGAAAAGGAATTGAATCAAAATTCAAACTATTCATACAAAATATTGATCAATTGATTCAATCATAAAACTCAAGTTAAATGAAATCTAAATAATAAGAGATTTGATAATTCATTTATAAGCAAAAAGTATAACTTGATATCTTAATAATGATCATGATTGGACATTTTCAATTATCATTTGAAGTATAATATGATTCACTGCATGAAATTAACAGTGGGCTTAAGGAAATTTTGAACCATAAGCTTGAATGAACTTAAATTTGAACCATTGCACTAGGCAATTCTAAATCTAACCTTATCGCTTTATGGTTTATGTAAATGTCCAAAGAAACTAAACTCTTGCACATATCATAGTTTCATGTGAATCTATGACTTTGAGTTTGATGTCAAATGTTTAATGGAATGACTCATAACGTATATTCAAAATACTATTATATTCCATTCAAATTGAACAAACACATGAACATTCAAATTAAATGAATCTCATGCTTTCTTCATAGAGCAATGTTTCTCTTAATTGCTTGATTCATATATGCATTTGAAAGAGCCAAGCTCATGTTAGAACAGATTCTCACTTGATTCATGCAAGTATGTGAAAGATTCAACTCATATCTTATAGAACATATCTCTACTTGATTTATAACAAACATTTGAAAGAGTAAAATTTATATTTGACAGAATAGATCTACACTTGATTTATAGTTTTAGGTATCAAAATCTATGTTTGCAATTCGACATTTATGTCATGTCAAATATCACTACTTTAACTTAGACATTTTAATGTTCATACAACACTTTGAAGAACACATACTTGTATGCATGTTGAAGTATTCAATATCTTAAATGCTCAAATAGATATGTGCAAGCAATCAAATGAAATGAATGAACCTACAATCCTTCAAAATCAATTATTTAATTGCAGTGCCCCGATATATGTGCTACAAATATGAACTTAATGTCTAAGAATGCAGCGCGGGTTGAACACCGGTTTGGTCTTAGGACCGGGTCCGGGTTAACAAAACCTAAAAATCTAATGATGTCATTATACTATTTTCAACTTAATAAAATCTGAGAAACTAATTCTGTTATAAAAATTACAAAAGATAAATCTATCGACATCATTGTTAATGTGACTTTTAAGTTTAAGTTCTCAAAAGAAAAGTCTCAAACTCGATCCTCTATGCTCAAGCTAGAGTTAACAAAGTTTGAAGGACTATAAATTTTGAAACAATGAATCATCCCGATTTGATGAGTGGCTTTACTTTTAGAGATAAAATGTGAAATGAGTATGTTTGAGAAAAAGTTGGTACCAGTGAGATAAGATTAGAGAGTTGCCTTATGGTTTGCCACATAAAGCGTAGCTCGATGACGCTGGGAGAGTACATGCATTAGATTTGTCTTATGTTAAGAAAGAGGTAGACTAAAAAGACTTGGTTAAGATGTATAAAATTGACCTTCATATACTTGAATTAAATGAGAATTTGACACATAACAGACCTGACGGAGGACTCGTAACCACCCTACTTAGTGGGATAAAGGTTTGTTATTATTGTTGTTGTTGTTATGAATCATCTTGCCGGCTTGGGGGGGTGTTAACAAACCCAAAACTCATATCAAAACTTATTGTAATGACACATATGTCATGAATATAATTACTTCAACTTACATCTAAATGTCTACGCAATATTTTAAAAGAACAAATATTGTATGATTGAAGTATTCATTATATCAAGATCTAAAAAGATATGCAAATCATGTGCAAAATGAAAGAGACATCCATCCATTTGTTTGGGACCGTGCTAACAAAACCTAAAAATCCGATTATGATATTATAAGAACTTTCAGTTAATAAAATTTGAGAAGTTAATTCTGCACAAAATGACAAATGATAAATCAATTGACACTTCTCAAATTCAAACTCCCAAGAGAAAAGTCTCTTCGATCCTTACGCCAGTAGTTTAGAGATTACAAATATGGGAGCAATGAATTTAAACCCAATCTTTTATGCTCGTAGAGTTAATAAAGTTTAGACTATAATTCTCAAGAAGAATTGAATGACTTCTACGTAAAAAAAAATGAGTTGTAGCGCCTATCAAGACATAATAATCATATGATCGAGAAAGGCGATCATAATTAAAGTTCTAATAATGAATCATTACATGTTTAAGTCAAAATCAATTATAAAATGATCAAAATTTAAATAAAAATAATAATAATAAAATATAAATTAAATAAAATTAATTATTTAAATTTAAATTTAAACTTAAAATCATCCACCCCTCCACACCTGCTTGTCTGGGGGTGACAAATTAAAAGACTTCACACAAAGAAATCGCCAAATCAAAATGAATAACTATTTTCACACTCAAATAATCTTAAGCTCAGGGACGCTCGTGTCTTGTCCGTGCTTGCGAAATGACACCATATAAACGTTCTGACGACCAAAGCCTCTAACCGGGTGATTCGTGCGATATTATTACTAAATTACAATCACATTGCATTACATATGTTCTTAACGCTTTTGAGGTGAAATATAATGTGTTTGATTAAAAAAAGTTCTCTATTACTAAATTGACTTATGTTTATCCTTAAACAAACTTCACCCCAAGTCATATATTAATGACATAACATGCTATACTGACGCTTCGATCGGGTCGACTACTCCTCCACTAGTGGCCGCGCAGGATGACTAATCATGATCTAGACGGCACGCCATCGTCCAACCAAAAGTTTTAAATTAAAATGATAAATTTCATAATCTAAACTCCACTCACTACTATTATATCTTTTAATTTCATCGACTAAATTTATGTAATATCCCATTTAATCCACTTTTATTTCTAATTTTAATTAACTTTGTCGCATCTTAGATCAGAAGTATTTAAGCATCGGCCGGATTAAGCCACTTTCGGCGGTGTATGGTTGGATCTCCCGACTTCTATTTCATTCCTTCCCTATCATGCACCCTCTTCATGATTCCTTCGCCGCTGAGTTCTTCTCCTCCTTTCCTTCCCGGCTGACGCCCCGCGACATGACCAGAACCGCCGCTCCCTTCCTCGGCGTGGGCCGATAAGAACCAGCTCCTGACGCGCGATGTACGTGAGCAAAGGATTCGTCGGCCATTGAACCGCCTGATCCGTAGCTTTCGGACCGCCGCGCTTACGCCGTCGCTGAAACGCCGCGACTCAAGTCAACCGACAGTTGGGAAATCCGTAAGTCGCTTCGGTTTGGGAAATCTCAAGTCGCTGGTTGGGAAATCAGTGAACCGACGGCCGTCGGATTTCTGCTCGCCGTCGGAAAATTTAGAATTTTGTAATTTTCTTTCTATTCCTTTTTTCTTACGTACGCCCTTCCTCGGTGTTGAAATGCGTGATTGGGAGTTCAACTATTTTGCACGTGAGTTGTAGAATTATTGTGTATTAAAACGGGGGTTGAGGATTGACATTGTTTGTTAATTTTAGTTTGTTGATTGAAGCAGGTAATTAATATTGGAGTTAGTAGATTTTTGGAATCGTGCTCCAGTATTACGAAAGATTATATGAGGAGACATCAATTTCAGGTAAGATTGCAAGATTGCAGGTTAAGTTAATTATGAGTTTCATGTATTACAAGTATTTAGAAGAGTTATTTCATTATAGGTTGTGTCTAATCGAGGAGCACATCACCAGACAATTTGAGAGGTGGATATAATCGCTAATTTAAATTCGATACGATGCCAATCGTTTACCACGTATAAATTGTATGAATGACATAGATATTTCGTCATATGAATGCAAATACAAATGTTTATTACTGACTGATGGATTCGATTTACAATGATTAAAGACCAAAGATATGATTTCATCGGGCATTATGTTTTAAAACGCAGAATGTGAAAACAGAAACGCCGGAAAATTGTGATAAGAAGACTATTACGAATGGCAGATAAAAGCTCGACGAGATGCGACAGTGATTTTAATATCCCCGACTCTAACATTTGAGGTTAGCGTTAAACCGTCTAATCGGTGATTAGAAAGTAGACGGTTCTACCGCCTTACCTTTTTTAGCCGTGGTGACCCTTTATGAAGTCAAACCATGAATTATAAATGATATTTCTAAAAATGATTTGATATAGAATCGAAATGATTTTAATGAAAATCATCGTTGACATGATACTGATTTAACCTGCAGATATGTTTCGCTTATATTGTTATATTTAAAGACCTCCAAAGATAATCGTCGTTACATTGTTACATTCGCAAGACAGTTTATCGTTTACAAATTTAAATGCATACGCATCGATTGCTTATCTTGTATCGAGCTTACTTTAGATTCTTGTCAAAAAGTTTTACTTTAATACTACCGCTTGATAATTTGAAAAGATGATGGGTAAACTACTGCTTTTTGTTGAATTATGCAGGTGTATAGAAGATTAAAGGCTTTTTTGACGTGCATAAAAAATTTTAATATGATGTCTTTTAATCGCTTCAGATATATTTACAAACTTAAAGATTTACGCTCGAATCAGGATACGAAGTTAAGATATTAATAAATATTTCATGATGATTTGATTAGATACACATTTCACTTGCTGCTCCGTGATGCGGTTGGAATGGTGACCTAATCGAATCATCCTATTCATTACACTTCAAATTGATCCTGAATAAGGCAGGGTCATCCGGGTGTGACACCTTAATCAAAAGTGTTCTATCAGTATTGAGAGGGGTAATTAACTTAGAGATTTGCACCTATAGGAAACCTGGAACCAGATCTAAAGTCCTCACAAAATGAGGACGAAATCTCTGGGTAGTGTCTTATCTACTATTCATTTGCCTTCTGAAATTTTCACTGACACTTAAAACACTATTTTCATCAAAGAGGTCGGTGGCGAATTTTCGGATCTCATAATATACAATAGTTTTCATCCTCTCAGAACAGTTACCAAACCTAAACTATAAGGCTATATTGTCCTCAACCATTAAACTAGCAAGGGTGTGGTCAAAACATACTTAGTTAACAGATAGGAACAAGAAAATGAGACTTAGAAAGCATGCATCTAACATGAGTATCAAGACAATCACGTATCAAATATTGTTACCTCTTAATAATGCGAAGATATGAAAAAAGCCAAACATATTCTATCATCCATCATTGTATCTTTATACGCTTAATCATGCGCATGATCATTCAAGATGACATTTTAAGGCATAATTATTAAACTGTTGTGATACAAACACCATTGAAATCCCAGGGTGCATATCAATTTCAGCTACACTTTTGACTAGAAAGCACATGTTACCAATTAGGATTTCTAGTTATTTAAATATGAACAAATTCTTCTGCTAACATTTTTGAACATCATCATTAGTCTTATCCAACTAGTTGCGATTGAATTAAATAAGAAACAAGAAAGAAAACGAGGGATTAAGGAATTCGTCTCTATAATATTACAAGGCATTGAACTTACAAATTTTGGGATAATTATATAAAACTATCAATTTTGAAAAAAAAAACACCAAATATAGATTTAAGATCGCCTATACATACACCTATAAGTACGCACAATTAAAGTTAAAAAAAAAAAAAAAAAAAAAAACTATTTTTACGCCTCGTTTGGCTGCTCGTAGTTAGAAAACATGTTTTAGAAATGAAATATATATATATATATGTGAAGTTTTAAAAGGTTGGTGGAGTTCAAAATCAATATTGAGTTCTACCTGGGGATATGCCTAACCGGGTACTTGCAATGGCGCAACAAAGCTCCGTGATCTCCCCCATTGCCACCGCGCCGGTAATGGCGGCATTCTTTGGTTGCGATATATTGATTGATTGTGAGAGAGAGAGAGAGAGAGAGAGAGAGAGAGAAATGCCACCGAGAAATCAGAAATCCCTCTTCGACCTAACCTATCGCACAGTGCGGAGGCGGTGTTTCATGTCTCTAGTGGAAAACCACGAGTCCGTTAAACAAAATTACGATTCAAATCTTCACTATCCCCCAATTCTTATATAATTATAAATTAATCATCTACAATCTTAAATTTATAAATTAGCATTTAAATATTAAAATCCATAACAAAAATACTTAACTCATATTTGATAATAATTCACGCAAATAAATAAATACAAAAATTCAAAAAAATAATAATAATTAAATTATAAATACATATAAATTAAATGATTAATTTATAAAATCATAAAAATTTAATAGAAGTTAGAACTATATCATCTCTTTTAACTTCCGAATTAATACATACCACAACTAAAATTAATTAAAAGTTAACATATAAGTAAAAACATATGATTAAAATTTTTGCTCAAAATTTTAATATTTGAATAAAATTTTAAAATTAAAGGTGGAATCACATTAAGTTTTAATAGCTAAAATTTATATGTTATGTATATAATTAATCTTTTTCAATTTTCTTAAATAATAGGATCAATTAAAAAAAATAGATTCATTGAATACTTTTTCTATTTTTTTTTCATCCGGTTAATCTAATTTTTATCTTAATATTTAAATTAAAAAAGAATTATATATATATAGGGAGATTTACATACATACCACACAATTCTTATGCATTTACGTATTTCACACCCAAACTTTAATTTTTACTTAAATAGCACCTAAATCTTTATTATTACATCAAAATACCACCTTGTTACTTTTTTCAGTGAAATGACTTTTTTCGTAGGAAAAGTGCGGTTTTGTAAATAAATATTCAAGTTTGTGTGTGAAATATGTAAATGCAGAAGAATTGCGTGATATGTATGTAAATTTTCCATATATATATATATATAACACATAATTTTTATGTATTTATATATCTAGCATCTTACCTATACACACAAAAGTACATTCACTTTAAAAAGATAATAATAATGATTTTTTATGTGCTATTAAAATTTGAGTGTTATGATTATAAATATCAAAATTCATATGTTAAATATATAAATATATAAGAATTATATGATATGTATGAAAATGTCTCTTAAATTTAATTCTTTAACATGCCATTGATTCCATCACAATTTTTTTTGTGACTAACATCAAATTTCATAGTCACCTTGCACACAATCGATTTTCTCATCTCATTCTCATGTGGCAACCTAAGTATGGGTGACTATTTTAGATAATTTTGACATTATGAACGTGCAAACACCATTAATTTTGCAAATGAAGGGCGCGTAAGCAACTTTGAAAACAATTGAGATAATTTTAGCTTGATTTGTATGATGTCGCATCCGAGTCTCGTCGCTTTTATCGTGCTAAATCAAATTAGTTGTGGGAGATTCAAGATTTTAAACATTCTGAATACATCAAATCTATCTGTTTTGTGAATCGAGCATCATTTTTGAGTGATTTCAAGTATGTGATGCTTCCTTCTTTGTCTATCTTCTATGTCACATTAGCCTATGTTGAGGTCAACAAGCACCAAAGTCGATCCAAAGTTGAACAACTTGATCGAGCAAGCTGAACAGTAGCCTTCAATGTGAGAGAAGCAGGATGTGTGCTGGCGTGAACAAAACCAACATGAACTATGAGCTATCAACAAGCGCAAGCAACAGTGCTCAAACAAGATGAAATATGGGCGACAAATTGCGAGTGTGGCAGATCCTGAGGAGCATTCACAGAGGACAATCACAGATCTTCGTAAGTCATTTGTGACCAAAGTATCTTACTGTAGTTGATACTCTTGGTCATCATTGACCATCATGAAAGCAAACAATTTGGACTGACAGGTATGTCCTTTATGATATTTTTTCATTACATTGAAGAAAGTCCTTTCTTTTCTTCTTCCAACTGTGTCGACTTCTAAATTGATATTGGTTGTTTATTGTGAATAGTGTTGAGATATTTGTATAGTAGAGTGGTTGATATATATGTGGTTATTTCTTCTTGGAGATTGGTTAATTACGTAATTTACATGAAAATTTTATCGTATCTTCCATCTTAATTTAAAGCTTGAAGAAGAATTGGTAAGGCTCTCACTCTCTTAATATCTTGTAAGCTTTAATTCAAAACAACTTTGTAGAAATTCGTGGAATACCGAAATTTGATTAATTTAACCTCAAATTCATTATAAAATCTTGAAAGTTTATACCGCTATAACTTAGCTAATTCTCCTCTCAAATCTCATGCAGAGGTCCAAATCAATAACCCGTTTTTAAACCTGTGTCCATGAACGATTGATTGTTTAAGTGCATCTATTGATACCTAGTGCATCCATCCATGTAAACCGAGGCTATAATAAACTTTTGGTCTTGATAAGTTTGTATTGAAAGAATTGGTTTGAACCTTTCTGGGTTTTCTCCATTAAATCTTGGCATATCTACGTTATTGTTGTTGTGTATATGGTCTGTTTGTAGTACAAAATTTTGTATGAGTTGAATTACATACTTGGGATTGAGATTGTTGCTGTTCTTGAGAATTTTTTTTCCAATTTGCCTTCTATAGCAGTTAATCTTCTTGAAACTTCATTCAAGATCATAGTTATTGAGGACATTTACGGAATTAGCTAATCAAATTTTAGGTATTCCACCTGAATTTCTACAAAGTTGTTTTGAATTAGGGCTGATAAGATATTAAGAGAGTGAGAGCCTACCCAATTCTCAAAAGCTTTTCACTTATTTGCTTATGGAAGATAGACTAGGTGATAAAATTTCCATGTAAATTACGAGTCAACCAATGTCCAAAGAAGAAAACAACCACATATCAACCACCCCTACCGCTACTCCCACAAATACCACTCAACACGAATAAATAACAATACCAATATCAATTCGAGTGACACCTACACAAAAGAAAGAAGAAAGAAAGGACTTTACTTGTGATGAAAAATATCATAAAGATATACTGTCCCCAAATTGTTTGCTAATGATGATGACCAAGAGTATCAACTACAGATACTCAATAAAAAACAATTTGTACAAGAAGAAATATCAGAAATAAGCTTCAATTCTCAGTCATTCAATCCAGGCTAAGAAACTTATCTTCCTATGCTCCTCCTTCTTCTCCTTCTTCCTCTGAGTGCTTCCTTTGTTTTTCTCACCGGAAACATCCACTTCTCCGGCCAGACGAAACCCTAGCCGCTCTCCTCTCCGCTTCCTTCCTCAACCGCTCTCTCTCTGGAGTATTCGACGACTCGAACTGTCGAAAAGAGAAAACAAAATAAGGTTAAAGCAAGCTTCTCACGGAAGATTCATCGACGAAACCGCCCACGACATCCATCAATCTCCAAATCCTTCCGGGGAGTTATCGAGCAACCGGATCAATCGCGGAAGAAGCGTGGATTCCATCGACGTGAACGATCGACGGCAAATCAAGGCCAGTAAGGTAAATCCAAGTGCTAGATCCAACGACAAGGAGGAATACTAGCGATCCTACGGCTCGGCGGAACCAAATCCCTATTCCTTGCTCAAACCGGGTTCATTCCACTCAGATCGGTACCATTAACACAAACAGGACCTTATCATTGGTGCTCTCGTTGAGATATGACCCAAAATACTTAGAATAACGGGAGGATTAACTCAGTAATAATCAATGACACAAAATACCCAATTACACAGGAAATTACAAGATCACACTCATTGTAAATAGAGAAATTAACAAACTACAAAGATACAAGACTTATAGGACATTACAGAACAAAAATAACAGCAGCATGGCTAAATCAACAAAAGCATTCCAGAGCCCTCCTGCAAGTAATACACAGGAACATAAGCAATTACAGAGAGCAGACAGAAATAACTACCAGAAGAATAGAATATATAAATCAAGAAGACAAGAAGAGTTCTTGACAGCTAAGATAACAGATGTAACTACCTAAACTTCGAAAGCCGAAAGAAAATATAAAGAAATCCTCCAAATGTAACAGAAATTAGTTACCAATGTAAAGAAAGCATAGATCTAGGCTAGACAGAGACTATGAAGACAAACAGTGGATGTAATCTGATTTTCTAAAAAAAAAAAAATTTATCTTCCTCTGCTCCTCCTTCTCCTTCTTCCTCTGAGTTCTTGCCTTGTTTTTCTCACCGAAAACATCCACTTCTCCAGACGAAACCACCAGCTCTCCTCCGCTTCCAGCTCTCTCTCTGAGTATTTGACGACTGAACAAAAGAGAAAACAAAGGTTAAAGCAAGCTTCTCACGGAAGATTCATCGACAAAGTAAACCGACGACATCCATCAACGGCTCAAATCCCTTCCAGGGAGCAGTTATCCAGGCAACCAGATCAATCGCTCAGGAAGAAGCCGCGTGGATTCCACTATCGGCAGAACGATCAGACGGTGCAAATCAAGGCCAGTAAGGTAAATCCAAGTGCTAGATCCAACGACAAGGAGGAATACGGCGCGATCCTACGGCTCAGGAGGCAGCCGTTGAACCAAACCCCTATTCCTTGCTCAAACCAGGTTCATTCCACTCAGATCGGTACCATTAACACAAACAGGACCTTATCAGACAGAGACTTAAGATAGAGGCTTTGATACCTCAATAACAAGAACGTGCACAAATTACTTGCTTATTATATAAAAAAAAAAGTTTAGGAAGCATATGAGACAGTGATTTAAGTGATTTGCATGAGTAAATTTATCTAAAGGATTGATTATATTCCTATTCCAAAAATATTTACAAATGTGATGATTAAATATACTTAATTCTTGTCATAATTTATACATGATAATTGACATGAAAATAAACGCCTAATTTAATGCATTAATATCGCGTTGATAATGAGCAATTCCAAAAACATTAATCATGATTGCTTAAGAAGTTATACAAGCCCACTGAAACTGCCATCATCGATTGCAAAACTATTATGTAATCTATTAATCCTCCCAATCAAAATTGAATCTTCTCTAAAAATGGATTGCAATCTTTACTCAGGATTCTTTTAGAAGACAGAGGTAGGCAACGTACTTAATGGGAAGAGTAGTATGCTAGCAGTCAATATGACCACCAAACTGATGAGACAACAATGGCAGAATTTGATGAAAACTTGAAAAGTACAATAAGGTTCATCAGATATAACGCACCTAAATGCACAGTGGAATTGGAACATTACCTTTATAAAAACTTTAAAATGGTAAGAGAACCCTTATTAATACACATTGTATAGATAACACGACCAAACGATGGCTCTTCCTATGAATCGATCACTCTTTCTTCCAAAACTGCTCCAAGCTTCTAAAACCTCCATCAGTCATTCCCTCATTCTCTCAGCCACATCGCCTCTGATCATCCCAGATAACTTTACCAGGTTGAAGAAACAAAGAAAATTACTCTCCCACCCTTTATTGAGGACAAGTTGTGCACATGGTCACAGACACATGCATCTGACTATTTCAGAGACCTTCTTAAGGTTGAAGAAACAAAGAAAAGTACTCTCTCTCTCTCTCTCTCTCTCTCTCTCTCTCTCTCTCTCTCTCTCTTGGACAAGCACATGCATGCACACATATAGATTAATTTTACCAATATAAACATATTCAAGTATTCTTGTTATAACATCATTTCCATGCTTTTGATTAGGTTGCATTCATACCTTACATCACTGCTGGAGATCCTGATTTACTTACAACAGAGAAAGCATTGAGGTTGTTGAGCTCCTCTGGGGCAGATCTCATTGAACTGGGCCTGCCTTACTCTGATCCCTTCTTAGATGGTCCTGTGATTCAGGTACTTGATGATGCTTCTCATACTAAAATATCTTCCAGCCTCAATAAATATCCATATATATAGATTGTTGTATAAGAATTTGCATGTCTACTGCAATAGCCTAGCATTAAAAGTATGTTTTTAATGCTGAAAAGTTGTAAAGCAAAAAAATAAAAAACTAAAAAAATTTGTGAACTTAACAGGAAAAATATGACTGATTTTTTACATTGCTGCACATTTTTAGGCTTCCACAGTCCGGGCATTGTCCAATGGGATCAATTTTCATGCCGTTATTTCAATGCTAGAGAAGGTATTCTCTACTTTAACTATTAGCATTATGAGTGTCAATCTTATGATCGTGAAAGAAAACGTTAAATTTCTACATCTAACGACTAATAACTCCATCAAGCATGCACAACATTTACATGAACGAGAATTATAAAATTTCTAGCATCACGTTTGAATAAAAATATCAAATTCAAATAATAATATGATATTATCATGGGATATAGGGATGGCTAACTACCCACAATGAAATTTGATATTACCCTTGATAGGTTAGGCAATTTAGTGATCTTGCCCTCCAAATTTGCACAATACTTAAAAATAGAGACCGGTTCCACTTAAACTTAAAGTTCCACTTAAACTTAAGGGAAAATTTTATAAGATGGTGGTAAGACCTGCAATGACTTACAGAATGTTGAATAAAAAGAGAAACATATAAGTTAAGTGTGAGATGAGGATGCTGGTGGATGAGTGGCTTTACCCTTAGAGATAGAATGCAAAATGAGTATGTTGGGAAAAAGTTGGAGTATTCCGGTGGTAGATAAGATTAGGGAGAGTCGCCTTAGATGGTTTGGCCACATAAAGCGTACGTCCGATGACCGATTGGGAGAGTGCATTAGATTTGTCTTATATTAAGAAAGGTAGAGACCTAAAAAAGATTTGGTTAAGATGTATAAAAATGATCTTAGTATACTTGAATTAAATAAGAATTTGATATATAATGGACACTGAGAATGATTCATGTACCACCCACCTAGTGGGATTAAGGCTTGTTGTTGTTGTTGTTGTGTTGTTGTTGTTGCCCTCCAAATTTGCACAATACTTAAAAATAGAGACCGGTTCCACCCTAGAATACTATGGCTTTGATCAAACTGAATACTTAAAGGGCCATGCTTTGTAATTTCATGCTTGTAGTTTTAAGCTAATGAATGCTCGAGGGGCATTTTCTGAACTCAGATCCTCTAAAACAATAGATTGAACATAGCGGAGAAAATGAAAGCACTTCCTCAAGTTGGGATAATCACAAACATATGAATAAAGCAATAGTCCATATAAAAATCACTTTAAATTCATTTTTTTTTCTGTTCCCCTTTGCAGATTGTTCCTCAATTATCATGTCCAATCGTACTGTTTTCGTATTATAATCCGATATTGAAGCATACTGCAGAAAATTTCATGTCTACTATAAATTATGGAGGCATACAAGGTAATCTTTTTAAGTAAATCTACATAAGATTATGCATCATATCTTCATTTTTTATTTGCACTCAAAGTAATCCATAATTTCTAGGTGTCCATCCAAGAAGGGAATACCCCATAGTTGTATCGATTTACATCCATACCATTGTGAGGGTGTCGGATTCTCCTCTGCTCAGATGTTTTATAAGCAAATGCAACTGGCTAGAGTTTATTGAATTGGAATAAAAATTAAAGTTGGATTGCTAAGATCCAAAGTTGCAGCCATTTTCAAGTATGATTATTAATTTTAAAGAGAAGATAGAATAATTTTTATAGATAGACTAATGTCAAAGTCTAAGCTAGAGTATAGAGATTGATCTTCCTTAATTATGATTTCTTTCAATTACTAAAGGTGTACTGTTTTTGGTATTGCTTAGCTTAGGCTTCGTTTGGCTAAGCTTTTCGGATTCCTGAAAAGCTGGTTTAAAGTATTTCTGAAAATTTGTCTTTTTTTTGTTTTTGAAAAGGCTAAAGAGCAAAGATGGAGCTAAAACACAGTTTCAAAAAGCACACTATTCAAACGGGTATCAAAATTAAAAATTCACGCTCTCAAAAGCAAAACGCACTAAAAAAGCCCTCCAAAACGAAGCCTTAGTTAGTTTTTTTGTTTTTTTAATAAATGAGGCCTCGCCTCTTTTTCTTGGTAAACTGCAAAGTAGAATAATGACAATTTTCTCATGCTTGTGCTTCAATTTGAACACTTCATTTAGGTATCAAAGCATTACTCTGTAAGTGAGAATGATAAACTATCATATATGACAGGACTCATCGTACCAGACCTTCCTTTTGAGGACATCGGGAATTTAAAGAAGATAGCTAATAAGAAGAATATTGATTTGGTATGCCTTTGACAAATCAACCTCTCCTCATCAATACACTTGGCATTGGAAATTATAATGAAATACAAAGAAGTTTTGAAATTATAACCTGTGATTAACATTTCTCTCTAAAATGTTAAGAGTTTCATTTATACCCTTTTTTTTGGCATCATAAATCTAATGCACTTAAACATCTCATCAATTGATCTTCCAACATCAATAATTTCATATCAATATCTGATATAAGATTTCATATCCATAAAAATGAATAATATGTAATTGATTATTACAATAATTGTAAGCTAGTTTGTGTTCAAAATAATTTCCAATTTTTCACTAGTTTAAAAAGTGGTGTCACTAATAACTAAGGGTGTGTTTGGGGCAGCTATAGCTGTTTGTAAAAACAGTGATGAAACTCCTGCAGAAGAAGCAGCTATATGAAGAAATTGTGGTAAGAATAATTTTTTTTTTATTATTTTACAAAAGTTAAATCGCAGCTTTCTAACCGTCACCACAATTAGCTAATCAAGTTGGAAAATGCAGTTTTCCCACCACAGATTCCATAAAATGCAGGCAAAACACAGCTACAACGCAGTTGCCACATTGCGGTGCTTTTTTGCACCGCACTGCAGCTGCGTCGCTCTCCCAAACACACCCTAAATTACATGTAAAAGCATACACCTAACTGCCTCATGATGAATATTTTTATAAGAATCTCCATAACTAATAAAAGAACTTCATGTTAACGCTTGTTGTAACCCTATTTGGATAAGAAACTCTTTAACCAATCTAAAACTATTTCTAATATCAATCACTACTCTTTCATGCATATTTTTAATATCTTAACATATCCTCAGCACGCATGTATTTTTTTTTCTTCTTAATACCACAAATTCAATTCAATTAATATTTGATTATATGCCTTCTCAATGTCAATAAAAATCAAATGAAGATTTTGTTCTTCAAAGAATTTCTATTGATTTCTTATATGCAAAAAATGGCTCCATTATAAATCTTCCAAACGTAAAAGCAATTGATTCTTCAACAAAGGAGTCCTTATTACATTTCATTTTGCAAAAAGTAATGGAATTAATCCAACTTTTCAACAAGCATTTTTTCCATAAAGAACAAAAACAGGATAAGATTCAAAACCAATATCAATTGCTAATGATAGAACAATTAAAGGAAAGTTAAAATAATAGTTTTGATCAAAACAAAAGCCAGATTGATAGTTAAAGTGTTAAAATGAATTTGGCACAAAATATAAATTTAAATTACAAGCATTAGTAGATGAGCAATTTCTTAAAAATTGATTCTATAAAATAACAAATGCCTTTTTTAAGTATATTAAAAGTATTGTGTTTAACTAAATTATTTCAACACAGGTCTTGCTTGTCAAGCCAACAACCCCAAGACATCAAATGAAAGCCATTGTCGATGCTACGGATGGTTTTTTGTACCTTGTGAGTTCATTTAATGGACTCCAATGCAATGTCTCTATCACCTTAGATTTCATTATTCAGTATGAATTATAAAATATATTTTCTAATACAAAATCATTATTATAATGTTGAAAAATGTTATGATGCTATAAATTTTAGCACTTCAGATAATCTATTCAAAATAATACCATCTCATTTAGTTTATATATTGGCATCCAGTGCCTGTTGATGTTCATATCTTAACTAGTCGTACGTATATTTCACATCACTAGATTCAACGCAAGGAAATAACCTGTCTGTAAATGCAAGGATAATACTATTGATGGTTTCATGCACTGAGAATATATTTTCCCTTTTGGTCCAAAAAATAATTTTAAAATGAAGTTTATTGACACAAATTTGATTTTAGATTTCTATCATAAATTTTAGATTTGATGATTCAGCTAGGTTTAATATTTTCTAGTTTACTTTTAAAACATGTTAAGTTATTCTTTAAAATAAAATTTTATAAAAATTCAAATAAAAAACAGCTTTTAAACTTGAATCTATCATAATTCTTTTCACTAATTTTAGATAATAAAAAATATTATATATATACAATATACTACTTGACATTCTAAACTATAAGCTTGAATAATGTAATTTGCAATAATAATAATTATAATTGTACTAGTAAATTTGATAGGATTAGGAACTTTAAGTTATTTTTTAATTTACTATTGTGATAAGCTATATTATTTTAACGAGAAAGTTTAATTTAAAACTAAAAAAAAATTTGATAAGAGAATTTTTACCCTAAGATATCCATATTTTATTTTATTTTAAAATAAGTCTTTAAATCAACTTTTAATGTGAATGGCATGATTAAGTGGATGACTCATTTAACAATTATATTAAGTCATATTAAGAATACAACAAATGGTAAAAAATATATAATTTAAACATGTAAATGAAATTAGTTTTTGAGGAATAAAATATGAAGAGCTAAGTTAGGAGTGACATTTAATAATAAAATAGCATGTAATTTTCTATTTGTGAATGATATGTTGCTTAAAATTGGAAAAGCTAATTTAGGAGTGGAGATATAGTAAAAGAAACCCAACCTGAATTGACTTGAAACATACATAAAAGATAAACCCCCACTAATCGACAAAATAAATTAACTTATAGATATTCCTTAAAGCGAATTTTATTAGACAAAAATCACGACAAATGGTCCACCATAGAGGTCTACCTTATTTATCTCTTTTCCCCTATTACCATCTATTCACTTTGATTTTTTTTATGTTTAATTTTGTATAAACATCATAATTGGCTTGTATATAAATTTAAATATCACTTAAGACTAAGCATTTAACTAGTGCAACACTTGGGTATAATCACATATCATTAAAATGTAGGGGGATTTACATATATACCACACTATTCTAATGTATTTATGCATCTAGCACCTAAACTTCAGTTTTTACATATATAACACCCTAATCTTTAATATGACATCAAAACATCATCATCACTCATTTTTTAAAAGAGAACTGCACTTTTTAAGCATAGAAATGTTAAATAAGTAAATATCTAATTTTAAGTATAAGATATATAAATACATAAGAATTGAGTGGTATGTATATAAATCTTACAAAAATGTAAATACAAAATGCCAGCATATGAATTTTTAAATAGTTGACTTTGACAACATTGAAGAATTAGTTTTATACCAGTTATCATTTGGTGAATTAAATGTTTAATTAAACTAGCTTATTGCAACTCTTATCATACCTAAATTATCACACATGCCAACTTATTAATAGTTTTAATATTTAGCTTTTATTATTATAATATTTCATCAATGTTAAGGAAATTATATATTATTATATTTTGTCTTTATTATTCTCCTCTTTTTCCTAAATAAAGCCATGTATTTGTTTTTATGAGTATAGCAGTTAAATAAATATGTAACTTTTTACAATTCTCTCATTTGAGAGTGCAACAATTTAAATAAGATGACATTAAATTAAAATGTCTATCATGTCTATTGTTTAAATATGCGGTGATAAAAAAAAATGGCATCAAAATTTATGATATGATTAAAATTTTAGACAAAAAAAGTCTTAGATTGAATATACATCATATTTAAGCACTTTTTTGAATCAAGCATTTAAACGTCAAACTAAAATATGAACAAAATACATATAAATTACTTAGTTAATATGTCTTCTTTGAAGAGTGAGATATCACATGTTATTTCAACATTAACTTGGTGTCTAAATAGGTTAGCACCAATGGAATCACAGGCGTTCGTTCAAATTTGAATCCACAAGTAAAATTTCGATTGGATGAACTTAAAAAGGTAATCATTGTTGTGCCATTGTTAATGTTTTTTGTCATAAAATTTTTGTAAAGTTCTAGAGGCATTTACATACATTACACATAATTCTTATATATTTACATATCTAACATCTAAATTTTAATATTTACATAGATATATAACACTCAAATTCTTAAATTACATCAAAAATAGCAACTTTATTGATTGTTTTAAAGTGAAATGTGCATTTTCAAGCATAAAAGGTGCTATATTTGTAAATATCAAAGTTTAAGTGTTAGATATGTAAATGCATAAGAATTATGTGTTATATATGTAAATTTCCCTTTTTTTTCTAACTATCATGATTTACTTTCCTAATCAATGCAATAAATGTAAAATAATTTTACTATTGATATTCTGTTAAGTGACACTTCACATAGAATGAATCTTTCAAATTACCATAACATTGTTGGTTTGGCAGTTCTGATGGGCTTCAAATCATCTTCGAAATTTTCCCTTTCTATCAGATTGATTGCAAGTTGAAATTGAAATTCACATTATTTTAAAATTGAGTCAGTTTTAAAATGGATTATAATAAGGGTTTTATACCATTATACACTATAATGTCAAATAATAAGTTTAGAATGTAATAGAGAATAGATGATCTGATGTTTCCTCCACGCTTCTCAGGCAACCTCAAAACCCATAGCTGTTGGATTTGGAATATCAAAACCAGAACACTTAAAGCAGGTTTGCATTCGCTAATGAATGAAATAATTGTACTTTTAGTAATATTTTAATTATGAGCCTTTTGTATAAAGTTGAATAAATTTTGCAGCTATCAAAATGGGGAGCAAACGGTGTGATTGTGGGCAGCGCAATTGTTAAGATATTAGGAGAAAGTAAATCCTCTGAAGAAGGATTAAGGCACTTGGAGACATTTACTAAGCAACTAACTTCCACATTGAGTATAGGGTTGTAACTAAGCCGTGTTATGGATTGAACTTAGCTTGGTCATATTATAAGTTATTCATCTTCGACTTAAGTTCGAGTTAATCTTTCGCATGTAAATTCATACGTGGCATGTTTAAAATTTTCAATAATCATGCTTGCCTTGTTTATATTTATTGAATAAGTAATTTAAGATAAACAAGATAAATATTTGAATGAGTAATTGACTTATTATATTAATTTATAATTAACTTTATAAATTTAAATAAACAAGCAATTGAATAAAATTTAATATAAGTGCACAACACTTCACATGAAATAAGTTCTCATTCAGTAAAAGTTTTTTTTTTTAATATTGTCACACAAAAGGCTCATTATTCTGTCGTTATATGAAGCAATATCTACTATCATATAAATGATTTTGCTTTCAATTTTTTACTCTTTCAAGCACTAATGAATAGAATTAAAATCTCATGAGCTCTATGTGATGGATGAATATCATACATAAAATTTAAAACACTCATCTGAAAATTCCATTTCTTGTCAACAAAATGTTCAATAATAATCATATGTTAAAATTTTTTCTCCCAACTTTCATAAGTTTATTATTATGTTTATCATCCCAACTAAACTTAACAAACCCTTCAACCTTATCTTCTTAATCTCATGACTACTAAGTTTGTTTGGTTTTGCAGAACGCAAAAAAGAATCTGATGTAAAGGAATTGAAAAGAATTACTTTATAGTTGGTTGAAATTTTACAAATTCACGACTTTGCTTTTTTTGTTTGGTTGACAAATGTAATGTAAAGAAGGTTTGATAATGGGCGGCGGCGCTGAAGGGCGGTGGAAGCGGCATGCGGTGCGGTGGCCAGATCATTTTATTGGTGTATTTGAAGCAAATTTGGCAAATTCCAAATACATGCTAAATTTTCTACGGTATATTTGAAATACACTGGAATTTTACTTTACTTGCAACCAAACGTTTGAAATGTTCAAAAGCGTGCATTCCATGCAGGGAACCAAACAGCCCCTAATACAATCTTGTTTTGTCATTGCACATAAAATTTTCTCATAATGTGGGCTAGTAGCCTTCAACGATATATTAAATACTTCATATTCTATAAAACTGAAAGGCAATCATGAACCATGATCACATAGGATGTAATCTCTCCAATTTTGACATGGTTATACTTCCAAGTTCGCACTCCCACCATAAGATACAGGCATTGGTTGTCCCATATTGATATGTAATTGCCCTTTTCCTAGCATTTTTAGACAAGTTCTTTATATCACTTTATTGTACCATCATTATTTTTTATTCATGTATAACTTACAATGATTGAATTGCACTCTTTTAACATCACTTTTTAAATCCTATCTAAAATAAGATGCCAATAAACCCTTAAGAATCACCTGTCATTTTGTTCCATCTCTAACTCATCTAAAACAAAATTATGGATTTAAGCCGTCCAATTGGTCCAAAATACATTATATGTTTAGGAAGATGGTAACTACATTTTGTAATTACTACCTTAACTGGAAAGTATCTAATTGGGTGATATAGTATACAAGCAAGAAGTGCATAAATGCAGGTTCCTTATATGTGCTTACTATAAATTTGTTGATGTTATCATCTAATGTTTTGCTAAGATCTATTTAAAAACACTTATTGTTTTTGTTTTTTTATTTCTTCCTATAATTTTGAGCAAAATATGTTTAATTAGTGCTTTTTATCTTTTTATTTTTAAAAATAAATTAAGTTATTGTTTTTGAAACCTAAACTCCTAGCCACCTAACCACACACACCATGCCACCTAGCCTCAAATCTGTTGCTAATGTTAGGGGTATAAAAGAGTTGTGCCAAGCTCAATTTTGGACTGACTTGAGCTCAACTCATCAGCACAATGATAAGATCGAACACAAGCTCACATCAAGCTCATACAACATTGTCGAGCTCAACACATCAAAAAATAGTGGGCTCGAGCTCATGAGATCACAAAAGGATGTAGCGATGAGAAACTCACTAGAGGACCTAGCAAAGGGCATGCGTGGGAGCTTGATAGAGAATGATTACAACGCAGCTCATTAGGGGATACAATGAAGGGTGTGCAAGGGAGCTCATTAAAGAACTGTGGCAACTCGAGCTCACTGGAGGACACAACAAAAGGCTTGTTCAAGAGCTTGCTCGAGAGCGGAGAATGGTGGTAGTGAAGGCAAGAGCTTCCAACTAGAGTCCGCCATAGAAGGAAGCAATGAGTTCGGTGGCTATGGAGTTCACTATATAAGGCATCAACAGGTCCAATCACTAGCAACATTGAGAGATAAGTTTCAATTTACTAAAAGTGATTGAGATTTAATCAAAGTGAGAAAAAAAGTTGGATTTAGGGTTTGTCATTGAGCTGACTCACAAACCAACGAGCCAAGCCAGCTTAAGCCTGATATCAAACTTGTATAACACATGAGCTTAAGTTTGAGCTCAATAACAAGCTAGTGGCTCAAGAGATGCTCGACTTACAAGAATATTAGCTAGTTCAGTTCAAGCCTAGTTGGCTCACATACACATCTAGTGAACACACACTATCAACCCAAGCCAATAGCCCTTCATCTGGTGCACCAATTGCTCTAAACGTAGTGCTTCCACTAACTTATAAAATACAAGTATATCAACTTATGTAGCATTCAATAAAAATCAAAACAAAAATAACTTTTATTTAGGATGCTAGTTTTTTAATTTCATATTAAATCACAAATAAAAAAATAAAATAAATAAGAAAAAGTGCTTGCAAATGGCTCTAAATGTTTCTATAAGTAATGTATATAATAGCATTTATGGTGAAGATAGTATCTACTAAACTAACTCAAAGGTTTGAGCACTTAGAAATGAGTTTTAAGTAGAGCATTCATAAAAATTCAGGTGCAAAAATCCATCAAAGATCAAAATAGTCAAATGTATAATTTAGCTTCATTGCACATTATTTACTTAACTTTTATTTAGAATTTTAAAGATGAATGAACATATTAAATAAAACTTTCAAAAAGTCCTTTTATTTATAAGTACATCAATCAAAACAATATCCAATACTATTCATCTATAATTGTTACATATAGAAAGAGATCTTGCAAAATATTAAAATATGTTCATTTTGCTTAAGCATACATACAATTTAAGATCATATATACAATTATACAATTGTCCTATATTCTTTAAAAAATATAGAAGTTGTAAATATTATTAGGAACCGATTTACACCAATAAATATTTAGTACCCTAGCATAAAAATTTGATTACAATGGTTAAGCTTTGAGATTTATAAAGAGCTATTAACGGCTACCTTAGCCATCATGCATTCCCCATACATACCAATCTATATCTATTTCATGAAATAAAAATCAAACTGTGACATTTCAAGCTAAAATTGCATTATCAATGTAGAGAAGATTTCAAGCATTTAAAGGATATTTGAGTTCTTATACCTCATGATGATTTAGTTTGGAGAACTATTATCTCACTAATATTTTGTTGGACAAACATTTCTCTCAAAAAATTTTTGATCAATTTTCTATTAGATACATGATAAAAAATATTTGAAAAAGAGTCTACGTGATTTGAACCAAAATCAAATCAAACTGGAATAAATTTTAGTACTTAAGGTTGGTGAAACATACGTGATTTGAACCAAAATCAAATCAAACTGAATAAATTTTAGTACTTAAGGTTGGTGAAACATATTTTCAAGAAATATATTTGCACAACATATATTAATGATAATATTTTACTTTCAAAGGAGCCATCATGTTACATAGAAATTCAAATTCCTTCATATTCATTATATAATCTATTTTGTTTTTAAAATTCTTGCATAGAGCCTCTTAAACTTGTATATTTAATTTGCTCTTTTTCTAAAACAATCAAAGCTGTAACAGCTTGCTTATATATATATATATATATCACTTGAAAATGAACTTAAGTGGAAAATTAATGAAAATTCAAGCAGAAAAGTCTATCTACGACAATTACAATCTAGGATATATGTTTCATCACATTTTTTTAAAAAAAAAGTAAAAGGAAATTTACATACATAGCACATAATTCTTATGCAATTACATATCTAACATTTAAAGTATGACATTTACAATATATATATATATATATATATATATATATATTCTAGGCATGAAAAGATGCATTTCACTTCAAAGAGTTAATCATAGTGCTATTTTTGATGTAATATTAAATATTTGAATGATATTTTTGTAAATATCAAACTTTAGACGTTAAATATATAAATATATGAGAATTGTTTGCTTAAATTGATCATATATGCAATCATCTAATCCTCTTGCATAACAACTACTTGACAAAGATTGTAGCTTTGAGTTTGCAGAAAGCGATAGAAGGTGGCCTTAGTCTTCATCTTTCCCTATAAATACCCCTCTATCTCTATGTCATGAAATAAGAATCAAATGGCAAGATTTTTAGCTAAAATTGCAAGATCAAATTGAATAAGTTTTTAAATATTCATCATCTAACCAATTTGGTATGGTAGGTTGGTAGATTTAGATTGCTCTTTTATTTCATATCCACCAATAAAGTCTTAGATTTAACACACAATCCTGAAGATATTGTAGCACTTTCATTCTTATTGTTGCGTCTTTAGAAAATCGGTCAGCGGTAGAGTGAAAGTTTACTTCTGTCGATTAGTTACACTGCGTAATTAAAGAGCAAATAAGAGCTAATTTTAACGTGGAAAACCTCGAAAAGAGGGAAAACCTGTGATAAAAGCTTCCACTATATATCGTTTGAGTACAAAGTCTTCCGATAACGGGATTACAAAATTGCATATGAGGAATATATATGTAACGATGATCGGGTTGTAATTATTGATGGTGGAAAGCGGGGTAACTTACGGTGGGAATACATGATTCTGATTAGTGGCGGTGGCGTGGCGGTGATTGATGGCCGGAGTGCGATCTTCTTGTGCGATCTTGCTTGGAGGATCTTGAGCTTGTCTCTTTCCTCAGCCTTCCTCTTCTTTCTGGACTCTTCCTTTTCTTCCTTGCTTGGACTCTTCCTTTTCTTTGCTTGGACTCTTTCTCTTCTTCCTTCTTCTCTTTCTTCTTCTTCGCTCTTCCTTTTCTTCCTTGACTCTTCCTCTTCTTACTTCTTGCTTCTCATAACCTTCTTGCTTTCCTCTTCTTCTTCTTGACTCCTCTTCTTCTTCACTCACTTCACTTCCTCATCATGAGGAATGGCTTATAGATGGGAGGAGGCGTTCAAATTCGTAGCGTACCACTCCCCTGTCGGACGGCTCGGGATGATTCCTTTGATCATTTGATGTATTTTGAGCATTTGAATGCCCAAATGAAGTCGAATTATGAGATCTTAGGCTCGTTAGATCGGCTCGTCGGCATTTCGATTTATAAACACTTCACATTTGAGAGCTATTTTGGGATTTAATTGATGTCCAAAGATTTGATATTTTAAGTCTTGATCTCGATCGGTTTTGACTCAAAATCATATCGCTTTCGACATCAAGATTTGTGTTTTGACTAGTGGTATTTTGAGAGTCATATCAACTATATCTCCAGATTTGTGCTAGTTGTAACCACCACAATTGATCTAGAATTATGACAGTTAAAACCACTGCTATAACCTAGAGACTGCCCAACAGTTCTAAAACTGTTTTGAAAAAAAAAACAAATTTAGCGGAAAACAAATACGACAGTTTTGCAGTGGTTTAATAAATGTTGTAAGTGTTTTTATGGCGGCTAAAATCACTGCTGAAAGTAAAAATAATAATAATAAATCATTGCAAAAATCTATTTTTTCCTTAGTTGTATTGTTTTTTAATCACTCCTAACTGTCAGATTTTTCATGCTTGATTTTTATTGTAACCTTAGACTTGGGTGAAATCTAGTGGCATTTCATAAATGTGTGGGAAAAAGAAATGAGTGATGTTGACCTTAGGGGCATTTACATACTTAGCACACAATTCTTCTATATTTACATATTTAGTACTTAAACTTCAATATTAATATAAATGGCATCTTAATCTTTAATATTACATTAAAAAATAACACCATTATTAAATTTTCAAAGTGAAATGCATCTTTTCATGCATAAGAAAAATGCTATTTTTGTAAATCAAAATTTAGATGTTAAATATATAAATACTTATGAATTATGTGCTATCAATTTCTCTAATATATAAATATATTTAGATAAGTAAATATCTAATTTTAGGTGTTAGATATGTAAATACATATGAATTATGTGGTATGTATGTAAATCCCCTCAAAAAAAGTGAATTTATACATATACATCTTACATTACATTTCACATCCAAATTTTAATATTTAAATTTTCCTTATATACAAAAGTCATTTCGTTAGAAAAAAACAATGGTATTTTTGATGTAATAATAAAGATTTTGGTGGTATTTAAGTAAAAATTAAAGTTTGGGTGTGAAATATGTAAATGCATAAGAATTGCGTGGTATGTATGGTATGTATGTAAATCCCCAAAAAAAAAAAAAATGCTCGTATGGAAGACTGACCTTATTTGCTGTAGATGGCATTCACTCTCCAGCGATAATGATAGATCCAATCACTGAGTTTGTTTAGTATCTGAAAAGTGACCTCGTCTCCTAGGGTTTTCTTCTGCGCCTCCACCGCCGTTTCCTGCAAGATCTGCTCAGTTACTCGCTGCGACCTTCCCGTCACTGAGCTCGAGCCCTTACCGGCGAGGCCGTAAGGCCTTCGCCTTCCCTATTTCTCTATGGCTTCCACTTCTGCCTCCATTTTGGGGATTCCCCCTTCAGCCACTCCCCTTTCGACTTCTTTGAATTGAAAATCTCTTCTAGCGAACAACTTGTTAAACAGTAAATGAGTATTTTTTATAAACGTAAGTATTCAAGCAGGAGAGTGCTCATGCTTGCTTATTTATATGACAATTTTTTTAAGCATTGAGATCAGATAATCTCGAAGATCATCAAAGACAAATTTAGGGGGCTGTGGATTAGAGTTCAATGACAATTTGCTTGCGAAGAGACAAAGCATTGGACTGCTAAAAAAAAGTTGAAATGACAATAAGCCATTAATGCGGTCAATGAAAAACTAGAACCCATCAACCTTATTTAAACACCCTCCACAGTTATCACAAAATACCATATAATGGCTCTTCCTATGAATCACTCTCTCTTTCCTCCACCCCTGCTCCAAGCTTCAAAAACCTACATCAGTCATTCCCTCATTCTCTCTCCCACAACCATCTCAGAGAGCTTCTCGAAATTAAAGAAACAAAGAAAGGTATTCCTCTCTCTCTCTCTCTCTCTCTCTCCCCGACCTAACCGCGCTGCTCGGTGACGACGGAAGCGTTTCGTGTCTTCTAAACAAAATATTTATTAAATTTAGTACAAATAATAGTACATCATCTTTCAAACTACAATGTGTTTATACGTACCACACTAAAACTATTTAAAATACAATTTAAAAAAAAATATACTTTTAAAAATTTAATCTAAGTTTAAATATTTGAAAAAAAAAATTAAAAGTAAAGGTTGGATAAATTTAATAGCTAGAATTTAAATTTTATGTATATAATTTCTCATTTATATGTTCTTAAATATTAGAATCAATTAAAAAAATATAGACTCATTGAATACTTTTTATATTATATTTTTAAAATTTTTCTATCCGGTTAACAATTTAATAGAGATTTGTATACATTCTACATAATGTACTTATATATAATGCTTAAATTATAATAATTATTTATATAATTGTTAAATTTCCAGTATCACATAAAAATTATCAATAATATTAATTTTTTTAAAGTAAACTAGTTATTTTGATGTATATATTTTAATATAATTTTAATATTAAAATAAAATATAAATATATATCAAAGTTTATATAAATTAATATTAAAATTTAGGTATTATATATATAAATATATTAGTGATATGATACTTAAAATTTCACTAGTTGAAGCACGAATTTTGATGTCGAAAATAATCTAATTCTGAGTCTAGACTAACCTAGATCAAGCGCTTAAAATATAATTGAAAATTTTAGAATATCAGTCGGCTCCTAAATATTGAGTATTTATAGTCAAATTGAGTATCTTGACGAGCCGGATCTAACAAGTCTAAGATCTTTTAATTTTGACTTCATTTAAGCATTCAAATACTAAAAATACATCAGATGATCAAGGGAATCATTTTGAGCCGTTCGATGGAGTGGTTTGGATTTTGCATGTATTCTGATGTCATCCTCTAATTTAAAATAGCCTCATTCTTCCGTGAAAGGTCCCTGACTCCGTTTGGGTATGCTTTTGGATTCAAATTTGGTTTAAAAGTCTTCCCAAAATTTATTTGTCTTTTTTTGAAAGGGACTAAAGCGAGCTTTCGTGAGATGGGTAAAACTTCGTTCAAAAAAAGATTCAAATGGGTATCAAAATTAAAAATTCAGGCTCTCAAAAGCAAAACGCACTAAAAAAGCTCTCCCAAACGAAGCCTAAGAAGAAGAGAGAGTTGTGGCTTGAAAATCTTCAAGCATAATCATGCCATCAATCGACGGCCGTCGACCCATCACGCGACCACCGCCGGTATGCCACGTCAGCGTCGTCGCTGATCACCGCCACCGACCACCATATCGATCCGCGTCGCCGTCCGTACCGGCCACGTCGTCGTTCACCACCGGCCCGTCGTTGTTGTACGCGATCATCGTCGCGACCACTATCATCCGCTGCCAACCACCACCGCCGGTAGTATGCGATCCCGCCGTCGTCGTAGATCACCATCGCAGACCACCACTATCGATCGCGAATCCGCGATCCGCGCACTACCGTCGTCGTTCACGGCGTCGTTGATTGTCACACTCGTCGTCGTCGTGAATACTATCATCCGCGGCCTACCACCACCCGCGCGGTCACGCCGACCACCGTCGCCAATCAGATCCGCAGACCTTGATCCTGTAGACCACGTCACTGCCCGTCTGATCGATTCACCAAATAGTTCTGACCATTATGCGCATTTGTTGTCATTCAAAATTTCCATTGTCGGGCTTTCTCATATACAACTCTATAATCCCGTTATCAAGAAAAGTTAAACTTTGTACTCCAAACAGATATATAGTGAAAAATTTTTACTATGGGAAGCCCCGTAGTTTTTTGCCCCTTTTTCTGGGATTTTTTCACGTAAAAATTCTGAAATTTTTTGTTCTCTCTTCAAATATCTATATGTGTTCTGAATTTCTCAATAAAGTTAAGACATAAACTTTTATTCTATCGCAGCTAATTTTCTAGTATGCAACAATTAGAATTATGTGCTATGCATATAAATACCTCTTCTAAAATTTATCAACTAAAAGGACACTAAAATAGTTTCAGCTTCTTCTTCTAAGTCAGAAGCTTTCTATTGATAATTTCCATCATTAAGAGAATCTTCCTCTTAATCCCTAACCATTTGCATATTTTTGGAGAAGCAAAAAAAAAAAAAAAAGACAATACATCTCACGCTTGAATTTGACTGAATTCCAGCGAATAGCTCATGCAATGCAACGTAGTGGGGCTTCTCCCATCTCACGAAACCTCACAACACAGCCGATCACGCTAGGACAACCGCTTCTCGTTGCCATGCTTGTAGAAGTCTAAATTCCTTCCACTTAGGGTCTGTTCCATTTTCATCGCCGATTACCTCTTCGTCACCCCAAGGTTCACCCAAACTTTTTTATCTCGCCACATTCTTCTTATAACTTTTACTTTTTTCTTTCCTATCGTTCGACTGCAAAGCGTTGATCTAATGTGGTGTCGCGTTTCATTTTTTCGGCTTGCTCAGGACTTTCCTACTCAGTTTGAGCAGATGATCTTCACTTGAAATGCCGAGCGAAGAGCCTCATGATTTGTCACATTTCTTCTTATTTATTGAAATGTTACAAATGCGGTTAATAGATGTGACTACTTATTGAGTTTTGGTAAGTGTAAGCCTTTTGGAGTAGGAGTTTTGAAATGATATTGCCGTTTATGGCATAGCATATGTTTAAAGTAAGTCTTATTGGTTATTCATGCATTGTATTTAAAATTAATATTTATTAATGCTTTGTGATTATTTAGGAACTTATATTTTCACAATTTCATGTGATACCTCCTAATACTTTGGTTGAATTCACGTGCTCTGTCATTGGTCATCATTCCTCATAAATTTTCAAATTTACTATAGGAAAAAATACATGTGGATTTGCTTTCATTGATCATCAGTATTACACTATAGAAAACTGAACAGACCCAATTTTTTCTCCCTTGACAGAGATGAGAACTGTAGAAATCAATCCCTAACTCTTAAGGGGCTGTTTGGTTGCCTGCGTTTGGAATACAGTGTAAAAAGAATTCAGTATAAAAGGATTATTTTATAGTTATTTGGTTGAGAGCTTTTCAAATTCATGACTTTGATTTTTTTTTGTTTGGTTGACAAAATGTAATGTAAGAAAGCGAAGTTTTGACATGTGCGTGCGGCGACCGGTGAGGCGGTGAGCGGTGTAAGCGGTAGTGGTAGGTGACATCATCACTTTACGATCATTTGGTGTATTTGGAATTTGCCCAAATTTGGTGAATTCCAAATACACAATAACATTAGTGTATTTGAAATGCATTACATTCTGTTGAAATTTTACTTCACAAATGCTTGAAATGTTAGCGTCATTTGAATGCAATGTATTTTAAATCTGAGAAAACAAACCTAAGTTAGAGCTGTAGCAACAATGTGAAGGATTACATCTTGGTCTCTAGCACCACCTCGTCGTCCTCCCCCAGCCAACCATTCATGGCCTGAATAAAAGCAATGTCTGTTGAGGTCTGCTATGTTCCTTTGTAACAGCAATAGTAGTTTTTTCTTGAAAGTTGTCTTCTTTTTTCCTTGGCTGACATGCCATTTTGACGAGAAAATATTACGTGGGGGTTCGAACATAGCTTTACATTTGGATGCCAATCACTACGCAACACGTGTCCAAAATTAAAATATGATTTTTTTTTTAATTTAATAGCATTGTAAGACGCCGTTAACGTTAACCCGGCCCGGTCCGGTCTGTCCCGTTAAAACAGCGGGAGAAACGCCGTTTGAATGCGCGGGAGAAATTTAAAAGTACTATATAAATAGATTTATGAGATAATATGTATTTTTTTCAGACAAACTGACCTCAGAGAGAGAAACAAAAAATCTCATTTCATTTTTCGGGAATAACGGTGAAAATGGAGAACGAATTTAGAAGTTGTGGTATTGATACTGCGACCAATTTAGCGGATAATGTATTAAATAAAAATGCATCAGTAAATTTTCTCAACCGTTTTATATATACAATTTTTTTAGGGTTTGTTAGTGATATTTTTTGAAATTCTTTTATGTAATATATATTTCCTACACTCTTTGGAGTTCTTTGCAAGAAGACTTTGCTAGTTTTAGAGCTTTATATGTGTACTCTCTGTACGCTCATGAGATTACACCCTATTTTCTCATTTTTTTCAGCTATTTAATCATATTTGGAGTTAATATATTTAGTAGATGTCTTTACAAGTAGTTTGGAGGCTGATTGGTTGATTTTTAAGATTATTTTGTATGTGTACTCTCTGTACACTCATGAGGGTACACCTTATTTTTTAGTTTTTTCAACTGTGGGACTTTTCATATGTTTATCATAACCTAATGTAAGATATTTTGAGATGTTTCATGAAGAATTTGCTGGTTTTTGAAACTATTATGCATGTGTAATTATGTACTCTCATAAGAGTACATCTCATTTTTTCAAAATTTTTAACTATGGGGCTTGCAATTTGTTTACCATAACCTATTGGAATATGTGTGAAGATGTTTCATGAAGAATTTGTTGATTTTAAGAGTTATTTTGCATGTGTACTCTCTGTACTCTCATGAGAGTATATCTCATTCTTTCAAAATTTTTAACTATGGGGCTTATCATATAATTATCATAACATATTGTAAATGTTTAGAAAGGTTTCATGAAGAATTTGTTGGTTTTAGGAGTTGTTTTGCATGTGTATTCTCTGTACTCTCGTGAGGGTACACCTCATTTTTTTTCAATTTTTTCAACTATGGAACTTGCCATATGTTTAGGATATCCCATTGTAAGATGTTTGGAGGTGTTTTATGAAAAATTTGCTATTTTTTTAGGCTATTTTGCATGTATACTCTGTGTACTCTCATGAGGGTACACCTCATTTTTCTAAAATTTTCAATTGTGTGACTTGTCATATGTTTAATACACACCATTGTAAGATGTTTAGAAGTGTTTCATGAAGAATTTTTTGGTTTTTTGGGCTATTTTGCATGTGTACTCTGTGTACTCTAATGAGGGTATACCTCATTTTTTTAAAATTTTCAATTGTGAGACTTGTCATATATTTACTATATCCTATTATAATCTGTTTGGAGATGTTTTATGAAGAATTTGTTGATTTGTAGAGCTATTTTGCATGTGTACTCTGTGTACTCTCATGAGTGTACTCTGTGTACTCTCATGAGTGTACACCATATTTTTTTCAGTTTTTATAATTGTGGGACTTGTCATATGTTTACTATATCCCATTGTAATCTGTTTGTAGATATTTCATAAAAAATTTGTTAATTTTTGGAGTTATTTTGCATGTGTACTCTCATAAGGGTACACCCCATTTTTCTAAAAATTTTAATTGTGGATTTGTCATATATTTATTATATCCATTGTAATCTGTTTGAAGATGTTTCATGATGAATTTGCTAATTTTTGGAGTTATTTTGCAAGTGTACTACTTTCATGAAAGTACACCCCATTTTTTTAATTTTTTTTCAATTATGGGGCTTACAATATGTTTAGTATATCCCATTATAAGATATTTTGGAGGTGTTTCATAAAAAATTTCTTAATTTTTTGGGCTATTTTGCATGTGTACTCTGAGTGCTTTTATGAGGGTATACCCAATTTTTCTAAAATTTTTAATTGTTGGACTTGTCATGTGTTTACTATATCCTATTATAATCTGTTTGGAGATGTTTCATGAAAAATTTGCAGGTTTGTGGAGCTATTTTGCATGTGTACTGTCATGAAGGTACACCTCATTTTTTTATTTTTTGCAATTGTGAGACTTGTCATTTATTTACTATATCCCATTATAATCTGTTTGGATATGTTTCATGAAGAATTTGCTGATTTTTAGAGCTATTTTGCATATGTACTCTCATGAGGGTACACTCCATTTTTTTAAAAATTTTAATTATGAGGCTTGTCATATATTTAGTATATCTCATTGTAAGATATTTAGAGGTGTTTCATGAAGAATTTCTTGATTTTTGGGACTATTTTGCATGTATACTCTCATGAGAGCACCCCATTTTTTTAAAATTTTTAATTATGGAGCTTGTCATATGTTTATTATATCCCATTGTAATACATTTGGAGATGTTTCATGAAGAATTTGTTGATTTTAGAGCTATTTTGTATGTATACTCTGTGTACTCTCATGAGGGTACACCCCATTTTATCAATTTTTTCAATTATGAGGCTTGTCATATGTTTAGTATATCCCATTGTAAGATATTCAGAGGTATTTAATGAAGAATTTCCTGGTTTTTGGGGTTGTTTTGCATGAAACATATTTGTGTCTGTGCAGGTGAATGATGTAAATGATCGGTGCGATGATGAAGCTGTTATGATCAGCAAAGCGAAAGGAAGAAGGTCAAAGCTTTGTTGACAAAAGAAAGAAAGAAAAACAAAAAAAAAAAAATTTATTACCCAAGCTCTTGAACTTCTGTTAGATAATTCTCATCCAACGCAGAAGAACACTAGAGCATATAGGAGTTATATTTCCTTACTTGACCATAGGGGGTTTTTATAGATCCACTATAGGGGAAAAAAAGAATAAATAAAAAAATCTCATCTCCTCATTATGACATTTAATTAGAAAAAAAAACCTCTCCTCATTATAATATTTAATTAAAAAAAAAACTCTCTCCTTATTATGACATTTAATTAGAAAAAAAAAATCTCTCCTCATTATGCATTTAATTAAAAACAAAACCTCTCTCCTCATTATAACATTTAATTAAAAAAAAACTTCATCTCTTTCAAGACTAAATGCCGATATATATATATATATATATAATCAAATAAATAAACATTGATAATTAATTAGTTAATAAATAAATTAATACATATAATATATTTAATTACAAATCGCAATAATAAGTAAAGTTGTTTTATTTAAAAAAATTAATATATTTTTGGATGAAATAAGTAATATCATCCAAAAATAGGGGACAATTAATATGACACTGAAAATTTCTAATCGAGCAGCGAATCTTGATGTCAAAAGTAATGTCGATTACGAGTCAAGACTGCCGGTCAAGCTTAAAATATAATTGAAAATTTTGTGATATCAATCGGCTCCTAAATATGGAGTGTTTATAGTCAAATCGAGTGTCTTATCGAGCCAGATCTAACAAGCCTAAAATCTCCTAATTTCATCTTCATTTGATCATTAAAATACTTAAAATACATGAGATGATCGAACGAATCATTTCAAGCCGTTCAATGGAGTGGTTTGGATTTTGCATGTATATACTGAAATGTCACTCATCTAATTTATAAATAACTCCTCATTCTTCATATGAGGCAGAAACAAAAGAGAGAGAGCTCAGGCTTGAAGATCCTCAAGCATAATCATGCCACTGACGGCATCGACCACCGCCGACGCCAACCACCGGCCGTTGGCCTCCACTGCCGGTCTACCGCCATCAACCATCGCCATCATCATCCGCTAACCACCGTGCCGGTTGCGCCGACCACCGCTGCTATCACCACCACGTGGCTCGGCCATCACCATCGATCATCGTTGTCATCTACCACTGGGTGAAATTTGAAGATCGTGCAGCTCGATAGTCGATGAATTCAATTTGCTCGAATTGAGATCGGTCGCAACGAGCCGACTTTCGAGCCAGAAATTTGGCTCGAAATTATTTCGAGTTGAGTTCGCCGCTCAAATCGCGACTTCGATCGGATCGTAATTGGGCCACCGCGTCGAGGGAATCGCAAATCAACGGGAGATGAATTTTACTCTAAGTCTTTATGTCTAAGGCCTCGGATCGAGTCCTCGACTCCTCGACACTCGATTCTCCCTCCGGTCCTTCTCTTTCTTCTTGGCTTCTCGCGTTCTCGTGTACCATGCTAATTTTGAAAGCGGTCGCCTCCATTGATATCACACGTCAACAACTTCGATTTTGATCTCTATTGGTTGAGGTGTTTCTTTGTCACTATCATCTTCATTTGACCTAGCTTGTTCGATCGTTTTTGCTTTGCTTCTTTGCTAATTACTACCTACTTGTTTCATTTCTTGATTACGTAAGTATTTCATGTACCTGATGTTTCGATTCTTTAATTATTTGAGTTGAGATTTCGTTAAGTTACTTTTGTTTTATTACCTAACTAAGCAAGGGACCAAGCTCAACCGCTCAAGATGGTTTGTTGTGGTGCTTCATGTCATGCATGTGTATTTTTTTGACTTGCGATCCTCCTTGGCTGCTTTCTCGACCTATTTTTTTACGCATGTTACTGTGGTTACAACCGAGGTTATCCACTTAGCCTTGTCGGGTTTTGATTTGAACATTTCACACTTCTAGTTGGTGCAAAGAAATGATTTCGAATGTTGTGGTTATAGGCTATGTTCATATTGCGGTTACAGGCTTGTTCACATTTCTTAACATTTCATTTGTTTGATGTGGCAGCACCTGATATCTATATATTCTGAAACTGATTGAATTGAGGTTAATTATATATATATATATATATATATATATATATATATATATATATATATATATATTCCTTACAAAGTTGATTTGGTTGATTTGGTTGATGTCTTCTATATGTTATGTGAATAAGGATGTATCACTTTATTGATGTTTTGAACCATCTGGTGGCACACCGCTTATTGACTCGTTATGAAAGCATACTTATTCTCACATGATGTCACACCAATGCATCATGTATTCTCTTAGTCTTTATTATTTTCATTGTAAGGCATAATGTAATTTTCTTCTCTATGACTTCTTGTTTCCTTTTCATTAAGCATAGTCTTTACTTATTATAATTTAAGTATTTAATTTGAATTATCGCATAATCAATTTTAATGACTTATTAAACAAACTCTTGTAGAACTTTCTTTTTTTATAGTTGTTGTTTTGTTGTTGTTGGGATACAAGAGTTTTTGGATCCCCAAACATGCTCATGACCTCTTTCACATTAGCTTTTATTATTGTTGAAGTTTTTCTCTTCTCTTAAAGTTGCAAGTCACACATTTTAAACTTTCTTTTCTCTCTTATAAAAGATGTAAAGCTTCTACTATGTTGGTTTGGCTGAGGTAGCACTTGAGATCTTAAAATTATCATCATTTAATGCTTGATGGGTGAGGAATTTATCCTTTTTAGTTATTTAAAGTAACCTATTATGTTGTGGATAGTCTTTGGTCAATGGATCTTGTAAACTTTTTTATTCTATATTTAATGATTTGGATGGCTTAGTCAACGACTTTGTCAACTCAATCAATGCTGACTTCGATCCTGGTTTGGCCCAACTTACTATTGAGCATGTCACCTAATGTTTTCTATATATTCAAATTGATGGCCATTTGATCATTTCTAGCTATCAAGCATTTTCTATTTTGCATCATTGGTATATTCTATCTTGCAATAAATTATGTGTATTTTTAATCTATTGATATCTTGAGATTTTTATTTGAATTGGTGATGTAATTTCTTATAGACACAATGACAAGTCCTTCTCAAAGCAAATCTAATAATTCCTCAAATCATCCTATTGATGATAATGCAACAACTCGAATGAGAGTGTGAAATAGCTTCTATATAACAAGGGTAAAAGACAACGACCAAGTTTGGCAACCCTTTAGTGAAATTACAAATGTAAAGAAAAAAAAGTTTAAATGTAATTATTGTGTGAAATCTTATGTCAAACAAAAATTGGAACCACGCCTCTAAGTAGACACTTCAAGATAAATCACTATAGCAAGGTTGATAATACAGGAAAGAAGCAAAAACTATTTGATCCAGTAGCAGAGGATTTAGAGGAAACTGGTTCATCATCTACTTTGTGTGCCCATCTTCTTATGATCATTCTAGAATAAAAAATATTGTGGCTAAGATGATTATTGTTCATGAATATCCCTTCATGGTAGTTGAACATTTATGGTTCAATATCTTGATGAAATCAATGAACCCAAATTATCATAAAATTTCAAGATATAACATCAAGGAAGAGTGTATGAAAGTGCATGAAATTGAAAAAAAAGACAAAAAAATGTTTAAAAGTTGTTGATCGAGTTTACTAGTGATTACGGACATCAAATCAAACTATTGGTTATATGTGTCTAACTGCATTATATTAATTCGATTGAAAATTACAATGGATAATTAGTTTTCTTGATTTGGATCCTCCTTAGTATGTGATTTGAGATAATTTCAAAAGTTTGTGCAATGGGGACTACAAAATAAATAAAATTAGTACCATAACTTTAGACAATGCATCATCAAATAGAAATTTGAAAGCATTGTTCACTAGAAGATCCGGATTTTTGATGATGAGGGATTTCTTTCATGTTCATTGTGCCGCTCATATTTTAAACTTAATGGTACAGGATGGATTGAAAGAGATCAGTAGAATAATTGAAAGGGTAAGAAAATCTATCTTATTTATAAAACGATCTCCAAGTCGCTTACATAAATTTGGAGAGATTGCAAGATGATTGACTTATCCAGAAAGGCACTTTGCATTGATGCTTACGTTGGAACTACATACAAGATGGAGTCGCCTTTTATTATAAGAATGTATTTCAATATGCTTTGTGATCTTAATTATATATGGTTGCCTTCTCAAGAAGATTGGGTTAACTTTGAGAAAGTAAGAGAACCGCTTCAAATTTTTCATAATAACTGAAATTTTTTCGTTCAACCTATCCTATAAATAAATCCTCAATCTAGTTCTAATCAAGAAAACATTGGATCGAGAATGCTTATTTAGTACCATTTTCATTTCAAACATGGCAAGTAGCATGAAGACTAAATTTGATAAGTATTGGACAGAGTGTTCAAAGTTATTTTCGATTGCTTGTATTTTAGATCCTAGAATGAAACTATTTGCCATCAATTATTACTATCCACAAATATATGATGGTGCCACTGTGATTGAGAAGAAGGACAACATCAAACAAAAACTTTTTGAGCTATACTCTTATTATTCTGTTGATATGCAGCCTACGGGCAAAGAAATTACTGAAGCATCCACCTCTCAAATTAAAATAACCACAACTGAAGGTGATAATGCTTCACATGATGATCTGGCTGGTTTGTATGATTTCATAGATTCTACTGGACTTTTAGTTCCACAAAAGTCTGATTTGGAGATATACCTTGATGAAGCTTGTGTGAAATGCCCAAATTCATAATTTGATATTTTAGAATGGTGAAAATGTCTGCCATGAAATACATGACTCTCTCAAAGATGGCCAAAGATATTTTTACCATCCCAGTAACAATTGTTGCTCAATTAGCTTTTAGTCTTTGGGGTCTTGTACTTAGCGATTATAGAAGTTCAATTTCACCAAAAACATTAGATACTTTAGTATGTAGTGGAAACTGGATTTGGGCTGCATATAAATCATCAAAAGTTCCATTGGTAATATTTACTTACTTTTTTATTTTATAATGCAATTTTCTTCTATTCAAATATGAGTTTCATTTTTTTCGATTGCAATTTCATTTTGATGTTCTTGGAAGAAAACTTACTTATAATTAAAGTTATCCTAATCACAAATATGAAAATCAGGTGATATCATTTCAATTATGCTCTCCTTTTTTTCTTTCATATTTTTATTTTCAAGAATATTTTGTGAGACTCTTAAGTAGTTTGGTTATGTTATGTACTTATGTGAGAGTCGCGACATTTATTACTGCTATGTAGATTTTATTATATATTTTAATATTTTATGTTATGTGGCGATATGATGTCCAATGATAAAATTAAACCGAGATGGCCAAATGGAGGCTTTGGTGATTGATTTTTTATTTCTAGTGGAATGATTTGATCAATGATCTAAATTTGAGACCATTTAATCATTGACATACTGATTTGTCTTTAAGTTTTTATCTAAATTTCAAATTTTTTGGTTTGGCTACAAACATATATTGCTTCATCTTACTACATTTTATCCGATGCATTTATGTTAGAATGAAAATATGAATTATTATATTTGAAGTCATATATTATTGCTTTGAATGATATTATATTGTTTTATCAATAAGTCTAAGAGATTATGAAACTATGGAAGGCTTTTCAACTTTGTTAGATCATAGATGCTATTTGATGATATCAAAGTATTGTTTTGCTCAATTAGTTTACCACTCTTAGTCAGAAAAATTTGTTTGATGTCACCTTAAAAATTAACCAATCATCTCAGTTTTTTGAGGGCACAAAATCTATTACTTTTTTTTTATTTTGGTTTTCGGTTCTCCATTCTCTCACCATTCACCAGAATATATGTATTTGGACTACTTACTTTTTTCTTGAGTTTTGTATCAAGTTTTTTTCCTATAATTTTTTTTGGTTCTCCATTATTTCACAAAACCTATTTCTCATTAATTTTTTTCTTATCTATTCTATTTCTCACAAGTTTTTGTTTTGGGTTCTATACTTACTTATGAACCCATGGACCCATGGTCGACTAAAGACTAAAGTGGGTTATCATGGAGAATTTTTGATTTTCTAATTTTGGACAATGATGAGAAGAGAATATATTTGTAATTTGGGCTAACTCAATTATTTTTGCTTCATTAATGGTGGCTCTCAAGCTTCTCATTGGATGGCCGAGCAACCTAGAGTCTTTATTCTGAGTCTACTACTATATTAATACATGATGTTTCTCATTTGTGAGGTTTTGTAATTTTTGTTAGAGATTGTTTCTCTATCTTTAGGGCTCTAATGGATGGATTTGGCAACCTGGAGGTTGGAGCATACAATTATTGAAGTGAAATATATAAATTACAAATTTCTGCTAATTGCTAATGCTTGAAGATGGATATTATTTTCTCTGACTCTGAGTCCCACAAATAAAAAATAATTTAATATTTTCGTTATTTTTAATTTATTTTAAATGTTATGTCAATTGAATCATTTTATAGACTTTTTTTTATTATTGTTATGTGATCAAATATGAAATATCGAATGTATAATATTAGTGAGAATTGTACAAAATTTGTATTTATAAGAACTATTTAGTTGTAATGTGAAATTCTAATGTCACTAAAATTTTATTTTTTAACTCAACTGTGTTTGTAGTATGTTTAAAAAAATTTATGAATCCTAAATTGAAATCGATTTTTTGAGCCAATCGAGCGTTTTGGATTTCGGGCACTTCGTTTCACTTCGGCGGATCGAACTTCGATCTAGAATCGATCCGACTTCATTCGAAATCAAAATCTTCGAGCCACGAATTCGATTTGAGCGAAATTTTCTTTCGGCCGACGGTTTACTAAATCGATCGAATAAACACCCTATCTAGTTGATCATCATCGCTGACATTGTTATCGGTTGCCGCTGCACATCGTCGCCATCAACACCACCACTATTGATCATCATAGTCATCAACCATAAATGCGGCTACCACCGATACAACCATATTCGAATCTCCGTCATCACTACCTGCTTGTTATTGGCCGTCGTCGTCGGCCGATCATCGTTTCCCATCACCAACAACAATTGTTAAACTCTACTACCGATAGTACTTCCTGATTCTGGGATTCTCATTGTCAGGTTTTTCTCATATACAATTCTGTAATCTCCTATCGGGAAAACTTTGTATTCCGAAACAGATATATAGTGGAAGATTTTTGCTGGGCTAGGCCCCGTAATTTTTTTCCCCCATTTTTTGGGTTTTTTCACGTAAAAATTCTAGAGTTTTCTTATTCATTCTTCAAACATCTGTGTGTGTGCTGGATCCCATAACAAAACTAAGGCATAAACTTTTATTCTACCGCAACTGATTTTCTAGCACACAACAGTTCTAAATTTTAACATTTGAATAAATTTTTGAAAAATAAAGGCAAAATAAAAATTTGTTATGTTGTTAAATATTAGAGTCAATTAAAAATATATATAAATTCACTGAATACGTTTTATATTTTTTTTAGTTTTTTTATCAATTATTAAATTAATCAGTTTTTTTAACAATTATCTACTAATCAAAAATAAATAATATATTATAATTATATAAAACTCATAATAATTGATATTTCATTAATTCAATCCACTCATTTCAACAATTAGTCAATTCTATCAAATAACTACTAATCTTGCTAAACTTTCAAAAACAAATTTTAGAATATAAGTTTTATGAATATGATAAAAACATAAGAAGTTGAATTCAACTAAAATTGCATTATCATATCATATAAGTATTTTTAAGCCTCAAATGAAAATACCTTAATAAGTGGTTTTTTTTATTCGAGAATATTGAGTTATTTACATGATAAATTCACACATGCATGCATTCCTAAGTTTTAATCCCGAGACTCTCGAGAAAGAAAAGCGCTTCAACCAATAGATTAGGACACGGAACGCAATACCTTAATAAGTTGAATATCTAAAACAGACATATCGAAACCTAACCCATTATGTTGTAAAAATAATGGAATAAAAAACAAAAAAGCGTTGACTTATCATAAACAAACAACAAACTTGATTGACGGACGATTGTTAGATACGAAATTGAGTTAAGTTTAAATAGTATAAGCTCTTGAACAATTATCATATGGAAGAAAATCAATAGGAAGATTCTCTTAATGATGAAAATTATCAATAGAAAGCTTTAGACTTAGAAGATAATGATAAAATTACTTTAATATCTTTTAATTTTCTCAAAAATGATAAAAATGTTTGATTGCATTGTATTAATCTAAATACATATTAATAAGAATCAAAAATAAGTTATGATAACATTCAGTGTACAGTATGAATCTATATAAACAGATTCATACAATGCATAAAATTTTGATTCTTATACACACAAACACACACAATACATTGAACATTATCATCCCTTCTTTCTGAAAAACTAAAGGACACTAAAGCAATTTTCATCATCTCCTTCTAAGTCACAAGCTTTCTATTGATAATTTCCACCATTAAGAGAATCTTCCTCTTGACCACTCTTAAGTTTTCCCTTTTGGAGAAGCAATAAAAAATAATAATAATTAGACAACACATTTTTTACAAATAAATAATATATCCATCTAAAAATATAATATCAAATAAACACAAAAAATGATAAAAAAAAAGTATTTCAATGAATTGGATTTGTGATTTTTTTTTTTTTTTCATTTGTTATATGTCAATGTTGATTTCTTCTACACAAAATATTATCTTCGCCGAAAACAACTTACACACACACAGAATATCTAAAAATCTCCTATTAACTATAGGCCAAGTAACAATTTATTCTATTAGCATTTATGAATTATGAGTAAGTGAATATCAAATGTAACTTATGCAATGTAATACAACAAATTATGAAATATTTTATATATAGTAGAAGTGTTCAAGCATGTAAGAAAAGTGCCCAAATAGTTGGAGAAATTAAATGCTTTAATTTTGAACATAGAAAATTATCAGTATGTTTATAAATTAGGTTAAAGACTAGTGAGTTTCAATCAATCTGATCTAGAATCGTAGAAATTATCATCAGATCTTGTGTTTGAATTCCAACTACTATATAATAAAATCTCATCTTACCAACTTAAGTGAAAAAAAAAAAAAGGCCGAACTTAAAAAGATTCATTGTTATGCAATTGTGCTGTTGTCTATTATTAGTATTGTTCAATTCAAGACTATTTCAATATTAAGGATTTATTTGAATTGCTTGCAATCATTTATATACATAATGGAGAAAACTTTTGCAAGTTTTTTGAGGCCTTATAAGCATTTTGAAAAGGATAAGACTAACATTCATATAGGTATCACACTCTAGCAATGTTAGAAAATTGTCAATGAGTCATTCATAATAGACTTCCAAAATCCCACCATGAATATGATGAGTTTCTCATATCAAGTCTCAATTATTAAGCAATGAATCCAATATCTAGATACATTCAATAGTTTTCATCCTCTTAAAAGACAACCAAACCTAAACTATATGTCTATGGCCCTGGACCAATAAACTAACAAGGGCATGAATTAGTAATTCTAATTTTTCAATAAACCAAATATGCTTAGAGTTTGTTTGAGATCAATTATATTATATTGTTTTTTAAAATGTATTTGTTTAGACAAAATTTTCTAAGTATTTTTATTTTTAAAATAAATATTATTATTTTTAAAACCATTCAAACTAAATTTTAAATATTTTATGTGCTTTAAAAACAACTATAACCACTAAACATATCTTATTTGTAATAAAAAAAATATAAACAAAATATAAAAATGAATCCCAATTTGTTCCTTAGTTAACACATGTGAATAAGAAAATGAAACTTCTAAAAGTATCCATATAAAATTGTTGTGTGCAGGAAGATTAAGGTCGATAGAGTAAGAGAATTCGATGTCTTAGCATTACACAGAAGTTTTGCACACACAACAAAATGTTGACCTCCATGCACGCGCCATAAGTCAAGTCGAGCTCACAAGATGAATTCGAGCTTCGCATAAATGGGCTGAAACATACTGACAACGTCAAAAATAGTTGACATGATCTCCACGATGCAACTCCATCGCTTGAGAATATTAAAATTGATCAGAATAGGCATCTTGCATAATTCTACGGTTGACCGATCAAGAAGGAGGGTCACTGATGCACTGACTCGTATATCGAGGTCAGAAAGCCACGACATTGCCAAACGATATCCGTTCATGAAATTGATTGCTCTGTTAGCATCAAAACGTCAAAACCTATCAAATGAGACTGTTCACTCAATTCGGACGAGTATGCGCAAATATCGAGCGAGCGGAAGCAAAGACACGCAAATTTGAACTGAAATTGACCCTGATTTGACGCCGACTTGAATTAAACGGCCTCCGATCGTGAAATCGAGTGCGCCGTTGCGTCCGGAACATCAGAGTAACCTAAAATTGATATATATATTGTCTATGTGATGATGTCAGCATGAAAATCCAAATTAAGGCAAATAAAATAATAAAAAATACAAATCCTATAAATACCTCTCTTAAATTAAAACCCTAAACCTAACTTTTTCATTCTCCTCCTCCCCATCTCCCATACTGACCTCACGAGCTCCCTCACGGTTGTTCTCCCTCTCTCTCTCTCTCTCTCTCTCTCTCTCTCTCTCTCTCTCTCTCTCTCTCTCCCCCCCCCATTCACCACTACAGTGTTGTGAGTTTTCGAAGCACCCGCGACCTTGTAAAATATCTTGTACGGCGAAATCATCGCAGCGTGAAAATACTATATGAAAATCCGTTCAACACGTAGCGACATTGTTCACGCGCCCAGACTGCGCCGGCCTTCATGGCCTCAGTCTACGAGGGCCATGAGCTCCGCCGCGCCCGTATGCTTAGCTCCCTCGTGAGCTCCCACGCGCACAGTGCTCACGACTGTTTTGATCATAAGTACCTGTACATGCCTTTCTTGGTGTGACGAGGAAACTTGTGTTTGTTTGTTGACTATAAGTACCTGTACACGTCTTTCTTGACATGGCGAGAAAATTTGTACTTGTTTGCTTGTGTATAAGTACACGTACATGCCTTTCTTGACGTGGCAGAAAATCTATTTCAACAGGTACCTTAGAGACATACATGTCTTTCTTGGCATGGTGGGAAGGAGCATTCAGGCCGTGGTTTATACCACCCATACACGCCTTTCTTGGAGTGGTGGGAGCCCAACATACGCCACTATATGGGGCGATGCCGGATCTTGCCAAATCTTTGCCAAACTTCAATCCAAATGAGGACCGCATAGCGATAACTATGTTATGATATAAAATTATTATTTACTAACTTAGAATAAGTACGCATGCCTTTCTTGGCGTGGTTGTTTCAGCAGGTACCTTAGAGCCCCATACATGCCTTTTTTTGCATGGTGGGAATGCGCATTCAGGCCGTGATTTATACCACCCATACACGCCTTTATTGGTGTGGTGGGTCCAAAGATACCCAAAGTAGCCCCTATCTGAGGGGCCGATCGAGATCTGTAGAAATGTTGCCAAATTTTTACACTGACATGATTAATAAACTGCTTAATGAAAATTCAATAATAAAACTAAAATTAATATTTTAGCTTGACATTGCAAATATATAAGTATCTATACACATCTTTCTTGGCGTGACAGGGAAATATGTGTCTCATCTGTACTTGAGACCCATACAGTATCTTTTGACATAGTGGGATGGATTCATGGTGTTTTATGCATGTATTTCTTGGCATGGTGGTAGCCCACCCGTTATAGCCCTATGTGGGGGAGGAGGCTATCTTTGTCAAAATTTTATCTAAAAAAAAATTTTATTTGCAATAAAATTCAGTCAAAATAAGCAATATTATATAAATTTCTTAGATTTAAATTAATGTTGAATCAAATACACCCATGCCTGACACTACGCTGAATTCTTAAATTCAAGTGTCTGAGAATGTTGCGCGGGTTGATTACCGGTTGGGTCTTAAGACCGGGTCCGAGCTAACAAAACCTAAAAAAAATATCTAATGACGTTATTCTAATATCTTCAACCTAATAAAATATATGAGAAGCTAATTCTGTCATAAAATAACAAATCTGATCTTCTATTATTAAATTAATAAAATTGACAAGATTTAAAATAGTTAAACAATAAACCACCCCAATGATGACTGTGTTGAATGAAGATTTCAACCGGAGGGGATACTTTCATCAAAATGTGATTGATATTTCAAATCAAATCATAAGTTAAATATCAATCCAAATGAGAAATCTGATGAATTATTAAGCTCAAAATGATTAAATAAAATCATCAAGTTAAAAGACTTAAAATAAAATTCAATTAATCCTTACTTATTTGTTTGTCGAGGTGACAAATTAAGAAAATTCTAGCTCACAAAAATCCAAAGTCAAATCAACTATGTTTACTCTCAAACAATCTCATGCAGAAGGGCGTGACACATATCCTCATTTGCGTGGTTTGGCGGTAGGCTCACACATGATATTCTTGCAGAGTCCTCGGCCAGGGTGGTTGTGCTGAAATATATATCACGGTCCACTGGCCCATAGTCGTGTCCTCATGACTTTGCCCTTTGAGTTGTGAATCACGGGGTATACTTGATAGGATAAAAGTCCCTGTGCTTAAAAGATCTAGACTTAAACAAACACCAGGTGTCTGAGGATTTCTTGGGGCGTAACCATGTTGGCGATAAGGATTTTTAGGTCGGGTTGGGTCGACCTCCTCTAACTAAGTAGACTAGGGACATGATGGCGGGATGGCGAACCATGAGATGGCATCATCGTTCCCCCAATCCCGCTTTGAGTTAAATATAATGAATTTCATAAATCTAAATTCTAAAACCACATGTTCTATTATACTTTAAGCGACTAACGTAGCCTTGTCGAAAGTTCTCTCTTAATATTGAGAGGAGTAATTAGCTATATGGTACTTGCTTGAGATCTGAAACGGATCTAAAGTCCTGCAAATGAGGCGAAATCTAATGTCTTATCTACTATTCCTTCTCGCCCGAAAATTACACTACTTTTTAATTCACTCTCTCTTCATCGAGATTAGGTGAATTTGAAGAGTTTGAAAGATCTCGTGATTTTTATGGAAAATCCAAAAGGGAAAACCACCTGGCATAAAAATAATTTCACTATATATCAACTTGATTCTAATTATTATCCTTTCTCCAAAGTTGGAGAAGGATAACTTCAAGAATAAGTTTTGTGACAAGCTTCACGGATTAGAACGTTGCGGTGTGTAGTCGATTGACTATCGAAAAGATAATTCGGGTGGTTAGTAGCTGGCGATGAATGAGCAGCGGCGGTGGCGTGATTCGGTGGATGTCGGGCGGTGGCATCTAGCGGTGGTAAGTGGCGGCCAGCGGTGGCGGCGGCGGTGGAGCGATGACCGTGATTCGGTGGCCGACGGCGATGGCCGGTGGTGGCAACGGTGGCGGCGATCAACAACGGCCAGTGACCCAATTATGCTTTGAGATTCTTTGAGTCTCAGAGCTCTCTCTCCCCCAGCTTGGTTCCCTCATGAAGAATGAGGCTATTTATAGATTATGGGTGTGATATTTACGTAAATCTGGTAAAAAAGCCATCAAAAACATCAAAATGATTCCTTCGATCATCTGATATATTTGAATTATTTGAATGCTCAAATGAAATTAAAATTAAAGGATCTTAGGCTTGTTAGACCCGACTCGTCAAGACTTTTGATTTGACTATAAACACTCTATATTTATGAGCTATTTAGGGATCCGACAGATATCCTAAAGTTTTTTAATTATATTTTAAGTTTTTGATCTCAGTCTACTCAGAATCAAATTACTTTCGATATCAAGATTTGTGCTTCAACTAATAGAATTTTCAATGGCATATGAAAAATGAATATCACAGCAATCATATATCAAATATGTTTAACTTTTAATAATGTAAAAACAAAGAAAAAATCAAACATATTCTATCATCCATCATTGCATCTTCAAACACTTATTCGGATGCATGATCATTCAAAATGACATCTTAAGCATAAATATTAAATTGTTCTGATCCAAACACCATTTAAATCCCTGAGTACATATATATTTTAGCTACACTTTCGAGTAGAAGGCATGGCATGTTACAAATTAGGATTTCTAATTGTTTAATTATGAACTAATTATCCTCCTAACAAACTAGAAAAAAAAACACGCTTTAAAGTTTAGACATGAAATATAAATCATTATCTATATATGTGTGTGTGTGAGAGAGAGAGAAAGAAGTACTGAGAGTTCCTGGAGTTGAAATCAACGTTTAGTTCTACATGGGGAGCTGCCGTTACAGATCACCGTGATCTTCCCATCGCCGGACATGGCGGCATGCTTTTTTTTTTTTTTTTTTTATGAGGTGTCCATCCTTAATCTTCTCATGTGTGTACTGGCATTAATCCGGCGCAGTGAACATGAATCAGGCCTCATTTCTTTTCACCAAGCAGATGAAGCACCTCTGAATGACATGCTTTGAATGCGATAGTTGATTGATTGATTGAGAGAAAGAGAGAGAGAGAGATCACTGAGAAATCAGAAATGCCCCTCCACCCGCTGCTCGGTGAGGACACAGGCGTTTTGTGTCTTCTAAGCAAAATTTTTATAACAGCTTTTATATACACAATTACCTTATTCTTCTATATTTATAAATAAATCAATTTTTTTTTAACAACCCAAACATCAACAAAATAGTTCAGAGATTCTTGCATATTTTTATTTTGAACATGAAAAATTATATTAAATATTTTTACAAATTATATTAAAACTTTATGAATGCTAATTAGTCCACTTATAAAGATCTAAAATTTACAGTACATAAGTTTCTATGTACTGTAAAATACAAAATTAAGTTATTTACATACATATAAGTTCAAATATTTCTCAAAAAAAAAAAAAGTTTTCACTATTTGTTAAGAAAATAAAAGGAGAAAAAAATTTACAAAGACAAATCTATTTCACAAGAATGAAAAGCTGGATCAGCTACTAACTAAAATGAAGAATTCATTAGCATATTGCCATCAAGTTCACCAAATAGTATGCAAATCTCATGCGATCAAAGTTCAGGAAGACTGGATTAATCTCAACAATAAAATATTTACAGATGACTTCCTGGACGCACAAATATATCTATAAACAAACATGGCTAAATTGAGTTTTTAGTCTCTGCTTCATAAAAACTGATTCAGTATTTATGCTAGAAATGTACAGCCTGTTCGTGAACTAAAATGCAACTCAGTACTGAATATTGATCAAGAAAATTTGTAAAAGATCATCAGTATTACACTGTGGAAAACTGAACAGACCCAATTTTCCCTCCTTTGGCAGAGATGAGAACTGTAGAAATCAGTTCCTACCTCTCAAGTTAGAGCTGTAGCAACACTTTGTGTAGGATGACATCTTGGTCTCCGGCACCGCCTTGTTGTCTTCCCCCAGCCAACCATACTGGGCCTGTCAACGACAAACTCAGGGTTATTAGCATTCTTACTAAATAAAAACAATGTCTGTTGAGGTCTGCTATGTTCCTTTGTAACAGCAATGGTAGTTTTTCTTGAAAGTTGTCTTCTTTTTGCCTTGGCTGGCGTGCCATTTCGACTGCCGTTACGTCGTCCTGTACTCACTTCCCAGTGACAACCTGATGCTTTCATTAGCCCACCAATCAACTGGAGGTCTTCGACCATCTCTTTCCTTGATAGTGTGGCCAGCCCAGGGAGTGTGTCCTTCTGAAAGTCTCTTCTTTGCCTCCTCTTCCTCGCTTGCCCTCTCCGAGGCTTTTTAAAAAGCAGCAAGGCCCTACTCTTCTCATCATCTTTTGCATTTTCTGTTTCACGAGAACTGCGCCATGCCTCCTCAGGTTTTATCTCTTCAAGCTGTAGTGTCATCAGCTCAAAAAGATCCATTTCATCATCTAAATTTTTCATGTGTGTGTTTGATAAGGCCACGGCGGCGAACCAACGCAAGGTATTGCACGGCGGTTCAGTAGCTAAGCATCTCTGGTCGTCCTCCAAGTGCTTGAATTTATCGATTGACAGAGCGATCATGTTCTCTGCTGCTGCTTTGATGAGCATATCATGAGAGCATCCATTTTGTTGCGAGTCATTTCCTTTTCTATGAGTTGTGGACTCTACCTCAGGGGCATTATTTTCTTCTAGTTCTATCGAGGGGAACACTTTGGAAGAAGATAATGAATCTGAAGTCTGTGATGGGACACAAACCGGACTTCTGGCTGACATTTTTGACAGATTTGGTTCATCTATGAATGTTACCTCGCTGTTCAGATCAATATGATTCCTAAAGCTCCTACTGTTTTCACCAGAACACTCTTTTCAGTGTTAGTAGATTTTTGTCTCTGAACACGCTACCATGCTGCAACTCATCTACTTGCTGATGTCTTCCGTTCAAAAACTTCAGATTTGGCTGAATCTTTTCGAAAATAGGGAGTCCAATAATCTTTTCGCTGCTCGAACAATCGGTTACCTCATTCTTTTGTGTTTTGTCCTCATTGCAAAGCAGATTTGATTGAAACTCTTCCAACTTACATGAAGGTATTGGTGTTTCTATTTCTACTGCCCCCTCATTTCCTAGACCTGATGAACTAAAGCACAACTCCACTCTCGAAGACAACCCATTTAATTTCAGATACTCATTGCAATTGGGCTTGTTCTTGAGCCAAGGGCGCTCTGGTGACAATTCTTCACAGTCGCCATCCATTTCACTCGTTCCCTTAATCTTCAGAGCAGTTACTCCATCTTGAATATCAAAAGAACAACTTTCTTTATGGTTGAGGTTTCGATTGTCATATGAAACGCCTAGTTTCGACAAAGGAGAATCTAGATAGAGACCATGGTTAAATCCATTTTGGCGAGAGAATTTTCCATTTTCAAGATGACTTGAACTTAAATCGCTACAAAACTGCAATCTGTCACAAAAACCGCCAGGCTCATCAGCATTGGTGTCATGTATCCTGAAATTATTCATTGTTGTTGATTGGTCAAAGCTTGGCATTGTTCGAAGTTGAGCAGATGACTGCTTTTCCCTAACTGATGGCTTCATCCAAGCTGGTAACGATGGAGGCGATCCAGGGGAATTGATGTTCAATGAAGCTAGTTTTTCTTGATAGTCTGAAACCGTAGAGTCAGAGCTTTTTCTAGGAATTTCCAAAGAATTACCTTTCTCCTGAACAAACAGTGTCTCTGCTTTGTTAAGTTCCATTAAAAGAATGCCATCGGTCTTCTCAAAGGACATGGAGCATTTCTGTTTACCAGAATCTAGGCTCAGATCGAATTTAGAATTCCCTGAAAATTATAGCCAAGCAGAGTTGAGAAGACATTTCATTGAAAGGAAAGGAGGCGACTCAAGAACTTCTAAACATCAGTTAGAATCAATCAATGATAGAATAAGATTCTGATAAAGCTGTCCTGTTAACAAATCTAGCAGTTCAAAAACATTAAATTAGAAAGATTTTAGTCAGGAAACATAACAATATGAGTAAATATAAGTCATATATCTATTAGACTATGTGTACATTACTATTAATAGAAGTTATAAGGAACCACTGTTATTAGCAGAAAGTACTGCCATGATTTTTTTTTTTTTTTTGTCGAGATAATGAAAACTAAGGTTTAATTTAAACTTTTGGATTTGAAAAGCTGGTTTAAAGTCTTTGCGTATTTTCTTTAAAAAATAAAGCGAGACTTCAATGAGATGGGTAAAACTCAGTTTCAAAAAGCACACTATTCAAACGGGTATCAAAATTAAAAATTCAGGCTCTCAAAAGCAAAACGCACTAAAAAAGCTCTCCCAAACGAAGCCTAAGGCTAACAAACTTTCGATCATATTGCAATAAAAGTCGGTTATGTTCTTGCTTGCAAAAGATTGGACTTTGTCTAGCCAACAAACCTGTAAGTCTAGGCATATGGACTACTGGTGTACCATTGGGCAGTTGGATCAGAAACAGACCAGCAGACAAATAGACTACAGTTGAATTATTTCAGACTTTGCAGAAATTGGACATTGGATAAGAACCCTATGCTGCTAGATTTACATACATGTCCCAGACCATTCTATGTCATAAATTCATACCACATGGCACAGTGCAAAAGTCACAAACTTGATTTTTTAGATTTTAGTGGCACAATTAAGTTTAAACATGTGTTATGCCAATTGGCATGAGCAAGGACTTATCCTTGGTTGTATTAGTGGGCAAAAAGTAAATGCACCATTAAAGTTATGTCAATTTTAATGAATTATAAATGAGTAAAAGACAGTATGGTGGATTCTCTACATTGACATCAATCTTACCTGCTTCATCAAGAAATTGAGAGCATACTTGAGAGCATGCTTGGTTTGGTCCTTTCTTCACTTCGGATAAGGAACCACTTCCATCACAATCAATATTTTTGGAAGATGACATCTGCAGCCATAAATTGGTTGATCTAAACGAACCATTCAACCTGTGATTTTCATCCAGTTGTGTTTCGAGGCCAAGATGTGGAGAGGAAGATGAATAGGCTGTTCCCACCAACAATGCATCTTCGATAGGTTCATTTAGATCGGCCAAGCAATGGAAAAGGCTATTCTTCCTATGAGAATCATATGCATGAGCACCTCCATTAGCATCACTAACATTTGCTAAAGTGAGCTTCACTTCATCCTCAGGATCTCCATTGCATTTTCTGGAATAAGGTGCTGTGGTCGCTGGTGAAAGACAAGCAATCTCTTCCTTCTTCGATCTTTTCGTTCCTTTGGCGTCGATATATACATCAGCTGGGACATGAAGATCAAGAATCCTCTTAGTAGATGCCCTACCGCTGGCACTTGATTCACCGTCTCTTCCGGGAGCTCCATTTTCTCGTGTACCGAGACAAGACTGAAGAGTGCTAATGGGAGAAACATTTGTATTAGTGACTGTAGTTGTCTCCCTGCTCTGGCTGCTGCTCAAGGAAGGCTGATTATACATTTTCCATATCCTTCCTGTAACTTGAGATTGAGCCTCAGACAAAGATAAACTACTTTTTTCTTTAACTGTCCATGTGGAAAATCTGCATAAACCATTCTTCTGGATTTCCTCCATCAGGTCCTTCTGAATTTTATAGAGACGGTGAAGCTCATAGACCTGGTTCACAAGAAGAATAAATGATAACGGTAACTCAGTAGTTTAGAAGAATGGCGCAAGGATAAGATCTTTAATAAGAACAGCAAATGCTTAATATATCTACTTGCTTCTAAAAATGCTGAACGACTCACTTCTTTGTAATCTATTGTTACAGAAACTTTAAATGAGTTCTTTAAAACAAGTTCACGTCTAAAACTATGAAATTAAGCTTCTGAAAAGCACAAAGCATTGACAAACTAGACAACATCTTGAGATAGAATTTAGAATGGAAACCTCCAACACTAGATAACTGATGGAGCAACTGGTTCTGATAGAGCCACTTCCAGGACTACTGCTGGCTAGTGGCTTCTGCAGAGACTGGTTCATAGACTAACATATGCCCAAAAACTCATTGATTTGATCTAGTCCTTTTCAAAACAAAAAATGGGGTGCAGAGCAGACATACCTGTTTTTTGAAGATAGCTTCATGTTCAAGCATTGTCCGTTTGAGCATTTCTTTGTCATATTCAGAATACCCGTTCAAAGAACTAAATATGCAACTATTATGAAGATGTCCATTCAGCAACTTATTGTCATAGTATATAGGCCAACCTTTTCCTCTGTCCTTATTAAGCCCTCTCGTCGTATAGTATCCAGGAATGTAACTATTACAATTCATTTTCGGAACAAATTCCTGCAAAACTCAAATAATGTCAATTAAGGTGATTGAAAACAGACTTCAACTGCATTCCCTAAGAGCTTTAGAAAAAAAAAAAATTTCTCCATTAAATTTCTATGAGATTGAACATTCTAATTCCACAACTTAGCAAGAATTGAAGAAGTTCAAAATAAATCTGAAGTCACTATTACTTGCCAAAGATTCTTTATCAGGCCAAAAGAATAATGTGCTATTAGAAAGAAAGAACAAGATGAAAATAATAATTTCACTAAAGATAGGCACGCCAACAAATAACCTAGCCAACTAAATGAATCAGTTCCCCACCTAATTTTCATGGCATGATGACACTTTCCTGGTTAGACTTTGTATTATTCAAGAGCCGGCCAACTCTAATCTTTCCTTCTTTCTTCCTCTCGCATCACCTTCTTTAACAACTAGAAATTCTAGGCAAAATCGTTGGCCTTCTTTTTCTATTTGCTTATCAATCTAACACAATCACTCTACCATAATTCATCTCTATTCTCGCATTAATCCTGTGATTAGTGGCCGCCTAAAAATACCACCACCAATGACACTCCATGTTTTCTTCAACCATTCGTATTCTAGCTCGCTAAGCTGCAAAGCATAACCATCAAACCCTTTAATTGCTCCCTCAAATATGCATCCCACAATCATCATCCTTCTACAAGGATCACTAATAAATTGACTCGAGGCATCTCGTATCCTCTCTATTTTCACCCATCCTCCTCCCTCGCCTAATCCCACCACCCTCAATGCATTACAAAATCAAACACAAGCATGTTAAATAAATTATGTGGCATCTATTAACCAATTAAATAATAATGTCAAGCAATTTGCACATAAATCTACCAATCAATAATTGGATTAAGTTTGCATTAGCACTTAGTGGTTTGGTGGGAAAGCAAGTCAATCCACACACAACCAATCAACTTGTAGCCTTTTGGCATGATAAGAAATCTTTGATAATTAACAGTGACTTTGGATTTATTTTAAGCATCTTTTTTCTTATGAAGTTGTGGAAACAATAATATCCAATCTCATAGAAATTTAATGGTGAAATAATGTGATGAGACTTGCAGTCTTTTGATATCTTTTCTCTAACATTCATTTAATTCAGAATATTCATTACTAAACCACCCTACAACGGTCATTGTGCTGCTCCACAATGACTATTCCAATATGTATCATATCCCACAAAAATCAATAACAAGATATGCATTTTTATAAGCTGTCCTACTAGCATTACACAGAAAAAGCCAGACTTGGATGGATATTTAGATCCTTGTTCAACAAATTCAGTCAGAAATGTATTTTACTAACAGATTATAAATACACAGAACCAATGATGATTATTGAGCATTAATCAGGCTTCATTTCCAATTTCCATATATGTAGCTCATCGAAAGTCAGCATAAAGATAAAGACCAAACTAGAATGCAAAAATGAGACCTATGGCAGACATAATGTTAATCGTCCTATTACGACCACCAAGAAGAAGCAAATATGTCTATCCTTGTTGATACTAACAGAAGTTTCTAAGGTCCTTTAGGCTTAAATAATGGGTAAATTTTTCATAAAAAATGTCGAGGGTTCAAAAGACCATGAAGAGAAATGATAAGGTGAAACTCTATTCTTTCCTGAACAAAGAACACTTTAATTGTGAGATGCAAATAATAATTTGAAAGCTTTAAGCATGAACGAAACTTCAAATAAATAAATGAGAAGTGCTAAGCTTGATCATTCTTGAAATAAAACTCATCCATCTCACATGAAAAGGCTAAAACATAAAATGCCATTTCAATTTATCCTTACTGCAGCTAGAAAGTCAATTCTACAAGATATCAATCCCTCATAAGATTGTATGGATCCTAATATCATGATAACTGTGAAAGGTGAATTGTTTTCTGATGAGTTAGCTACGTTTGCTAAAACTTTGGATTCACTGAAAAGTGGTTTAAAATATTTCCAAAAGGTTTTGTCTTTTGCTTTTTGAAAAGGGCTAAAACGGAGCTTTTAGTGAGATGGAGCTAAAACGCAGTTTCAAAAAGCACACTATTCAAACGAGTATCAAAATCAGAAATTTACGTTTTCAAACACAAAACGCACTAAAAAAGCCCTCCCAAACGAAGCCTTAGTCATCCAGAAAAGCTCATTGGATAGTCAACAAAAAGTGCTGCCCTTATTTACTCATGCAAAGAAATGTTAAAAAAACTGCAACTCTCTAGAAAAATTAAGTTCTTCAACAACTATCTTGAATGTCTCATCACAACCATCAATGAACCAATTCACATATTTCTTCTGAGATGAACTTTCGATAGATATCTAACCTATTTGAGGCATTCTCAACAAATATCACTTGATTGTTATCCCTTCCCACCATCATTGTCTTAAACAGAAAGTGAGAAAACCTTATCCTCTGATTTCATCACAAACAATAAGTCGTTAAGGGCATCACAAACAAGAAGTCATTAAGGGCATCTCCATGGTGTTTTTCCATGCACAGATGAAAAATCAATTACATTAGTTGCGTGCACCGTTTATTCATTATTATCATACTTATACATGCTCAAGTAAGTGTGGATTACAGCTCCATCATTGAGTAAACAATTACTTCTCATCATAACATATTCCATTATGTTGGCTATGTTCTAACATGAGTCTTAGATAACTAATAAATGGTCACAACCACAAGTACACTCACTAAAGGGGAATGATTAAATTAGTGTTTTATAACTTAATAATCCTTGTTAGAATTCCATCCCATAACAATGTAATAATTAGAAGAATAACTTTGCAAGTATAGACCATTTTATTAATATATGACAATATAGACCTCAAATATCATACATTGCTTAAACTATGCCACAATTGTCTTAGAATGAACTTGTGAAAAACGAACCTCACTAACCTAAGATTTGATGCATTCTAGAAAAATTCCATCTCACTAACCTATTGGGTAGAGCTTTATAGGCACTTTTAACTAATTGATGGGATCTAGCCCTGCCGGCCATAAGCTCATTCAGAATTACATTACCAGTATTATTTAACCAACAAAGTTCAATTTTTCCCAAAAAAAATTCTACATAACACGTGCAAAAACAAATATAACAGGCAACAAAATATAGTGGAAATTATTATCCTAGCCATATAATAGTGTCATATTGTAGATTTTCACAACATATAGGTTCTCAGATGGGTTAAAGTTGAACCAACCTAACCACACACTAAAAAAATACAAGAAAGCTAAACAAAAAAGTTATGGTCTTGATTGAGCAACAAGGGCATGGCTTCTTAGGGCTTTGAATGAGGAGTTGCCATTCAACTTTAGTCCTGGTTCATTACAGTTTCGTTCCATTTTTGAACTTTGACAAGTCCCAAAACTGAACCACCCCATTATGTACAATGGAAACAAAAAAAATTTAAGAAATATATATAGTAGTTAATGGAGCTAATCAAAGCAACAAGAGAATGAGTGGCAACTGAGAATTAGAATGCAGATTTAAGAAATATTTATAACAGAAGATGCTAAAGATACAGGAAATACATTCATCTCGTCTCATCTAAAACCAACTAAACAATAAAGCTAACAAAAAGTAGAAAACTTAAATATGGATTTGAATCACTCTTAAAATACTAGGTTTAAACATTTAAGGACAGTTTTAGCTAAAAAAAAATTTTTGAGAGAAGAAACAAAGAAAAAAGTACTTAAATATCATCAAAACTAAAGAGACCATGCCTGGAAGGCATTTGTTTATTTCTTTTAGTTACAAATACCACACCAAAACACCTAGTTTGTCAATTTGACCAATCAAAGACTGCCCAATGGCTTCTTAGCATCAAACTGCAAATGAATTTTTTATTTTAGAATTTATTTCTACGTTATCTAAGAAGTATTTGAAAAGACAAGTCTGATTACTTCCTAAACCAAGCAGCCATATGACACTTAGGTTGCATATCCTAATACCAAGGTTGCATCATCTTTAGTAACATCAATAGTGCACGATAACTAATCCTAAGTATTTGGATGATCTTTTGTAAAAATTCTTCACCATACATCTGTATTCAAATATGCATTTTGTAGTTTAATATACTTTATCTTAATGAATTTGAATGATTTCTATCCATATTAGCCCTTGAAAACCGATATGTTAGGTTTCCGTTTCTTATGCATAGCCCTTACACAGCTATCCTGCCATGCTAGCACTTCTACTGTACTTCATGCGTCCAAACCATCTCCACTTTTGTGCATGGTACCTTGATGCCTAATCATATAGTTTCACACACAAGCTCCTTCATAATGCACCATAAATCCACCTTTGTAGTCTCACCTTTGTTACATTAAACAAACATGTTAGAGCTTTCTTGTTGGCCAACATTTTGATTTAAAAGTGAAACAAGAAAACAATCCCCAGTGATTTGTGTGTATATATATATGCTATGTTGTATGAAACAAATGAAGAGCTCCATAAGTGCATTATGCATTCTCAATGGTGGAGAAGCCATAGAGAGTATAAAGTCATGGGATAGAGATTTTCCTTTGGCGTTTCACACATAAATAAAAACTATGACATTGTTGATTTATGAAAGCATTGCATCACCATTAAACAAAGGCTATATGAAGTTAAATTAGCAAATATTTTGGTAAATATTATCTCAATATTCCACAGAGAAAACACATTCAACTTAACAAAAGAGGGAAAAAAAACACATTTAAGCAAGAATGTAACCTAAAGCCCAAAGCAATAAGTTGAACAATACTAATAATATAATAATCAAATGGTAAAAGAATTAGATTACCCACTCAAGAAGGAAAAAGCAACCTGGAGAACTTTCCTATTAGATTTTGTTAGTACAATTAGTTTGTGTGCTCCATGCTCTGAAGCAAACCATCCAAACAGAGAAATCGCTTCATGGAACTTAACATAATTCAAATGCTCCTGCAGTACTGGATGCTGAACAAGATGGAATCTTCTAAGTTCAGCAATTAAAACAATGGCGCAAGCACTCCAGGCATAGTGTTACCTAAAATAAGCCAGCATAACTTCGAGTTATTAAGGAAAATAAATCAATGAATAAAATCAATATATGCACCCATATGCAATATTAATGTCCTCTCTGATAAGATGTGCATTCAAGATGAGGAAAATTGAAGTATCTGCCGCTTCACTTTTCTCAGCACATACAAGGAGGCATTAGATCTTAGCTCACTAATGTTAGAAATCATAAAAAAAATATATCCTTCATGATTAAATTTTGTGCTACTAAATCCATGCCAATATAAAAAGAGCAATAAAAACTTATAATAAAGGAAAATGACCTCAATATATTATCATAAATTCCAACTATAACTATTAACCACATGTGATAACATTGATAAAGTATTGTCTTTAAGCATAATAACTCCTAACATTTCTAACATCCCAAACAAACTCAGGATACAGCTAGAAAAAGCATTAAAAGTTCACTGACCAAAAGCAGAATTCAGAGAAACCGAGGGCAAATCCCTCCTTGGCGAGATGTGATAGCGACGAGAAAAATCAAGCAAAAGCAACAGAAGCAAGTAGAAGTGGGGAAAAACTGAAAGCAAACCACTCCTAGGTAAGAGATGATGATGATAAGCAAAACCAAGTGAAAGCAAAAGAATAAAAAAGAATCAAGAGAAACCAATATCAACTGCCTCGTTGGAAAGAGACAATAGCGGCAGGTGGAACCAAGTGAAAGCAACGGAATCAAGCAGGATGAAGCAAGATATAGGGCAAACCTCTACTTGGCGAGAGGCAGTAGAAACGAGCGAAACCAAGCAGAAATGAGAGAAACAGTGGACAAATCTCTCTTCGGTGAGAGATAATATTGGCCAAGGAAACCAAGTGAAAACACCGGAACAAAGTAGAATATCCATAAATGAAAACCCAACAACAGCACTAAAAAGAATACATGTGCAACCAACAATCGAATTATCACCAAATGAAGGAGGAGAAGGTGGAGAAACGGGAGGCTCTGATGCCATATTAAAAATTATAAAAGGCTGCATCTTTATTTGATTAAGTTTGATGCCAATAAAAGCATACTTATATAAAAGCAAATGAAGATAATAAAAGAGAATATCCTCGATAACGATGATATTTTACAATAATAAATATCATAATTTCTATCATAGCTATAAACATTGAAAAGTTAGTATCATTAAACAAAATAACTATAACCATAATAATTCTAGCACCAAAAAGAACATGCTAAATCAAATATTTTCAAAATCCAAAAGTCAGCAAATTTAAGCCAAAACAACAAAACTCTGGATCCGATTCCATACATCACATGGAAGATGAAAAACAACGGATTTGGAAGCTAAAAAGAAAGCAACTTTACCACAATCATATAAATTGCTAAATGCTAATTCCTAAAAGGTCCCAAATTTAAAGAATTGAAGAGCCACCTGAGTGATAATTCAAACTAACAAGCAAATATCACACCAGATAAATCCCAAATTGCATGAGAGAAGAAAAAATTGCAAATCTCGTAAAATCCCTCGATACCTTACCTCAACCTGAATCCTCCAACTGCAAACGAACCACGATGCCGCGGATTCAAGTTCATGACATGAAGAAAGAAGAAACGAAAAGACGGAAGCCCTTCCATGGAGATCAAAAGACTCTTACTCTTTCAAAGCCTCGAAGAAAGAAGAGACAAGGAAGACAGGGAAGACGCAGACAAAGACTATTAAAAACGCCAAAGGAGTTGAAATTAATGAAAGATTTCCAATGACAAGAAGCTTGAGATTTTCATCAAATTGGGTGAAGAATCGTTAGTCCTGGAGAGAGAAGAAAATCTCCCCTTTCCCTCTCTCTCTCTCTCTCACTAGAACGAACCACCATCTAAGAAGTGTGACAGGAACTTTGTCAACATCCGGTCTTCCAATTCCATCCCTTTTCCCCCTTCCTAACTTCGATCTCCACATCGAATTTGCAGCTCTAAGTTCCTTTATTGGCCTTGCGAAGTCATAAAAATGACTTTATTATTTTTATATAGTTTCATTTGCCTCTTCTCATCATTCCATCGCTACCCTTTCTTCCTTGGATCTTCACCTCGTTTATTTTATTATTTTATTTTATTTTATCATAATATATAATATAATATTCCATGTATGACGTATTTCAAAAAATAAAAGGCCATTTTTTAAAAAACGAATTAAAAGTACTTTTAAAAAAGTGCTTTTTTAAAAAAAAATAGGGAGATAAATCGAATTCCAAATAATCATTAACAATTATTTAATGTAGGGATTTTTAAATTTGGCAATATTGTAAGAATTTTAATATTTTCTAATAAAAAATATAATATTTTATAATTTATATGATATATCCATATCTCAAAAGTGATTGGATCAATAATTTTGTTGCGAAGTTTTTTTTTTAATCTTTTAATTTGAAACGTATCCTTAAAACATAGCAAGTATTTTATTAGGTGAATAGCATAATATTTTTGTATAAATATTTTTATATTTAATTAATATTATAATATTACTTATATTATTTATAACTATACCAATATAATTTTAGAGTGTTATATATAATATTGTATGATTATCTATCATTATGTTTATAGGTATTATAAATTAAATATATAGCATTCATTTAATAATATTTAGATAATCTTATTAATAATGTAATATCCAAAATTAAGGAATTAATGTTTAAATTTTATTTAATATTTTATATTTATTAAGAAAGGGAATATTTAGTTAGCCATTAATTAATTTTTAATATTTTAATTAGTAATGATATGTATAATATTGCTATTACTAAAAAATATTAATTTTTTTTAAAATTTTATATTTTTCCTAAAAGATTGCATTTTAGATTTCTTTCTATAAATCAAAAAAAAAAAAATATTAGAAGAAGAAATTTTAAAGCTTTTGTCTTATTTGGCCAAAGGAATGAATGAAGTCATATCAACTCACATTAACTATTACCTTTCAAATGGACAAGTATTAAGCTTCATTAATAAACTAAATACTTTTTTTATATAAATATAAAAAATTAAAGATCATTTTAAATTCATTTTAAATCTCAACTACTATATATTTTCTAATTATTTAAATATATTAAATGAAATTTATATAGTTATTTTTGTTATAATAAAATACGATGTCTTATTGCATAATAACTATAACAATTATAAAAATATCAATATAATGATAATAATATGTAATTATATAAAGTTATATAAAAAATTGTAAAACTAGATATGTAATAGTATAATATCAATAAAAAAAGTTATATATTAATGACATAATAATATTTAAAAAATTAATACTTACTACATTTTAATAATTAAATAACAAATCAAATTAAAATAATTAAAATTTAATAGTATGATCTCATCAAATTTGACGAATAGAAATCTATAACTTCGATATACTGCATCAATATTATAATAAAATATTAAGTATTTAAATGCTATTAATTTTTTTAAAAATTCTATGAAATTGCCTTTATTGATTTTAATAATTGCTTGAATTGAAATCATCCACTCAACGATCTATTTAAAGCCTTTTTAAACTCAAAAACAAAAAACTCTTTTTAAAAAATAAATTATTATTATTATTATAAATATTTAAAATAGGATATGCACAATATGCATATAAAAATATAATTAGTGCAAACCTATTGGTAATATTATAAGTTATTACATGCAAATTTATTAAATTATGTATAGAAGTAATCAATTATCTAATTCTGCGAATGACATCCCACAAATTGACTTAAAAAATCAATTTTTAATGAAAAAAAATATTTATATAAAAAAGCTTTTAAAATCTATTAGAAAAGGCTTTTTTAATGGACTTTCGTGATTCCATCCGCCAGAAAAAAAAAAAAAAAAAAAAAAAAAAAAAAAAACTTATCGGGAATGCCCAGTTATAAAACAAATTTGGCTATTTACAATTATATATTTATATATCTCATATCTAAACTTTCATATTTGTATAAATAGCCCCGCAAATTTTTAATATTACATCAAAAATATCATTATCATTTATTTTTAAATTGAAATACAATTTTTAATGGATAGGAAAAATATTATATTTATAAATATCAAATTTTAAGTATTAGATATGTAAATGAATATAAATTGTGTGATATGTATGTAAATTTTCTAAAATGATGATAAACAGTTTGCCATAATAATAATTCAAAAATATTGATATTTTGACCTTTCATTTTAATTTTTGTGTTGTATTTTGAAGGAAATTTTGTATGAAAATTGCATTAATTTAAAAAACAATTGAACACCTCTTCTAAAATTTTAATCATCCAAATCATTTAGACATTCATCTAACAGGCTCAAGATATCTTATTTTTGACTTCATCTAGACACTCAAATATCAAAATGCATTTCATAATCGAGAGGATTATTCTGAATTGTCCAATAGAATGGTTCTCATTTTGCATATATTCATAGAGAATGTCATTCTCAAAATCTTTAAATAGACCATCATTATTTACATGAGAGGGCCTAAACTAAAGATTGAAGAGTGATATGAAGCTTAAAGAATCCCAAAGCAGCATTAAACAATTGTCAGCCACCATGACTAGTTTTCAACTAGCCACCATCATCGAATTGTCGTCTAGCTATTGTCATTAGATCGCTGCTCAGGCACATTCGCTTTATCGTCAAATTGTTATCTAGCCACCACTTCACGTGGACATGCCCGACCATCACTGTTGGTCCATCACCAGGCAACCATTGTCGGTCCACTAGCCAACCACCACCATCGAATTGTCAATTAGTCACCTTTGCTTAAGCACCTACCAACCATCATCATTTAGCCATCATTGTCAGACCACTGCTCAACCACCTTCATCGGACTACTGCCTCATCGCCACCATCAGATAATTGTCCAACCACCTTCACTAGGCCATCACCAGGTCACCATAGTTGGGATCATCATCAGGCCATCATTGTTTGACCTCCCTTCATCCACCATCATCAATCCATCATCTGACCATTGACACCAATTCACCTCCTGACTATCAACGCTAGTCCATTGCCCAACTGTTGTCATCTATCCGGTATCGTCGGGCTACCATTGTCGAGCTCGCACCCAATCACTGTGGCCAAATCATAATCTAGTTGCTGTCACTAGACTATCACTTCATACCCACTCTTGTAAACTTGACTTCTCTAATTTTGGAGACAAGACAATTTTTGTAAAAAATACACTTCTAGTTAAAACATTTCGATTTGGGCTATACCCTGTGATTTTTCCTTCCTCGAATTTTTCACATAAAAACTCAGGTGTCATTCGTGCTCATTTTTTTTATGTGTGACGAATCTTCGTATAAATCTAAGATGTAAAAATTCTCTTACTAACATAAATCTAAGATTTTTCCTTCCTCGAATTTATCGATAGTCTCTTTTTTTTCCGTTATTGTTTGGTTCTACAAATCAAAATCAAAATCTTAAGACAAATCATTTAAAGACCTCTCTCATATTGATATTTGACTTTGTATATATATCCCATAGAAATATATACTCATACATAAGATTAATGACATTAAACCCTTGAGTTTTTATTTACGAATGCTCTACTTAGAAATCATTAAAGGTTACATCCTTATATGATTAAATTTGGTGCTACTACAAACATGATTATATAAAAAGAGCAAATAAGGGATATATAACAAAGAAGAATATGCTCAATAATGAGAATATATTATAATAATAAATATCATAAATTTCTTATATAATTATTAAGCACATATGATAACATTGGCAAGGTAATATCTAGGGCTGCAAATGAACTGAGCGTTCGACAAGCTACTCTTGGCTCGGCTCGAACAGAGCTCGTTCATGTTCATTTGATTAACTAAGCAAACGAGCTTAAACACTTTTTTAAATACTCGATTGCTAAATGAACTGTCGTTCAGTTTATTTATGTTCATGAACGTTATTATTTAAAGCTCGTGAATAAGCTCGCTAAGGAGCTCGATTATAGCTCGATTAATGCTTGTTTGTGAATAGTATTGTTCAAATTATTATTTTTTAGGCTTAATAAGCTTTAATTGATGCATCTTATGTATATTTCTCAACAAGTTTGTCGTGAACAAACTCGGTTAAGGCTTGACTAAAGCTCATTTATTTTATTAAATGAGCTGCTCGTTAACAAGCTCGATAATCCAATTTGAACCAAGCTCGTGAACAAACTCGAATCGAGCTTTAGCTCGATAATGGTAAACAAGCTCAAGCTTGAACACTATTCTTAAAAGCTCGAATCGAGCTCGAACTCGACAATATTAAACAAGCTCAAGCTTGAACACATAAATGCTCGGCTCGACTCGGTTCATTTGCAGCCCTGGTGATATCTCTAAGCATAACTACTCTAATAATTCTAACATAGTATTAAAAGTTTACCAACCAAAAGCAGAATTTCGAGAAAATGAAGGCGATTCTGTCCTTGGCGAGATGTGATTGTGACAAGCAAAACAAAGCAAAAGCATAGAACCAAGAAGAATTGGGAATAACTAAAAGCAAGCCCTCCTTGGCATGAGATGATGTCGATAAGCAAAGTCATGTGAAAGCAAAAGAAAAAAGTAGAATCAAGAGAAACCAAAGGACAAATCTTTTCTTGACGAGAAACAATGGCGACGGCAGGAATCAAGCAAAAGCAACAAAAATCAAGCAAGATTGAGATAAACATAAGACAAATCTTTGCTTGGCGAGAGGCAATAACAATAGGTGGAACCGAGCAAAAGCAATGAAACTTGCAGACATAACTGAGAGAACCAAAGGCCAAGTCCCTCCTTGATGAGGGATGATATTGAAGAATGAAATCAAGTGAAAGCACTGGAACTAAGAACAATATTTATAAATGACGACCCAAAAATAGCATTAAAAGGAATATCTGCGTAGCCAAAAATCTCTATAAACCTTACATAAAATTATAATTTTTAATTTACAATCTTTTAATACCAAAGATCAATCTTTTATTTACAAGGTGTGGTTATGTGGATTAACAGACAATAGTTACTATAAGTTTAATGAAAGAGATTAAGAATAAGGGAACAATGCAACAAAATGAGGAATTTTATGAAGAAATTTTTTAAGAAAATAGTGTATATAGTTTAGAAAAAAATGTTACAATACAACTCATATTTATAGTAAAGAATTAATTGCTATGCAAACACTTGGATGAAAAAAAGCAAACACATAATTTTATAAATATATATATATGAAGTAAGAGAGAGAAGGTAGATAGATGGAGAGATAGAGAGAGAAAGAGAGAGATGTGGCACTAGGGATATCAAAAATTGACCCGATACGAACCCGACTCGAAAAATCCGGGTTTGGGTTGACCTGAAAAATTTACGGGTCGGGTTTAAGTTGAAGAAATTGACTTGTTTGATTTTTCGGGTCGGGTTGACCTCTAACTGAAATTATTTCGATTTTGGCCAACTCAAACTTGACTCGAATTGATTTTTACACAATCACGAATTTGACATTTTGACTCGATTTTCTTTAAAATATATATAAATAGATCATTCGGTTATGCTCGTCGGTTGAAATTCGGGTTCAATTTTTGGCGTTTAATAAAGGTGGGACCCAAACCCATTGATCCAAATTGACACCCCTATGAGGCACACAAGAAAGGTGAGAAGTGGCATTAATTGCATGGGCCACAAAAATGCTTTACTTTAAGATATGTTGTGGTACCCAAGGAGGACCATTTAGATCATGAAGAGTGTGTCCCTACCCTTCTATCCTTCAAATGAAAGCAACCTACCTTTGGGCCAACCTATAACCTCTTCCATGGCTGAAAAACTCATCTGGTAGAGCCTTCAACAAAAGCACATTTGTCCTCAGATGAAGGAATCTTACAACAAACATTAATAATTGAGAAAATTCTCACTTGATTTAAAAAATATATATATGCAACATTTTCTATTTAATTATCTTCAAATGTAAGTGAAAATCATAACTATCCATTTTTATTAACATCATAAAAAATCAGAGGTATATATGATTTCAATAATTAAAAAGAAAATAGACTCAATAATTGGATATATTAAAATGTTTTTATCGATGGCTTTTATTGCATGAAAGAATATTTGAGATTTTTCATAATTAGAGTAATTTTCTTTCAAGGAACTGAAATTAAATAAATATATAAATTGATTGATAGAAAGTTAAGGAGGAGACATGGAATGTTTTGTGAAAGCTTAGAGAAAAATTCACAAAATATTACCTAGTTATAATAGTTTCAATTAATAATAAGTGTTGGTTATAATGAGTTGTCATTCCTCAAAGTTCAAAAAGGCATCAATATAATCAAAGTGGGATTAAGATATTGCTAATATCCTTAGTATTTGTTATGTAATTAGTTTGAGTATTGGAAAGTTTTTCGTTTGGAAGGCAAAGACATTTGACTTAAAGGCGGTGGATGAAGCAATGTTGAAAGATCAATAGTTACGATCATTCTCCTCCAATTGATAAATAATATGACCTAAATGTAGCAAATAAAGTGAATGAAGGTCAGTGAGACAATCAAAGATGATCATATTGTCCTCCTATAGAGGTAGAAATGACATGAACTGATGGAAGGGATGAGAAGATGAAGGAAGTCATGAAGGTGAAGGTGGGTAGTCACGATGATTTTGCTTTTAAAGGTGGATATGCATGACCTACCTAGAAATTACTATATTGTAGTATAAGAAGATAATAATGGAGATCAAAGATAGTGAGAGCAATCTTTTCAAAGAAGCAATAGTAAAGGGAGCTCATAGGTGTTATTATAGATCAACAAAGGCAATTGGGGGCAATCTCTCTTCAAAAGAAAGGAAGGCAATCAGAGCAGTCTCATTCATAAAAGATTGGTGAACTTAAGTGATACAAAAAGAGTGGATAATTGGAGTGATAAGAATAGCCATTTTTCTACATAAAAGAAGGTTTGCATGACCTTAATAATTCTTGTCCTGAATGGAGTGGATAAATAATATGACCTAAGTGACTAGAGGTTGTAGAGACAATCTCTCTTTTAAGAGGATGGGGAATTAATTGAACCCAACATCACACCCTAACTCCTAAAAGCTTTATAATATAGTAGGCAATATTAAGTTGAAATGGAGCATAAAAGAAAACTCTAAATTATACTCTTATTGTTAATCGATATTTTTTTCAATTCATGATCACATTTTTAATCTTATTTAGTTTTAGTAATATCTCTACATAATTATTAATTATAACATAAATATAATATAATATTAACTTCCATTTGTAAAGGCAAAGTCTTATGGCCACATATTTATATTGACATTAATATTCTACTACAAGTCTTTACATCATAATATAATATATATTCATTAATCAACATCATAACTTAATAAGTTCTTTATTCAATCTTTTTATTTTTCTCTATCTTTTATCTTAATGTTAATAATGATATATATATAATAATTATAGGCATATAAAATACTAAATTGTATATATAATTAAGTGATGAAAGGTAAAAAAAAAAAAACTAACCCCTCTATTGAAATGAGGGAAATTATATGACCCAAAAATTAACGACAAATAGAAGATCCAATATGTCATAATGATTAATTAAAGTAGTTATCAAAATTTTAGAACTATTTATAATTTATGATAGATTGTCTAAAATAAAAAAAATGATGTTTATTTATATGCATGGAGGTGAATATTTTGATTCTTATTCAATATTATACTAAATATTCATTATTTATATCAAGAGCTCAAAAAGGCATCAATATAATCAAAGTGGGATTAAGAAATTGCTAATATCCTTAGTATTTGTTATGTAATTAGTTTGAGTATTGGAAAGTTTTTCGTTGGAAGGCAAAGACATTTGACTTAAAGGCGGTGGATGAAGCAATGTTGAAAGATCAACAGTTACGATCATTCTCCTCCTAGAGATAAATAAAATGACCTAAATGTAGCAAATAAAGTGAATGAAGGTCAGTGAGACAATTAAAGATGATCATATTGTCCTCCTATAGAGGTAGAAATGATATGAACTGATGGAAGGGATGAGAAGATGAAGGTAGTCATGAAGGTGAAGGTGGGTAGTCAAGATGATTTTGCTTTTAAAGGTGGCTATGCATGACCTACCTAGAAATTACTATATTGTAGTGTAAGAAGATAATAATGGAGATCAAAGATAGTGAGAGCAATCTTTTCAAAGAAGCAATAGTAAAGGGAGCTCATAGGTGTTATTATAGATCAACAAAGGCAATTGGGGGCAATCTCTCTTCAAAAGAAAGGAAGGCAATCAGAGCAGTCTCATTCATAAAAGATTGGTGAACTTGAGTGATACAAAAAGAGTGGATAATTGGAGTGAAAAGAATAGCCATTTTTCTAGATAAAAGAAGGTTTGCATGACCTTAATAATTCTTGTCCTGAATGGAGTGGATAAATAATATGACCTAGGTGACTAGAGGTTGTAGAGACAATCTCTCTTTTAAGAGGATGGGGAATTAATTGAACCCAACATCACACCCTAACTCCTAAAAGCTTTATAATATAGTAGGCAATATTAAGTTGAAATGGAGCATAAAAGAAAACTCTAAATTATACTCTTATTGTTAATCGATATTTTTTTCAATTCATGATCACATTTTTAATCTTATTTAGTTTTAGTAATATCTCTACATAATTATTAATTATAACATAAATATAATATAATATTAACTTCCATTTGTAAAGGCAAAGTCTTATGACCACATATTTATATTGACATTAATATTCTACTACAAGTCTTTACATCATAATATAATATATATTCATTAATCAACATCATAACTTAATAAGTTCTTTATTCAATCTTTTTATTTTTCTCTATCTTTTATCTTAATGTTATGATATATATATATATATATATATATATATATATATATATATATATATATATATATATATATATATATATATATATATATAAAATAATTATAGGCATATCAAATACTATATTGTATATATAATTAAGTGATGAAAAGGTAAAAAAAAAAAAAAACCCTCTATTGAAATGAGGGAAATTATATGACCCAAAAAGTTTCTTATTATGGAATAAAATACACCACCTTATAAACCTTGATGACATGAATCAAATGAGTTAGTGAATAAAAATCTAAAGTCACCAATAACCACTATAACAAACCATCATTTTTAATTAAAATATTTATCTTTTAAAAGCAATTTTATAACATAGATATGCCACAAAATAGAGGCAAATAAAGGTATTAAGAATTACTCAAAATTTAATTTTATTTGGATGAATTGTATGAAAATAGATTCACCTCAGTTTAATCAATCATCATGGATACATTACTCATAGAGATAGATTTTAAAGAGAATGATCCAATAACCCCTTAGCCAGTCAATAAAACAATAAACAATAAAAGAGATAATTGTTGCCTCTTACATACACATAAGGCATGCATGTTGAAGCATTAGAGGAGGAAGAGAGGAAATCCAATTCATGGATCAAATTAACTTAGCAAATTTAGGAACTAAATTTATTTAAATCCAAATGATTTTTGGTGGTTATAATCATTTTTATGAGATGATACTTTCGATTATAAATTCCTTCTCTAAAATAATTTTTTATGCTAACATTTATAATCAATTTAACATTTTTTTTGTTGATTTAAATGACATGGTTTGTAGTTTTTATTATTATTATTTTTTTTGATAAAAAGTGGGCTTGATTAAATGGGGATTTTTTTTTGTAATTTCAAGTTCCCCTTTTTGGATGTTCAAATTTGTAAATCCAAAGATAGTTTAAGTCTTCAAAAAAATGTGGGTGCATATATATATATATATATATATATATATATAAGAAACTTTCTCTTTTTTTATCCTCCAAAAGCCCATGCAATGATAACCATTCTAACCAAAAGAAGACTTATTTTTGCATCCTCTTCTAACTCATCAAGATGGACCCTCATATTTTAGTAAAAGAGATCATATCTACTTGACTTTCTAGGAAATATTTTACAATAAAATCACAATCAAATTCAACAATATAATTTAAAATCTTGCTCAATACAATTACACAATCTCAATTTAGATGTTAAAAAATATTCGAGCATAAAAATTGAGGTGGCATACACTAATTAGACAAATGAGTAGGGCTTATTTGAGTCAACTTCAGTAGTCAGAAAATACAATGGTAAAGATACTGTAAATAAAAGTTGATACCTAAAAAATTATTGTGAGTATTATAAATTTTTATTTTAAAAAAAAAAAGTTAAAGAGTGCTACTTTCTGACAGCTACCACACTCTGCTAAATCAAGTTAAAAAACACAACTTTGCCACTGCAATTTTTTCAAAACGAGCTTTCCAAATGTCACTACAGTATATTTTCATATCGCACCTGTTGACCTACAACTATGTGTCATTTAAAATTAAGTAAATGACATAGAGGTTAAATGCCCTAATCACGATCGAAATTAATTAAATTGATTTGATTTGAAAATTGACTTCATAATGCGTGAAAACATCAAAATAATTAAATAGAAAATATCGAATCAATTAATGATCGATCCAAAAAAAAAATTAATTTTAATAAAATTATCGCATATCAAAATTAGAAGCCTCGGCGATGTCGACCTCCGTTTGCGAAATTGATCGTCGTCGAGCGTCGGAGACCTATCAAACGCGCCTTAGAGACCCATTCAAAGCGTGCGCGAATGTCGATCAATTCGAATCGACGCCAAATTGTAAACCTAATTTTATCCGTCGTCGGCGTTGTCGAACGATAGATCACGATTGATGTAGATTTCGGCTGGAAACAACTAAAATTGACACCCATATCGCTAGGGTTTAGTGCATAAATTAATATCACATAAAATAATATTAAATTATAATTAAAGGGATTAATGGTTGCCTAATCTCTTGTCGACTTTAATTCCTACCTAATGCTCCTTGACCAATCGAGCCAGGTTCTAAAGGGAAAGCGAGGTTATCCCTGTTGACTTCACTCTCGCGGCATTTTTTCCCTCTCGCTCTCGGTCTCTTCTCCTCTCGCTCTCGGCGAAGTCGACTCTCCTCTCGGCTTTTTCGGTCTCCCTCTCTCGGCCTGCTCGGTCTCTCCGCTCTCACTGGCGTTCTCCTCTCACGCCTCTGGTCTCTCCCTTCTGTAGAAGCTCGTTCTGCTCTCGGCTCGTCGAAGCTCACAGGCATACTCTTGCGATTCTCTCTCACTCTGCGACTTAGCGTCCGTGGTAGAACCTCCCTCCGCTCCTTCTCCCTCTCTAGAGCTCCCTCAGTGGTCTTCCTCTCTGGTTGAAGCATCGAGCCTAGCCAGCAACCAGAGATCTCGATCCATCCTGATTCCTCTTCCAACCGAAACCTCCAGGTTGTTTCGTTTCAATCTTAGGTTGTACTTTGCTATGCGGGTTTCTCTTGAAGGAAATGATTTCGATTTACCCTTATGTGTTCGTTATGCGATTTTGGGTTGATTGTGGTTTACTGAAGGCTCTCCTTGTGGTTGGAGTCTTTGTTGGAAATCCTTTCTTCCTCCTTCCACCATGTGAGCCGAGCAAAACAAAGCAAACTCTTCTTCCCCTCTTCCTCCTTCTTGGCCGAGCTGACCTAGCCGAGCAGCACACTTGTCATTTAATCCTGCTGCTCTCTTTTCTAATTTTGGGGAGTTTTATGCTGTAGTTTTGTGTTTCTTTGTTTGGTAAAATCTAAACTAGCAACTAATAGAAAAGAAAGGAGCAATGTGATCTTAAATTTCATAAGGGCTCAAAGCTTGGATTTTAGTGATGGAAATCTTGCTCCCTTCATGTTAATTAAAAGCTAAAATTCATTTTTTATGTTGTCTCAATCTCTTTTCAGATTTAAGATTGTCATGATTGTTGCTTAAATGGGTCAAATATTGCAAGCTTTAGGTTACCTTGCTTCACTTTGCCTCTTTCCATTATTTGATTACTTGCAATCATGAAAGTGGCTATCTTATAAAGGGAAGAGTTCAGATTTGTTGGATTTATTAAACATAGTGTGATTGCTTAATCTATGTGGAGTAAATTTCATACAATCATCATGTTAAAGGAAGAGGAGGAGGGAAGGGTTGATTGACTTTGTGCTTGTTTTCTCTTTTGTGATCACTATGTTAATTAGCCTTTGAAATACAATAAATGTGGCTTTGTGCAAGTTTAAAGCTTTCATTTTTTGGTGTTCAGTTTCTTTAAAGATGCATCTTGCCTAGTGCTTGTTCATAACTTACAAGCAATTGTCAAGTCTCTATCTTGCATTAAAATGATTCTATGTTTGCTGTCCATGGGTATTTGGAGGTTGAAATCATGCAAGATATACTATTTTATGCCTTCTTCTTGCTCTTGAATTATGAAAGCATGTTGTGACAATGAACTCCTAATCCAATTAGCTTACATGACTTCATCTTTGAAAGCTCACTTTGGTCATTAATATGTGATGTATGTTTCTTTCTCTTGATTTGAGGAAGAATGAAAAGAAAACAAGTTTATTTTGGGAAGTATGATTTATACCGATTTCCTTTCTATTGCATCTTTTATCTTACATGCATATGAAAATGTTGAGAATTGAAGATATAGAATATGTAAAGTTTTCTTTATGATTATCTGTCAGCGAAAGATGAAATATATGCATATCTCTTGACCTTTAATTGCTATGTTACTTGTGGGCTTTAAGAAAGATATGTTCTCTTTCATATTCAAAATGAGAAGAATGGAAGGTGTGTTTACATGTGATTTAAAGCTTATGTTACACTTCTATTTGAATGTTTCAAATGCAAAATTCAATTGAAATAGTGATGAAAAGCAATGCTCATTAAATCTTTGTCTTGTTTAAGTATATGCAAACATGTTTATATATCATATCAGCTTTAAATTATGATATAAGTCACCATGTTTTCCAATATGGTAGGAAATCTATCTTATCAAAATTTACGCGGTGTCTCACGACATACACTATACATGTCTTTCTTGACATGGTGGGCGTGTCTCTCATAACCCCACTTGTGGGGGGAAGAGCCGGGAGGCTGTTGTAAATTTTGATGCTTCTAATCAAATTTATTGCGGTAACTTTCTTTTTGTTTATATGCAAATGAGAGCTTTAAATTTATGATATAAGTCACCATGTTCTCCAACATGGTAGGAAATATCTTATCAAAATTTACGCGGTGTCTCACGACATACACTATCATGTCTTTCGACATGGTGGGCGGATCTCTCATGGCAACCCCCACTTGTGGGGGGAAGAGCCGGGAGGCTGTTGTAAATTTTGATGCTCCTAATCAAATGTTTATAGCAACTTTCCTTTTTATTTATATGCAAATGAGAGCTTTAAATTTATGATATAAGTACCTACCATGTTCTCCAACATGGTAGGAAATATATCTTATCAAAATTTACGCTGTCTCACGACATACACTATACATGTCTTTCTTGACATGGTGGAGTCTCGGCAACCCACTTGTGGGGGGAAGAGCCGGGAGGCTGTTGTAAATTTTGATTATTTTGCTCATCTTTATAAGTGCTTACATTGTTCCGCGAAACTGATAAGTACATTCACGCGTTGTTCCCGTGGCGAAATCTGATGCTTATAAGTACTTGCTCACGTTGTTCCAACGTGGCAAGGAAATGCTGTGCTGTGCAACCCATACACGCCTTTCTTGGCGTGGTGGGTAAATAAATTTCGGTCGCGGTGTCTCACGACACCTACCATACACGCCTTTCTTGGCGTGGTGGGAAGACTACAAGTAGCCTATGTGGGGATGGAGGAGGCTGTAAATTTTCAAAATAAAAGTTGAAATGTCATATAAATGCTTATACTTTAATTTCATATATGAATGAAAATTTATTGCCACTATATAAGTACCGTTCATTGTTCCAATCGGAAATCGTGATAGATCTTCTCGCGTTGTTCCCGTGTGAGGAAATCTTGTCTTGTCAGCACACGCCTTTCTTGGCGTGGTGGGAAATAAATTCGGTCGTGTGTCTCGACAACCATACGCCTTTCTTGGCGTGGTGGGAAAACCCAACCCAGTAATATGTGGGGATGGGAGGGAGAAAATTTTCTTAAAAAAAAAGTAGATAGAAAAGAAAGGATGAAATGCTTAGGTTCACATGTTGGCTTAAAGTGCTTCTTTAGGTTATATATGAATACTCATACCTCATCTACTTTACTTGTCATTCACCGTGATTTACATACATAAATGAGATATAGTGAAGACTTGAAGCAAAATACATATGAAATAAACTAAATCTACCATATAACTTGACATATATCAAGAAGATAAAAAAATTGTTGAGTTAGAAAAGAAACTCACAAGTATGTGTCACCTTAATCCTCCTCAGGTTGAAAGAACTTAAACTTGTGGCTTAAGGGAGAGGAGTAGAAAATGTAAGTCTTTGTAAAAGGAAACCCCCTCTATTTATAGGCTTTCTTGGCCTTTCCTTTTCATCTACTCTTATGGAATCGACATGGCTTATCATAAGTCATAAAGGGGAATCATCTAAGGTGATCCACTTCATGCATACATGCATGGATATGTGGCATGCCCTTGTGCATCCTTATCCCTTTCTTTGAAAAGAAAGTCTTCCATTCTCCTTAATAAATTTAATGGGTTTGTGTCCCCCCACTTGCCATGAGTTTGCATGTGAGGAGGTGGATTTTAATTAATCCACTTCCCTCTTTAAATGAAATATGACAACTATTCATATTTTATATTCCCCTTCCTTTTCAAGAGAAATAAATGGGGTATGGTATATGGTCATATAAAGCAATTGTTTTTACCATTTACTTCTTGATTTTATACATAAAGAGATTAAGCGCAAATCAAATTACTAGCATTTTAGGCATTACTTTACTTATGATCGTATGGTATAAATCAATTATTTTCACTTTATGTTGGCTGATTTGCAACATAAAGAGAGGAATTTGTGCAAATCAAATTCAGCTTTTAGCATTACTTTACTTGATCATATACGAAATCAATTATTTTATTTTTTATCTTTGCTGATTTTATGCAGGGACATGCAAGTTAGATAAAAATAAAGCATCTTACATAATCCGGTTTGGTCTTGGGATGTCGTTAACAAAACTCAAAATCAAAAATTGACATACATTTACTAGACATTCAATATACAACATTTTAAAAGAATTTTCATTATGTATGTTGAAATGTTCAAACATTAGGGACATGTCAAGTTAGGTATAATAAAAAACGAATACTACATAATCGGTTTGATCTTGGGCCGGTCAGGTTAACAAAACTCAAAATCAAAATTTGACATCGAAACATTAGACATCTTAATGTCCATGCAATTTTCAAAAACGAATATATGCGTATGTTGGAGTAATTACTAAGTCAAATACAAAGAACGAATCTACATAATCCGGTTTGGTCCCAGTTAACAAAACTCAAAATCAAAATTTGACGTGAACATTGTATCTTAATGTAATGCAATTTTCAAAGAACGGATATCCATATGCGTATGTTGGAGTAATTACTAAGTCAAATACAAAACGATACTACATAATCCGGTTTGTTGGGGCAAGTTAACAAAACTCAAAATCAAAATTTGACATGAAACTTCAACATTAGGCATCTTGTCCATGCAATTTTCAAAACAGATATCCATATGCATGTTGGAGTAATTACTAAGTCAAATACAAAACGATCTTACATAATCCGGTTTGGTGCGGATGTTAAGTTAACAAAACCTAAAATTTGATATTATAATTTCAAATTAATAATATCCGGTAACTCGTATAATACAAGAGCGTAACTAACATACTTCTAAAATTCAAATTCTTAGAAAGAAAAGTCCAAACCGATCCTCATGTTCAGAGTGGAGAGTTTTGAAGGATTATCTTTTGAGATGATGAATTTAGACCGTCCTCCAAGCTGGAGTAGAATGAAAGTCATCAATTGATATTAATCATGATCGAGAAGGGTAATTATAATTAAGATTTCAATGATAAATGATCATATATATTCAAATCGAAAATCAATCATAAAATGATCAAAATTCAAAGAAAATAACAAAGGAAATAAAATAAATGAAATTAATTATTAAAAAAAACTAAAAATAAAAATAATAATAAAATTAATTCACCCTCCATGATTGTTTGTCTTGGTGAATTAAGAAAACTTTGCTCACAAAGAGATGTCAAATTAAATACATAACTACCCTCATATTCGCAGTGCGTGGTGTCCTCTGTCATGGTTTTGATGAATGCATAAATGGCGGTTACGACTGAACCCTCGGCCGGGTGGTTCGTGATATGGCACCAAATTACAGTCATGGCCGCGGCAATATGTTCCCCACTTTCTTCTTTGAGTGAAATGTAGAATGTATTTGGTTGAAAAAGCACTATGTTATAAGGTTGACTTATATTTGTCCCCAAAAACTCCATGTCTGAGGCGCGGGCGTAACCCGTTGTTCTTGACAAGGATCCTGGGGTTAGATTATTCATCCTCAGCGAGGGGGACCACGACGAGGATAGCGGAACCATGGGATCTTGATGGTCATCGTTCCACAAAAAGTTTTAAATTAAAATAATAAATTTCATAAGTTATCCACTCACGCAATTATATACTCGTTCTTTAACGATTTTAGCCTTGTCGAAAAGTCTCTCGGTATTGGGAGGGTAATTAACTATAGGGGCTTGCTTATGGAAACTGAATCAGTATAAAAGTTTCACCAAATGAGAACGAAATCTCTAGTGTCTTATCTACTATTCATCTCTACGAATTATCACACTTAAACAACTCTTTTCCTTTTTTTAGAAAGATGTGTGGCAATTTTCGATCCCCATATCGCCACCGCTTCAAATACAACCTAAATTTGAGTTGTGCCAACCTAAAAATGTAGTTCAATTAAAAAAACAGTGCATCGAACTTTTTCACTATTAAACAGATAAAGAACAGAAAAAAAAAAAAAAAAAAAAAGGACAATCCATTCTCCTCAATTTAATGGAACCTGCAGTATAGATTTCATAACATATTTTGGTTAGAATATTGAAGCACTCAATTACAACTTTATGAAACCATCTTTCTTATCAAATTTAGTGTATAAAAGTATAATTACATGATTTATAACACATTAACACCTCCTTGACAACATACCAAATAACACAATTATTTATTTCCAAAAAAAAAACAAGTTTCCTCAGATTTCCCTTCAATTTCATGACAACATTCTTATTTCCTTTTTTTTTTTAATGAACAATTCTTCAGTCTAACCTTCTTAGTAAGTACTCCACTTGAACTTCCTTGGTAAGGGGCATAATCCACTTGCTATAAAGTTCAGCAACCAAGCTAGGATTGATTTTAAATTCTGGCAGGCCTTCTCTTTCATAAGATCCAACGGTCACTTCCTGCCCAAAAATTCTGCCCTTCGCTTCTACCCTCTGCTTGATTACAGTCTCGACCGATTCGTATGTCAACAAGCTCAAGATCTTATCTCGATCCTGCAACACATGTTTAGAAGTTGACAAAAGGGATTTTTTTTTTCTTGAGAATAGTTGATCAAATTTAATAATAAACTCACACACACAACACATGTGCAAGTGCTTGAACTCAAGATCTCTTAGTTGAAAGCTTAAGTTCTCAACTACTAGGCCAAAATGCCTTGCACAAAAGTTAACCAATTGCATGATATTTTCAGTAAATGCAGGTTTTAAGAAGGATTGGTGTATACAGTCTGACAGTCTTAACCCGAACCACAAAGAAAGTGTTTTTGCGATTTGAACCTTAGATCTTTAAAGCACTATAAAGTTGACCTCACCGTTGCAACCAACCAAACATAATAACAGAAAAGTACTCAGAGCAAACCTGGTTTTTTATAGCAACTTGATACTTCTCAGGGTTCTCCTGAAACTTTGCCTCGGCCACAAACTTTCCATAATGGATTCTCTTTGATAAAGACTGCGCACATAAATGGAAATTAAGTGATGAGTTAAACTTTTCAAGCTCCCTTGCAAAAAGTCATGAGAGATACCAAATAGCTCTGCAAATGAATAAAAAAATCATACAAGAAACTTTATTTCTAATAACAAGGTAGAACAATGAAGATGATGCGTGTGGAAAAATCATTGCTATTGCAATATTCATTTTATTAAGAAAAAATAAAATAAAAAAGCTTTTTCACGATAAAATTCTCAAAAAGAGCAACCTAAGTAAAGAATCCTGAAAAGTGAATTTGTGTCTTATGACTTCTAGGAAGCTGGAACGCCAAATTTCATTCATACCATGAAAAAAGATATTTGACATGATAGGCTCCCTTCCTAGAATTACACATTACAAAAGTGTCTCTTGTAGTTCTATTGAAGCACTTGTTCAAGTAATTTGGTTAGAAAAAAAATGCCAGAATCTCTATACCTGCTTCAACTGCTGTTCATACCCTATCTTATAACCTTACAATACCACAGAGAGCCTTTATAAGAACGGAAAAACACGCTTGAGGTAATATCCAACGTGGATTAATAACAATAACCACTGATGAATCTTGTCCTGATACAAATATTTATTCAGTAGGACCTCCCACCATTCTGGGAATCTAATACTGGCCCAATAGCCCCCTCTCAAGTGATTGGTTCCTAATTAATATTGTGTTGTAAACTTAACAAACTTTGTGACTTTGTGATGCCAGTGGACGCTTAACTGAATTACCTATTCAGCACCCACTCGTTACATCTTACAACCATAACACACCCTAACTCCTCTAAAACCCTTTCAAATCATGATCAATGTGTCATATAAAGTGTCATATTCTAATTTAATTCTAATAAATTAAGAAAAATTTTTATACTTCCTAACCAAGTCTTTTTAGGTTTACCTTTACCTTTCTTAGCCTAAGTCGAATCTAATACATCTACTCTCCTAATTGGACCCGAATAGCCAACGTTTTATGTGACCAAACCATCTAAGGAGACTCTCTCTAATCTGCCATTAGAGCTAATCCAAACTTCTCACATATATTCATTTCTCATTTTATCTCTAAATGTAAAGCCACTCATCTGCCTGAGCACCCTCATCTTTGCAACACTAAACTTAATTTTATGCTTATATTTTACTAACCAATACTTTGCACCATAAAATATTGCAAGTCTCATTACCATCTTATAAAATTTTCTCTTGAGTCTCAACAGTACTTTCCTATCACTCAATAAGCCTAATGCATTCCTCCACTTAAACCATCCAACTGAAATTTTATTAATAACATCCCAATCTATATCACCATCACTTTGAACAATAGACCGAGAAATCTACAACATTCACTCTTTTTAATGACCAGATCACTCATTTTCTAGCATAATGTCACTAAATATTACTCACACTTTTTGTCACTAATAATGTATCTGTCAAAGTTGTTTTCTTACTCGGGTATAATGAGTGGGATAACTTTTACTTTTATAGGAGCCCATGGCCTTGTTGATCTGAAATAGTATTCATTACAAAGCATAACCATCCTCAAATATTTAGTTCCTGTGACAAAACTCAACATAAAGGAACTACAGAGATAAGAGCACACATTTGCATGCGTAAGTTTTTCTAGCTGTTCAACTGTCCATGAACTCCAAAATCCATACTATGTTCATGATAATTTTACCTGTAAGCAAATTGTGTCACAAACAGAACTTGATCCACAATTCCCATCACTTCCGGTTTTTACCAATCTAGGAAGCAGATCGTCAAAGTACATTTGCCATATTGTCTTGTTTATATTTATAGAATCTGCAGCATGATGCAAAACCTGCATGGGGAATCAAATATGACTTCAGAACCATAATTTGATCAACAAAGTTAAATCAACAGATGTAAATTGGACGAAGCAACTAAAAACAACCATGTCTTCTATGACTAATAAATAGCAAGAACTTAGAAAGATAAACTAAAACAATCTTCAAAACATGCGGAAACTTTACCAATCTGAAATATGTTGACATGTTGAATTAGGAGGGACTAATTAAGTTATTTGTTATGGTATTAAAAAATTGATAAATATAACAAAAGAAAACGCGTATGCCTGCGAGCTAAAAAGATAATTCATTCCTGTCCTTATTAAAAAGCTAACCTATTGATCGGTGCATCTAAGATCAGATAATTGGTGTATATCTAATGTCTTACTGTATTAGAGAGTTCAAAAGCCATAAACTCTCAAGGAGATTGGTACTACAACAAGCTTTGAAATGAATGCTAAGCTCCCAAAAGAATGGAGAACTTAACAGAGAGGATTCCGTTTATTATAGTCTCTTTCATAACGGTGTACGACTCAAGTTAAATATAAAATTACAGCAGAGTTCAGCAGAAAGATTCTGTTGTCAATATGAAAAAGATATTTACACGACTCAATCCGAAAACTCAACATGCCGATATTCTGAATATAGTGTACATGATGGGGACTTGTGTCCTAGAAAATAGCTGACAGCTTAATTTAATTTTATCATTCCACTGTCACAAATGGGTAAAATAATTGACACGGACTATTAATTCCTCATGAATTTCTACAAATATAAAGCATTCATCAATTCAGAACTTCAATGTGCGCTTGTTCGAGCACTGCTCCTAGACCATGTTGTTCATAAAGTTAATGACAACAATTGAAATGAAGATCATATGGTAGGCCTCACAAAAATTCTTATGTAGTAAGCAATAAATCTTAAACTATTTGCTGAACTGCCCAAAAGCGTCATTGAAACTGAATTTAAATTCTACTTCGACAAATTGGATGCCATTTATCTTGCATATCTTCCTTTGTAATAGCTATCACTAGCATCTATGTTCTATAACTGCATCTTGTACATGAATACAACATCCCATTAGGAGTAGATTTTGTCGCTGACATTTTAAGAGCACCATTACAAAGATAAACAAACAAACAAACAAATAAAATTTATAAATAGTGCACTTTTTAACCAACATTCAATCTTAGAAAACAAACTATATTTGCTCGAATAAAAGTAGCAGCTAGCACCATAGAATACAGAATTAAAACTGCCACCATAAATCATAGGAATGGGCCAACGTAAAGAATCAATGCCAAATATTATTCCAAAGAGTAGTTCTCAATATAAACTGCTCATAACTCAACATTAAGAACTAGCATAAGAGCCTTAATAAACTGCAACAAAAAATAATTTTAATATCATATTACAGGGAATGATGGTTTGATATATGCAATAGAAATATCAATCACAGCAAGATGAGTATCTTTTTCACAAACTTATGCCATATTACAGTCAATTATAAGATCCAGACTTTTATGCCAAAATACAAACTTGCACCGTTCAATCATCAGAGCCAATCATGTCAAGAAATAATAAGGACTCAAGGTTTAACTCATTATGCAACATACTACAAAAATAAGTTTAGTTAAAGGTTTTAATTTTACTAAATTAAACACCGTCCACAAAACGTAAGAAAAGAAAAAAAAATGAAGTCAAAATAATTGTAGCAATATTTCCAAATTTTTAATATGATTAAACATTGTATTGTAGTAGGTAGGCTGGGATCTTAGCAAGAAACAATGTCTCTTATTTCATGGTTCTGTTGGGATATAGTTATTTAGTTATACTTATTCACCTTAGAACCATTGGTGCCTAGGCAAGGCAAGTTGCCATCTTGTTGCTTTACACCTATGAGGATGATGCATTTTAGAAAAATCTTTCCTGTACCTAAGTGACACCTTTGCGTAGGAAACAATTGCATCAAGAAAAGCACAATGGTATTTACAAAACTAGCACCATCTTGCATCAGTTATTCAAATTCTCACCCACATATTGAAATTCACAAAATTTTCTCACTTTTACCAAACTCTCAATGATTTGATCATGACGTGTGTAACTACATGAGTTCAATACTTAAAAACAACTACATAGGTGCTAGTTTAGTAAATATATATGTAATTATCTTTATAAATTTTTGCATAAATGTGTAAAAATTCAGGCATTTTAGCTTCAAGTCTAGCATCCATCTTTTTTTTTCCTTTTTTTTTTGCATATGCTCCCAATAAAAATGTTATTATTTTTTAGTGTTCATTAACATAAAAATTTGAATTAAGAAATACACTAATTTTATGAAAAATTGCAAATAAATTCCATGGTAAAGAGATAAAAGATGAACCTTATTGTCATAGATTAACTATCAAGTTATTACCAATGAATAATGATTTATAAACTTCAAAGATAAAACAATTGACATGTTTTCCTCTTACGAAATTGCTCAACAAATAAGCAACAACCATTAAGCATAGACACTACTACAGGCAGCCATCATATCATATAATGCATTTGTCAAACACTTGGGCACTTGAATAGTCTATGAAACAAGGTCGGTTATGTTATTTGGCATCTCTTCTTTTAATTTCTATTAAGATGCTCCTTTGACACCTCTTTGGACAATGGTTACATATATTAGTCATATTATACACAAAATTTGACTTCTTTACCCACTATAATTACAAGGAATTATAAGCATCATTAATCTTATCTCCAACTATTTGGAGTCATCATTAGGAATCCTCATTTCTCGTTTGTTCACGTTAACTATTATCAGAGGCTAGTATATTCTTCACAAATTATTCTAACTTCTATCCAAGTAACATTAAATTTATTCGTTCTTTTCCTTTCTAATTCTTAAGTTGATGTTCAATCATCTTATCTTCAATAGATGCCAATCTATTGTTTCCTCTAAAATAATCATTCTTTAATTTATCCTTCCTAATTTTGTTATACATCTATTTTAATATTTTCATTTCCACTAACTCAGATGGATTTGCCTGATATCTAGATCCATACAAAATTGCCTTTCTAATTATTATTTTATAAAGTTTACCTTTAAGCTTCCATAATAAGCTCTCATTACAAAAATCTCAAGGAAAATGGTGCATTTTATTTGATTAGAAATCATATGACATAATACTAACATGATTTATTCTACTTAGTAATTCTATTTGATTTAGTAGTCTATAGTAAAGAATGTGATTAGTCAATCACTACTTAAAGGTAAGTTACATGATCTAAAAAATTTAAATCAGCTTCAACAATGCTTAGAAGACTAATCAGACATGAAAAAATTAAACTGAGCAACACATGCCAGTCAAATGACTTATTTGTATCATCCACCAAGCAAAGGAAAGAAGGTCCTCAGTTAACTATAAGAAAATAACTATATAACCCAACATAAAACGCTAATGTTTTGTGCAAAAGAAGAAATTCCTTCAAAAAGAGTATTAAAAAAAATTCCTATTAATGTCTAGCTTCTTTAATATTTATCATACCTTTGGATACTTCATAGGAGGAAGCATAGGCTCAGACAAATACTCTGGAAAGAATGGATGCTCATCAGGGCTCTTGTATCTTCCAACCTGGATTGCAAATGAAATGAAAATTTAGGTAAGAGCCGCTTTCAACTTCTTTCGGATTGAAAGAGAACGAAATACTAGATTAAGAGAAACTTTCAAACAACCTCAACATTCAAAATAAATTTATCATCTACCTTCGCATGAAGCCTTTCTGTTTCTCTAACCATGTACTCAACTAAAGAACCATGAAATCCATTCACTGAGAACACATTACTGTCATATGTATCAGCATTATAACAATACTTTGCTCGCTCCAAAAGGGCAAATATTATGCTGTCCTCCTGCCTTATCAAAGAGTGCCTAATACTTTCCAAGGTTAAGATTTCGCTTCCATCCACCCTCTCCCTGTTGATAATTACTATAAATAATAAGCAAATAGCATCCTTTGAAAGTATTAAACACAAATATACTTTTTCTATATTCAAAATGCATGAAATTGACTTAAACAAACAAAATATCACACTAGGTACAGGCTTAGTTAGAACCAAATTGCAAACATGTATTCATATTGTAAGAAACATGCATAAAATATAACCTATGTATAGATATACTCAATGATATAATTCAACAAAAATAAAAAGAGACTGTTTCATCTTCATTTTTCTTTCATAGGATTTGTCATATTTCTCCCATTTTACCATGTTCTCAAAAATGAACTCATACAGAGTTCATAATATAGCATCACAAATTGTTATAGGATCAAAATAAAATTATCATCCATCATCATCATTCTTATCCTCACTATTGGGGCGGTTGGAATTTTAAATCACTCTCCTAATTTCATTCAAACAGTGTTGCATAAGTTATCAACTCTATTTTTGCATGTATTTTGCTCAACTGCTAAACATGTTACCATTAGTTTACCCTTTGTTCTTACATAAGCCTTTCACATTAATTCTATTTCTCTTATTGGTATATCCTTTGCCCTTTATCCTACATACGTACCCAAGCAACTTTTGCCTATTTTTCAATGCCAATATCTTTCAATATGTGCTCTTGCCACAACCTCTTTAATATAAAGATTTCTCATTTATTATTCCTATATTTCCATACATCAATTCTTTAAATCCCCATTTTTCCACACTTGAGTTAGGTGCAATATCTTTCATGTTGCCTAAAAATTAGATCCATAAAAATAACTAGTTGATTGCAATTTATAAAATCTAAATCAAGGTTTCCATTATGTACTCCTAGTGTAAAATTCTTCAAAATGCTTCACCACAACAACAACAACAAGCATTTATCCCACTAAGTGGGGTCAGCTACATGAATCCTTCGTCTCCATTGTTTCCTATTATGTGTCAAATTCTCATTTAATTCAAGTATATTAAAGTCATTTTTTATACATCTTAACCAAGTCTTTTTAGGTCTACCTTTCTTAACATAAGGCAAATCTAATGCATCTACTCTCTAAGTCATGGATGGTAGGCTTTATGTGACCAAACCATCTAGGCGTCTCTCTAATCTTATCGTACTTTGGAGCTACTCCAACTTTTTGCCGAACATACTCATTTCGCATTTTATCTCTAAGAGTAAAGCTACTCATCCACCTGAGCATCCTTATCTCTGTAACACTTAACTTAGTCTTATGTTTCTATTTTATTGGTCAACATTCTGCACCATAAGTCATTGTAGGTCTTACCACCATCTTATAAAATTTTCCCTTAAATTTAAGTGAAACTTTTCTATCACACAACAAGTCAGATGCATTCCTCCACTTCAACCATCCAACTTGAATTTTACTAATAACATCTCCATCTATTTCACCATCCTTTTGAACAATAGAACCTAAACATCTGAATCTCTCACTCTTATTAATGACTTGTTCAACTAATATCATAACACTACCACTAGAACTTCTACAACTAAAATTACACTCCATATATTCAGTTTTCGATCTACTTAAACGAAAACCTTTAGACTCTAATGTTGACCTCCATAATTCAAGTTTCTCTTGGACTTCCTCTCTAGTCTTATCAACAAGAAGAATGTCATCGACAAAAGAATACACCAAGGTACATCTTCCTAAATGCTAGTAAGAACATCCATAACTAAAGCAAAAGATAAGGGCTTAAAGCATCCTTGATGTAATCCAATTGAAATAGGAAAATATTTTGTCAATTCTCCTTATGTTTGGACACAAGTAACAGCTCTAGTATACATATCCTTAATGACTTGAATAGAATCAATATTAACTCATTTATGTTCTAGAACTCTCCAAAGAACATCTCTTGAAATTTTATCATAAACTTTCTCTAAATCAATAAATATCTTATGTAGATCCTCCTTACTTTCTCTATACTTCTCCATCAAACCTCTTAACAAATGTATAGCATCCATAGTAGACCTACCTGGCATGAAACCAAACTGATTATGAGAAATTTTTGTATCACATCGTAACTGCTCATCTCTCTCCCATAATTTTAATGTATGACACATTAACTTAATTCCTCTATAATTACCACACTCTTGTGCATCACCTTTATTCGTAAATATAGGACCCAACAAACTCTTTCTCCACACATCTGACATCTTTTTAGTTTTTAAAATAACATTAAAAAGATTTGTTAGCCAAGAAATTCCTTGATCTCCTAAACATTTCCACACTTCTATTGGAATATCAACAGGTCCTACTATTTTTTCACATTTTATTTTCTTTAAAGCTTATCTAACTTCAGATTTACTAATACGACGATAAAAATAAAATTTTCTATTTTTGTTTAGAGTATTAAGGTTGTTAAAATCAATCGTACTTCAGATCCTTCGTTAAAAAGTTTATCAAAATACCTCATCCACCTATTTTCAATATCCTTTTCTAAAAAAAAATACTTTATTATTTTCATCTTTAATACCTCACTGAGCAGTCTTTATTCTCTCTCTTTGGTAACTTTACATACATCTTCTTTCTCTTCTAATTTATGTATAAATCACTTTAATTTTTTTCAGATCATATATTGTTTCTTACTCTACTGGTCACTTTATATATTTCCCAATTCTTGAGTTTTTCTAAACCAAGTTTTATAACAATCTTCTTATTCTTATCTTTTCGCTCGGACTCACCTATTTTTATTAAAAGAAACTTTTCTTTTGATTCTCCAAGCACATTTTAGCGTGTTTAATTTCACTTTCTACGTTTTCTCATAATATTAATTCCATGAACATCCCAAATTCTCTTGTAAACTTCTTAAAATATTTATATTTGTGTTCTTTAAGTGTCTCATCTAATTCTATAACAATAATTTGGTTTATTTTTTCTCTTACAATCTTTCATCTTAAAATCTAAACTAACAATCAATATTGTGTCTTAAACTTTTCTTTGGAATGGCTGATCTTTTCTGATTTAAGCGATCTATTTTTCTTTATCGGAAAATAATCAATCTGTGTTTTCTTAGATCTATTTTTATAAGTAATAATATATTCATCTCTTTTCTTAAATAAAATATTAGAATTACAAAATCATAAAGGCAAAATCCCAATATAATTAAATCATTCAAATCTATAACCCCATCTTTTGAATCTTTAAAATCTTATAAACACGTGTCCATTTAAATCTCCTCCAATAAATATTTTTTTCTTTAAGTATCTTTTATATTAATCTCTCAATTCATTTCAATTTTTTTTCTTTTTTGAGCATAAACACTTATAATATTGATAATCTTATCAATAATAATCTTTAAAATTTATAATTATCTCCACATTAATATTTATAACATTATCCTTTAGACTTTTATCTTTAATCAAAATGCTTCACCATTAAGCACAATTCAATTGAAGTTGAGTCCCAATCTATATTCATATTTTATTAGTGTAAGCAATCAAAGGTACTTACCGGACAAGATTAGGTAGGTGTCGGTCGAATTGGAGTCGTTAATTCGACCACCCGGCCGACGGTTGACAGCGACCCGGTTATGAAACAGGTCAAAAACTTCAACCCGAACCCAACCCGATTTCAACATGATTGACCCGACACGACTCGAATGATCAAAATCAGGTCAAAATCGATTCGGTGTTGGGTCAAATTGTCGAAAAGTCAATTTCGGGTTGGAGAGTCAACCTAACCCAAAAAAATTAAGCAGTCAATTTCTTCAGAACAGGCAGAAAATTTTTCGGGTCAACCCAAACCCGGATTTTTCAAGTCGGGTTCATGTCAAATTGTCGGGTCGGGTCAATTTTTGACACCCCTAAGATTAGGTATACATCTTCCAACAATACTAACTTATAATTACCAAGTACATATCCACTAATGTTATATATTATATTACTACTCTTTATTTTACTAACCATAGGTCCCTTAGCTTCTAAAGTCGTCTTCAATGTTCTAACTTTTTAATTGTTTTATAAGAGATGCCACCTAATTAAAATTATGCCATTTGCAATAGCATGTATCAAACTGCTTGATTTTGAATGACATTAAGCAATAACTATTCAACCTAATGCTTGATGAAATCTCACCATAATTGAAAACTCTTTAGTTTACCTACAACTACTAATCGATTCATTAAAGCCTCATCTCACATCAACAAAAAAAACTAATCACATTTCTACTTTCTCATATATTCATCTGTGAATACTTCAAGACGTGCTTCTTTTGATGCTGTTAAAAAACAAGACATGATTGCTTGACTTTTCCTTTAATATTTACTTTCATTAAGGTGGTAAGTGTCGACAAGCCTATTAGTAGTAGCAATATGTGGGGTGTGATAGTGGTTAATAATATGTAAGCATATAAATCAAAACTAAAATGTTGTAATATAACCAAATTCACTTCCGAATGAGTAACATGCAAGCACTAAATCTCTTTTCTTCATGAAACATATTAAAATTAACTTTACAAGAAGTAAGAATAAAGGAAAAGAAAGTATTTATGCTTTCATGGACAATTAAAATCTCACATGCAAGATGAAAAGGATGAAATATGGTGATGCTCATAAAATTAGATTAAAAAAAGAGCCTATCTTGTTGAACCTTAGATTAAAGGATTAAATCCTCTTTGATCCCTCAATTCTACAATCCATTGAAACCTAGATTTACTATATTTTATGAGAGAGGATAAGTGAAAGGGCACATAAATTATCCTAACCACTTTACAAAAAATATTAATTATACCTAATAATTATAGTTAATGCTTATTTAATACCCCAATTACGTTAATACATATTGATCCTAATAAATATCCAATCCCCGAGTCATTCAATTAAACATTAATTAGATTGATTAGTACAACTAAAAACTAATTAGTCTAATTAGCCCATCCTAAAATTAATTAAACAAAGTAGTATAGTGATTAACTATTCCTTTAAAAATGTCTTAACAATCCCTAATACAAAGGTAGTTTTTAAGCCCTAATTAGAATAAGCATTAATTAATATAATTAACACAACAAAATACTAATTAACCTAATTAGTCAAACTTAATGCTAACTACACCTAATTCATATAGTGATTAACGAATTTCTATCTATAGTTAATTACTCACTAGTTGATTCTAATTAAAGTCTCTTTATTCAATCAAATTAAACTCTAATTAGCTTATTAATACCAATTAAACATTAATTAATCATAGCTATTATAATTATTAATGAATTATCTATTGAGTAGTTTATAATAATCATTTATCCCTAATCAAAGTTTAAATGCACCCTGATGAGTCCAACTACATGCTATTATTCTAATTAGAGCTATTAAATACTAACATATTTATCCTATCAAACAATAATCATCCCTAATTTCATTCATAATTTAATCAATCCCTACAAATTGTTTAATTAATCAAAATTTTCAAAAAAAATATTAATTCATAATCAAAGTCAAATTAATCGGTGATAGTCCACTTAAACATTAACTACCCATATTAGTGCAGTTAAATTTATTTTGCTAGAATAAGTCCAATCTTATAAAATAAGTCTAATTAGTCCAATTAGTTAATAAATCGAAAATCACATATTATTTATTTTTTTCCAAAATAAATACTATTTACATCAATTAAACTACTAAATCCAAACCAAATTTAGATTATTTAATCCCTTAGTTTCTTAATTAGAACCAAACAACTTCCAAGATCTAATATATCAAGAACCAAATAGTTTTAAATTTAAAATCATATAGATTTGCAAATTTAAATGGCCACAAATATAGAAATAAAACATGAATGTAAACACAAAGCAAAACAAGCATTTCACCACAATTTTAAAAATGGAACAACTTCCAAGATCTAATATATCAAGAACCAAATAGTTTTAAATTTAAAATCATATAGATTTGCAAATTTAAATGGCCACAAATATAGAAATAAAACATGAATGTAAACACAAAGCAAAACAAGCATTTCACCACAATTTTAAAAATGGCGATGGAACAATCGATCTAACCGATTCAATCGCGAATCATCCTCTGGCCAGTTTGATCCGTGTCCAAAATCATTTTTGTACAAAACTGGCCAGAATTGAATGTTGAACAAGCAAATCAAATTGATTTTTGAAGAAATGAATAAGTCTAATGTTAATCAAATTTTGATTTTTTTTATAAGATTGATAGAAATAAAAGATTTAAATCAAAAATGAATAAAATAAATAAATAATCATATTCCAAATTTTGATTTAGAATAATATTCAAAATATTCAATAGTAAAGTATATAGATATAAAAAATTATAATATAAAATTAGTAAAAATATCATTATTGTGTTAGTATTACAAAATGTAAATCATATTAAAACAATTTTGATGTTTATTATGTCATTCAATTCAGCCCCCAATTCAACTTCAATCAAGCCATTGGATTTTGAAACTCTCCTTCTTAGGGTTCAATATATGAACATCTTTCCAAAATTTTGCATTTCACCATGAATGGCATTTTCCCCCTTGCTGATAAAAGATTCTCAATTAAAACCCCGGCTGAAAATAAAAGTGTGATAGAATTTCCTAATTTCCTATGGCATGATCAAATTAACCACGAGCACTAAATTAAACCAACTTCTCAAAATGATAATCCAATTCCATTCCCTTCAACTAAAAAAAAACAAAAAAACTTCATCAAGCAGACCCAAGCTATTGGCCATTAAACTCACAAATCAAAACAGAGAAACAAACCCAATGCAGAAAAAATTCAAGCATACAAGCAAACTCTACAAAAGATCCAACAATAAAACACAAAATAAAGAAACAAGAGATCCAGGACGCAAGTTTCTCGTATACCTCGAAGCGGAAAGCGCTCTTTGGATTGAAAGGAGCTTATTCTCCCGCGGTGTCAGAAGAACCCACCCACATAGCGCCTTCTTCGGCGTCTGAACCGAAAAGGGGGCGGTGGCTCTCCGGCCTCCAATTGCCAACGGTCTGGCAAACGTAGACGGCGCATTCAAAAGCTTCAGATCCATGGCAGGCCTTCAGAGAAAGAAAGTAGGTGAAAGAATGACAAGAAGCAGCTTCAAAAGTTTATGCACGGAAACCAAGGCATTATAAATAAACAAATAAAGAGAGGGCATCAAATAGAAAGCGATTGGTGACGTTCAGTGGTAGGTACGGGTCGACGGACTCGTACGGCCCGAGGAAAATGGAGTGGTGGGAAACATTAGGCATGAAAAACGGGAAGCATGGTATGGATTCGAATCAAGATCGGATCTTTACATCGAGCGAGAATCGGATTTTGATCGGTTAATTTTTTTTATATGCATGCTTAGGCGAATCCAAACGAAGCGCACGGTTAGGAGGTGATTAAGGAAATGGTAGGTGGCAGCGTGTTGGTTAGGGCTTGTTGACGGTTGGTGAGGGTGAGTTGTGCAAGAGTCAAAAATGGTGACCTAAAAGTCCGATGATATTTGCAATTATTTGTTTAGATAATATTAAAATTTTGAAATGTTTACCTTTCTATCATGCAATTCTTATATATTTACATCTTTTATATATATATAATATTTTTTATACATGAAAATATATATTATTTTAAAAATTATTAATAAACCCACGTCTTGCTGGTTGGTGTAAGTGCGGAACTCGGCGTTGATTATCTCAGGGTGGAGACGCGTCATGGAACATCAGTGGGGCCGTCTGAGTGGGTGATAGATGTGTATGGCACAGATTAGTCATTCGCGTGATGAATGAGTGAGGTGTTGAGTGGATACCCGTCCCAAAAAAAAAATTATTAATAATAATTATGATTTTGATGTGATATTAAAGATTTAAATATTATATATATAAATATTAAAATTTAAATATTAGATATATAAATCTATAAAAAATTATGTGGTACATATCACATGTGAATCCCCCTATTTTATTTATCATAGTTATTTTAAATTTATTGATTTAATAAAAATTAATTATTACATTAAAAAAAAGATTACATATTATAAATGGGATAATTATACTAAGGGGCTATTTAGAATCATTTTTATTTTTTGATTTAAAATAAAATATGTTCGATGATAATGATTATTTTCAAAAACATAAAAAATAATTAAAAATTATTTTAAGTGATTTTAAAATAATATATTTTATTTTCAAAAAAAATATATAAATACTTAAAACTGAATTAAATAAACATATTTCTAAAAATAATATAAACAATAAAACCAAAAAATACCAAATAAATTTGAACCCAAACAAGCCCTAAATAATTATAATAAATTCATAATAATGGTGAAATAACAATAATTCAAAAAAAAAATTGCATGATAAAAGATTACAAATTATATAATTTTCCTATAATGAGATTTAGCACATTATTATGTAAGAAATATTATTGAGTATTGAAATATTAATATTATTAAAGAGATTTATCATTTTAAGATTTGATATGGCTCTCAAAATAACCGAAATCTTGATGTCGAATCGATATGATTTTGAGTCAAAATCGTTGAGATCAAGCTTAAAATATCATTGGAATCTTTGGGACATTAATTAAATCCAAAACGCTCTCAAATATGGAGTGTTTATAGTCATCGGCGTCTCGACGGCGGATCTAACGAGTAAGATCTCATAATTCGACTTCATTTGGGCATCCAAATGCTCAAAATACATCAAATGATCGAAGGAATCATCACGAGCCGTCCGTCGAGAGTGGTATGGGCCTTGAATTTCAAGAATCCTCCTCCATCCCATAAATAGCCTTCATTCCTCACATGAAGGAAGAGTGAAGTGAAGTGAAGAAGAGAGCCACGCCGGTCGTCGGCCAGCCACGCCGTCAGATCCTCGCGTCAATCTGCCGCAAGGAAGAAGAGGAAGAGTCAAACAAGGAAGAAGAGGAAGAGTCAAGAGGAAGAAGAGGAAGAGTTCAAGCAAGGAAGAAGAGGAAGAGCAGAGCAAGGAAGAAGAGGAAGAGTCAGAGCAAGGAAGAAGAGGAAGAGTCCGGCGAGGAAGAAAAGCAAGTGAGGAGGAAGAGAGTGAAGATCCTCCAAGATCGCACCCAACAAGATCGCCTCGCCTCTGACCATCACCGTCATACCGCCGTCATACACCTATCATTGTACTGCAGTTCCACCTCGAATCAATTACAACGATCATTGTTACGGTTGTTATTCCTCTCATATCTGATTCTGTAATCCTTATCGGAAGATCTTGTACTCCGCAACAGATACATAGTGGAAGCTTTTTACTGGGCTAGGCCCCGTGGTTTTTTCCTTCTTTTCGAGGTTTTCCACGTTAAAAATTTTGGAGTGTCTCTTGTTCACTCCTTAATTACTGTGTGTCTTTGGACTTCAAGGCATAAACTTTCACTCTCTGGTGGTTTTGCAGCAGTTTGGCGTCGTGGGAAGAAAAACCCTTCAACCACAATTCCGTGAACATCCACGTTATGGCCAATAGGCCTGACACTGTCACAGCTTCCGCTCCAACTCGTCATTCTCAAAACCCATCCCGAACCAAGGGCGAGTTGAGGCGGGCAGGGAATCTCTTTGGAAGATGGGTCGTCGAATGGAGGAGTCTCAAAATAAAATGATCCAAACTTTTGCAAGGATTACAACGGTACTACGAACATATCTCCCCAATCGATTCGTTGCGGGAGGAGGTCAAAACGCTAATCCTCCGACCGAGTTCCTCCGCATGGAGCCGTAGCGATCTCCGACCGCTAGTTCCACTCATCCATCGTGTAGCTCAAGGTTACTAATCCACCGATCGTTGTTGATAGCTTCACAAATGCTCATCTTGTTAATCCTCGTCATGACATTCGCCGCAATACGGCGCTTAATACAAGATGAATTTCACCTTCAAGGCAATCATCTTCACCCACCGCGGTTATGAGGAGTCCTCACCTTTAGGCGAAGCCATTCTTCAACATCCAATTCCGTAGGTTTCAAGCTTCAGAGCATTGATTCATGATATCCCACGAACACATCGACCATTCTGACTATCATGCATATCCAACGAGCTCACACCTTGCTTTGTCGTCTCTTTACCCTCAAAGGGCAAGCTTCGCATGGTTACTCTCTTCCAAAGGGATCCATTCATACCTTTAACGAACTCGCCAGGTTCTTTGTGGAACAGTTCATTTCAAATTGGAGAATCATTAAAGATTCCTCCCATCTTTCCAGATTGACAGCGAGGGGAATCACTCAAAGAATACTTCCGAGGTTCTCTTAGAAGCTCAAATACCCAGGGTAGACCGCCTATTAAGAGGAGTTTTCCTTGGAGGACTCCATCCAGGGCCTTTCTATTCGTCATTAATGTGGGACACGGTCCTCATATCAGACTTAGTTCATCGATACAAATCTCCGATGAAGCTATTAATGCCCATCGCAAATAATTTGAACAATATCGGGGCAAAAGCGTCCATCTGGATGGCGGGGCCCATCAAAAGAAGCGACAAGGTAGTCATGATCTCCTCCACGACCCCATATCAACAACGTGAACCTCGGAAAAGACATACACACCGTGAACACATCTCGTGTTAACCTCGATGGTATTCGATGAAGAAAATATCGGTGGCGCATCCATTGAAACCGAATTCGGAAATCGGGGGTCACTTTCATCGGCCGTGGACATACTCAAGCATGCATACAACTCAAGGAAGAAATCGAGAGACTCATTCAACAAGGATATCTACGTCGGTTTGTGAAGTATCGACCACCTCAAACAAACACACCTCCATTTGGGGGGCAACCAGGACAATCATCACAGGAACAACCAAATAATCATCAAATAATTGGAGAAATCGAAACAATCGCAGGAGGACCAATACTACCTAATCAAGTTCTCGTTACTTCCTCCAAAGAACGAGTTGAAGAAGTCATTATTGATCATTCCATCACTTTCAATGACTCGGACTTAGAAGGAGTCCACATCCCTCATCAAGATCCACTTGTCATCAGCGCGGGGATCGGTGATCCTTGTTATAATGTTAAAAGAATTTTGATCGACAATGGGAGTTCCGTCGATGTCTTATTTTACTCAACTTTTCTTAACATGGGCCTGACTAGGCAAAAGCTCCAACCATTCTGGACCACTATATGAGTTTGATAATCACCCAGTACAGGCAGAAGGGACAATCACTCTTCCTGTTACCCTTGGAGAATTCCCTCGACAAGTGACTCATTTAATACAATTCATGGTGGTTAAGTCAGATTCTGCATATAATGCAATCTTGAGGCCTCCAATCAATTTTCGGTCTTATCACTTGATTGCCTCATCGAAGATAAAATTTTCTACCCGTGGAGTTGGGGTGGTTTCTGGAAATCAACAGCGGCTCAATCATGTTATCTCGACAAGCTCAACGCGCCCTTCCATCACCTTGATCGAAGATTTTAACTTTCGAGATGAAAGAATACCTCAAAAAGCTTCCCCTGTAAAAGATTTACTCTCAATAGCATTATCAGATGACCAACCATTACGAACAGTGCAAGTGGGATCTTTACTCTCAGAAGAACAAAGGGAAAAGTATATAAATTTCTTACGCAAAAATCAAGACATATTTGCTTGGAGTCCAGAATGATATCGGGTCGACGATGTAATCACGCACTCCTCAAAATTAATCCAACGTTCAAACTAATCATCCAAAAGAAGTGGAGTTTTGCACCGTCGTCTTGTATTGAAAAGAAGTTAAGCTCATAGCGGGATTCATACGAAGTGCATTACCCAACATGGCTAGCAAATATTGTCATGGTTAAAAAAAAAAAATGGAACATGAAGGATGTGTGTTGATTATCTTGACCTTAATAAGGCACGCCCAAAGGATAGTTTTCCTCTTCCTCGAATCGATCAATTGGTGGGCCTTCGTCGGGACATCAAATGCTCAATTTTGGATGCTTATTGGTACAATCAAATAAAGATGAACCAACAGATGAAGAGGCTACGATTTCAAACATACCAAGGTTTATACTGTTATCAAGTCATGCCATTTGGATTAAAAAATCGGCTACTATCAGCTTATGAATAAGATTTTTAAAGACCTACTTACGATGGAAGTGTATGTAGATGACATGTTAGTAAAAAGCTTGGAAAAGTCACAACATATTTCAGACTTAGAAGCATGTTTTGACCTTCTTCGACGCTATAATATATGACTTAACCCGACCAAGTGTGCTTTTGGGGTTACGTCTGAAAAATTTCTGGGATTTATGGTAACTCACCGTGGGATAGAGGCTAACCCTGAGAAAATCAAAGCTCTCCAAGATATGATTCCTCAAAGAATATCAAAGGCGTTCAACGTTTGAATAGTCAATTTATTATCCGTTTCTGGCCGTTAGGGACAAATACTTACCGTTCTTTAAAATATTGAAGGGCTAAAATAATAATTTCCAATGGAATGATGAATGTCGCGTGCTTTTGAGCAACTAAAGAATATCTAGCATCTCCTCCTCTATCCAAACCTATTCAAGGAGAAATGTTATACTTATATCTTGCGGTTTCTTCCGCAATAAGCTCGATCTTAGTGCGAAGAAGATGGGGCACGACCAATTTATTACGTCGAAAATTCTCTCGATCTGAGAAAGTCGTTATCCATTTGCGGAACAAGTGGCTCACGGCGTTAATTTTCTCAGCACGAAAATTGAGTCCATACTTTCAAGCTCACACCATCGGCGTTTACACTAATTTACCATTAAGGGCCATCTTACAGAAACCAGAAGCATCTGGGAGGTTAATCAAATGGTGCAGATAATTGGGAGAATTTGATATAAATTTTCTACTCAGCCATAAAGTCTCAAATACTTGGACTTTATAGTGGAATCACCAACTCTAGAAGAGTTATCACATTGCGTGCCTTTCATCTCCTCAATGGACTCTCTATGTTGATGGAGCTTGAAGTCTTGGTCTTTGTGCGGGAATCCTACTTGTTTCCCCAAATAAAATACCCAGAGTATGGACTTCGCTTAAAATTCCCACTAATAACATGGCGAATATGAGGCTCTCATCCGAGGTTGAGACCATCATTTTGCCCAAAACTTAGTAATTCACACGACTCCCTGGTGGCCTCCCAAGTTGGAGGGGATTTTAATACTCATAATCCTCTGCAATATCTCCACTTGGTAAAATCCCTTCTTACTCATTTCAAAACACATCAAATCATCCACATACTACGAGAGAAGAATACCCTGGCTCTTCTTAAGCTTGCTACACCTCTTGGAGATCTATTTAAGAGAAAGCATGTTGAAGAAATACATTTTCCTAGTATCCAAGGGTCATGGGTAATTCAAACTATTGATGAGGAAAAGGAGCGTTAGGTGGATAGCAGATCCTATCTTTTCTACAAGAAGGAACCCTTCACGAAGATCCAACTTCCATAACTCGTCTCAGAAGACAAGCTTCAAACTTTCTTTATTGGAGGTGAACTATACAAGCGAGCTTTCTCGTCTATCTCAAATGCCTTCCACCTTGGCGATTACGCGTTAAGAGGTTCACTCAGAATATGTGGAGAACACCTTGGAGGAAAAAGCATTGGCTCTTAAAATCATGAGGCAAGGGTTTTATTGGCCTACAATGATAAATAAGGCGCCTTGGAGTTCACAAAAAATGTGCAAGTTGTCAATTGCATTCTAACCTCCCTCACATGCGCATGCGAACTCTCATCCATTCAAAGCCCGTGGCCTTTGCTCGATGGGGATTGATATCATGGGACCTTTTCCATAGCATCAGGCGGCAAAGTTCATCATTCTAGCCGTCGACTACTTCACCAAATGGGTAGAGGAACCAATCGCTAAAATCACAGAGGCAAATGCCAAATAATTTGTCTGGAAAAATATAATATGTCGATTCGGTCTTCCTGCAAAGATCATCACTGACAACGGAACTCAATTTACTGGAAAAGTCTTTACATCCTTTTGCAAAGATCTTCACATTCAGCTACTGCATACGGCTGTGGCACATCCTCAAACCAATGGGCAAACCGAAGTTACCAATAGGACCATTCTTAAAGGACTAAAAATACGTCTTGAGAAGGCTGGGGGGCAATGGGTTGATGAGCTTCCCAATGTTCTTTGGGCTCTGCACCGTCACACCCCGGCCGGTGAGACCATATAACTTGTGTTTTGGTACGAAGCTATCATCATCTGGGTGGATATCGGGTTCAGTCAAGTCCAAGAGTCCTTGATCATGGTAATAATGAAGAAAAACTCCGGCGACTAGATCTACTCCCCGAAACTTCGTGATATGGCCCTACCCGGTTGCTTCTATCACCAGCGGGTAGCTCGTCACTTCAAGAAGAGTGAAACCTCATATCTCGGTGACTTGGTCTGCGAAGTCTCGAGGCGAGCAAAGGCCCTCGGTATGATAAACTCTCTCACCTCGGGATGGTCAGGTATGTGGTTATAGCTATGGTCGAGCCGGGAGCGTTCAAGCTCAAGGACCCGAAGGAAAAACTCTACCTCGAACTTGGAATACTAAGAATCTTGAAAATATTATCGGTAACTCTTTGCATAATTGTGACTTTATCTCGTCGTCATTTCATCCTGTATAAGCGACCCCTGGGATTAAAGCTTGTTGTTGTTATTCTTGTTGTCATCGTTGTTGTTGTTGATTGTTGTTGTCATTTTCTCTTGAAGCTCATAGTGTCTTATGATTATCTAGTTAACAAGATTTGCTTTTCTTTACTTTTCCTCCCACTTGAAATATACAACTCATGTTACGTCTCAATTGGGACATGATCAATCCCGAGGGGACTTGATCGGATCTCTCTTCCATAGGTTAATGTCGTGAGCAAAACTTCGATAAACAACCGGGATAGGTCAAAAGCGTCCTTGGTGGACTTCCGCGGCCTCTTCCATGCGGGTTAATGTCATCGAGCAAAATCTCGACAAACAACCCGGAAAGGTCAAAAGGTCCGGTGGACTTCTCGACCTCTTCCATACGAGTTGCGTCATCGAGTCACACTCGACAAACAACCTCGGATGGGTCAAAATCCCAGTTGATTCAGCCTCTTCCATACAGGTTAGCGTCATCCAGTCACTCACAACACAACCGGATGGGTCAAAATCCTCGGATTTAATTCAACCTCTTCCATACAGTTGCGTCGTCGAGTCACACTCGACAAATAACCTCGGATAAGTCAGATCTCCGTCGGCCCGATCTTATGGCCGGTCGCGCCGCCCATCGCCGGATCTCCGTGGTCACCATCATCTTCGGTCATCCCCATTCGACGCCCGGTCGCCGCGTCGACTTCTGGTCGCCGATTCTTCGCCGACCACATCGGTAACCATGGCCGTGCATTCGGAATCGTAGCCGGTCGCCGTAGGCATCGCGTGATCTCCATTGGTCACCATCATCTTCGTCGGTCATCCCAGCATTCTGCGCGCCGATCGCCCGTCGACCGTCGCCCGGTTATTCGCGACCACCCGTCGGTAGCCAACCCTATGGCGTGGCAGGTCGTAATTCTTGTCGCCGATCCTGCTTGCCGTAGACCATCGGCAATCTCTCCGATCCCACCATGCGTCGTCGGTCATCCAGCCTACAGGCACCGGTAGCCATCAGCGACTCTGTCGCCGATCGTGACCGACCACCCCATCGGCCAGACTTCTGACCGATCGTCGGTCGCCCATGTAGGTCCGCGCCTCCCAGTCGTCGCGGTCGCGCCTCCGACCATCGGCAATCCCGTAGGTCATCACCATCGTCGCTGGTTATCCTCGTCGGCCACCATCATTAAGCATCTTCGTCAGCCCCCGTCTCCGGTGATCACCACCGAACCCGGATCGGGGCCAGGAAAGCGGAACCACGGCGTCGCGTGGGCTTGATGCGTCTTCAACGAGCGATCGGCGGGACGATAGCCGGACGAAGCGGGAAAGCCGGAACCTGACGTCACCGTGGGCGCGCGCCTCCGAGATGATCAGCGGGACGATGCGCCGGGCGGAGGAAGCCGTCTACGGCGTACCGTGGGCCTTGATGGCTTCTAACGAGCGGTCCGGCGTAACGCCGGAACCAGGCATTATATCGTGAGCTTGACCGATCCCTCAACCGACGGTCCGGAAGCGATGCGCCGGAACCGGCGGCATTATCACAGGTGGGCGCTTGATCGCCTCACAACGGTCCAGCCCGGGGCGATGCATCGGAACCGGCGTATCACGTGGGCGCGTCGCCTCCCGACGGTCCGGCGTGGTGCCGGAACCACGACGGCACCGTGCCTTGATCGCCTTAACGGACGGTCCGACGCGTGGCCGGAACGAACCACGACGTATACCGTGGATCGCCTCTAACCCGGACGGTCCGGCGTGGTCGAACCGGAACCACGATGATACCGCGCCTTGATCGCCTAACGACGGTCCGACGTGGGTCAGAACCGGAACACGACGTATACGCCTTGATCGCCTTAACCCGGACGGCCGACGTGGTAAACCGGAATCGAGTACCGTGGGCCTTGATCACCTCAACCCGGACGGCCGACGGGCCGGAAACCGAACCACGACGATACCGGTGGGCCTTGATCGCTTCCTAAATCGCCTCTCAACGCTCTTGACGCTTCTTGATTGCCTCCAGGACCCTCACTAAGAAGAAAGGAGAGAAAGATGTGCCTCTCCCTCTTACTCTGTATTTATAGCCACGGGGCAAAAAAGGGTAAAACCTCTCAAAACGGATAAAAAGCCAAAATCCAGACAAATGGCTCAAAACGACAAACGACTCAAAAACTAAAAACCTCTCAAAACGGCTCAAAACGGTGCCCATGGAAAGGCCATGTGCAAGCCATGTAGCTGGCCAACATGCGCTACAGAAGCACCAGCAGTAGACGCTGCAAGATAGACAGCTGACCTCCCTCTCGCTTCGAAGGTGTGTCATGACCGACCGTCATGATTGAACGAAGCGATCCAACCGTCACATCAACCGAGGCGACCAACCAACCGCGACAAATCGACCGGAACGCCAGCGACAGCTGACGTCAGCGCGACACGCTCCGACGCTTAACGGGCGCGGACGACGGCGGTCCATAGCCCTGCGACGCTAACTGCAGACGGGCGCACAGCGCCCGCAGTCCCAAAATGCACGAAAACTTCCAATTCATTATTTTCGAGCATTTGACACATATATTTTCGGATGATTAAGCTAATGTCATCCAAAAATAGGGGGGCAACTGATATGGCTCTCAAAATACCACTAGTCAAAGCACAAATCTTGATGTCGAATGCGATATGATTTTGAGTCAAAACCGTTCGAGATCAAGCACTTAAAATATCATTGGAATCTTTGGGACATCAATTAAATCCTAAAAGCGACTCAAATATGGAGTGTTTATAGTCAAATCGGCGTCTCGACGAGCGGATCTAACGACTAAGATCTCATAATTCCGACTTCATTTGGGCATCCAAATGCTCAAAATATATCAAATGATGAAGGAATCATCCGAGTCCGTCGAGGGGAGTGGTATGGGCCTACATGAATTTCCAAGAATGCCCTCCTCCCATCTATAAATAGCCTTCATTCCTCATGAAGGAAGCCAAGTGAAGTGAAGTGAAGAAGGAGCCACCGCCGACGGTGTTAACCACCACCGGCCACCGTCCACATCCGCCAATCTGCCAGCAAGAAGAGGAAGAGTCCAAGGAAGAAGAGGAAGAGTCCAAGCAAGGAAGAAGAGGAAGAGTTCAAGCAAGGAAGAAGAGGAAGAGCAAAGCAAGGAAGAAGAGGAAGAGGAAGAAGAAGGAAGAAGAGGAAAAGCAGTGAGGAGGAAGAGAGAGCTCAAGCTTGAAGATCCTCCAAGCAGATCGCCCCAAGCAAGATCGCACTGGCCCATCAACCGCCGCCACCGCCACCGCCGTCCATTGTACCTGCGAAGTTACGCGATCTCCACCATCGAATAATTACAACCTAATCATTGTTACACAATTGTTATTCCTCTCATATGCAATGTAATCGTTATCGGGAAGATCTTGTACTCAAAGCAGATACATAGTGGAAGCTTTTCTTGGCCAGTGGTTTTCCCCTCTTCGAGGTTTTCCACGTTAAAATTTGAGTGTCTCTTGTTCACTCTTTAATTACCTGTGTGTGTGCTGGACTTCACAATAAGGCTAAGGCATAAACTTTCACTCTACCGCGACTAGTTTTCTGGCACGCAACAAGATTACATCGCAAATGAACATTATCACTATAATTAATTTCTATGCAAAATTACTATTAGAAAATTTGGAATGAGAAAAAAAACCAAGAATCTAGTCCCATTAAAATGATTCTATTGATTTAAACATCAAAAGATGGACAATTATAAATATAAGAAGACGAGTGACATAAACATAATTATTCCCTTGATAAAGGGATGATCGAGTGTTTAAGAATACAAGTAAGAAATTGCAACGGGTAAAAAATCAAAGAAAATTAGTTGGTAATCTGAATGATAATTTGAACTTCAAACTATTCGATTGTAAATCTTATATATTTATATCTTTAACATCTAAATATCACATCAAAATGCTCACCATTTTAAACTTTTTAAAGTAAAATATACCTTGTTATGTATATAAAAGTGTTACATAAGTAAATATGAAAATTTTCAATGCTAGATATATAAATACATAAAAATTGTGTGATATCTATGTAAATTTCCTACATTAAGGGTGAGACTAATTATATATTTAAGAATTTTATCATCAAAATCCACTAAGTAGCACTTAAATAAGATAGTTAAATTTCTTAGTTTTTTAACTTATAAGAAGACTAGATGATCCTACTCATAAACTTGTCCACCCCTTATAGCTTCAAGAGTATTTAATGAAATGTTGTTTTCTTTAGTGAATGACATGATGGTTAACTTCGCATGGATTGCGAAAAGAAGTGAGTTGCTCAACTTCGCATGGATTGCTGATTTACCCTTGGCTAGATGGCCTACATTGATTAATATAGATTGCATCCAGGATTGTAGCCTGTCTGACCTGATCTCAAGCAACAACTCTTGAAATTTGGCTCGGCTACAACAAGTTTTTGGAGAACTCGCACCACTATATGCGAATTCAATAGTGAGTGATCAAGCTTCCCCTTGGCTCAACCATCACCTCTATGGTATACAAATCCCAATTCTCAGCAAGCTGATTGGCCTCACGTTTTACCCAAAATGCATATTTTCAAGAATGACATGATGGTTAGGTTCATATTAAGAGAGTGAGCAATGACCTCATGGTCAATGTTAAGCATATTTGTTGGACGCAAGCAAAGATATACTATTTTATATATAAGACATCCAAGTAATATTGTCATTCTTCAAAAGGGACGAGAGACCCAAACTAGATAATTAGGATCGAAAGTTCCTTGAAAATTAGGATGATTGCAAGGTCTTCTATGAAAGAATACCCATATGTCAAAGTAATCATTGTTGAGGGTTACCACCAATAGATGGGAGTCTTAGAAACAAGAAGAGTAAACCACGTACTAAATTCAAATTTGACCACCACAAACAGAGTCGAGTTACCTTATAAGAAACTTTTTGAAATATGACTGACACCATGATGGCGCTTTTGGGGTTGACCACCACAAACAGAGTCTGAGTTACCTAATAAGAAACTTTTTGAAATATGATGGCACCATGATGATTTTTCCCCACGCAACATGTGCATCGAGTTGAATGTGATGAAGATGATAGTTCATGCACAAGCCACTTCAAGGATGGCCTATTATATAATTATGACTCCTCGTCAAGTTAACCCTACCACCTATTCAATAAGAACATATTGATTATTTCAATTGTAAATTTGTCGAGTTAACATATTTTTGTCTCTTCATTTATTTAAAAAAAATGTCTAACTCGCCTTGAGTATCTTATGATTCATTGAAAAACAGAATGCAAAGTACAAGAAATATAATGCAATCAAAAGATTTTAAAATTATTTGTTTGAGGTGTGAGATTACTTTTTTATGTTTTTTTTTTTTTTGAAATAGGATTACTTTTTTATGTTTGAGTTGAAGTAAAATGCATTCAATTTAAAATCCAATAACAAATGCTAGTTGTCGATGACTAGAACTTGGGGTGAGTGCTTATGGCCAGCACCAATGGTGACGACTTAATTTGTTTGAAACTCAAGTAAATCTTGAATTTTGCTATAACTATGAAATGAGTTTAAAATTCACTGAAATTTTATTGAACTAATTTGAGAACCAAGTAAAGACCAGCCAAGCATGACCTATTTATCAACTAAGTTTGAACCTTTAATCTGAATTTAACTTCATTAAATATAAACTCCAAGTGGCTAGACAAAAAACTATAAAAAAAATAAAAAATAAAAAAAAAATTACATGCATTCCATACAATTCTTATATATTTACATATGTAATTCTTAAATTTTAATATTTACATATATATAATACTTAAATCAATTATTTCATATAAACATATCATCATTATTTATTTTTTTAAAATAAAATACATATTTATATGCAAGAGTGAAACCAATCTAAATTCTAAGAGAGACAAATTTATACATTAGGATAAAAATAAAAAACAAAAATAATTTTTAAGAGAAGCAGATAACTAATTTGACTATCCCCGCTCAATTGTGGTCTCGGCCCGCCCCTATGCTTAAAAAACTACTAAATTTTATCTTAAAATCTGATAAAATATCATAACAAAATTTTGCAATAAACACTAATAATAATACCAACATTTCATAATAAACCCTAATAGCATTGTTAAGTTTACCAACATAAAGCCACAATCAATCATATTATATATAAAATAAAATAAATTATATTTCTTGCTTGTAAATCTTAAAATCATCATCTTAAACTATAAAGAGCTTTATACAAACAACCCTATATCATTTTACAATAAAGGTGATACTCATATATATATATATATATATATCACAAAAAAATGTATATCTAATCCAAACAAAATAGAAATGTATTCCAACTAACACTTACATTGCATTTTTTGTGCATACAAATGCATCTCATAGAGGAAATAATAATAATAAATTTGTCTATGCTTACATTACAAATTAATTTTCCACCAATTAATGGAATCTTTAGTCTCTAAATGTGGAAAAATATACACGTCCGGATGATCAATATTCGATATGCATACCGTCTACTGCATTTGATGTGGATGTAAAAGCATCCACAGCGTAATATTCTCTCATAAATGTGAGGCATTTCTCCAACAAAATCAAGATTAAGTTCCAACTCACACTTGATTAAGTTGAAAAATAGAGAATAATATGAGAGAGAGAGAGAGAGAGAGAGAAGCTTTAGGGACTATATTTGTGTAAGTAACTAAAATCAAAGGACATATAAATGGAAGGAAAATCATCATTTAAAGGCTGAGGGGTTAACAAGAAAATTGTATGTTTGAAGCAGATCAGATCAAAGAAGAGCCAAAGTCTAGAATTAGAAGAACCAAGATTTGGGACAAATTATATGCTTGAATGCTTAAAGATTCTATGTAGAAAGAAAACAAAATGGATCAAAATAGTCCCTCGATTTTTTTTTTAAATGCGTTCAATTTAGTCTTAAATTTTTATGTTTGTTCGATTTAATCCCTCACCTCATCAAATTTGTAGCATTTAATTTGATCCTATCATTAATTTTTCTATTTTCTTAGAAGAAAATTAATGGAGAACTTTTTCCAAGTTTTCTTTTTAGTTTTAAAGTCAATCTCACTATTTAATATCAACTTAAACTACTGAGATTGATCTTAAAAAATCAATTTTCTTCTAAAGAAATGGTAAAATTTATGATAGGATCAAATAAATTCATAGTTAATGATTTGAGGGACTAAACTACAACTGAAAAATTTAAGATTAAAATAAACACATTTAAAAAAACTTAGAAATCTTTGATAAGTTTCATAACAAAAGAAGCAAGGTTCATGGCATGATTAGGGCTTAGAACAGAAGCATCAAGCAAAATAGAACCACTGCATGCCTTTAAACAAATAGATCAAAATGGTAAGAAGAAAAGCTTAAGGAGGGATCACCGTCGAAGTTTTCAGAATCTCGTACATGGAGATTATGTTTTCTATTAGTAACAGTATGATGATCACCCATTCCAGAAGATCAGATTTCTTGTTTTGAAGAACTTCCTGAAGGAAATGTATGTTGTGCTGCAAGGACCAAAACAAATTAAAATTGAGAAGGCAGATCTAAACAATAAATTAAAAAAATAATGCTTCTACAAAGAGAGTTTATTGATTCCAGTTCTAGAAGTGTAGATTTGAGAAGCAGAAAATACTAAAAGGCTGATTTCAGTTGTAAATCCAACACTTTGGTAAAAAAGTAAGATTTGCATGCATACCACACAATAATTTACGCATTTACAAATCTAACAACTAAAGTTTAATATTTATATATATAATACTTTTCTAAGCATGAAAATATATATTTCACTTTAAAAAAGTTAGTGATAGTGATGTTTTGATGTGGCTAAAAATTTTCGTATTTATGTAAATATTAAAATTTAGATAATAGATATGTAAATATATGAAAATTATGTATGTATGTAAATCCCAAAAGGCAAAAGAGATAAAATGTTTACCTCCACAAATTTGAGTTTAAAGTTCAAGCTCCCAAAACGTTGAGCAAGTTCATATTCCGAAGATACTCCAATATCTGGGCATAGTTTGCATTTCTCCAAGCAATCTCAGATCTAACTATGACAATGACAAACAAAGCCAGTGAGGAGTTAATTCCTGTGTAAAGCTTTTGATAAGAAACTAACAACTAAGAGGTTTTCAAATCAACTAACAAGTTTGATTGCTAATTAAATTTTTTTCAAAATTGCCACGTTGAATTAAAAGACATTTGAGTAACTAAGTTATATAAATAAATATTGATAATTTTTCACTAAAATAGCCATATAGAAAGTGCCAATCATATACAGAAGTGATAAATGAAAATGCATAGCTGTATTGGACATTATTTTAAAAAAAATTACAAGGCATTAAGAAAGCTTACATTCAAGGCAAGCTAGATTTCGATGATTGACTGAACAGAAGAAACACATTAAGAGTGCAAAGAAAATTCTAAAATAAACCATATATCCTCTTCGAGCAGTAATGGACAATAACTTGTTTCCATTCGAAAGAAGAGAAAGACAAAAGCTGCATGAGATTGGATGGCAGAATCCAAACAAGAAATTAAGTCCAGCCTACTTTTTTATCCACCAGAAATCTTTAAAATTTCAGAAAGCAAGCAATTAACCAATTGTGTAATCAGTATATTGTCCACAGTTTGAATGACAACGGACACTTAACATGAGAAGCTCTCATACCCAGGAATTAGATTGCGATAGTGAAAGGTTTAAATCTGTCAAGGAATCTCTTAACCTGCCTTTGACTGTATGGTTTTTGAGTTACCGGTATTTAAAATTCAATGTATTTTAAATGTGTAAAATGAATACAATGTATTTGTAAAGATCGTTGTTTAGAAGAAGAAATGAACCAATTTATAAAAATAATTAAAAAGAACCTAGGGATAGAGCGCAGCAGGGGTGTCAAAGGTCAATGAGGCTAGGGTTGAGAAAGATAGAGATCAATGCATGGAGAGGGACAGAGGTGATGAGTTTACAGGTGTTGAGAGGGGTGGAGGTCAGCAATGCTGTGATATCATGCAGAACTCGACGTCACATAGCGTTGTAGCACAAGGTTGAGGAAATCGGTAAGGTGTTGGCAGGGTCTTATAATTCTTATGCAAAATGAAAGTTATGTTGGCCTCAGTGCAGTGAGATGTTCTTAGCTCACAAGGTGGCGTGATGTTCTCAGTGAAGTACTCGGATTTGATTAGGGGTGAATTCGGATGCAGAAAATGAACAAAGTGTATATCTAACAAAAGTACTAATTGCTTTTCTTCCTACCAAACATCTAAAATTTAAGATCCTAACATTTAATTAACTCTGCAGTTCTTATACTTGCAGATAGTCCTTGTAACATAGCCAAACAAACTAAAAAAAGGCCGAGCATCATTTGGAAATGCATTTGCTACCTTCAAACATTCCAATGTTTAATCAATGATCAAACACAACAATACTTGTTTATATTATTGGGCTTACAAGTGCATGACATGACAAAAAGAAAGGTATGAAACTTCCTTTAATTTCTAAATGCTGTGACCATTGGAATATCCTACGTAGTTAACCAAAGAAGTTCTCTAAATCTACCCATAGATGGACATCTTTTTAGAACATTATAAGTAACTGCCATAAACACGAGAAGTGAACTGACACCAATAAACACATATAGTAAAGCAAGAACTGTGTTCCAAGTTTAAAAAAAAAAAGGTTTTTTATCACCAGTATCTATTTAAACACTAACGCCAATTTCACAATCTCAATCTCCACTGATCATGACAAAAATAGTAATTAACAATGGCAGAAAGTTACCTATCAAATAGACCAAGCTTTATAATTACATCAGCTAAGTTTGAGTTTGCCTTCCCCACCAATTGAAAAAGCTTCTTTCTTTTCATGGTAAAGGTTCCAGTCTTTTCCATACCACGATTGATGTCTGTAAATTCTTCAACCATATCATCAACCTATGAAAAAAAAAACAAAGGAAACAGTATAAACAACCATTATACATGTACAAACCCCTTTCTATAATAGCTCACATTTTATCTTTCATAAGATACACATGAACTAACATAACTATTTTCTGAAGATCTGTGACTCAGTTGAAGGGTTCATAAGAATCTGCAATTAATCTCACGGCTAAGGTATGAGGATACTACATCCTTTGCATAGCCATCACATCCAAATTTTAGTTCATTTTATGGACATCAAAATGTATATGAAAAATAAAACTAGAACAATACAATACATAAAATCAATCAAATGACAATTTAATATATAACACCCAACTCTTTTATAAAATTAACACCCTCCTATCTCCATTTTTCAAAACCTTGCCTAAATATCAAAATTCACAACAAAACCCATCACAGGGTTCCTCCTGTAATTTTTAGAGAGAGAGCTTAATTTTGAAAGCATTTCCTTCCCATTTTCTTCTTGCAAAACTGTTGGACCTAACTACTCTGAAAACTTCAAGACGCACCCAGAACTAAGAAAATCATATGTTATTAATCCTTACATTCAAAAATAAGTGTAGCACATGAATGATCACAATATATTTTCATATATAGTGGAGATGAATCCACCTACAATAGTTCAGACTTCCCGCATAAACTAGAACCAACCTTAAGCCATATCATGAAATCAAAGTCAAAAACACTGAGCGAGATTCACCTAATGTGTTAGCTCCTCATCCTCATCATATTATTAAGGATGTTTATGGCCCAGATTTTGAAGGTTTAATAATTAAAATGTTAATGTTCTGAATACTGAAGTTCAAGTGGATGGAGATTTTAAATCATGTTTGCCAGGAGGGAGAAGAAATTATAAAAAAAATCTTCCATCATTCAACAATATTTAAGCAAGGCACTACAAATAAGAGTGTTTTTAGATCACACCTATTACAGATATTATCTCTTATGTAGTTATTTTATCTTTAATCATGTTTTTATTTGAATAATTTCATTTAACTATTCCTTGTAATTGCTTCATTTTAAACTCAATTCATTATATGATTATAAAATTTTGATTTCATGAAAAAAATTTTGAATCGCCATTTAGCCAAGAGCATCTTATACCATATGTGTGTCAAGACTACTGCAAACATTAAAGAGAAATTAACATTCAAACTGAGGTCGGGACAGAGATGCCATAAAAGCAGAATACAGAGAATTTCTATTAAGAAAATACCTGTCCTATGTAATGATCGAGAGCAATACTTTGTCCAAGTACATAACAAATTATGCGTATGCCATCCATGTCTAAACTTTTCAACGCTATATAATCTGCACCTCCATGCATCCAGGATGTCAACTGTGGTTTCTCAACCACAGCGTAATCTACAATGAAAGAAAACAAAGAAACTAAATTTTAACCCACTATAACAATATTCAGCTAGCTTAGAGACTGTTAAAAGAACATAATTCATGATCTTAAACAGAAGGACTAATGCAACTTAAAAAGTGGCTGATCTATGCTACAAACAGAAGGGATAAAACATAATACAGTCCCGAAGATGTGATACAAAAAAACCAGCAGATTCGAAAGGCCATAGTTTGGATGCTATATTTGACAGGACACTTTGATATATTCCATACCAATACGGTATATTCCAAACTCAACCTCAATCCCCCAGCTGTGCCTCAGATTAATGGCAATCTCAACAGACAACTGATAACAACAAAAGATGCGGGTTTTCAAAACAATTTTTAATTATTTTCTGTTATCAATAATGCAAATATAACCATCATTCATTCCAAGCAAAGTGAGGAACTTCGTTGATAAAGTGTATCCAACAAAATATTAGAAAGAATATCAATAACTTTGTCATGTGGCAATATGCAATCATTCTTACTAAAATGGTGAAGTGTAATCGTAAATGTATTTGATACAGCCATTGCAATCAACATATTGTTGATCATTTTCTGCCTGGTGTTCATTTCTTGGAACTTCAGTGCTCGTCTTAGATTAAAGTAATGCCATTGAAAGCTCAATGCATGGTATCGAACATGGAATATTACATGCAGGCAGTTTCTCTTAGTGACAAATTTTACAGGCTCTAAGACAATATGTGCGCTGTTAAACGAATCCTAATAAGATGCTCTGGAGCAACAAAATGATAATTTAACTCTTTAATGCTGAAGTACCAAAACAATGCTTGAAATGAGGGGTGTTATTGCTGAAGTACCAAGACAATGCATGAAATGAGGGGTGTTATTTAAGTTTCCATTGAACTTGCACTTACTTTTTTAGGACAGGTGAGTGCAATTTGAACTACATGAGGTTGGGGCATAGAGCGGTAGGGAGACGGGAAGATGGTGGAGGACCAATGAGGAAGGTAGAGCTAACATAAAAACCCAGAAACAAAAAAGGGGCAAATCAAAAGTAAAGTGATGGAACTCATTCAAGAATAATTTGATGATTTAAAACTAACATCAAATGCAACTCTCAATAGGAACGAGCATTGAAGAATGATTCAAAGAAACTCAAGTGCAAGTAGAGTTTTAATAGACTGTTGCTCCTGGTGATAATTGATAAATGTTATTAAAAGTGAAATTTGAAGACCTTGCTCCTGTGGCTGTTTTCTTGAGTCTATCCATGGCGAGGCATGGATGATAAGTAGGACAAATCCCACTTGAAGAAGCACTGATGAAACCAAATAAAAAACATTTCTGATGGTAAATCAGAATGAATTTTAACTTTGGATTGCCTCAAAGCTGATACATATACAAAATCATTTATTTCAAAACCAGCGGCAAGGTATGCCAACAACTATACATTTATGAACCTTTTTACCTCATAATTCCCACTAATGGCTGCATTTGGTGTTTCTAGGTAAATAATTTGCAAATTTTACTCCTTTAATACATAATCAAAAACTGAAAGCGCCAAGGAAAAATGTTGTAAGATTCAGGACAACTAAAGCTAAAAATTTTCATCAACTCCAAATACTACAAAAAATAGAACAGAAACTCTCAGGTTGATTTCACTATACTTCGGACCTAGAATGATCAAAAACTTAATTATAACACTAACAAAAGCTACTTAATTTACAGCAAAAAAAATAAAATATATCAACATAGAAATTTCAGAACTTTTAGGTTCGATATTTAATTGGAAAGGTAACAAATGCAATCTTACAACATTACATCTACAGATAAAACGTGGAGAAATTTTTATAGGCTTCTAAGAAGGTTACCATCCTTTCTCATCTCAGGAAGCAATCCATGAGCATGCTTCCTAACTATATCAAGATATTGTTCAGCTTCATGATCTGCGATGTTGAACAAGACAACTGATCCGTATTGGAAAACTACAACATAGCGGCAATTATCACCATTGTCATTGATCCCAATGTCCTAAAACAAAATACCATGTTACTACAGAGGAAATGTGGTAAAAATTTAAACCAGTTTGGCATGCAGATATCATTAACTAAAGCAATCATATTATCATGCAGTAGGTGCTTTCATGAAATCAGAACTTCAAAAAGATAATCAAATCTATTTTGTTTTCTGTTTTTTTTTTTTTTATGTTTTGATTTGAAATAAAAAGTGTTTAGTAGTGATAACTATTTTTAAAAACAATCAAAAATTATTTTGAGTGTTTTTAAAAATAATGTTTTTTTTAAGATAAAAGCATTAGAAAATACATTGAACAAATGCTTTTTAAAAATAACATAAAAAATAAAATAAAAAATACAAAATAAAATTAATCAGCTGATAAGCCCTAAATAAATTTCTCATCAATTATGGCACTATACATCAATAAAGTTGCCTATATACTCTTAAACAAAATGATATTCTCAAACACAAACACCATCATCTTCTTTAGACAACCGATGCCTTACTCCACGAAGCCAACATACCTTACAAAATATGAGTTGGCGCACTCCTTTTAGCCACTTACCTCATGAATCGTATGCCCTCTAAAACTACAAACATTAAATCGCAATACAAATTTTCATGCTGCCTACCACCCTAATACTCGCATCTTAAATCGGTTGTGCCTGCTTTCCTAGTCCCCTTAGTAACATCACAAATTGGCTCCATGCTCTCCACCATTGTATTCCTAAGCTACTTTTTTCAATCACAAGGGAAATAACTGTCTACAACCTACACGCCTTCCCCTGCTTTGAACAATGTACAACTACAACTAGACCATCCTCATCATCAACTCCTACCCCATGAATTCTATTTCCATTATCACGCATTCCATCATAGTAACATCCCATTTCTACATCACAATCAGAGGCCATCAATTCATTATCACAACAATCATAACCGTCACAACTCCCACTCCAACTTCCCACCTAGAATCAAATCACCCCAAACATTAATTAGCAATACTTCCAACCCAACAACAATCCATCCCATAACCCCACACCCACCAGGAGCTAACTCGAGCTAAAACAAATTCATTAAAATCCAAACCCATCTTTGACCTACATCATCACATTTCCCAATCCCCTTACCCCACCTACTAGTCTCAAGCTATTGAACACATGCAGTGGAAAAAAGCCACATCTCACGAATTTTATGCCTTACGAAAACAAGGAACTTGGACTCTAGTCCCCCCACCTCTACATCAATAAGTTCTAGAATGTTTGATCTTTAACATTAAATATCACTCTAATGGCACTCTCACTCAACACAAAACCCATCTAATAGGGGATTGGGAAATGTGATGATGTAGGTCAATGATGTCTAAAATCTTAATACTCCTAAACATTATTGTGCAACATAATTGGGACTTCCTGCAAATAGAAGTCTCTAATGCATTTCTCTATGGAAAGTTCAATGGGACAATGTACATGCAACAACCCACCAGTTTCATCAACCCCCAATATTCCAACCATGCATGTTTATTAAAATAAAAATCTAAGGTCTCAAGCAAGACCCACTTCTTCAATCACCTTCTTAAACCGGGATTTTAAACCGGCTTTCAAATCCATGCCATCAAAACAATCGAACATCATCAATTCCAAAAAGACTTTGTCGATCAAAGGTTTGTACAACTCAACAAGTGACTCCCAATCTCATACTAGCAAAACATTCAAACACAAGCATATGTCCATCGAAGACTTGTTGATTGAGATTTGCACATACAAGTGACTGACTCACTCCAATACCTCACTATTCACAAGATCGGATATATCCTTCAACTTGAAACAACAATGCTAGAACATGTCATCCTCCCAATGGTCAATTTCAACGCCTCAAAATGACTACTTCGCTATATTAAAGGTGCCTCCATATTTGATCTTCTTATATAGTATGGTGAACTCATCCTTCACCCCCACTCGGACCCCAACTCAACAAGTGACTCCCATGATAGCAAATCTACAATCGGCCACTGATCCTAACCAAGGAACACACTAGTCTCCTAATGCATCACAAAATGAACCAATATCCCTTGCTCTTCAACTGAATCAGAATACAAGATTCTAGCTTTGATGATGACAAACATAATCTAGCTTGCTCAACACCCCTTAAACATGACCAATTGGACAAGTGGCTTAGCACTTGAAAGTGTTAGGCATTCTGTGTAATATTGTTGATTGTGTGAATTTTTGTTTTAAATATAACTGTTAAACTAATCTTTATTTCATAGGGACAAAATTACAATTTTTATTTTTCATAAATATAATTTTTTAGAGTCCTAGGAAGTATTGTTATGTTCTTGTTGAGTTTTAGAAATGAAGGAAGGAAGCAAAGATGAGTCTAAAGATGAAGCCTTATAGCCTTTAGCAATTTTAATATTGATGAGCTTGTTAAAAAAATTTAAATTTTATAATAAGCATCAATAGCTACCTTGTCCAACAAAATTCACTTTCCTTAAGGCATTGAGTGATTAGAGTCATAATAGTGTTAAATCCATGAATAAACATTCAATAAAAGATGGCTAACTCATAAAAATTATATACATCATGAATAATGGTCAGGATAAACCACCCTTGAATTGCCCTAACTTTCTCAAGATCAACAAAGACAACATTACAAGAAATAATAAATCTTAGGAAAATCAATGAAGTAGTCATAATTAAATATTTTTAAATGAATATACAACCTTACAGCTACATAAACATCTCTCATGACCCTAGTCCTAGGATCAAATTAGCAATATTCTCACACCTCTCGATTCTACAAACTTCATGACAAATTGACAATCAAATATTAGCCTATCAACATGTAGGAGGTAATAATAGTCATAACAAATTCTATAGCACTCATCATATAAAGCACCCACCAATGTTGCAAATCAATCAAAATCTCTCATCCAAACAACCTTGTTAATCCCAATCACTCTTGCAAAACAAACCATTGCTGTCTATATCAATTGATATCCTCTTCCTCATCTCTCTAATATAAACTTGCTCTATATTTTAGTATTAATATAATAAAAAAATACATCTTGATTCTAGATACTTTTATGATACAATGAGATATTTATATCACAAGTCATCCCTCTCACGAGTGCCAAAAAAAATATTGGTCATTCATTAGGCGCAATAAGTTTTTAAGAACTAACGACTAGATTACATTAACCTTATATTGATCCTAATAAACTCTAAACAATCATTGCAATCGCCAATTGTTGTTGTTGTTGTTGTTGTTATTGTTGTTGTTGTTGTTGTTGTTGTTGTTGTCGTTGTTGTTGTCGTTATCGTCGTCGTCTTGTATGATCTTGTTATTATTTGGAGTCCCCATTCAAAAAAATTATAGATCCACCACTACTTTGATTTTTCAGTGAAGATAAATAGGGTTGAATGAAATAAAGAGCTCCTTTTGCAACCATGTCATAATGTGAATTTCTCTTACAGAAAAGCATAGACTCTGCACCTTGCAATTTGTATGTTGTTACTTCCAAATTTTTGCCGACGTGTCTGAATGAAAAAAGAAAATTGGGCTGGGTATGTTTCTTTTCACTACACAACAACATCTAAACAGTAAAGCTATGCCTTAGCCTTCTGGATAGTATAACATGGCAACATATTCAAAAAAATTAATATGCCCATTTAAAACCTGACTTTGATTCCTTTCATTTTATTTCAGAATACGCTAAGGGGGTTGGCCCTTGCAAAACCAAAACCCAAAAAGAAATCCTTCCTTAATCAAATGATTATAATAAATTGCAAAAAGACGTTCCTAAAGCTATGATTTTTTCCTGTGATATTTTAGAGAAACATTGCAAAGTTGAAAATGGTATAAAAATGCTAATTAATGAATAAAGTGAATGTAAATAGAAGTAAAACACTGAATATAGGTGATGCAAATGTCCTGTAAAAAAATGCATTTGAAAATCATCCTTACTAGAGTAATCGAGTAGCGAGCCAACATAGTTTGATGAGAGAAGAAGATGGAGGAATAACATAGCACAGGTTTTCAGTTTGCATGCTCTTCAAATCAATACTGATAAAACAACTGAGTCAGAAATCACTCGTTTCTGCCATACTATTAATGGATATACCAAAGACTGCAAAGCTTTACAAAAATACTACCACTCTATAAGCTAAACAAATCAAGCCTATAATTAGAATAAACATGATATGCACAGCAACTGTCACTATAGAATATGTAAATAAGTAACTTCAAACACATAAAATTCATTTTTCACCAATAACATTAGTCAATGCCCATGAGTTGCAAGGGATGATAAAAATAATTATAATTGAATAAATTGTTGCTTGTGATAATAAAACCTCTGCCTGAGTTATATAAGATAAGATAAGATAGGTAACATGCACAATTTAATAGAAATAATATAGCTATTGTTTTCAATTCAAATTCAAATTTAAAATAATGATAGGCATGGTGTGAGAGCTAAATACTTACGAGAATAGTTGTATTCAAATTGCATCAAATATTACATTCAATTTAAAAATAAAGGCATGGATGATGTGATAATTACCTTTGAAATGTATTTTGATTGAAGTTTAAACTGAAAACAATGATATAAAGATGGCGCCAATATAATGCTAAGTGCCACTTCCTATTACATGTACAACTTTAGCATATATAAAGATAAAAATTACATATTTCAAAAATTAGAACTTCCAATAATTCAATTTAACATCCCTGTATAAATGCATAATGATGGAATGGTGGAATTTCATTTTGCTAGCACAGATAAGTATAATGATTTCCAGTGCCAAATAAATGATGCCTTGTCACAAGGAAGAAAACAAGAGGACTGGGGGACAAATGAAAGGTCGTAAACCTACCGAATCACACAAGCAAAATTGATTCGAACAGGTAGAGCCAAAATAGAACAAAAAAATAATAATCACATGATTCTTTTAGAATATTTTAAGCACCATATACGCAATAAATATGTACCTTAAATACTTCATTAATACCTTTAAAAACAACTAGAAACCATTGTAATCATAAACATTACAGTAGAAAATACCGTACTTCATAATCAATGCTTTCTGATGATTCAACTTGACATCAAAGGATCAATGCATACTTTTAAAATTTTCATTTTGATGACAATAAAAATTTACTTCTTTATCCAAGTTAATCCACTGCCAAATAAAACTGATGTACCAAAATAGAAAAAGATGTTAACAAGTCAAAAAAAAACAAAAAAAAAACTTGACAACAACGTACCTAGTGCTTAGAAAATAGGCCTTCACCGGAATATATCGGGAGGTGCCTTCATCTTCGTGCGAGTCCCATTCATTCCTATGCATGTGCTCGTGATGCCCAGAGCCAAACCCCCCGTCATACGAATCGGAGACAGCGGAGATTGTAGAGGATAACCTAATAAATGTTGAGTAGAGACCATGCGTTTGGAGGCGAGGAAAACGTTCTAGGGGAGCCGAAATAGGTCGACTGGATGAAGAGGATGAAGACCGCAACGATGCTAGTAGTTGCCCGAACTGAGACCAAGTCCTCCATCTCCCCATTAGATTACTCTCTCCCCCTTTCCCCTCCGCCGCGGAGATAGGGCAGCAGAGCTCGGAAAACACAGCGCTTCAATTCCCTGAGTCGGCCCATTCGAAACATGGGTCATGCAGGCCGAATCTGCTCGAGTAAATCAACCAAACTGGACCGCCGATTCGGATTGACAGTACCGATTTGGACCGGACGGCGATGTAGGCATTCACATGAACAGTCAATACGACTATGGCAGTCGGCCTAAAATAAAAGTAATAATTATTAAAGTCTATTTAAAGCCAGTCAATGATAAAATAATTACAAAAATATTATTATATAAAAAATTATATTGATTGCTATAATTTTTTATTTTAAAAAATTTAAATAAGATTTTCTAACGACCATCCCATTCTATTAATTCAAATTAAAAATACAACATTCTCACTACAAATAATTTAAATTACAGCTAAAATACAGTTTCTTAAATGATGTTTATTGTGTAATTTCACACCCCACCGCCACCCTAAAGCATCTTAAATAAGCATTTTAAAAACTATCATAGTATTTTTATTTAATTTTATTTATATTTAAATATGTAATAAAATATATTTGGTTACTTAAATATGTATTTTTTTTATATACCAGAATATTTGTAGTAGTAGAGAGAATGTATTTACTATCTTATTTTTTATAAAAAAAAATATTCTCATATGCGTTGAAAATAAGTCAAGAAAGTAAAGTTTACGCTTTCTTTTCGAGTCGACACACATGATTTAAAGAAATAACAATAAATACTTACGGAAAATCTCAGGGAAACCACTACCAGCCAAGAAAAGCTTTCATGACGTTTGAGTACAAGATCTTCCGACAACGGATTCTGAATGTATATGAAATGGACGATGATGTTGAATGACAAAGTTGACGACGATGTGATGATGACCGACGATAGTGGTCGGATGATGACCGACAACAATGGTCGAATACGAGATCACGGCTTTACCGACGGCGCGGCCGGTGGGTGGTGACAACCGCCAGTGGCACGATCTTTGGAGGATCTTTAGAGCTCTCTCCTCTCTTGGCTCCCTCATAGAATGAGAATATTTATAGATTGGAGGAGTGGCGTCAGAATACGCAAAATCCTAACCACTTCCATCTAGGATGGCTCGGATGATTTGATCATATGATATATTTTGTGTATTTGAATGCTCAAATAAAAGTGAATTAAAGATCTTTGGCTTTGGAACCGGCCAAGACGCCGATTTGACTATAAACACTCCATATTTGAGAGCATTTTAGAAATTTAACGGTGTCTCAAAGTTTCCAAATGATATTTTAAGTGCTTGATCTCGACCGCTTCAATTTCGACAATTAAGAGATCAAGATTCTTTTACAGGAATTTTGGGTCATATCATTGTCCTCTATTTTTGAATGACATTATCTCAATCATCCAAAAATATATATGTCAAATACTTGAAAATAGCAAATTCTTCAAAAAAAAAATTGAGAACCATTAACCACATTTTGAGAGAACAGATCTTCATGAGCACAATATTATTATTACTAAGCGAGGTCGCAAATGCGCAGGTATCGTGCGCGATTTCGAGGTTCGGACCCATTGCGCGAATGATCTGGCTACATGCCACAATGGAGCTGCTACATGGAAGATGAGCTACGGCGACGCTGTCAGGGTGCATGGTCGCGGAATCCGCCGGGTCGAACGCTGGATGGTCGCAGTCGCGATCGCCGGGTCAATGTCAGCGTCGGAAGATCTGGTCGAAACGACGGAGTGGTGGTCGCAGCGCCAGTCCAGCTGACGGTGAACGCCGGGTCAATATGGCAAGATTCTGGCCAATGCCGGAGGTCGTCATGGTGGCGCATGGCGCCAATGGCGTCTGCGGCTGGAGCGGTATACCGCGTGGACCGATTTGCGCGTTAGCGGTCAGCGCCGTGGTCATTTGATTCGCCAAATCGCCAACCGAAGCGCGTTGCCTGGGCAAGACTTGAGCTGTGGGCGACTCCACACGAGCCCAAATGATGATTTTGACGCTTCGGCGGTTCCAGATTACGGTTTTACTTTTGCCCTGGGTCTATAAAACCCCCAGGAGGGAGAAGACACCTTCTCTTGAGAGAATATCATTTGAGGCTCAAGGCCGTAGTTCATATGGCTTCTGGATTTTCCCTCGAAGAGTTGTCCTGACCGACCGTCGGAGGCAATCAAGACTGTAATTCATACTGGCGGTCCCTCGAAGAGGATCGGCCCGTCAACAGTGAGGCATCAAGACTCGTAGTTCATACTGGCGAGTTTGGTTTTCCCTCGAAAGAGGCGCGACCATCCTTGTTGGACCGACGGTTTGAAGCGATCAAGGAGACGATAACCGGAGACCGGTCGACGCAATGCTCAATGCGCATGCGATGTTCGGCGAGATAACCCCGACGATGGTGGTGACCGCGCGACGATGGTCGCAGAAGGACCTAACCTGCAGCAGTTGCGGTCGGCCGACGGGTGTGGTCGCAACGGCAACCGGAGATAGTCGATGGTGGCCGACGCCTCAAGTGAAGATGCCGCGATGGTCGCAGCGAATCTGCGGATCTGCACGGCCAGCGACCGCCATTGCTACCGACGGGGTTTGTCTAGCGGCCAAACGGCAGTCGACGACGGCACCGACGCTTGTAGTCGGATCTAAGACCGGGCGAAGATTATTCAGCGATATCTACGGTGAAGTAGCCACGAATCGCGATGGTGGTTGGCTACCGACGGTGTCGAACGCAACCGGAGACGAAATAGCATGCATTGACGCCGATAACGAAGATTGCCGCCGCTGAAACCGAGGTAAATACGGCGGATCGGCTTATAGTGGTCTGGCCGAGCAGTGGTCGCAAGCAACCAAACTAGCCGACGGCGACCGTCCGAGGGTTGGCGCTGGGATGATCTCGGCGGTGATGATGCAAGATTGGCCATGGTCGGCATAAGACCGGCACGGTAGTCGCGCGGTTATAAGTCGACACCGACGGGCCAAATCGGCAACGGTATCAGCGGCAACCGCGCGTAGTGGCGGATGATCGATACGATGGTGGTGTCAGCGAGGTTGCCGAGATGATCAGGAGATTGTCAGCGATGGTCGGCGCGACCAATGACGGTAATGGCCGCTGACCGGCTATATGTAAGGCCGACGGGAGTGGCTCGCAGCAAGAATGGCAGGTAATCACCGGCGTAGTGGCCGGGGATGATCACACGATGGTGATTTTGACCTATCCGGGTTGTTTGTCGAGTGACTCAATGACGCTGTATTAAAGAGGTTGAATTAATGCCTGATTTTGAGCTATCCGAGTTTGTCGAGTATGACAAATGACGCAACCTATATGGAAGAGGTTGAATTGAATCCACCGAGATTTTGACCCATCCGGTTGTTTGTCGAGTGTTACGGCGACGCGTAACTGTGGAAGAGGTTGAATGAATCCAGGAGACCCATCCGGTTGTTGTTTATCCGGTGTTACCCGGCGATGTTAACGTATGGAAGAGGTTGAATTGAATCCGAGGATTTTGACCCATCCAGGTTGTTTATCGAGTGTGACTTCGATGACGCAACCTATATGGAAGAGGTTGAATTGAATCCGGGATTTTGACCCATCTCGAGGTTATTTGTCGAGTGTTACCGGCGACGTTAACGTGTGGAAGAGGTTGAATTGAATCGGGATTTCGACCCATCCGAGGTTGTTTGTCAGTGTTACTCGATGATGTTAACTGTATGGAAGAGGTTGAATTGAATCCGTGAGATTTTGACCCATGAGGTTGTTTATCAGTGTTACCCATGACGTTAACGCGGTGGAAGAGATTGAATCAACCGGTGATTTCACCCATCCAGGTTATTTGAGTGTTGCGATGACGTTAACCTATATGGAAGAGGTTGTGGGAAGTCCACCAAGGACCTTTTGACCTATCCTAGGTTGTTTGTCAGAGTCTTTGCTCGATGACGCAACCCGTGGAAGAGGTCGTAGTCCACGGACCTTTTAACCCATCCAGGTTGTTTGTCAAAGTGTTACCCGATGATGTTAACCTGTGTGGAAGAGGTTGAATTGAAGAGGGATTTCAACCCATCCGAGGTTGTTTGTCAGTGTTACCCGATGATGTTAACCTGTATGGAAGAGGTTGAATTGAATCCGCTAAGAATTTTTGAGCTATCCGGTGTTGTTATGAGTATTTGCTCGATGATGTTAACTCGGTGGAAGAGGTTGAATTGAATCCGGAGATTTTAACCTATCCGGTTGTTTGTCAAAGTGCCCGGCGACGCTAACTGAAGAGGTTGAATTGAATGCTTGAGAATTTTGACCTATCCGGGTTGTTTGTCGAGTCTTTACCGATGACGCTTAACCGTGTGGAAGAGGTTGAATCAATCCGCCGAGGATTTTGACCATCCGGTTGTTTAGTGGTGTTACCCGGGCGACGCTAACTGTATGGAAGAGGTTGAATTGAATCCGAGATTTTAACCTATCCGATGTTGTTTGTCGAATGACGCAATGGAAGAGGTTGAATTGAATCCGTTGAGAATTTTGACCTATCCGGTTGTTTGTCGAGTCTTTACCGATGACGTTAACTGTGGAAGAGGTTGAATCAATCCGGGATTTTGACTTATCCGGGGTTGTTTGTCGGTTGGCGATGTTAACTGGAAGAGGTTGGGAAGTCCACCAAGGACCTTTTGACCTATCTGGGTTTTTTGTGATGACGCTAACCTGTGGAAGAGATCGTAGAAGTCCACCAAGGACCTTTTGACCCATCCTAGGTTGTTTGTCGAGTCTTTGCCGATGACGCTAACTTGTATGGAAGAGGTCAATTAAAACATCCGTTTGTGGTTGTAGCAAAGTTGCTCCTTAACCTTGGTCTCGTTTTCCATGAGTAAGTGGAAAACATAATTTGCAAAGCTATATCTCTTCTCAATGTTGAAATATCCTCCAACTTTGACTTGTTTCTTGAATGGAAATCGATTAGATGCTTACATGGGTGATCTTCCGAGATTGAGAGTTGCCCCCCGGCTGAAGGAACAAAGTTTGATGAATCTTCATTCTTCTGCTTTAAAAGCTTGAAATGCTCCACCTCGATGGTGGTTTTGATCTTGTTGGAAAACTTGGTCGCCATACAAGATGAAATAATGGGAATCGCCTTCCATGACGGCCAAATGCTATGCTAGAAACCGTAGAGTAAAAGTTTACTTTAGCTTCTTTGGGAGTCCAAGACACACAGTATTTAAAGAGCAAAACAATAAAACTTGAATTTTATGTGGAAAACCTCAAAAGAGAAAACCACGGCCTAGCCCAGAAAAAAAGCTTTCACTGTATCGCTTTGGTAGTATAAGATCTTCCGACATGGATTACGAATTGTATACGAGAAATGGACGATGATGTTGACGACAAAGTTGACGTGACAGCGACGGCTAAAAACGCCGATGTTGAATGTTGACGACGATGAGGATGATAGTGGTCGGTGATGATGACCAAAGAACAATGGTCGACGATGGCGAGGATCGGCGGTCCGATGATGGCCGGCGGGTTGACAACCGCCGAAAATGGAATGATTGGAAGGATCTTTAGAGCTCTCCTCTCTTGCTTGGCCTCCCTCATATGAGGAATGAGGGGCTATTTATAGATTGGAGGAGTAGTGTCTCAGAAATACATGCAAAATCAACCACTCTCCATCTGACTCCATGATGATTTCCTTGATCATATGATGTATTTTGTGTATTTGAATGTTCAAATAAAGTCATAATGCAAGATCTTTGGCTTATTGGAACCGGCTCGTAGAGACGCTCGATTTGACTATAAACACTCCATATTTGAGAGCTTTTTAGAAATTTAACTGATGTCTCAAAGTTTTCAATGATATTTTAAGTGCTTGATCTGACCGGTTCAATTTCGATTAGCTTGCTTGCATCAAGATTCGTATTTAGAGGAATTTTCAGGGTCATATCAATTCTACACAGACATTGATATTGAAAAGTTACAATAAGTACAGGAATTTTTATACGAACAACTCAAAAAGTGAAAATAAATTACGAGGTTTAGCTTAGTTTAACTTATTTCACAAGTATCATTATCTATCATATATGTTGATATTATGAGTGATGACAAGTGATAAAGCTAACAAATGTCAATTTTGGTGTTGATAGTGTACATCAAATTTACTGAGAATGATGTCTTTAATGTATGCATCAACCATAAGAATGATGGCATGCATCACAACATGCATATATTATATAAGCAATGTAGGCATTAACATTATTGGAAATAACAAGTGATTAAGTTAGGAGGCATGACGGAGCACATGGGCCTTATAGGCGATGATCTGTGTCAATAACATGCTTCAACCATATAAATGATGGCGAGCAACAACTTTGCTGGTTACGAGAAACGATGAAGTTGGCGAGCATGTCTTGATGTCTTCAATATGCATTAGACTTATAATAGTGATCGTGTACATTAATGTTATTGATAGTTGTAAATGATAAAGTCGTAATTTGTTTATATAGCCAGGTGATAACGGCTGGAAGAATGTATTTGGATATTACGATCAGAAGATTTTAATTTAGTGATTTCTTAGATAGAGTGGCAAACTTTTCAACAATAACTTATTATGATAAATTTCTAAATATAATTTATACTTTAATTAAATTCACTATTTCAAAAGTTAAGAAGATGATAAGTGCATCCAAATAAAATTCATAGTTGTTGGCTTAATGTTTGGGATCAATAGTATTCTATATTAATTTTAAAATATATTTATTTAAAATTGTTGCGTGCTAGAAAATCAATTGCGGTAGAGTGAAAGTTTACGCCTTAGCCTTGTTGTGAAATTCAGCACACACACAAGTATTTAAAGAGTGAACAAGAAAACTCCAGAATTTTTACGTGAAAAACTTCGAAAATAGGGAAAAATCATGGGGCTTAACCAAGTAAAAATCTTCCACTATGTATTTGTTTTGGAGTATATGTTTTTCCAATCAGAGATACGTAATTATGAGAAGGGATGGCAATAGAATCAATCAAGCAACAATAAATATATAAGTAATAGTGAACACGGGTCGATTGATGAAGGTCATTGAAGATGGCGATGGTCGCCGAGGACGGCGGTGGACCGATGTGGCAGCGATGATGACCATGACGAGGGCAGTGGTTAGCGCGACAATAGCGAAGGGAGATTGATGACGGCAGCGATCAGATGACGCTGGGCGCGGCACGGTAACCAACGGGGTTTCAGCGATCGTGAGTGGTACCGATTATGCCCGGAGGAATGAGGGGCTATTTTTTAGATTTGAGGAGTGGCATCTAGAAATACATGCAAAATTGAACCACTCATCCATTGGACTCCAAAATGATTCCTGATCATCGATGTATTTTGTGTATTTGAATGCTCAAATGAAGTTGAAATTATGAGATCTTGTTAGATCCGGCCACAAGAGCTCGATTTGACTATAAACACTCCATGTTTAAGAGTCGATTAATAAGCGCTTAATCTCTAGTCTTGATTCGAATCGATTGCTTCGACATCAAGATTGAATAGAATTTTAGGGTCATATCAGTTGCCCCCTATTTTTGGATGATATTATCTCAATCATTCAAAAATATATATGCCGAATACTTGAAGCGTGTCCATTGACCATACATTTTGAGAAAACATATCTTCATGGGAGCATGGGATTATGATCACGGAAGAAGATGCACGCAAATGTATGCAATGCTACGGGCAAGGTTTTAGTTATGGACTCATCCAACATTTACTGCTGCAGAATTTTGAGTTAGAAGACGGACGCCGGGAGGAGGTGCGGAACGACGGGTCAGGTAGTGGCTGAAAATCACGCTGTGGGTAGGGCTCAAACGTCGAGCGAGGTCAACGATGGGATCTCGAAGAGTGCTGAGGTCGCTGAACGGACAGCAGTCGGGCGGGTCGAGACGCCGAGTGAGTGGTGTCGATCGCTGTCGAGCGAGCGGCATCACACGGCGCAGCATGGGTCCACGTGCGCTGCAAAACCGCTTTCTCCGTGCTACCATTCGCCGCCTGCTTTGAGCGCTTTGAATGGTCAGGCATTTTAGTGATTTTGACCTTTTGCCTTATAGGTGTCTATAAACCCCTGGGTCGGAGAAGGCACACTCTCATATACTGAGTGTTCCTCTTCTGAGGAGGTTGTTGGAGGCGATCAAGACCGTAGTTCATACGACAAGCGCTCCAATTTTCCTCGAAAGAGGTGTCAACTCGACCGCCGAGGGCATCAAGACGTAGTTCATACAATGCTCCGCTTTTCCCTCAAAGAGGTGTCAACCGACCTCATCGACCCAGTTCGAGGCGATCAAGCGTGGGGTGTGTATGATCCGAGCCAGCCAAAAAAAAAATTGCTCGAAATCGAAGTGCTGAAGATTTCGATTGAGGAGTGATCGATTCTAGATTGAGTTCGATCCGGCTCGAAAGTGAAACGAGCCGGCTCGCAAGTCGCAACCGCAAAAAAATAAAGATACACATGCATGACAGCATGAAACAGCACAACAAACCATCCTGAGCAGTTGAGCTTGGTCCCTTGGGCACTTAGTTAGGTAATAAAAACAAAAGCAACTTAACGAAATTTCTAAACTCAAATAATTGAAGAACCAAAACATCCCAGAAGTTAACCTTAAATAATGGAATAACGGAAATAATTGAAAGAACCGACATCTCATAGCCATAGCTCATAGTCATAGTCATAGCTCATAGCATGAAATACTTACGTAATCAAGAAATAAAATAGGTAGTACGGAGCAAAGAAGCAAATCGAGCACATACAGATCGAACAAGCTCGGTCGAATGAAGATGATAGTGACAAAAAAGCACCTCAACCAATAGAGATCGAAATCGAAGTCGCTGATCGACGATATCGTGAGCGACTTGTCGGCTTTCAAAAATTAGGGCATGAGCTGCACGAGAAGCCAAGAAGAACAGAAAGAAGAGAAGAAGGGTCGCGAAGAGTCGAGAGTCGGGAGTCTTCCGTTCCAGTGTTGAGGACTCGAGCCGAGGCTGGGCCGACATATTAGAGAAAAAGTAAATTCATCTCCCCCGTTGATTTAACGATTCCCTCAATCAGATGGCAACCGCATTCTGCAATTATAACGGGGATGGGCGTCGAAGGCCTAATTATTTCGATCCGATCACGATTTCGCGACTGGCGGTAGCGGCGAACTCGACTTCAAATAATTTA